>OU342738.1:375555015-376755015 GCA_910589765.1 Avena atlantica
GCGCACCCCCCCCCCCCATGTGCGCCACAGATGGCACTAACAACCGTGGCGCACATGACTATAGTGCGCTACAGATGTTTGGCGAGCGTCCAACAGGGCCCTGGACCACACACATCTGTGGCGCACTATAGTCATGTGCTCCACGGATGTGCTGATTACCTATAGCTGTTTTCCTAGTAGTGCGCCAGGGGAGGGGATTCCCTCCCCAACTCGGTTTCCCAAGGGGGCCGGCGGTGGAGGGGAGGAACTCCTCCCCAACTCGGTTTCCACCTTCCCCTCCACTTCCCAAAATAGCCGTTTGACTTTACAAACTAGGATTTGATTAAACCCTTTATTTTGTTCAGCGATGACACCTAGTACATGATGCAATCATTCCAACTTGGTATGACACATTCATGTACCCTTCCCCTTCGGAGTGCCAGACATTTCGGAACCTTCTAGAACATTCCCAATGAAAACACCGGAACCATTCTCCAACCCCGAAACAGGACTTTCCTTATATGAATCTTATTCTCCAGACCATTTTGGATCTCCTCGTGATATCACGAATCCCATCCGAGACTCCGAACAACATTCGGTCTCTTACTCATCATTCCATAACTACCCAAACAACGTCGAATCCTTAAGTGTGTCTCCCTACTGTTCGTGAATTATGCGGACATGATCGAGACACTTTTCCGAACAATAACCAATAGAGGAATCTGGAAATTCATATGGCTCCCACATATTTCAACGATTACTTTGCGATCGAATGAACCACTTACATACGATACCAATTTCCCTTTGTCTCACGATAGTTTACTTATCCGAGGTTATGATCGTCGGTATCTATGCATACCTAGTTCAACCTCGTTACTGATAAGTACTCTTTTCTTGTTCCCGTGATATGTGATCCCTTGTGAGCTAGTCACATGCTTGCAAGCTAATTGGATGACATTCCACCGAGAGGGCCCAGAGTATATCTATCCGTCATATGAATGGACAAATCCCACTCTTGATCCATGTGTCTCAACCAATACTTTCCGAACACTCAATGCCACCTTTATAGCCACCCAGTTACGGTCTGGTGTTTGATGTCATCAAAGCATCCTTCCGGTGAAGGTGATATGCATGATCTCATGGTCGAAGGAATTAGGTTACTATGTATCAGAAAGCATATAGCAATTGAACTATTAAAATGACTTGATCTTTATGCTACGCTTATCTATAGGAGTATGTCCACCATATCATTCTCCTAACGATATGATCTTGTTGTTAATAACATCTCAATGTTCATGATGGGGAAACCACAATCATTTATTAACCAACAAGCTAGTAACATATAGAGGCTTTACTAGGGACTTCAATTTAAGTTTACAAATCACACAAGTATTAATGTTTCCTTGTTAATACTATTATAGCATGAATGTAAACATTTATCATAGACACAAAGATATAATAATAACTACATTTATTATTGCCTCTAGGGCATATCTCCAACAGTTCCACCACTCACTAAGGTGTGAGAAGAAGAGAAGCCCTCGCGCACTCCTCCTCCGCTGCCTCACCACACCACGCCTCGTCTCGACGCGCGCGCACGCCACGGGTTGCGGGAATCGAGCCGAGTTTTATTTTACTGTTTGGGAAAATTAATTGTGTATTAGTTATGAGTCATTAACGGACGCGTTAATCAACCGGACATTTCCACATCGTGGGCTGGTGTTGAATCGGTCGTGGGCTGTTGCCCATGTTCTACCTGACCCGCACTATATAAACTGGCAGACGCGAACCCTACCTGACCCGCACTATATAAACTGGCCGTTCCACCTGTCTATGCTGCCCTCTGCTACTCCATCCTGCCGGCTGCGTGCACGGTCGTTCGGGAGAGCAGGCCTCCGGAACCTCGTCTCTCTGATCCTGCACCGGGAGAGAGGCGATAAGGTTTTTGGGGAGCGTCTAGGCGTGACCGCTCAAGTTCTTCTTCGTCCTCTACGTCTGGCTTCCTCGACTACATCGCCATGTCTGACGAAGCTGCCAAGCAGGATGCTGCTGCCGCCGGTGGCGGATCCACTTCTGTTGCGCCATTGGTTATACCATCGACGAACTCGTACGTGTTCTTTAACCTCCTGTTATTTTTTATGATGATTACTAGTGTTGCAGTATGCGTAGATGTGCTAGGTTTTCACTTGTCTGTATGGTGTATGTCTACTATGCGTATGCTAGTTAATCTTGGAAATTGTTCTGTCATGATTTATACTTGGATTAAATTAATATGAAAACTGTTAATTATTTCAAAAGGTTATAGGTTGTCTCTGTCAACGAAAGTAAGCCTTGCAGTAAGGGAACAATGCAGGGATGTGTACGATCAGAACTGTGGTCAGACCAAACTGAGCGAACCTTGTGCGAAACGATAGCAGGATAACGCGCGAGTGCCAAGGAGGAGGGACCTGGAAAGTAAAAGGGTACACTGTTGTTGTGGTCTTGGGCCTCTATCTAGAGGTGTTTGACCTTGATAGTTTAATTGAGTGGAGCCGTGCTTCTATCTATAGGTGTTGGCCTGTTGAGGCATTTCACGGTCTACCATGTTGCCGTCTTGTCAAATGCCTTCCTTTTAAGACACTAATTTGCATTAAATGGCTATTTGATTCAGGCTTGTCATAGTAGGAGTATCATGATACTAGTGTATGATATTATCCTCATAGTGCTTAGGCTGGTTATAGTGGGGAGTAACTTAGAGTAGTAATATGCATATGTTACTAGTCTAAGTTACTACCTTCATAGTTGAAAGTAACTTAGGTGTGGTAACATGCAATATCACATTAATTAGATTGTAGACACACTTTACCTTGGTATGCGTGATGTTACAGTAACATAGCTAGTTACTCAATCTCTCTCTCTCTTTATTAAATCATTGCCACATAAGCAAAAAAGTTGGCTTGGACTCTTAGTTACTAGTGAAGTTACCCCCACTATGACCAGCCTTAGTATCATCTAGTTATATCATAGTTTCATGGCATTTAATTATTTGTAGAATCTCAATGCAATTTGATGTACAAGACATTAAATTTTCTTGTTCTATGTGTTATGCCACTAGCACCTCTCTCTTTATTAATTGTTATGCCACATCATCATTTTGCTAAGGTGGCATGCATGATACACCTTAGATACTACCATCAAGACCAACCTCAAAGTGCCTTCAAAGCTTACTTTACAAGGCACTATTGAATTTGTCTTACAACAAAATCGAGGCATAATCAAAAGTGACTCCAAAACTAACATCAGAAGGCACTTTTAAAAACTTCCTCCAAATACATTTACCGATCCAAGCAGATTTGGTATTTTTATTTTTTACTTTAAAAATAATTAGAGGCATTTTTCCTACTTTTGGCGGCACTTTTGAGTGCCTTATATATAAGGACGCGGTGTAGTGTTGGCTCGGGATGGGCATTGAGTATACCGCCCAGAGAACCCGATGTTCTCCAGATGTGGGGTGTCGGTAGAAGCCGACTACGGTGACCGAGCAGAGTTGATGCCTGGTCGCCGTGGAGGATGTGTCAGGGAAGCACACCTGCGCGTGGCCGGGTTGCAGATGTAGAAATCGGGTTGCCGCGACAAGACGAGGAGGCCATCACAAGTGGCGTCGCGTACTGTAACGTCGACTCTGGCAGCAGGGGTGTACCGGACAAAGGCCCCCTTCTTTTCAGCTTACGATTCTAGAGAAGCTAGATTTTGAGAGATTGTTAGAAGAATATGTGGTGGGGAGAAGCTCACACAATCTACAATCTTCCCTTCTTTTTGGCTTATGAAATTTGGGATTCCAAACGTGTTGAACTATGAAATATCTACAATGCCCTTAAACTGCAGCTGGGCGGCAGTCGGCGGAGCGGCGAGCCGAGGTCGGGCGGCGGTTGGCGGAGCGGCAATCCGGGGCTAGGCGATGGTCAGCGGAGCAGCAAGCCGGAGGTGGGTGGCGACAGCTCACGGACGGAGGTGGAGGCGGGAGGCAGAGCGGCGAGCCGGAGGCGTGTCGGAGCAGCGGACGCGGGTGGTGGGCGGCGAAACAGCGAGCCGTGGGCGGCTTCGGCGATGGCAGTCGCTGGCACCGGCGGCGTACCGCACGAACCCTAGCTCTACGCTGGGGGAAACCGTTTACTGCGTGCGGGATGAGTCCCAGCGACGAGAGCGTTTTATTTTTTTCTTTTTTTCCTCTAATTTTGGGCGGTGTCATTCTTTTGTAAATAAGAAGCAATGATATGTCTAAAGATAGATACCCTTCCATGGAATCCCGGGAATCTGCCTAGAATTGACTCCCGACCCGATTCTCGGTTCGTGAAGTAAACGAGATTCGCTGTGGAAATAAGCTGGCCAGAATCGGACCCATTCTTTTGGCCTTGTGTGATTCTGGGCCTAGAATCTGCTTTAGAAGCTAAAAAGAAGGGGGCCAAAGGGCCGTATCTTTTTTATCACCGAACACATCGACAGAGGCGCCATTGAGGACGGGGAGGCGACAGATGCCCTCCGGGTGTCCAACGATGGGGAGTGAGGGCTGGCGGCGGTGGTGGTCAAGGATGAACTTATCTGTGGAAGTCCTGCTGCGCCACTACCTGCGGACGGCGCAACAGCGGAACACGTCCTTTGACGGTGTAGAGAGATTATGGGAGATTGCACAGCTCCAATAGGGCCGACTGTCACGTATATATATAGACAATTACAGGATACAATCCAACGGTTACACGGAGACCTATTGTAATACAATTATATCTCAACACCCCCCACAGTCGAAGGGTCGGTATCGACACACAGACTGGATCGGAACTTGTCAAAGGTTGACGTCGGCAAGCCCTTAGTCATGATATCCACAAACTGCTGAGAGGTCGGCATGTGAAGAACTCGAACGTGACCAAGAGCAACCTGCTCACAAACGAAGTGGATATCCAACTCGATGTGCTAGTACATCGATGACGAACGGGGTAGCCAAAATGTTGTCGCAAAAGACAACAGTAGCCTTGTCAACAGGACAAGAGAGCTCGGAGAGAAGCTGACGAAGCCAACTCGGCGACAGTGTTAGCCACGGCGCGATACTCTGCCTCTACGCTAGAGCGCGAGACGGTGGGCTGTCTCTTGGACGATGGGCTGTCTCTTGGACGACCAAGAGATGAGTGACGAGCCGAGGTAGACACGATATCCCGAGGTAGAGGGCCGAGTGTCAGGGCAGCCCGCCCAGTCCGCATTGGAGTATGCCATGCTGTACGAGGACGGCGAGGCGGTGATCGAGAGGCCGAGATCCATAGTGCCACAGATGTAGTGAAGCACCCGCTTGAATGCAGTCCAGTGGGCGTCCCGTGGCGCATGCATGTGAAGACACACCTGCTGCACGGCATACTGCAGCTCCGGTCACGTAAGCGTCAAGTACTGCAAGGCACCAACGATGGAGCGGTAGAGCGACGCACCAGGATCCGGTGAGCCATCGGCGGCGGACAACTTGGCCCTCGTGTCGACGGGAGTGGGCGTAGGATTGCAATTAAGCATCTTGGCATGCTCGAGAAGCTCATGAGCATACTTCCGCCGGTGAAGAAAGAACCCGCCCGCTCGATGGACCACCTCGAGGCCGAGGAAGTAATGGAGCAGGCCCAAGTCCTTGATGGAGAACTCAGCGCGAAGGCGATCAGTGAGCCGTTGAAGGAGATCAGCAGTGCTGGCCGTCAAGATGATGTCGTCAACATCGAGCAGCAGGTAGGCAGTCTCGGTGCCATGTCGAAAGACAAACAGCGAGGTGTTGGAGTGCGTAGACCGGAAGCCGAGGTCGTGGAGGAATGCCGCGATGCGCTAGTACCAGGCGCGCGACACTTGCTTCAGGCCATACAAGGAGTGCGAGAGCAGGCACACGTGCTCGGGGTGATCGGTGTCGATGAAGCCGGTGGGCTGCTGACAGTACACCTGCTCGGAGAGGTGTCAATGAAGAAAGGTGTTGGAGATGTACATCTGATGCACCGGCCCAGCTCGAGAGGCGGCGAGGTGCAGCACCGTGCGGATCGTGCCCGGTTTGACAACCGGGGCAAACATATCTGTGAAGTTGACGCCGGCACGTTGGCGGAAACCGTGAACCACCCAACGCGCCTTGTAGCGCTCGAGAGTCCCGTCAGGCCGCAACTTGTGCTTGAAGACCCACTTGCCGGTGATGATGTTGGCGCGAGGAGGTCGAGGAATGAGCTCCCAAATCCGATTGCACTGCAGCGCATCAAACTCTTCCTGCATGGCAACGTGCCAGTAAGGGTCTCGAAGGGCATCCCGAGTGGAGGTGGGAACCGAAGAGAGTGCCGACGAGGGCGCGATGTAGAGGCCGGGCAGACATACTCGGTGGAGGGGTAGCGAGTGGACGGGCGACGCACACCCGCGCGAGCCCGAGTGACAACACTCGCAGGAGCAGGGGCGGGGTGTCGGCGTCCAAGATGGATGTAGAAGGCGAGACAGCGGCCGACGCAGCCGGCGTCGAGGCGGAGAGCGAAGCGGCTGGCGTCGAGGGCGCGGACAGTGTCGACGCGGACGGTGTCGCAGGCGCCGTAGGGGTCGACACGGACGAGGTCGACGCGGATGGTGTCGACGCGGACGAGGTCAACGTGTATGGTGTCGACACGAACGGTGGCGGCGGCGCGTGCCCGGGTGCTGTCGGAGCCGGCAGGACGGGCGCCGAGGCGGACGCGGTGAGGGCAGCCCGGCGTTGTCCAGGGCCGGCCTCAAGCGGAGCCGTAGGTGTCACCGAAGGGGTCGTCAAAACTCTCTGCTGAAACGGAAAAACCAACTCATCAAAGTAAACGTGTCTCGAGGTGATTACACGATGAGAAACCGGATCATAGCAGCGATAGCCCTTGGTGTTGACAGGATAGGCGAGGAACACACAAGGCAAGGTGCGGGGGGCGAGCTTATGGGGCGCGGTGGCAGAGGTGCTAGGATAGCAGAGGCAGCCGAAGATGCGGATATGGTCATAAAAACGAAGGCGTACCAGCCGTTGACTTTGTTGTTGTAAAAAAGCAGTTGTTCACACTTCCTAGCCAAGCATTTGCTTTTCGCGCGGGCGACAGCGAATTCCATTGTACTCTATGGGCCTGTAGATTTCACTAAGAAAAACTTTCCCGCCCGCTACGCTTCTCCGGCCCACGCGCTGGTGCGCCATATAAAATGGAGAACCACGAGATTATTCTGCAGCGACTATGGCACATCTCCCTTAGGTAGCTCATACCATCTCGTAGTTATCCTTTTGTTGGTGTAGAACAGGAATTGGTTCTCCCTAGGCAACACTACACCACTGATGATTATATAAGGCATAAAAAAGTGCCTTAAAAGATAACAATAGTGCCTTTAAAAATCTTTGAAGGCAATAAATAAAATGCCGAATCAAATGGGGTAGGGAAAAATCATTTAAGGCACTTTATAAAACTGCCTCGAAAAATACGTCTTTTGTGGCATTTTTAAAAGTGCCTTAAAAAATCTATCTTTTGAGGCATTTTAAAAACTGCCTTACACTAATTTAAGGCACTATTGAGAAAGCCTCTAATATTTTTTGTTGGCACTTTGCAAAAGCGCCTCAAAAATTTTCAAAGAATACCTTGAAAAACAATTCTAGGCATTATTCAACAACGCCATAAAAAATTTGTAGCCCTTATACATGAATTCAAGCTCACAGTACATGCTTTTTACATTTCATATTTATTCTCATGAACAATTTATGATTCTAAAGAAAACATGGTACTATGTCATTTGATCCATCCAAAATATGTTTCAACTTACATAAGTTTGCACCGTACAATTGATTACATAATTCAATTATAATTGTGGAATGACAGGAACTAAAGAACTCAATTAACTTATGTGACAAGAACTGTGATCAACTTGTATCCATCTTTAATAAATGTTAATCAACAATTTTCCATTCTCCAAAATCCTGCAATAGAAGCACTGCACATTAAATTAGGAACTATCCTAGCATGTATGGACCAGAAAGACAAGCTATAAAGGAACTTCAAGCCTGATACACAGGTAACCTTTACTCTCCTAAACAAAGTGAAATCCCCATTTTTCTGTCTGAATCCCAGATCTGACACTTGGCTGAGTTACTGCCTCTCAATTTTGTATTACAAAGCAGTAAGAGTAAGAACTGTACCATACACCCTAGTAATCAACTTGGTAGAATAATTTGATTAACAATGAAAAGGGATAGCAGAAAATACTGATGGAAAACTAATCTAGGAATCCCCCCGTCATCAGTGTGCAATAAACAGATCAATTTCACAAGGACGACCCCCCCAAATCATCTCTAGTCTCAGGTAATCTACCACTAAATGGTTAGTAACATACATCAACAATCATGTACAGCAGAAAACGACGAAGTGTGAAATACACAGTTTAGAACAGCAGAATTATTCAGGTTTTACATATCCAGGAGATAAACTGAACTGAACATATCTAGGAGATAAATTTGGATGCAGCAGATTGTACACCAGAGTCTAAGGATATATTAAAGCTGAATAGATAGAATAATGGAGTAGTGCTTAAAGCTGAACCATCATAGCAATTATCCATGTTATATGATAATGGAAATCTTGAAACTACTAAGCATGAAGGGATTAGTATGGAGAAGTGCTATAAAACCAATGGTGGGACCAACTAATCATTACACAACTTGGGATATACTCTCTTATAGTTATTACGACATGTGTACCTGTAAAAAGAACCAAACTGCTGCGCTAACAATCTGTAAAGAATGTTGAGGAGCTCGAGGAGCAGGCTCTCCATCGATCCAATCTCTGTATCACACAATTTCAGTGCAGAGTATCACACAATTTGCTTTTCAAATAGTGAGTGAATCATGACAATAGCAATTGAAATCAAATACCTAGGTAACTTAATCAATGTAGTAGACATAGATTAATTCACTACATAATCTTGAATCTGAAACCAAGAGCGAGAGAGACAAGTTGTTTTGTGTTGTTTCTAACAAGGACTGACTAAACTAGCTAGACACGAGAACCTAAACTAGATGACCTGTCTGTGTACAGGCAAACATTACAGGCCCTGCTTATTCACTAAGAAAACAGGTTACGCTGTTTTCAACAAACAACGGCTCTGTGGCCTCTTTTCCTGATACAGTATCTGAAGATGTCGATGCAGAGTTACAGGCAGGTGCAGAGTTTAAACCAACACGGAACGCACAAGATGTTGGTTTCCTGGTGCCTCCTATTCTCACCTCCAAAGTCAAGTTCGTGGTGTCTATATATGTGCGTACATAGCCCATTCCAAGTCCCTTCAACGATTTACTCGTGCTCCTGCCCATTGGATATTTATCTAGTATTTTGCTTACATGCCATGAAGGCTTACAAATAGAAGAAGCAGAGGTGTGCGCTTGTATGTATGCATGGTAACTTAATCAATGCACTAACAGATGACCTTCTGGGAAATATCACGAACACCTAGTGAGCAAACAATACTACACGGTAAAAGCAAACCCTGCTAATCCCAAATTTCTCCTAGCACAACCCATCAATGTAGCTCCATGACCTCACGAACACCTCACAACACAACAGATTAGTCAGGGATCAGGCCATGAGCACCTAGAACGTCAGGTGGGGGAGAGGGGGTGGAGATCGCATCACCTTTCGGGAAGTGGTCCTTGGGGATGGAGGGGGGAACGACAAGGCAGATGTGGTCACCTCGGGAACCAGCCGACCCCTTAGACGTGGAGGGAAAGGAGGCAGCGGCTGAGGCGATGGCCTTGTCTAGGCTTGCCGGTGGCCATTGGAGAGACGCGCGGGGGGTTAGGGATCGGGCAGGGAAGCGAGGAGGGCCGTGGTAGGGAGACTGGGAGGGGGAGGATCACATGAGGTTAAGTCTACCAGATGATCAGTAGGAAATGCGCCGGCGAGCCGAGAGGGTTGCGTCGCGCGCCGGCAAGGGCCACCACTGTCCACCGAGCGGCGACGCGGGCGGCGTGGTCTCGGGAGCGAGAAAGAGTCCAGGGGGTGAATGAATCGGCCAGTTTTTCAGGCCTAACTTTTCGGCTTAAAAGAAAGTGGGAGGACCAGTTTGCATAAAGGTAAATGTGGGTTTCGTAAGATAGACATCTATTTTTTCAGGCACTTTGGGAGTGCCTTAAAAAATAATATCTTTGTAGGCATTTTGTAAGTGCCGTAGAAAGTAGTATTTTTGCTAGCATTCTGTAAAAATGCCTCAAATAATCAGTTCTTCTATGGCAATTTTAAGAAGTGCCCTCAAAAACAATATTTTTCCGGGCAGTTTTTCAAAATTGCCCCTAAAATATATTTTTATAGGCACTTTCCCCAAATGCCTCTAAGAAAATGCCCCTAAATATCAACAGTGACATAGTGCAAGCTGTAGAACAGCATGCATGCGCCCCGCGTTGTTCCTGCGTCGACGAAATGTGTTTTTTGTCAGTAACCCATGGGGCCAAACATAGATGCGTTGCATGAAATATGTGATAGTTACCAGTTTAAAAAACCTGGGCTTACCTCTGAACACTAGGTGTTCGTGCGTCAGCGCTGCACTGTAGCTCCAGTATGCTGGCGTGTGTACAACTCCCGACAGTGTCGTCATGTTTAGCAGAGCAACGTAGGTTAGCTGCAGCATCATTGGCATGAACCGTTCGCTGATAGTTTCGGGTGGCTGGGCCACGGCCGGCAAGCGGGTTGATCAAGACCGTTTCTCTCCTCTCCAAATCAATAGCAAGCGACGCCCACTGGTTGTTCACGTAAAAGAACAGCGTAATCTGCATGTAAAGAGCGTTTAAGTCAGAAATGGCCTTGCCGATCTGTTGGAAGTCAAACAAAAATGTAGGAGAGTTCTTATACAATTTCCTTTGCTGTTCCTTTATACCGAACGGGGCCTAAGCTGGTGTAGCCGTGTGAGGAGGAGGACGGGATGGGCGGTGTGAAATGATGTTCTCTCTGCGCCGGTTGGTGGGACTAGACGAGCTGTATAGTAGTAGCCTTTAGAGAAGCAACCCTTTGGCCGGAGGTTCCGTTCCGACCCTGTTCATGTACTGACCCGTGTTTAAAAAAAATACATACGTTTTTGCTATTGAAGTCACTGTGTGCTTTGAGGGAGACATGTTGGATTATTACTTGGTTATCAAGTTTACTTAACCGAGTCGGTTTGTAATAGCCTATATAAACTCTTATACGCTGTCTCAATATTATTATTGATTATTATTTTATATAATTTTATAAGACAAAATTATACCACTGACAACCACGAGTGCATTGGAATATCAATTTTCTCCCAACCTCCCGGGTAGGCGACTCCAGAGGTCCCCTACCGTCGCCGCCAAGAGCTCGACCTCCTCCACCTCGTTCACCCTGCCGCCGCCGGAGGAGGCCGGGATGACAACGGTGGGTGTGCCTGACGAGTCCAAAATTGAAACATTTTTACTTATTGTTTTTACATAAGTAGAATAGGATTTTTAGTATTTTATCGTGTTTGCATGCATATCTTGTCCTTGTTTCAGCAGGATCTCAATTTACTAAGTCTATTATGAACATATCAATTGAGACTATCGTATTATACAAAAAATATGATATTTTTAAGTAATAAAGGTTATTTTATTGATTTATCTTCGCACTTGGAGAAATTTCTTGCGCCCAGGAGACTACAGGCCACGTAATGACCATTGGTGCAGAGCCCGCTCGTACCGTCCGCCCGTACGACCCTGCGTCGTGACCACCTCGTCAAATACTTTCTCCTCGCAAAGATAGATCACAGATCCGATGTTCACAGAAACCTCCAACCACGAAAAACCACACCAAAAAGGGATTTGAATGAGGAACTTGAAGAAGGGCAAATCCTTGCTGCTGCACGGATCATTGGAGGACAACGCTGAAGGGAATATGCCCCGAGAGGCAATAATAAAGTATTTTTTATGTGTATTCCAAGTATATGATAGATGTTTATTTTGCATGCTATAATTGTATTAATACGAAAACGTTAATACATGTGTGTTTAATAAACAAACAGAAAGTTCCTAGTTATGCCTCTCTCATAAACTAGCTCGTTGATTAACAAGATGATCACAGTTTCCTGATCATAGACATTGGATGTTGTTAATAACGAGATCACAATATTAGTGTAATGATGTGATGAACATTCATCCAAAGTATAGCATTACGATCAAAGTCATTGAGTTTATATTGCTATAACAACTTACAAAGTGATCCTAATCCTTAGACCATGAGATCATGTCAATCACTAACACCGGAAGAGTTTCTTGATGACATCAAACGTCACACCGTAACTGGGTGATTATAAAGATGACTTCAGAACTACTAAAGTGTTATGTTGAGGCTCATAGATCAAGAGTGGAATTTGTTCATCCCGATGACGGATAGATATACTCTGGGCCCTCTCGGTGATATCACATTGGTTAGCTTGCAAGCAAGTGATTTGATCACTAGAATGTTATATCACGGGAACGAGAAAAGAGTGCATGTCGGTAACGAGATCAAACTAGGTATGGAGATACCGATGATCGAATATTGGACATGTAATATATCGTGAAACAAAGGTAGATACTAGCGTAAAAGGTTCCGACGATCACAGGAAAGTCATCGTTGAATGTGTGAGAGTCAGTATGGATCTCCAGGTCCCGCTTATGATTATTGATCGGAGAAGGGTCTCGATCATGTCCGCATTATTCGCGAACCGTAGGTTGGCACACTTAAGGGACACTAACATCCAATTGGAGCAAAAGTTTCATGCCGGAAAGAATAACAAAGCAGAAATTTATTTCACTAGATAC
Source organism: Avena atlantica (assembly GCA_910589765.1). Classification (NCBI taxonomy): domain Eukaryota; kingdom Viridiplantae; phylum Streptophyta; class Magnoliopsida; order Poales; family Poaceae; genus Avena; species Avena atlantica. Next base: position 375,567,797 of record OU342738.1, read on the forward strand.
CGAAACAGGTTTTCGGGTGAAATTGCAGAAAGTGTTTTTGCATGTGAAATGAAATACTAGCAAGGAGTTATATGTAAATGTTTGTCATTAAAGTAATTGACAAAATTCTGAATAAATAAAAGGAGTTTTATTTAATGAGAGTTTGCATTAAATTTGGTGGAAATTTAGTAGCAATTTTGAGTGGAGGGAATTGAAGAGTTTTTTGTGAGTGGAGTGTCCACCCACATGAATGAAGGAGGGGAGGCGGCAGCACCATGGTCGGCGGCCACCCCCTTGGGTGCCCCCTCCTCATATAAAAGGCACCCCTCTCCTCTCTCTCACTCACACCTCCTCGTGAAGGATCTCTCTCCCCCTCTAGAATTTATCCCCCATGGTCTCGGACTAGCGAGATACATGTTCCCGATGGCTACTCGGCAAAAAGGGTTGTGCTTCTGCTGCATCACTGGAGAGAGGAGGCGGAGGTTGCTCGGTGTCTTGTACGTGTGTGCGAGCACGGATGCGCTACTGTTTTGCGGCTCTAGGACTTCCTCTCGATCTTGAGATCGGCAAGAGATCGTCTACATCAACCACGAGTTTAACTCGTTAAGCTTTGTCGGTCTTCAAGGGTATGTTCTCTACGGATATACATCCGCCCATTGTTTGTATCTAGTAGATAGATCTTGGTACATAGTTCCCATCGTAGGAAAATTTTGTTTTCTATGCTGCGAACCCTACAAACGCATCATCCCCTACTTCATCAACCGCCGCATCACCATCGCCATCTCTACCCCATCTTCCATTTATTAGATCTTGTTGTAATTCCAGATTCAATTCTAGTTTGCACTAGATTTATTCCATTACCTTTATCCTTCCATTTGATTATGATAATGTTGTTGATTGCTTCCATGTGTGAGTAGTTCCCTTTGTTCTTGGGGAGATGGAGAAACCCTAGCATCATTATGAAATGAAATAAAGATGATCTATTACTTGTGTCTATGATCCATTGATCTATGATGTGTGTTTGATCTCTCCCTTTAGATGGTATGTGTAGTCGGCCAGATATCATTTTCCTTCGGGTCTAAAGACGGGGGAGAAACCCTTTGGACATGTTTGGAAGCGTGCCCGAAGCTATTGTGACTAGAAGCGTGGCTAGCGACCTGCACGGTAGAAGGGGGAACAAAGAGAGATTCACTAAGCTAATTACGATATCCATAGGGAGACCCTTAATTGTGGTGGTCTGTATGGGTGACTGCTCTCAGACATCGCGATGGTTATTTAGAGGTGACCTCATTATTGGATCAACAAAGTGGCTTCCTATGAGCCTTGAATATCTTATTACGGAACTCTCTCCACGCATATCATGACTTAAAAAATAGGTTATCCTAATTATGATTAATTACAACATGCTAGTGGTGTATCCTACATCCCCGAGAATGCATTAGCCCTATTGTGTTCAACCACCATTCCAACGCACTTGTTACTTGCTTTCTTTTTACTTATTTATTTTATTTTTTGCATTCAAACAAAAACCTTTCAAACACCCTTTACTTGAAAACAAAGGCAGCTTACAAGTATCCTTTGCTAGATAGTGACAAGGGGCATAAATACCCTAACCAACTAGCTCTATGTGGGTTTAATACTCTTATTTCTAAACTAGCTACAATCGATCTATGCACTTGTAGTCATCAAGCTATTTTCTGGCGCTGTTGCCGAGGAGCTAAGCACTTTTTGTCACATCCCAAATTTTAGATTTGGTTCTGCATATCATTCATACCATTGCATCATGTTCTTCCATGCAAAACCTTCGATTGAAATGTTTCGGCAAAGCGCTATCTTCGAAGCCCTATTTTACTTTACTAAAATGCTCCTGCGGGAGGATACACTAGGGCTTGTGTTTTCCACCCTTGTAGACTAGTGGTTTTACTCACCACTTGGCCCTAGATTAATCCCCTGTATTTTAGAAAAATTTAGGAACAAGTTTCTCCCAATTTGGAGTTCGTATGAAGAAGTTACGGAGGAATTACTAAATAGGAAATTGGAAAAAGAAAAGACCAAAAAAAAGGGACGCAGCCGCTGGGCCGAGCCGGCCCGCGCAGCAGCCAGCAGCGCGCGCAGCCGCCGCCGCCCGCGCAGCGCATAGCATCGCGCCGCCCGCGCCAGCTGCCGCCCGATGACGAGCGGGGCCCGCCCGTCGGCTGCCCCCAGCCACCTCCATGCGGGGCCCACCTGTCAGCCGAGTTCATCTCGAGCTCCAACTACTAGCAGATTTTCTCGCGGGGATTCCTGTGTCATTTCCGAACCGATTTCAATGTTTTCTTTTTTGCCTAAAACGATCTCCTCGAGCCCCTCTTCCAAACCCCCCACCTAATTGCAACCGAGACGCCCTAAATCTCCGGCGATTTCTCGCCGGAGTTCGAGCCGCCGCCGCCATTAGCTCAGGTGAGCGCGCCGCCCGCACCTCGCCGCGCCGCCGCCGCCTCGCCCGCACGCACCGCCGCCTCACCGCGCCGCCCGCCTGACCGCCGCCTCCCTCTTCCCCCGCAGGCCGCCGCCCAGACGCCCGACGCCGACGCCACGCCACCGCGCACGCGCCCGCCGCCGCCTCTTCTCCGCGTCGACGCGACCCCGCCGCCGCCGCCGGAGGACCTCGCCGCCGCCGCCGGTGAGCACCACCTCGACTCCTTGCTCCCTGGCCGCACGATCTGCGGCCAACGGCCCAGATCGGCCGTTGACCAGTCAGCCCCAGGCGTTGACTGGTCAACCGCCCAGTCAGCGCCCAGTCAGCCGCCACGTGGGCCAGTCAACAGTCAAAGTTGACTGGGTATTTTCTTTAATTGTTTTATTTGGCAGAAATTTGTTTAATCTTGTAAATTGCGTAGAAATTAATCTACTGGGCCAAAAATTGAAAATAAAATATGTGTAGATTCAGTAAGTCGTGTAGAATCTTGCTATACCATTGTTTCACACTTTTGCAGCAATATTTTGTCCAGATTTATTTAAAAGAGTTAATGGCCTTTTTGGAGTATTTAATTCGTAGAAAAAGATCTGTATCTCCAAAAATTGCATATAATATGTCCCTGGATTCAGTAGAACAAGGGGAATCTCAAAGTGAATTAAAAGGATAGGCTTACAGTAAAAACTATTGCAGAAACTATTTAGTGGCTTTCTGCAGTGTTTTAATTATTCAGGGAGTTTTATAATCCCTTTTTGAGTAATTCCAATTGGTACTGTTCCTAAATAGAAATTCCTATACAGTAGAATTTTCCCAAGATTTTACAAACAGTATACTATCGGTAGTGAATTATTTGGGTTCTAGCTCTAGTTTTGAGCATTATATGTTTGCATAATAGTTTTCCTTGCGCTAAAACTATTTTCCATGCATGCAATCAGTAGCTTTACTGAATAGAATGATGTGGTGCTGCTGTAGCATCAATCCACTTGTCATACATGCATTCATGCATCATCTTTGTTGCATATACTTGTGGGTTGTTTGTTTATGATTGCAATTGTATCGTGTAGATTGTGACGAGTGCAACGCTTGCTCGTGTGTGGATTGTTTTTCCGACCGCTACAACCAAGGAAAGTAGATGATATTTTGTTCATGATATTTTCCTACTATTTTCAATGCATTGTCGTGTATTTTGTAGTTGCATGTGTAGGATGATACTATCGCTATGCTATGTCCTATTATGTGGTAGGGCTTTCCTTGTAGATGAACCACCGTTGGTAGATGTGCTTAGCCGTGCTTTGTTGAATGAGGGCTGGGTTACATCACTGAAAGTTGTTTCTAAAAGTGTTGGTTTGCGAAAAACTAAAACAACTTAATCAATGAATCTCCTAGGTGTGATGGGATTGATAAATTTTGGTGGTTTCATTGCGGAAAGGCACCCAGGTATCAAGAGAAAATGATTGGCTTCTTTATTCTGTAGCTTTCGTGTACAACCATGTGCCAATAATGGAATGGGCGGTTGGTTGGAATTAGTAGGCTGTGGTAACTCGAACCTGCGTATCCAGAGATATAGAATTTTGGTAGGTTGGACCGGTGCGCGTCGGGATTGGGGAGCCACGCCCCGAACAGTCTCTTCTTGGACTTCTTCCTATCATCACCCAAAATGAGAGTGATGGTACGAGCTGGGCTGGCCAAGTCACATGGGTAAAGTGTACTAACCCCTGTAGGGTGTATAATCTAATTGATTAGCCGTGTCCCCGGTTATGGACGACCGAGTTGCTTGATATTGATTTCATGACATGTTTCTCGCTCATTCTAATTTCATAATTGTTTTAATGTTGTTGGGTTAACTTAATTGGGATATTTTCAAAGAAAATCAAAAACTGTTTATGAAAGTAGGACAAAGGTATTTGCAAATGCAAGCCAGACACAGCTCCAATTGCCAAATATGCATGTAGATGTTAGCACTATTGTCTCCTTTACTAGTTCTACTTGCCATACATTCCATGTATTGACCCTTCGGGGCTGCTACATTTCATGTTGCAGGATATTCCGATTCTGAGTAATCGATATAGGCCACGGTACTCCACTCGGCACTTGTTCACTTGTGGGCAATTTGAAGAATGGAGAATTTGCTTTATTTATGTTGCTACCTGAATAATTTGAGCTAGCCTTGAGCTAAGCTTTTATTGTAATAATGATACTCTGGATCATCGTTATTTATGATACACGGATATTTTTCTATGTTATTCATCTTATTCTATGTGGGCCAATGAACCGATCCAGGGATTGGCATGTCACATAGAAGCTACGGTCTTTTCAGAACCGTGGTGTTACAAGATGGTATCAGAGCCCGTGTGTCGACTGTACGATCGTGACCTAGGATTGGATTAGGAAGCCATAGAATTATTAAAGCTTATGTTAACTCTGTCTTTCATCTTATGCCTATCACTCTCGTAAATTCTTACCATATGCTACTCTCACACTTTCCTCTTTTAATTGATAGATGGGAGAAGTCAGGACTGAGTATGCAACCATGGAGTCACCAAGGCCCTTTGCAAGACAGTTAGCACAGCTCTTGCAGTCATTGGGATTGCCACTGCCCATGTTCAAGGGAAGAAGGTTGTACACCTATGGATATGGTGAGGATGCATGGGAGATCACCACCTTCATCTTCAGGGATGCCGCTTTGCCAAACCCTGTGCACCTGATCTACACCAAGACATACTGCAACTGGGGACTTGGAATCAACTTGGCCATACATGAAGCCCTGTCTCGCCAGTGCCATCATGTACGACACCTACTGCCAGCAGATTCACCCTACCGTGACTATGGGAGGCGTGATGAAGATGGGCACATTGTGGTTACCCCGGGCGACAGGAACAACATGCCGCCCCGTCGGAGGCACATAGAGGACATGGAAAGGGAGAATGGAGCTCTAGCTGAGAAAGTGATGATGATAAAGGAGATTGCAGATTTTGCCAGCAATGGTATGGTGGTCCAAGGACAGGAGATTGACACCTTGCATGAAGCTGTGGGAGTTCTGGAGAATGCCCTGATAGCCAGAGATGCAACCATAGCTCATCTTCATGGTACTGTTCAGGAGAACACCCAGAACATACAATAGTTGCAAGGGACCGTCCAGGAAAGGGATCAAACTATTGAAGCCATGGCAGCCCAGATTGCCGCTCTCCAAGCACAGCTGAATCCACCCTCTGATGATGACAATGGAGATGGTGGCAACAACAATTATGATGATGACAGTGGGAACGATGATGATGATGAGGATGATGATGATGGAGACGATGATGGTGGAGGAGATGAAGCTGTTGCAGTTGCAGCAGAGAGTGAAGAAGAAGAGGAGGATCCAGAAGAGGTGGAGTTTGAGATTTCAAGTGATGACTCAGGAGAGGTGTATACTCCACCGCCATGGTTGAACCGTGGACAGAAGCGCCAACGCATGAGTGCAAGGACCTACCGCAACCTCTTCAAGAAGTAGATAGAAGTCCACCAATTAGTCCTCGTTAGGTAAAATCGTTAGGATTAGTCTTGATCGATGTGAAACTTAATTACTGTTAGTTTAAGAGTGTTTAGTTGCTTATTTGTGTACTCCAATATCCCAGGAATTATTTGTGCGAATTTTATGAAAGAGTTATGGCAAGTTTGGTAACTATCTGTGTTATTTTCGCTGCAGTTTTCTGCTGATACAGCAGTACTGTACGAATTTTCATATTTTTATGGTATCTGGGAAAAATCTGAAAAAAATAGGGCTGGTTCGAAACTCTCTTTACTGTATGTGCAAAAATCAGCATAATTTCCTGACGAGCCTAAGTCAGGTAGAAAAATTCGTGAACGCTGCTGGACTGTTCTGGCAGATTGCTGTTTTTGTTGCTTAGTTGATCAACTATTTAGTTAACCATTGCCAACTCTTCTAAAACTATTTCAGTAGATATATACTTCTAGGATAACCCCTAGGATGTTGCTGGATCACTTGTTTGTTGATGTGTTGCTTGCTTGAGATTGTCTGATATTGTTTGTTGTTGTTTGACCATAATGCATGGGTAGAATCCTATTATCGTAGTTGATTCTTTCTAAGCTTACCTGTGTTGAACCGCAGATGCCTCCCCGCCGTCAACCCACTGAGTTGGAGCAGCTCAGGCACAGCTGACCCAAGTTATGACTCAGTTCATGGAATCTCAGAACAACAACAACAATGAGAACAACCAGCCTCAGGGAGATGCTCTCACCAGGTTTCTAAGGCTAAGGCCAGCTAAGTTCTCTACTGCAACGGAACCAATGGTTGCTCTCGACTGGTTGCGTTCATTCAACAAGGATCTGGTAACTGTTGGATGCACTAATGCTGAGAAGGTGAGGTTTGCCGCTCACCTACTGGAGGGACCAGCCGCTTCTTGGTGGGACACTTTTCAGATCACCCACCAGCTGGACACTGTGACTTGGGCAATGTTTGAGGAAGGTTTCAGGACCAACCACGTGTCTTCAGGAGTTCTGAGCCTGAAGAGGAAGGAGTTTCGCAACTTGCGCCAAACCAACCGCACTGTGGCTGAGTACATTGAGGAGTTCAACAACCTGTCCCGTTATGCACCTGAGGATGTTGACACTGATGCGAAAAGGAGGGAGAGGTTCCTGGATGGCCTCAGTGATGAGCTTTCAGTGCAGCTACTGGTGGTTTATTGCCCCACTTTCCAGGAGCTTATGGACAAGGCCAGGATCTTGGAAGGGAAGCACAAGCAGGTGGAAAGCCACAAGAGGAAGAGCAACAATCACCACTCTGGTTCTCACCACAAGTCTCGCACTTCATATGATGGGTACTCCAAGCATAGAGGGAGTGACCATGGGAGCCATGATCGCCATCACCATGGAGGCGATGGACATCGCCATGACAACCACAAGAGCAGTCACCACAGCCACAAGGGAGGACACTCTCATCATTCTGGAGGACACGGTGGACATGACCGCAACCGTGATCGCAGCTTTGTGAAGAAGGATCTGAGTGAGGTGACATGCTTCAAGTGTGGACAGAAGGGACACTATGCTGACAACTGTCCGGAGAGGAAGGGACTGAAGCCGACCAACAACCAGATGGCCACAGTGAACCACATGAATGTGGAGGAGATCCCAGATGAGCCTGACCTTGTGATTGGTAAGTTCCCAATCAACACTCACCCTTCACTTATACTTTTCGATACTGGTGCATCTCATTCATTCATATCAAGGGCATTTGTGGATAAGTATAAGCTACCTACTGAGTCCATGAAAGAGTCTATTAGAGTGAGTTCACCTGGAGGAGATATGATAGCTAGTGCGGGATGCCACGACTTAACTGTGAGAATTGGAACACACAACTTCATTGCACATCTGGTAGTGTTGGAATCACAAGGGTAAGATGTTATTCTGGGTATGGATTGGACGTCTATGCATGGGGAACACATAGATTGTGCACAGCGAGCTGTTTCACTCAAAACCTCGGATGGTAAGAGAATTAGGTTCAAGTCGGCTGTACGACCGGGAAGGTGTAAGCTGAATTCTCTTAAGGGGGTTAGCATGGATACTGTGCCTGTGATTAGGGATTACCCCGACGTGTTTTCGGAAGAGCTGCCGGGAATGCCACCTGACAGGGAAGTGGAGTTTCTCATCGACCTGATGCCGGGAACATGACCTATAGCAAAGAGACCATATAAGATGGATGTGGATGAGCTGAAGGAATTGAAGAAGCAGCTGAAAGAGCAGTTGGACAAGGGGTTCATTCAGCCTAGTTCGTCGTCATGGGGTGCACCTGTTCTGTTTGTGGAGAAGAAAGACAGCAGCAAGAGGTTAGTGGTGGGCTATCGCTCGCTGAATGAGGTGACCATCAAGAACAAATACCCCCTGCCGAACATAAATGATTTGTTTGATAAACTGGAAGGAGCGAAGGTGTTCAGCAAGATTGATCTGCGATCAGGCTACTTCCAATTGAAGATCCGGGAGGAGGACATACCAAAAACCGCTTTCACCACTAGGTATGGTTTATATGAGTATACGGTTATGTCTTTTGGACTAACGAATGCCCCGGCATATTTCATGACCATGATGAACAAGGTATTTATGGAGTACTTGGACACGTTCGTGGTGGTGTTTATTGATGACATACTGATATATTCCAAGGATGATGCTGAGCATGAGAAACATCTGCGACTGATTATGGAGAAGCTGAGGGAACACAAGTTGTATGCCAAATTCAGCAAGTGTGAATTCTGGCTTAACACTGTTGGATTTCTTGGACACGTGGTATCAGGAGAAGGAGTCGCTGTTGATCCAAGCAAAGTGACTGCAGTAACGGAGTGGGAAGCGCCCAAGAATGCTGGAGAGATACGAAGCTTTTTGGGACTTGCTGGATATTACAGGAGATTCATTGAAAACTTCTCCAAGATTGCTAAGCCGATGACTAAACTTCTGAAGAAGGAGAGGAAGTTTGAATGGACGGATGTGTGTGAAGCCAGCTTTCAGGAACTGAAGCGTCGATTAGTGACCGCACCCGTTCTGTGTTTACCAGATCTTCAGAAGGATTTCCAAGTGTATTGTGATGCTTCTCGACAGGGACTTGGCAGTGTGCTGATGCAAGATGGGAGAGTGGTGTCATATGCCTCGCGACAACTTAAACACCATCAGAGGAATTATCCCACACACGACTTGGAACTAGCATCAGTTGTTCATGCGCTTAAGGTATGGAGGCATTACTTAATGGGAAAACACTGTGATGTGTACACCGACCACAAGAGTCTGAAGTACATATTTACACAAAAGTAACTGAATATGAGGCAAAGGAGATGGTTGGAACTTATCAAGGATTATGATATGAATCTGCAATACCACCCAGGAAAGGCCAATGTAGTAGCAAATGCTCTGAGCCGGAAGGTTTACGCCAATGGACTGACAATTGGGGAATTGCCGGAGGATTTGCGCAAGCAGTTCAAGGACCTTAGACTGGAGGTAGTATCTGAAGGATATTTGGCAGCAATGGAAGTCCAACCAACGCTATAGGACAGAATCAGGAAGGCTCAAGTGGGAGACAAAGAGATTGATGAGATAAAGGAAAAGATGAAGGAAAATTGTGAAAAGGATATTCGCGAGGATGAGCATGGTACCTTGTGGTATGGAGATCGTTTGTGTGTGCCCAGCGACCCAGAGATAAGGGAGTTGATTCTGCAGGAGGCTCATAACTCGCCATACTCCATACATCCGGGCAACACCAAGATGTATATGGATTTGAAGAGCAGATTTTGGTGGAACAACATGAAGGGAGACATCGCCAAGCATATTTCCCTATGTGATGTATGTAGCCGAGTGAAAGCGGAACACCAGAAGCCAGCTGGACTGCTACAGCCATTGCCCGTGCCGGATTGGAAGTGGGATAGAGTGGGAATGGATTTTATCACAGGATTGCCCAGGACCAGGTCAGGATATGACTCCATTTGGGTAGTGGTCGACCATTTGACCAAGGTAGCCCACTTTATACCGGTGAAGACGACCTATACGAGTGCAAAGTTGGCCAAGATTTATATGGACAGAATTCTGTGCCTACATGGAGTTCCCAAGAGTATTGTATCTGATAGAGGCACCCAATTTACCTCACACTTCTAGCGCCAGCTGCACGAGTCTCTTGGGACTAGGTTAGAGTTTAGCACAGCGTTTCACCCACAGACTGATGGACAGACCGAGAGGGTGAATTAGATTTTGGAAGATATGCTGAGAGCTTGCGCTTTGGCTCATGGTTCTAGTTGGGATGAGAATTTGTCGTATGCTGAGTTTTCCTACAACAACAGCTATCAAACCAGCATCAAGACGTCACCGTTTGATGTACTGTATGGGAAACGGTGCCGGACACCATTGCTATGGGATGGAGTAGGAGAACGTCAATTGTTTGGACCTGATTTGATCAAGGACGCTGAGGAGAAGGTCGCCTTGATTAGGGACAGGCTGAAGGTAGCACAATCAAGGCAGAAGAGCTACGCTGACGCTAAGCGCAAGGAAGTGGTGTATGAGATAGGCGATAGAGCATACCTCAGAGTGTCGCCACTTCGTGGTATCAAGAGATTTGGAATCAAGGGTAAGCTGTCACCTCGGTTTATTGGACCGTATCGGGTCTTAGCATGCAAGGGAGAAGTTGTTTATCAGTTGCAGTTGCCAGAGGCTCTGTCCGCTGTTCACAACGTGTTCCAAGTATCCCAGCTGAAGAAGTGCCATCCGGAGATGGTGGATACACCATTGAGAGACACTGTGCCACTAGAGGAGGTTTAGCTTAAGAATGATCTGACCTATGAAGAGAAGCCGGTCAAGATTCTGGAAATAGCAGAGAGTATTACTCGTACCAAGACAATCAGGTTTTGCAAGGTGCAGTGGAGCCACCACACCGAAGAGGAAGCCACTTGGGAGCGTGAGGATGACATCCGGGAGGACTACCCACACCTATTTGCTAGCCGCGCCGAATCTCGGGGACGAGATTCATCTTAAGGGGTTTAGTCTTGTCACATCCCAAATTTTAGATTTGGTTCTGCATATCATTCATACCATTGCATCATGTTCTTCCATGCAACACCTTCGATTGAAATGTTTCGGCAAAGCGCTATCTTCGAAACCCTATTTTACTTTACTAAAATGTTCCCGCGGGAGGATACACTAGGGCTTGTGTTTTCCACCCTTGTAGAGTAGTGGTTTTACTCACCACTTGGCCCTAGATTGATCCCCTGTATTTTAGAAAAATTTAGAAACAAGTTTCGCCCAATTTGGAGTTCGTATGAAGAAGTTACGGAGGAATTACTAAATAGGAAATTGGAAAAAGAAAAGACCAAAAAAAGGGACGCAGCCGCTGGGCCGAGCCGACCCGCGTAGCAGCCAGCAGCGCGCGCAGCCGCCGCCGCCCGCGCGGCGCATAGCAACGCGCCGCCCGCGCCAGCTGCCGCCCACTGACGAGCGGGGCCTGCCCGTCGGCCGCCCCTAGTCACCTCCACGCGGGGCCCACCTGTCAGCCGAGTTCATCTCGAGCTCCAACTACTAGCAGATTTTCTCGCGGGGATTCCCGTGTCGTTTCCGAACCGATTTCAACGATTTTTTGCCTATAACGATCTCCTCGATCCCCTCTTCCAAACCCCCCACCTAATTGCAACCGAGACGCCCTAAATCTCCGGCGATTTCTCGCTGGAGTTCGAGCCGCCGCCGCCATTAGCTCAGGTGAGCACGCCGCCCGCACCTCGCCACGCCGCCGCAGCCTCGCCCGCGCGCACCGCCGCCTCACCGTGCCGCCCGCCTGATCGCCGTCTCCCTCTTCCCCCGCAGGCCGCCGCCCCGACACCCGACGCCGAGCCGCCTCCGCTCGACGTCGACACCGATGCCATGCCACCACGCGCGCGCCCGCCGCCGCCTCTTCTCCGCGTCGACGCGATCCCGCCGCCGCCCGGAGACGCCGCCGCCGTCGGAGGACCTCGCCGCCGCCGCCGGTGAGCACCACCTCGCCTCCTTGCTCCCTGGCCGCACGATCTGCGTCCAACGGCCCAGATCGGCCGTTGACCGGTCATCCCCAGGCGTTGACTGGTCAACCGCCCAGTCAGCGCCCAGTCAGCCGCCACGTGGGCCATTCAACAGTCAAAGTTGACTGGGTATTTTCTTTAATTGTTTTATTTGGCAGAAACTTGTTTAATCTTGTAAATTGCGTAGAAATTAATCTACTAGGCGAAAAATTGCAAATAAAATATGTGTAGATTCAGTAAGTCATGTAGAATCTTGCTGTACCATTATTTCACACTTTTGCATAAAGATTTTGTCAAGATTTATTTAAAAGATTTAATGGCCTTTTTGGAGTATTTAATTCGTAGAAAAAGATATGTAACTCCAAAAATTTCATATAATATGTCCCTGGATTCAGTAGAACAAGGGGAATCTCAAAGTGAATTAAAAGGATAGGATTATAGTAAAAACTATTGCAGAAACTATTTAGTGGCTTTCTGCAGTGTTTTAATTATTCAGGGAGTTTTATAATTCCTTTTTGAGTAATTCCAATTGGTACTGTTCCTAAATAGAAATGCCTATACAGTAGAATTTTCCCAAGATTTTACAAACAGTATACTATCGGTAGTGAATTATTTGGGTTCTAGCTCTAGTTTTGAGCATTATATGTTTGCATAATAGTTTTCCTTGCGCTAAAACTATTTTCCATGCATGAAATCAGTAGCTTTACTGAATAGAATGATGTGGTGCTGTTGTAGCATCAATCCACTTGTCATGCATGCATTCATGCATCATCTTTGTTGCATATGCTTGTGGGTTGTTTGTTTATGATTGCAATTGTATCGTGTAGATTGTGACGAGTGCAACGCTTGCTCGTGTGTGGATTGTTTTTCCGATCGCTACAACCAAGGCAAGTAGATGCTATTTTGTTCATGATATTGTCCTACTATTTTCAATGCATTGTCGTGTATTTTGTAGTTGCATGTGTAGGATGATACTATTGCTATGCTATGTCCTATTATGTGGTAGGGCTTTCCTTGTAGATGAACCACCGTTGGTAGATGTGCTTAGCCATGCTTTGTTGAACGAGGGCTGGGTTACATCACTGAAAGTTGTTTCTAAAAGTGTTGGTTTGCGAAAAACTAAAACAACTTAATCAATGAATTTCCTGGGTGTGATGGGATTGATAAATTTTGGTGGTTTCATTGCGGAAAGGCACCCAGGTATCAAGAGAAAATAATTGGCTTCTTTATTCTGTAGCTTTCGTGTACAACCATGTGCCAATAATGGAATGGGCGGTTGGTTGGACTTAGTAGGTTGTGGTAACTCGAACCCGCGTATCCAGAGATGTAGAATTTTGGTAGGTTGGACCGGTGCGCGTCGGGATTGGGGAGCCACTTCCCGAACAGTCTCTTCTTGGACTTCTCCCTATCATCACCCAAAATGAGAGTGATGGTACGAGCTGGGCTGGCCAAGTCACATGGGTAAAGTGTACTAACCCCTGCAGGGTGTATAATCTAATCGATTAGCCGTGTCCCCGGTTATGGACGACCGAGTTGCTTGATATTGATTTCATGACATGTTTCTCGCTCATTCTAATTTCATAATTGTTTTAATGTTGTTGGGTTAACATAATTGGGATCTTTTCAAAGAAAATCAAAAACTGTTTATGAAAGTAGGACAAAGGTATTTGCAAATGCAAGCCAGACACATCTCCAATTGCCAAATATGCATGTAGATGTTAGCACTATTGTCTCCTTTACTCGCTCTACTTGCCATACATTCCATGTATTGACCCTTCGGGGCTGCTACGTTTCATGTTTCAGGATATTCCGATTCTGAGTAATCGATATAGGCCACGGTACTCCACTCGGCACTTGTTCACTTGTGGGAAATTTGAAGAATGGAGGATTTGCTTTATTTATGTTGCTACCTGAATAATTTGAGCTAGCCTTGAGCTAAGCTTTTATTGTAATAATGGTACTCTGGATCATCGTTATTTATGATACACGGATATTTTGCTATGTTATTCATCTTATTCTATTGTGGGCCAATGAACCGATCCAGGGATTGACATGTCACATAGAAGCTACGGTCTTTTCAGAACCGTGGTGTTACACTTTTGGTCTTTGTTCTTAGTTGCTAATTATATTAATTGATTTCCTAAAGTTGTTTACTAGTTTCAGGTAAACACCATGGCTACACTTAGACTGATGAATCAGCTCGATGTAGCTAAACACCTCGGGAAATTTAATAGAGGACTTGTCAAAGAATTTCCGAGTGGGGCCGAACCTGAATACGAGGATAACCCTCGTTTTATTGCTATTATTAAAGAAAAAAACTTTTGCAGGAGTTGATCCAGATGAGGATCCCTACACTCATTTAATGCATTTTACCGAGTTATGTTGGACACTTAAATTGAGAGGCTATTCTGATGATGAATTGAAACTTAAATGTTTTAGCCAATATCTAACCAACACTGCTTTAGTTTGATATAGAATTTGCCCTGCACAGAAAACTGACACCTGGGACAATCTTAAAGCAGAATTCGTGTTCTGATTCTTTCCCAAGGTAAAGACTGCTGAGGTAAGAAGGGCAATTACAAACTTCAAAATCTGCCAAGGTGAAGGCTTGGTAAGGGCCTTCAAAAGGTACAAATCTATCCTTAATAAATGTCCCCACCATGATTTATCGGAATGGTATGTTTTACATATTTTCTATGGGGGACTTAATCAAGAAATTAAACATGAGCTTGATACAAATTATGGAGGATATTTTATGGATCTAACTATAACTAAAGCTTGGGAACTCTAAGAACTTATTTGTCTCAATAGAGAAACTTGGGGATTTTATTTAGGTGGCGAAGGAGTAGTAGAAATTGAATATGATTGTCTCAATGATTATAGGGAATCCGGTAACCGCTAATGAGCTTCAACTTGATGATGATATTATTGTGCAAATCCTTCAGCTATTTACAGAACACATTGAAGCTCCCAAGAAAAACTGGCTCCAATATACTCCCCCACCTGAGCCGGTCGAACATGTTGATGTAATAACTATAGCTCACGTAGAGCCATCGAGGAAGATGCCTCAGTATGTTTATCCCCTTCCTTTTCAAAGGACTGCGAGAAAATATATGATGGCCAAGCGACTCGAAGATCAATGTGAGAAAGAAAGAATGTTCCTCAAAATGTTAGAAGATGAGGCACACGCGAGAAAAACTAATGAGGTAAGTAAGGAGGAGACCAGGGAACCAACGAAAGAGGATATTTTAGCCATGTTTGCACACTGTAACGTAATAGAACTAGATACCAAAGCTTCACAATTTGTTGAAGGAAAGGTAAAAGCTAAAGAAGTTGGTAAACCTATTCTTCCTTGAACTTTTGGTGGATCTTCTTATTATGGCCTCTGTGATATAGGAACAATAGTTAATGTAATCCTCTATAACTTTTATTTGAAAATCCAAAACGAATTAGCCCTTACTGAATAGAAGATACTGATATGACAATAATGCTTGCAGATAAAACACTTAGAGTTCCTATGGGTATAATTAGAGATGTCCCCATATGTATTGGACCTTACAACTACCCCATTGATTCTATACTTGTTGACATGCCTACCGATGTTTATTGTCCAATTATTTTTGGAAGAACTTTCTTGAACACTGCAGGAGCAAACATTGATTGCAAGAAGGAAACTATATCTCTCAAGTTCGGTGAAGATAAAATAGAGTTTCATTTCTCATAATTCCAACATAAACCTGCTATTGAGGATTTAGATGAATATGAGTATGGGCAAGAAGAAGAAGGTAATATAATTAATCGTGCCTCCATAGTAATTGAAACTGTCGATGATGATTTAGCAAGGAGTTTAGTTGCTAATGATAGTATGCCTCAAGATATGGACAAAATTGAAATGGATGATTATCTTGACTCCACGAATGAGGTGGATCCCGAGATAAATCAAAATTATGAAGAACCTATACGAAAAGTGGATGAGGCACCTCTACCTCCTACACTCAAAACTTTACCCAAGGAGTTAAAATATAGGTTTCTTGATGAAGCTAACAATAGTTTCCCTGTTATTATAAGGTCTAACCTTTCAGAAAAA
Source organism: Avena atlantica (assembly GCA_910589765.1). Lineage (NCBI taxonomy): Eukaryota > Viridiplantae > Streptophyta > Magnoliopsida > Poales > Poaceae > Avena > Avena atlantica. Next base: position 375,583,833 of record OU342738.1, read on the forward strand.
GAAGAGGAAAATTTGAAGATGGTTCTCAAAATGCATCGGAATGCCCTTGGGTATTGGATGAGTGACTTAAAGAGGATTAGTCCCTCGATAGTGATGGCAACAATCGTGGCCACTTTTCGTTGGGACTCCAAGTGCAGAGTATTGTAGCAAGCTTCTTTTGCCCACAAGGGTGACTCGAGGGTTTAAATCAAACTCTTGGGGAACTGGTTTACAAGTTATTTGCCTTCTCCTTGTCAAGCAACCTATAAAGCAAAATAATTTGTCTTGTGTCCCCAACTCCACCAAGTGGTTGTCAAGCACAAAGTTTCATATTAGTAATATGAAATATAAATAAAGTTAACTGAAATAAATAAAGTAAAGTAATGCAAACTAGATGATATGGAAGATAGTATAGTTGTTTTTGGGTTTTTATTAGTGATTGCGAGCAAGAAAAGTATTTTTCTATTTTCGAAATAATAAATTGCAGAAAATAGAAGTGATTATAATTGCAATGGAAAGGTGTTTCTTATAATTAAAATTGGACCGGGGTTCATGCGTTCACTTGTCTACTCTCTTTTTAAGTTGTGGTGGTCATAAAACAATTCATCAATGATAAATATTCATGGAACGTCTATATGTGTATGATAAGCATTCATATGGGCATCATGTCCTAACAAAGAGATGAAACACATCTCTCTTATACTCCTCAAGAAAGGGAAATATCCATGCAATCTTGAATTAATAACAATCTTAAATCTCCATGCAATCTTGAATCTCCTCAAGAAAGGTAAAAACCAAAGTAGATCTTGAATATTGTTGTCACAATTCAATCACTTCCACCATGCTACTCTGTCTAATACACACTTCTCCCCATACAAGTTCTTGCATAAAAGTTGGATTAAAACAAGCAATTAAGAACGGGGTACATGATATGCATCTACTAATACATCTTACACAAAATAACTTTCAATCTCATATATCAAATCATAGAATAAAGATCCACCACATAGGAATTACATATATGACCATAATCATGTTGGGAAGCTCATATGGTACTAGATCTATGAAAAACAAGAGAGAAATAGATCAAGCTACTGCCACAAACCCATAGTCCAAGGGTGGACTACTCCCTCTTCATCATGGTGATGATGCTGGAGATGTTGGAGAGGGTAGATATCCCTCTGGAGGAGGCTCCGGCAGAGTTTCCCCCTCCAATATTCCGCTAAATCTGACTCTGTTTGGTTATGTTTTCATCTCTAGTGTTCTTTGTCTTGAGGACTCCCCAAGGGGACCTTATATAGATGTTTTTAGGTCTACAGAACTCCGTGGGAGAAAGAATCAGGGCGATCGGATGACCGAGGAGGCAACAAAGGAAGGGGCGCACCTACCTAGGTCGGGTGTGTCCTCTGGGCTCTTTTGGGCCTCCTGGCCCTTCTCCCGAGGTTCTTGTGCTCCAGATGCTTCTCATGGTAAAATATTGACATCTCCAAAAGCTCAGGTCCATTTGACTCCGTATAGGTCCTGAAACATCAAAAACATAGAAAACAGGTTTTTTTGCCCTATAGGGTTATAACCAAAATAAAGGGGATCATTGGTAAATCCCCCAAAATATATTTAAAACATGGATATAACATTATATATGATGCAAATATGTGGGTAAACATGTAAAAAAACTACAAAGTTCATGTATGCATTTTACATGCATCAAATAGCCACTCATAGAATATTTATGGAAGAAGGAGCTCAACCTGTTGTAGACTTCCAGACACAACTAGAATCTCACATGAAAGAAGAGGTGAGGAAGGAGGTAATACATCTGTTAGACACAGGAATTATCTTCCATGTGGAGGAGAGTGATTGGGTAAGTCCTGTTCATTGTGTTCCTAAGAAAGGTGGGTTTACCATTGTTCAAATGAAACATAATGAGCCGATACCAACTAGAACCATTATTGGTCGTATAATGTCCATTGATTATAGAAAACTTAATAAGGAGACAAGAAAGGATCATTACCCTTTACCGTTTATAGATCAAACTTTAGAGATGCTTGCTATGCATTCTAATTTTGCTATTTAGACGGTTACTTCGGATTTTCTCAAATTGTTTTCCACCCTGATGATCAACTTAAGACAACCTTCATTTGTCCTTATTGGTTATATGCTTATCGTTGTATGCCTTTTGGTCTTTGCAATGTCCCTGCTACCTTCCAAAGATGCATGACTTCTATATTTGCTGACTACGTTGAAAGTATTATGGAAGTTTTCATGGATGATTTTTCTGTTTATGGAACTTCATTTAATCATTGTCTTCATAAAGTCTTGTAGAGAGGTCCTGAAACATCAAAAATATAGAAAACATAGTTTTCTGCCCTACAGGGTTATAACCAAAATAAAGGGGATCATTGGTAAATCCCCAAAAATCAATGTAAAACATGGATATAACATTATATATGATGCAAATATGTGGGTAAACATGTCAACAAACTACAAAGTTCATGTATGCATTTTACATGCATCAGATCCCCAAGCTTAACCTATGCTCGTCCTCGAGCATAAAGATGATGAAAATAAACATGGGCTTTGGAGTTTGTTACTTTGCTTCTTTCATTATCATACAAAGTTCATAGATTCAAATCTTTCTAATGAAACATAATAAGCAAGTGTACTATCAAGTTGTATCTTTTGCACATATATAAACATGTTAAACAATTAGTAATGGTGTGCTAAAAAATGAGGAAGAAAACAAACCTTCAAGCACACTTTGATGAACCTATAAAATAAGAGACTCTTCCTATCATTGGCATTGGTGTTTTATGACTCTACTTTTATTTTTGGGCCCACTTCTTAGTTTAATGCCCAACTAGAAGACTCACTTCTTAATTTCATGTCTTCCCTTGATGTTTTGCATCTTGTATCGAAAGTAAGCATTGAATACATATGTCAACCCTCCATAAAGAATGTAAAATAAAGTTTTGAGCTATGTAGTTCATGTCAACAATACTAATAAGGATGGGGTTCCAAGTAGCTTTTGTTTCAAAAGTTGCATATGGTTTATGTGTTGAACATTTTACAAGTTGAATGTCTCAGGCACCTTTACCAATGAACTGACACTATAACCTGTCATTGTATAGCATAGGTTGTCATAAAAATTGCATCACTGGGGTACCTCTTGCCCCTGTGTGACTATACGCCTAACATACGTTTGGTAGCTAGGAAGCATACTTCTTTTGCATTACTTTCATAAGGGGCATATCGCCACATTTCAGAAGACAAGACAAATAGACATATGAGTCCTCTCGGCAAATTTCTTTTGAAAAGAGCGTCATTGATTTTCATGCTGTAAGTTTCCACCATGTCATGCATAGATTTGGCTAGCGGCCTAGGAGCATTTTCTATTTCCTTATGCTTACTCCAGTGTGTAGTGCAAGATAAAGCAAGAATAAACATGATATTTCAATAACGGATATTGTAAGCTTGTGCCATGACAGCGTGGTGATATGTCGAAAACGTATCTATAATTTTTAATGTTCCATGCTTGTTTAGTATATACTTTGCTTTGTCTATAATTTAAGGTATTTTTATATGTTTTCCGGGACTAACCTATTAACAAGATGCCATAGTGCCAGTTGCCTGTTTTCTTCTACTTTTCGTTCCAGAAAAGACAGAAAATCAATATTATCGGAATTGGATGGGAAAGAAAGCTAAAGTCAATATTTTATCGTGGGGAACACGGAGCCAGAAGACGAGACGGAGGAGGGCCTCGAGGGGGCCACACCCCCTGGCCGCGCGGCTAGGCCTAGCCCGCGCCTGGGGGAGTGTAGCCGCCTTGGGCACCCCCTCGGCCTCCCTCCTTCGCCTATAATAAGCACCCAATGAGAAAACCCTAAGTCGTCCAGCTAAAATACATAAAAAGTTCTACAGCGCCGCCGCCACCGAAGGGGAGATTAGTGGGACAGAAAGTCTCTGTTCCGGCACCCTGCCGAGACGGGGAAGTGCCCCCGGATCCATCTCCATCGATCTCCACCACCATATCCATCGTCGTTGCTGATTCCCATGATGAGGAGGGAGTAGTTCTTCCTCGAGGCTAAGGGCTCTACTAGTAGCTATGTGTTCATCTCTCTCTATGCATGATCATGTTGTGGTCATGAGCTTTGTAATCAAGTAGATCTACTTTCCTACTCAAGTTCTTCAATAGTCTATGCTTTTCCCCATGTGTGTGAAAGTGACATCGTGCATACCGTGTGTGGCACTAAGGCTAGATTGAATATTTATCATGAGTATATTTTGAGTTGGGTGTCTCTATGAAATTGTGGTATTTGTTGGAACCATCTAGCGCTCAAGGTGACAGTGTGGGGTTATCTAGATGGGGAAGGTGGATTTTGAGGAGTGCTGTTATAGCCCTACCATGGATTAGAGTGTCCAACGAGAGAGTAGTTCAGGATAGTATCATGAAGAGAATATATTTATTGAGAATGTCCACTAGTGAAAGTATGATCCCTAGGCCTTGTTTCTAAACATTGAAACACCATTTACAACTATATCTGTTGCATGTTTGCTTGCTTCCATCTTTTTGCCTTTAGTCTTTTCCTCCCCGTCAGAAGCTCTTTTCTGGCACCGTTACCACTTATAATTATCCATACAACTTGTATTTCACTATCTCTTCACCGAACTAGTGCACCTATACACCTGACAAGTGTATTGGGTGTGTTGGGGACACAAGAGACTTCTTGTATCTTGATTGCAGGGTTGCTTGAGAGAGATACCTTTGACCACTTCCTCCCTGAGTTCGATAAACCTTGGGTAATCCACTTAAGGGAAACTTGCTACTGTTCTACAAACCTCTGCACTTGGAGGCCCAACAACTTTCTACAAGAATAGAAGTGCGTAGACATCAAGCTCTTTTTTGGCACCATTGTCGGGGAGGTAAGGTAAAAGGCACTCACACACTCTCTCCCACGTTAACAGCAAGCCAGAAAGCTATATTTTCTGGCGCCGTTGTCGGGGAGGTAAAGTAAAAGGTACTCACATCCTCTAGTGTGTGAGTTCTCGAAGTTATTTCCTTTAGATTTTTATTGTTTTCACTAGTTAGGCCTAATGGAAAACAACAACAAAATTAGAGATCTTTATAGTGTTTATCTTGAGTTAGGACATGAGGTGTTTGAAGAGGAAATTAAAAAACCTATGGGACTTTATTTGCATTCTAATAGAAATGTTATTAGTATGAATTCTTTGAACACCATTATTGCTAATGCTATGGAAATGTCTAAGCACGGAGGAGAAAATTTACTTTGATGATACTATACCTATAATATATGATGATTACAATGATGAATATGATATTTTCAGTCCACCTACTATTGAGGAGAAAATTAATTATGATTACAATATGCCTCCTATATTTGATGACTATGGTGATGAGAATAATAGTGATAGCTATTTTGTTCAATTTGCTCCCACTATAATTAATAAGAATGACTATGCTTATGTGGATAGTAATAATTATTATATGCATGTAGCTCATGATAATAATGTTTTATGTGATAGTTATATTGTTAATTATATTCATGATGCTACTGAAAGTTATTATGAGAGAGGGAAACATGATTTTATGCATCTCAAAAATATTAAGTTTCCCCTCTTTATGTTGAAAATTTTGAAGTTGCACTTGTTTTGCTTTCCTATGCTTGTTGCTATGTGCTTTCATGACTTGTTTCTTTACAAGATTATTTTTCGTAGAAAGTGGGTTAGACTTAAATTTGTTTTGAATTTGCTTCTTTATGCTCTCTTTTACTTCAATTGATATTTCTTATGTGAGCATCTTCTCAAACTATTATGCCTAACTTAAAGACGTTAAAGAAAAGTACTTATTGGGAGATAAACCAAAAGTTTTAGTTGAGTATTGGAAGTTATTACTTCTGTAATAACCTCTGCTTATAGTTTTTATTTGATTTTTGTGCCAAGAATAACCTCTAATGAGAGAGAAGTAAGATTTGGGGAAGTTGCTATCCCGAAACAGATTTTTGTGCTTTACTGTAAAAATTTGTGAAAAATATCTCTATGTCGTATTGAGCTGTCATTTGCTGAATAAATCCCCCAAGTTGTTATCTAACTTTCGTTAGTCCAACACTTTTTTATTTGAGCAACAGAAGATCTTCGAAAAAATCGGTTTTCACCTGCTGGTCTGTTTTGACAGATTTCTGCCATTATTTGCATTTGTCTTCTATCGATTAAGTTTTGAGTTCTTTTTGGGAAATTGAGATTTTTAAAAGAGATTTCTACAGTATCTTGTGTTTTTAATGAAAGTTTTTCTGTTTTAAAACTAAACCCCAAAGGTTTATTATCTTTTGAATGCACTAATGTTGCTAATGAAGATTGTGTGAAGTTTTGTATAAAGGAAAATTTTCAGGTATAGAGAAAGAATGATGTAATGAGATGAAGAATGGACAAAAGCACAAGCTTGGAGATGCCACCCTGTGTCACCCCAAGAAATATTCAATAGGTACAAACGTCAAATCTTGGGGAAGCCCAAGGCATCCCCTTCTTCATCAATAAAAAACCAGGTCTCTTTCTAGACACTTCGTTTTTATTGCTTCATGCACTGTTGTGTTGTTTTTGGACCGTCTGTGTTTTTGTTTTTAGTTTTATATTGCTTGGTTTGCTGCAATAAGTTGGTTGGATCCTAGCACACTTATTTTGAAGAGAGACACACTCTGTTTTTATTGCCTAAAATACTCTAGTTTTCATTCTTATTGTCTTGTTAGTGTTCTCTTTTGCTAGCACTGTATTTAGCCTTAGTTTTCTTGTGCTTTCAGCTTAGAACTTTTTAGTTCTTATTTGTGGATTTGTGAGACAAGCTCACTAATCTTTATTGTTTATTATCTTTGTGAGTTGTTTCAAATAAGTTGATTGGTGTTGGAAAAGAGTAGAGTTTCATGCTTATAGTGGTACAAGAGAGAGCTTGCTTCGACTGTGGATTAGACTTTATCATGTCATGCTAGATGTTGTTTTGACCTTATGCTCAGTGATTATTGCTGTAGCATGACTAGTTCCAAACAATTGGGATTGCTTGCCTTGAAAGAATCATGCGTTGTTTTAGCATACAAAAGAATAATATTGTGGTATTCTCCTTTGATGCTTTGTTTGGGTTGACTTGGCGCATGCTCACACTATGTTATGACTATGAACCATTCACCTTAGCCTCTATGATCATTTAGTTTTTTGACTTGTGGTACCACTTTATGCTTTGATTAATAATGTTTTGTCGCTCTGCATGATTATGGCCATTATTACTCTCTTAGTTGGTCGCTCCCAGTCTTTTGCTAGCCTCCACTTGTACCGAGTAGGCTCTACTCATGCATCCAACTCCCAAGAAACCAAGTTATTCCAAAGTGTCCACTATAAATTCCTATGCATGGTGTGTTGCACCATCCCAAGTATATTCTTGTTTTATCTACCTTCCAATTAAAAAGTCACTTTGTTATGTGAAAATTAGTGATTAAATCTCTCACAAACTTGATGGCACACTTTATTTTTCTTGACCCTAATAAACTTGAACCATTGTGTCATCTATTTTATATATGCTTGAACTTATACGTTGGAATTAATAGAACCATGCTGTCATGGAGAACGCTTTCAACACTACACCTGGTACATGTTACCCAGTTGATATCATGCTCTTTTGTTTGCGGATGTCATCGGTGTGAAATAAAAGGGGAGCTTGTAAGTCCATGGAGTTATGTATGTGTGTTAGAGAAACGCCTGGGCCGCTAGCCTAAGCCATGCCTAATCATGGTGGAAACTTGCAGCATCACCATAGTGAGCAATCTATGAAGCTTTCTTATAAAAAAAGAGAGACATATTGAAAAGAGGAAAGAGAGAAAAAAGCACCATTTTCCCATGGTAAATAAGAAGATTGCTGAGATTCTCATTGTCTGCTTGCCTTGTCATTTTGATATGGGATAGCTCCTGTATCATGGGGAAAGGGGTACCCCGTTGGCGGTTCTCTATGATACACATGTACTTACTATGACAAGAATTTACCAGTGACTAAAGTTGAGTAGCATGAGGAGCGACCCTCGTACTCAAGGGACATGAGATTTCCAACTTATACTTTATCAAGGATATACTCCATACTTTTTTCACTTTAACTTTAATCACTTCAATATGCTTATGATAGGGGCAATGAGAGCTGAAAGCTAACAAGTACCATAATTTTTGGAAGCTTTTTATGAGACTTGAAATCCCTGCTTCCCTTTATGAAGGGCCTTTCTTCCACTATTATCTTGAGTCTCCACCTTCTATCCTTAGGCACCAATTAGGAGAGCATAGTTGCCATTCTTAGTTCTATGTGCATTGTCCCAAAACTTATTAATTGATTCCTATTGTTCATATTGCTTGTTCTTGAACTATTTGCATCTAGTCACCCTTATGAATTTTGAAGGTGTCCTATGCATATATTTGCTACTCCATGAGGGACAAGCTGAATACCACTATGCCATGTTTTCTATATGTTAAACAAACAAACGTCTTTCAATGCATTGTTATTCATGATCTTTGTTTGTAACCTTTCATGTTGCATGCATAGTTACTTTGTCTTATTGTTAGAACTTCTTCTTTCATGCTCATGTTTAGAGTTCTTTGATCGCATATTTCAATGCTTGGAAATGGTTTGATAAAGATTGTGATGGTGCATTTCACCTCAAAAAATATTCTTTTTATCACTTACCTACTCGAGGATGAGAAGGAGTTAATATTGGGGATGCTTGATACGTCGAAAACGTATCTATAATTTTTGATGTTCCATGCTTGTTTAGTATCTACTTTACTTTGCTTTGTCTACACTTTGAGGTATTTTTACATGTTTTCTGGGACTAACCTATTAACAAGATGCCACAGTGTCGGTTGCATGTTTTCTTCTGTTTTTGGTTCTAGAAAAGGTAGAAAATCAATATTCTCGGAATTGGACGGGACAAAAGCCAAAGTCAATATTTTACCGTGGGGAACACGGAGCCAGAAGATGAGACGAAGGAGGGCCTCAAGGGGGCAACACCCCTGGCCGTGTGGCCAGGAATGGCCCATGCCTGGGGGGGTGAAGCCGCCTCGGGCACCCCCTCGGCTTCCCTCCTTCGCCTATAAGAAGCACCCAATGAGACAACCCTAAGTCGTCCAGCAAAAATCCAGAAAAAGTTCCGCAGCGCCGCCGCCACCGAAGGGGAGATTCAGGGGACAGAAAGTCTCTGTTCCGGCACCCTGCCGGGACGGGGAAGTGCCCCCGGATCCATCTCCATCGATCTCCACCACCATCACCATCTTCGTTGCTGATTCCCATGATGACGAGAGAGTAGTTATTCCGCGAGGCTAAGGGCTCTACCGGTAGCTATGTGTTCATCTCTCTCTATGCATGATCATGTTGTGGTCATGAGCTTTGTAATCAAGTAGATCTACTTTGCTACTCAAGTGCTTCAATAGATCTATGATTTTCCACATGTGTGTGAAAGTGACAGCGTGCATACCGTATGTGGCACTTAGGCTAGATTGAATATTTATCATGAGTATATTTTGAGTTGGTTGTCTCTATGAAATCGTGATGTTTGTTGGAACCATCTAGCGCTCAAGGGGACAATGTGGGGTTATCTAGATGGGGAAGGCAGACTTTGAGCAGTGCTTATATAGCCCTACCATGGATTAGAGTGTCCAACCGGAGAGTAGTTCAGGGTAGTATCATGAAGAGAATATATTTATTGAGAGTGTTCACTAGTGAAAGTATGATCCATAGGCCTTGTTTCTAAACATTGAAACACCGTTTACAACTAGATCTGTTGCATGTTTGCTTGCTTCCATCCTTTTGCCTTTAGTCTTTTCCTCCCCGTTAGAAGCTCTTTTATGGCACCGTTACCACTTATAATTATCCATACCACTTGTATTTCACTATCTCTTCGCCGAACTAGTGCACCTATACACCTGACAAGTGTATTGGGTGTGTTGGGGATACAAGAGAATTCATGTATCTTGATTGCAGGGTTGCTTGAGAGGGATACCTTTGACCACTTCCTCCCTGAGTTTGATAAACCTTGGGAAATCCACTTAAGGGAAACTTGCTGCTGTTCTACAAACCTCTGCACTTGGAGGCCCAACAACTGTCTACAAGAATAGAAGTGCGTAGACATCACCTGGTTTGTCCAACAAACAACTTATAAAATGTTAATCACATAAAGTTCCATATTGGTATCAACCCAAACCTTACATTCTTATGAGTGATGGCTCAGATATGTAGAGCTTGTTGTGAACCCCAAGAGGAAGGTATGATGAGAACAGCAGCAAGTTTCCCTCAGTTATGAAACCAAGGTTATCGAACCAGTAGGAGTAAGGAAACAACTCCAAGGTGTTGCTAGCAACTTGGTACCTGCACAACACAACCAAAGTAGTTTTCCCCAACTTACAGTGAGGTTGTCAATCTCACCAGTTTGCTGAAAACAAATGATTAAACGTATAGTGTGGAATATAGTAATTGCTTGTGGTAATTGCAGAAAGTAAACAGTAAGCGGTAGACAGTAGATGGTATATCAATGGTAAGGAATGGACCGGGGTCCACAGTTCACTAGAGGTGTTCTCCATAAGATAAATAACATGTTGGGTGAGCAAATTACAGCGGGGCAATTGATAGATTGAAAATGCATAAATATGCATGTACAAGTCATGATGATTCCTACGAGATTTTTTTGGGAATTACAACATAATATATAGACCGTAATCCACACATCTATGACTAATAATCCACCTCCAGGTTATCGTCCGAACCCCTTCCAGTATTAAGTTGCAAGCAACAGATAATTGTATTAAGCAAAGTGTGTAAAGTAAACAAGACAATTCCCTTAGAAAAAGGATTGTTGTTTTCTCCCTAGTAGCAACATCACATCTAGAACCTTAGAGTTTTCTGTCACTTTCCCAGATTACTAGAGGCATGAACCTACTATCGAGCATAAATACTCCCTCTTGGAGTTACAAGCATCTACTTGGCCAAGGTATATACTAGCAACGGAGAGCATGCAAGATCACAAATAACATAGACATGATAGAATCAATAATCAATCTGACATAGTACTCAATATCCATCGGATCCCCGCAAACACAACATGTAGCATTACAAATAGATGATCTTAATCATGAACAGAGCTCACAAGATCTAAACATGATAGCAAAAAGGAGGAGAAACTACCATCTAGCTACTGTATGGACCCATAATCCAAGGGTGAACTACTCACGTATCTCTCCGGAGGCTTGCTTGGTGAGGAAGAAGGCCTCTGGGATGATATCTCCCCTCCAGCAGGGTGCCGGGAAGAGCTTCGGATCCCACTGATCTAGGGATGGAGATGGCGGCGGATACGGACTTTTTCGTGGAGATCTGATCGGGTACTTAGGGTTTCTACCTCGGGGTGTTTATATAGGTGAAAGGGCAAGGTCGGTGGACGCCCGAGGGGCCCACACCACCTGGTGGCGCGCCCCTGGCCACGCCACCGTATGGTGTGGTCGCATCTTGGATCCACTTCGTCTCCCCTTCGGTCTCCATGTCGTGTTGGGTAAAATATTGACTTTGGCTTTTGTTCCGTCCAATTCCGAGAATATTTCTTTACTAGATTTTTTGAAACCAAAAACAGCAGAAAACAGGCAACTGGCACTGCGACATCTTTTTAATAGGTTAGTTCCAGAAAATATTTAAAAATGCCTCAAAGTGTAGACAAAACATAAGAAAGTTGATACAAAACAAGCATGGAGCATAAAAAAATTTAGATACGTTTCAGACGTATCAAGCATCCCCAAGCTTAACTCCTACTCATCCTCGAGTAGGTAAGTGAAAAAAAAGAATAATTTTTGAGGTGACATGCTATCAAAATTGATCAAGGTATTGTAAAGTATTGATATCTGGGATCAAAGTACTCTAAACATGAGCATGAAAGATATATTCTAACAATAAGACATAGAAACTATGTTGCAACATGAAAGGTAACACAAACAAAGGATCATGAGTAACAATGCATTGAAAGATATTTGTTTGTTTCACATATAGAAAACATAGCAAGAGTGGTATTCATCTTGTCCTTCATGGTATAGCAAAACATAAATGCATAGGACACCTTCAAAGTTCATAAGGGTGACTAGATACAAATAATTTAAGAACAAGCAATATCATAGTTATGAATCAATCAACAAGTTTTGGGACAATGCACATTGAACTAAGAATGACAACTATGCTCTCTTAATTGGTGCATAAAGATAGAAGATGGAGACTCAACATAAAAGTAAAAAGATAGGCCCTTCTCAAAGGGAAGTAGGGATTTCAAGTTTCATAAAGAGCTTCCAAAAATTATGGTACTTATTAGCTTTTAGCTCTCATTGCCCTATCATAAGCATCTCGAAGTGATTAAGGTTAAAGTGAGACAAATATGAGGTATATGCTTGACATATCATAAGTTGGAAATCTCATGGCCCTTGAGTACGAGTGTCGTTCCTCATGCTACTAAAATTTAGTCACAAGCAAGTTTTTGTCATTGTAAGTATATGCGTATCATAGAGAACCGCCAAAGGAGTACCCCTTGCCCCATGACATAGGATCTATCACATATCAAAATGACAAGGCAACAAACAATGAGCATCTCGGCGATCTTTTATTTACCATGAGTATGGTGCTTTTTTTTCTCTTTTTCTCTTTTTTTTCTATAATTTTTTTCTGAAGATGCTTCATAGATTACTCAGTATGGTTATGCTGAAAGTTTCCACCATGATTCGGCATGGCTTAGGCTAGCCGCCCAGGCGTTTCTCTAACACATATATAATACTCCATGGAATTACAAGCTCCCCTTTTATTTCACACCACCGACATCCATAAACAAAAGATCATGGTATCAACCGGATAGATATGTACAAGTGTTGAAAGCGCTCCCCATGACAGTATGGTTCTGCTAACTCCCAACTTATAATTTGCAAGCATATAAGCAACATAGATGGGCACAATGGTTCAAGTTTATTAAGTGCAAGACAATAAAGTGTTCCATCAATTTCGTGAGAGCTTTAATCACTAATTTTCACATAACAAAAGTTTAATTTGGAAGGTAGATAAAAACATGAATATACTTGGAATGGTGTAACACACCATGCATAGGAATTTATAGTGGACTCTTTGGAATAACTTGGTTTCTTGGGAGTTGGATGAACGAGTAGAGCTCATACTCAGTACAAGTGGAGGCTAGCAAAAGACAGGGAGCGACCAACTAAGATAGCAATAATGGCCATAATCATGCAAAGCGACAAAACATTATTAATTAAAGCATAAAGTGATATCACAAGTCAAAAATGAAATGACCATATAGTCTAAAGTGACTGGTTCATAGTCTTAACATGGTGTAAGCATGTTCCAAGTCAACCCAAATAAAGCATCAAAGGAGAATACCACAATATTATGCTTTTGTATGCTAAAACAACGCATGATTCTTTTCTAGGCACATTAAGCAATCTCAATTGTTTGGAACAAGTCATGCTACAACAATAATCACTAAGCATATGGTCAAAGCAACATCTAACATGACATGATAAATTCTAAGTTATAGTCAAAACAAGCTTCCTTTTGTACCATTATAAGCATGGAGTTTCCAACTCTTTTCCAACACCAATCGACTTATTTGAAACAACTCACAAAGATAATAATCAATAAAGACCAGTGAGATTGTCTCACAAATCTACAAAGAAGAACTAAAAAGTTCTAAGCTGAAAGCACAAGAAACCTAGAGCTAAACACAGTGCTAGCAAAAGAGAACACTCACAAAACAATAAGAGTGAAAACTAGAGTGTTCTAGACAATGAAGAACTAGGTGTAACTTCTAAAAAATAGGAGTGTTGGGGCCCGGCCAATTTATTGCAGAAAACCAAGCAAAATAAAACTAAAGACAAAACAAATACGCTCCAAGAACAACATATAGTGCATGAAGCAATAAAAATGAAGTGTCTTGAAAGAAAACCTGAGATTTTTATTGAGGAGGAAGGGGATGCCTTGTGCATCCCCAAGCTTTGACGCTTGTACCTCTTGAATAATTCTTGGGGGGACACGGGTGGCATCCCCAAGCTTAAGATTTTTTCCATTGTTCATCTCATCACATCATTCTTCCCCTACACTTGAAAATTTCCTTCATACAAAACTTCACACAATCTTCCTTAGCAACATTAGTGTATTCAATATAATAAGTCTTTGGGTTTAGTTTCAACTCAAGTAAATCATCCATTAAAACACAAGCTACTATAGCAGTTCCTTTTAAAACCTCAAGTGATCAAAGAGAACTCAAAAAGAAACCGATTAAGAGGCAAATGCAAATAATGGCAGAAATCTGTCAAAACAGACCAGTAGGTAAAGACCGTTTTTCCGAAAATCTTCTGTTGCTCAAATCGAAAAGTGCAAAACTAAAGAAAGTTAGATAACAACCTGGGGCATACGCACAAAAATTTACATATCAATCTGATGTATTGGGATTTTTCACGATGTTTTAGAGTGAAGCATAAAAATCTGTTTCGGGACAACAACTTCCCCAAATCTTACTTTTATCTCATTAGAGGTTATTCTTGGCACAAAAACCACACAAAAAGGATAAGGAGAGGTTATTACAGAGGCAATAACTTCAAGACTCAACAAAAGAAAAACTTACTGAAAATAAAATTGGGTTATCTCCCAAGAGTACTTTTCTTTAAAGCGTTTAAGTTAGGCATAGAAAGCAAGAATCAAGTATTTTCGAATGAAGAAGCATTAAGATCAATTTTTTAATAGGAGAGTCAAAAGATGGTTTCTCTCTTTTTCTAGGGAAGTGTTCTATACCTTTCTTGAGTAGGAATTGATATTTAATGATGCCTTCCTTCATATCAATAATGGCACCAACAGTTCTAAGAAAAGGTCTTCCCAAAATAATAGGACAAGAAGCATTGCATTCAACATCCAAAACATAGAAATCAACAGGGACAAAGGTATTGTTAACCATAATAAGGACATCATTAATGCTCCCCATAAGTTTCTTTTTAGCATTATCATCAATATGTACATCTAAATAACAATCTTCCAATGGTGGCAAATCAAGCATCTTTCATAAATTTTTCTAGGCATAATAGAGACACTAGCACCAAGATCACATAAAGCTTTGACATCGAAATCATTTAATTTCATATTAATGATGGGTTCCCAACCATCTTCTAATTTCCTAGGAAGAGAAGCCTTATGTTTCAATTTTTCTTCCTTAATTTTCATGAGAGCATTTGTAATGTGTTTTGTAAAAGCCATATTCATAGAACTAGTATTAGGATTTCTAGAAAGCTTTTGTAAGAATATAATTACTTCAGAAATATTGCAACCATCAAGATCAAAATCAAAATTAGCATCCAAGGTAGTAGAACTATTGTTTCCCCCATATTTTGAAAAAATTCAGCATTTTTATTGGAAGAGGTTCCACTGAGTTTACGTATTATTGCAAAAGGAATAGGGACTTCATGTGGTTTGCTAGCATCAACATTGGTGATGGTAATAGTACAGATACTAGTATTTCTAGCAATTTCATCTTCTCTTTCCCACTGATGGCTAGCACGGTTGACGTGGAGCACTTCGTTGGAAACCCCAAGAGCAAGGTGTGAAGCAGCACAACAGCAAGTTTTCCCTCAGTAAGAAACCGAGGTTATCGAACCAGTAGGAGGAAGGAAACGTCACACAGGTGTTGCAAGCAAAGCGGAGACCTGCACAACACAAACTCAAGACTTTGCCCCAACGAATCAGTGAGGTTGTCAAGCTCACCGGTTTGCTGTAACAAAGGATTAAATGTATAGTGTGGAAGGTAATGGTTTGCAGCAAGTAAACAAGTAACAGTGGAAGATGTATCAATGGTAAAGACTGGACCAGGGTCCATAGTTCACTAGAGGTGCTCTCCTTAGATAAACAACATGGCATGAAGGGTAAACAAATTACAACAAGGCAATTGACAGGAACTGAGCAAGGCATAACAATGAAATACTAGTTAGAAAAATCCTATGAGATTCGATTGGGCAATACAACAAGATACATAGACCGCCATCCAACTGCATCTATGACTAGAAGTCCACCTTCAGGTTATCATCCGAACCCCCTCCAGTATTAAGTTGCAAGCAATAGACAACTTCTTTAAGCAAAGTGTGTAAGGTAAACAGTCCACATGTTCCATGAACAAGAGACCGTTGTTTTCTCCCTAGTAGCAACAACACATCTACAACCGGAGAGATTTCTGTCACTTCCATTGGAAACTAGAGGCATGAACCCACTATCGAGCATAAATACTCCCTCTTGGAGTCACTAGCAACTACTCGGACAAGATAGCTACTAACAACAGAGAGCATGCAATATCACAAACAACATAGACATGATATAATCATAAAGACAAAACCATTAACCAATCCAACATAATAATCTCAATATCCATCGGATCCCCGCAAACACAACATGCATGATTACAAATAGATTAGATCTTGATCATGAATGGATCTCACAAGATCTATACATGAAAGCACAAGGAGGAGATACAACCATATAGCTACTACATGGACCCATAGTCCAAGGTGGAACTACTCACGCATCATACCGAAGAGAAGGCCTCCGGGATGATCTTCCCTCCGGCAGGGTGCCGGGAAGAACTTCAGATCCCCCCCGATCTAGGGATGATGGTGGCGGCGGCTACATAAGGTTTCGTGGAATATTGATCGGGTACTTAGGGTTTCTGCATCGGGGGCTTCTTATAGGCGCAGGGGGAGGCCGAGGAGGCGAGTAGGGGGGCTACACCCTGCCTAGGCGCGAGCCCACCCCTGGACGCTCCTAGGGGGGTTGGCCTCCCTGGCACGCTTCTCTGTATCCCCTCTAGACTTCTTTTTCCCCATGGAAAGTTATTGACTTTGGCTTTTGTCCCGTCCAATTCCGAGAATATTGATTTTCTGCCTTTCTGGAACCAAAAATAGAAGAAAACAAGCAACTAACACTGTGGCAACTTGTTAATAGGTTAGTTCCAGAAAAGATATAAAAAACCTCAAAGAAAGACAAATCAAATCAAAGCAGATATTAAACAAGCATGGAACATAAAAAATTATAGATACGTTTCTGACGTATCAAGCATCCCCAAGCTTAACTCCTGCTCGTCCTCGAGTAGGTAAGTGATAAAAAGAATAATTTTTTAAGTGACATGCACCTTCACAATAAAGATCAAACCCTTTGCAAGCATTGAAAGCTGGTATCAAAGAACTCTAAACATGTGCATGAAAGATGGAGTTCTAACAATAGGACATAGTAACTATGCATGCAACATGAAAGGCTACAAACAAAGATCATGAATAACATGCATTGAAAAACGTTTGTTTGTTTCACATACATAAAACATAGCATAGTGGCAATCAGCTTGTCCCTCATAGAGTAGCAAATAGATGCATAGGACACCTTCAAAGTTCACAAGGGAGACTAGAAACAAATAGCACAAGAACAAGTAATATCACAATATGCATCAAACAATAAACTTTGGGACACTGCACACAAAATGATAACTATGCTCTCTTAATGGTGCCTGAAGGTAGAAGGTGGAGACTCAAATAGTGGTGGAAGAAAGGCCTTTTATAAAGGAAGCAGGGATTTCAAGTTTCAAAAAGAGCTTCAAAAAATTATGGTACTTGTTAGCTTTCAGCCCTCATTGCCCCTATCATAAGCATCTTGAAGTGATTAAGGTTAAAGTGAACTAACTATGGAGTATATGCTTGACAAAGTATAAGTTGGCAATCTCAAGTACCTTGAATACGGGGGCCACACCTCATGCTACTAAACTCCAGTCACCTGTAAGTTCTTGTCATTGTAAGTATTTGCATATCATAGAGAACCGCCAATGGGGTACCCCTTGCACATGGTACAGGAGCTATCCCATAACCAAAATGACAAGGCAAGCAGACAATGAGCATCTCATCGATCTTTTTATTTACTATTTGCATAGCTTTTTATTGAGGATGCTTCATAGATAGCTCACTATGGTGATGCTGCAAGTTTCCACCATGATTAGGCATGGCTTAGGCTAGCGGCCCAGGCATTTCTCTAACACAGAATACAAACTCCATGGACTTACAAGCTCCCTCTTTATTTCACACCGGTGACATCCATAGAAAAAAGAGCATGATATCAACTGAGTACAATGTACAAGTGAAATGTTGAAAACATTCCGAATGACAGCATGGTTCTACTAATTCCAACGTATAAGTGCAAGCATATACAACATAGACGACATAATAGTTCAAGTTTATTAGGGTCAAAGAATATAAAGTGTGCCATCAAGTTTGTGAGGTCTTTACTCAGTAAGTTTTCACATAACAAAAGAGTTTTTAATTGGAAGATAACTGAAAACAAGAATATACTTGGAATGGTGTCACACACCATGCATAGGAGTTTATAGTGGACACTTTGGAATAACTTGGTTTCTTGGGAGTTGGAAGCATGAGTAGAGCTTACTCATACAAGTGGAGGCTAGCAAAATACTGAGTGCAACCAACTAAGAGAGCATAATGGCCATAATCATAGAGGCTATGGTGACTTGTCATAGTCATAACATGGTGTGAGCATGTGCCAAGTCAACCCAATCAAAGCATCAAAGGAGAATATCACAATACTATGCTTTTGCATGCTAAAACAACGCATACTTTCTTCTAGGAACACTAAGCAATCCCAATTGTTTGGAACAAGACATGCTACAACAATAATCACTAAGCATAAAGTTAAAACAACACCTAGCATGTCATGCTAAAGTCTAGGTCACAGTCAAAGGAAGCTCCTCTTGCACTTACAAGCTAGAACTTACTACTCCTTTCCAACACCAAGCAACTTGTTTGCAAAACAACACAACAAGAACGGGGGTCCAAACTACTTTATTCAAGCAAACTAAAAAACCTAAGAAAATCAAACAAAAACTAAGACGCTCCAAGAACAACACAACTGTGCATGAAACAATAAAAACGAAGTGTCTAGATAGACCTGAGCTTTTTATTGATGAAGAAGGGGATGCGTTGAGCATCCCCAAATTTTGACGCTTGTACCTATTGGATATTTCTTGGGGTGACACCATGGTGGCATCCCCAAGCTTGAGCTTTTGTCCATTATTCATCTCATTACATCATTCTCTCTCTACATCTGAATTTTTTTCCTTTATACAAAACTTCACACAATCTTCATTAGCAACATTAGTGTATTCAAAAGATATTAGACCTATGGAAAAGCTTTGGAAAAGAAAGACTTTTCACTAAAAACACAAGCTACTGTATTAAATCCTTCAAAAATCTCAATTCCTCAAAAGAGAACTCAAAAAGGAATCAATAAGAAGCAAATGCAAATAATGGCAGAAATCTGTCAAAACAGACCAGCAGGTAGAAACCGATTTTTTTTAAATCTTCTGTTGCTCAAATAAAAAAGTGTTGAACTAACGAAAGTTACCTAACATACTGGGGGATTTATTAGTAAATTTTAGATCAATCCGAGTTACAAATACTCCTCACAATTTTTTATGGTAGAGGACAAAAATCTTTTTCGGGACAGCAACTCCCCAAATCTTACTTCCCTCTCATTAGAGGTCATTCTTGGCACAAAAAGCAAACAAAAAGGACAAGTAGAGGTCATTACTGAAGTAATAACTTCCATGACTCAAGGAAACTCTTGGGTTATCTCCCAACAAGTACTTTTCTTTAACGCCTTTAAGTTAGGCACAAGAAGCAAGAAGAATCAAGTATTTTCAAATGATGAAGCATTAACATCAAACCTTGCTTTCAAAGGAGGAGAAAAAACAACTTCTCTCTCCTCATAGGGAAGTGTTCAATACCTTTCTTTAATGGGAAATGATATTTAATGGTGCCTTCTTTCATATCAATGATGGCACCAACTGTTCTAAGAAAAGGTCTTCCCAAAATAATAGGATAAGAAGCATTGTATTCAATATCCAAAACATAGAAATCCACAGGGACATAAGCATTGTTAACCATAATGAGAACATCATTAATACTCCCCATGAGTTTCTTCTTAGCATTATCATTAAGTGGGACATCCAAATAACAATCTTCCAAAGATGGCAAATCAAGCATTTCATAAATCTTCCTAGGCATAATAGAGACACTAGAACCAAGATCACATGAAGCTTTGAGATCAAATTCATTCACTTGCATATTAATAATGGGTTCCCAACTATCTTCTACTTTCCTAGGAATAGAAGCTTTGTGTTTTAACTTCTCTTTCTTAATCTTAACAAGAGCATTTGTAATGTGCTTAGTGAAAGCAACATGCATATCACTAGCAACAGGACTTCTAGCAAGCTTTTGTAGGAACATAATCACTTCAGAAATATTGCAACCATCAATATCAAAATCAAACTTAGAATCACTAGTAGTAGGCTTAATAGGCTTAGGCATAGTAGGAGGAGGAACAAGGACTACTTGTGGTTTAGTGGTGATGGTGCACACACTATTGTTTCTATCAATTTCAGCTTCCTTTTCCCACCTAGCATGAAGTTGAGCTAACAGCCTAACATTTTCATCAATAGTAACTTGTATGGCATGAGCAGTAGCAAAGGTATTTTCCATGGTTTCAGGTTTAGCAGCCATTTTATTAATCAAGGAGGACTGAGATTCAGACAAAGAGGATATATTTTTCTCAACATTTAAAATCTTTTCCTCTATCGCCTTATTGAAAGTGGTTTGTTTACTAATAAAGTCTTTGAGCATGACTTCAAGTTCAGAGGGGGCACTTCTAGCATTGTTGTAAGAGCTTCCATATGAATTGCCATTATTAGGAGGATAAGGTCTATAGTTGTTACCACCAAAATTACTCCTATAAGCATTGTTATTGAAATTGTTGTTTCTAATGAAGTTCATATCAACTTTCTCTTCTTGAGCAACCAAAGAGGCTAAGGGAACACTATTAGGATCTAGAGGAGCTTTCCCATTAACAAGCATAGCCATAACAACATCAATCTTATCATTTAAAGAGGAAGTTTTCTCAACATAATTTACCTTCTTACCATGTGAAGCTCTCTCAGTGTGCCATTCAGAGTAGTTAACCATCATATTATCAAGGAGTCTAGTTGCATCACCCAAAGTGATGCTCATAAAGGTACCTCCAGCAGCTGAATCCAACAGGTTTCTTGAGAAGTTCAAACCTGCATAAAAAGTATGGATAATCACCCAAGCAGTGAGTCCATGAGTGGGACAATTCTTAACCAAAGATTTCATTCTTTCCCAAGCTTGAGCAACATGTTCATTATCAAGTTGTTTAAATTTCATAATGTCACTTCTCATAGATATAATCTTAGCAGGAGGATAGTACTTTCTAATGAAAGCATCTTTCCACTTAGTCCAAGAGTCAATACTATTTTTAGGCAAAGAAAGCAACCTTTCTTTAGCTTTTCCTCTCAAGGATAAAGGAAAAAGCTTGAGCTTAATAATGTCTCCATCTACATCCTTATACTTTTGCATCTCACAAAGTTCAACAAAGCTATTGAGATGGGCAGTAGGATCTTCAGAACTAGTACAAGAAAATTGCTCTCTCATCACAAGATTCAACAAAGCAGGCTTAATTCCATAAAAGGTAGCATCAGGAGCAGGTGGAGCAATATGAGTGCTTAGGAAATCATTGTTGTTGGTGCTAGTGAATTCACACAACTTGGTGTTCTCAGCAGAGTTCATTTTGGCAAAGGTGGGCAAGCCAAAAGCAGCAGCAGTAGCTAGAGCAGGAAATAATTTTTTTTTGTGTTTTTGAATAAAGCAAGCAAACCAAGCTAGACTAATTTTTTGGGTTTTTTGAAAAGAGGCAAAAAACCAAGCAAAAGAAACTAAGCAAACTAAAAACAAAGTAAAGAGAGAGGAAGTGGAGGACTCCCCTTGTGAAGACGTCCTTAGCCTCCCCGGCAACGGCGCCATAAAAGCTTGTTGATGGCTAGCACGATTGACGTGGAGCACTTTGTAGGAAACCCCAAGATCAAGGTGTGAAGCAGCATAGAAGCAAGTTTTCCCTCAGTAAGAAACCGAGGTTATCGAACCAGTAGGAGGAAGGAAACGTCACACAGGTGTTGCA
This sequence comes from Avena atlantica, assembly GCA_910589765.1. Lineage (NCBI taxonomy): Eukaryota > Viridiplantae > Streptophyta > Magnoliopsida > Poales > Poaceae > Avena > Avena atlantica. The sequence goes on from OU342738.1 coordinate 375,605,932, forward strand.
AGCAACGCAGAGACCTGCACAACACAAACTCAAGACTTTGCCCCAATGAATCAGTGAGGTTGTCAAGCTCACCGGTTTGCTGTAACAAAGGATCAAACGCATGGTGTGGAAGGTAATGGTTTGAAGCAAGTAAAAAAGTAACAGTGGAAGATGTATCAATGGTAAAGACTGGACCGGGGTCCATAGTTCACTAGAGGTGCTCTCCTTAGATAAACAACATGGCATGAAGGGTAAACAAATTACAGCAGGGCAATTGACCTGAGCAAGGCATAACAATGCAATAATAGTCAGAAAGATCCTATGATATTCGATTGGGCAATACAACAAGATACATAGACCGCCATCCAACTGCATCTATGATTAGAAGTCCACCTTCAGGTTATCATCCAAACCCCCTCCAGTATTAAGTTGCAAGCAACAGACAACTGCTTTAAGCAAAGTGTGTAATGTAAATAGTCCACATGCTCCATGAACAAGAGACCGTTGTTTTCCCCTAGTAGAAACAACACATCTACAACCGAAGATATTTCTGTCACTTCCCTTGGAAACTAGAGGCATGAACCCACTATCGAGCATAAATACTCCCTCTTGGAGTCACTAGCAACTACTCGGCCAAGATAGCTACTAACAATGAAGAGCATACAATATCACAAACAACACAGACATGATAGAATCATAAAGACAATACCATTAACCAGTCCAACATAATAATCTCAATATCCATCGGATCCCCGCAAACACAACATGCATGATTACAAATAGATTAGATCTTGATCATGAACGGAGCTCACACGATCTATACATGAAAGCACAAGGAGGATATACAACTATCTAGCTACTACATGGACCCATAGTCCAAGGTGGAACTACTCACACATCATACCGGAGAGAAGGCCTCCGGGATGATCTCCCCTCCGTCAGGGTGCCGGGAAGAACTTTAGATCCCCCCGATCTAGGGACAACGGTGGCGGCGGCTACATCAGGTTTCGTGGAATATTGATCGGGTACTTAGGGTTTCTGCATGGGGGGCTTCTTATAGGCGAAGGGGGAGGCCGAGGAGGCGACCAGGGGGGCACACCCTGCCTAGGCGCGGGCCCACCCCTGGCCGCGCCTAGGGGGTTTGGCTGCCCTGGCATGCTTCTCCGTCTCCCCTCTGGACTTCTTGTTCCCCACGGAAAGTTATTGACTTTGGCTTTTGTCCCGTCCAATTCCGAGAATATTGATTTTCTGCCTTTCTGGAACCAAAAACAAAAGAAAACAGGCAACTGGCACTGTGGTAACCATTTAGTAGGTTTGTTCCAGAAAATATATAAAAACACCTCAAAGAAAGACAAAGCAAAGTATATACTAAACAAGCATGGAACATCAAAAATTATAGATACGTTTCCGACGTATCACCCACGCATGCAATTCAGCTAACATTCTAACATTTTCATCAATTCTAACTTGTATGGCATTAGTAGCAGCAAAGGGATTTTCTATAGTTTCAGGTTTAGCAGCCATTTTATTAATCAAAGAAGATTGTGCTTTATACAAAGATGAAATATTTTTCAGCATTCAAAATCTTTTCCTCAATAGTTTTATTGAAGGAGGTTTGTTTACTAATAAAATCCTTAAGCATGACTTCAAGTTCGGAGGGTGCACTTCTATTGTTGTTGTAGGAATTTCCATAAGCATTACCATTATTAGGAGGATATGGCCTATAATTATTATTACCATAAGCATTGTATTCAAAATTATTATCTCTAATGAAGTTCACATCAACTTGCTCTTGAGCAACCAAAGAGGCTAAAGGAACATTATTTGGATCAATATGAGATTTTCCATTAACAAGCATAGACATATTAACATCAATTTTATCACTCAAGGAGGAGGTTTATTCAATAGAATTTACCTTCTTACCTTGTGGAGCTCTCTCAGTGTGCCATTCAGAATAATTAACCATCATATTATCAAGGAGCTTTGTCGTGGTGGTGTCACGGCAGATGCCATGGGTAGGCTTAAGTTGGGGGCCGAATGGACACTTGAGGTAACCGGGGAGGGAGCGAATGGTCTAGACGCACATGATGAACACGATGAACTCTTGAGACTTATGATTTTTATTCCTCCTTGATGTTTACAAGTGCTCCTTGAGCTATTTTGGCATAGCCTCCGGGAACTAGTTCACTATGTGGTCGATCCCCTCTAAACCCTAGCTATGCCCCTCCTTATATATGCGATGGGGTAGCTAGGTTACATATTTGGGCCCTAGGTTTTATTGTTTGTATCATTGTCCTTACTATGCGGGCCAGGTCATGAGCTAGTCCTTGGCCCTTGAACCAGTCCATAAAGTTGTAGAGCCAATGGTCCTCCCGTATGTAGCTGATACACCCAAAGTAATGGTCATAAAGGTACCTCTAGCAGCTGAATCCAATAGGTTTCTTGAAGAAAAATTCAATCCTTCATAAAAGGTTTGGATAATCATCCAAGCAGTCAGTCCATGAGTGGGGCAATTCTTTACCAAAGATTTCATTCTTTCCCAAGCTTGAGCAACATGTTCATTATCAAACTGTTTAAATTTCATTATTTCACTTCTCATAGATATAATCTTAGCAGGAGGATAATATTTTCCAATGAAAGCATATTTATATTTAATACAAGAATTAATACTATTTCTAGGCAAAGATAGCAACCATTCTTTAGCTCTTCCTCTCAAAGAGAAATGGAACAATTTAAGATTAATAATATCTCCATCTACATCCTTACATTTTTGCATCTCAAAAAGTTCAACACAATTATTAAGGTGAGCAGCAGCATCATCAGAAATAGCACCAGAAAATTGCTCTTTCATGACAAGATTCAGCAAAGCAGGTTTAATTTCAAAGAAAGTAGCTTCAGGAACAGGTGGAGCAATAGGTGTACACATAAAATCATTGTTTTTTGTGCTAGTGAAGTCACACAACTTGGTGTTTTTAGGAGTATTCATTTTTGCAAGAGTAAAGCAAGCCAACAGAAATAGTAACTAAAGTAGGAACTAATAAGTTTTCGTGCATTTTTGATAAAAAGATGCAAGCGAAACAAAGCAAAATAACTAAGCAAAACAAAAACTAAGTAAAGAGATTGGTTGTGAGAGACTTACCTTGCAAGAATCTTCTTTCTCCCAGAAAAGTGATTGACGGGGAGGAAGAGATTGAAGTTGTCCTTATCTCCCTGGCAACGGCGTCAAAAGAGTGCTTGATGGCTCAGATATGTAGAGCTCGTTGGTAACCCCAAGAGGAAGGTATGATGAGCACAGAAGCGAGTTTCCCTTAGTTATGAAACCAAGGTTATCAAACCAGTAGAAGTAAGGAAACAACTCCAAGGTGTTGCTAGCAACTTGGAAACTGCACAACACAACCACAGTAAGTTTCCCCAACTTACAGTGAGGTTGTTAGTCTCACCAATTTGCTGAAAACAAAGGATTAAACGTATAGTGTGGAAGATAGTAATTTCTTGTGGTAATTGCAGAAAGTAAACAGTAAACGGTAGACAGGAGATGGTATATCAATGGTAAGGAATGGATCGGGGTCCATAGTTCACTAGAGGTGTTCTCCATAAGATAAATAACATGTTGGGTGAACAAATTATAGCAGGGAAATTGATAGATTAAAAATGCATAAATATGCATGTACAAGTCATGATGATTCTAGGAATTAAAACATAATACATAGACCGTAATCCAACTGCATCTATGACTAATTATCCACCTTCATGTTATCGTTCGAACCCCTTCTAGTATTAAGTTGCAAGCAACAGATAATTGCATTAAGCAAAGTGCGTAAAGTAAACAATACAATTGCCCTTAGACAAAGGATTGTTGTTTTCTCCCTAGTAGCAACAGCACATCTACAACCTTAAAGATTTCTGTCACTTTCCTAGATTACTAGAGGCATGAACCTACTATCGAGCATAAATACTCCCTCTTGGAGTTACAAGCATCTATTTGGCCAAGGTATCTACTAGAAACAGAGAGCATGCAAGATCACAAATAACATAGACATGATAGAATCAATAATAAATCTGACATAGTACTCAATATCCATCGGATCCCCGCAAACACAACATGTAGCATTACAAATAGATGATCTTGATCATGAACAGAGCTCACAAGATCTAAACATGATAGCACAAAGGAGGAGAAACTACCATCTAGCTACTGTATGGACCCATAGTCCAAGGGTGAACTACTCATGTATCACTCTGGAGGCTGGCATGGTGATGAAGAAGGCCTCCGGGATGATCTCTCCCCTCCGATAGGGTGCCGGGAAGAGCTTCGGATCCCCCGATCTAGGGATGGAGATGGCGGTGTCTATGGACTTTTTCGTGGAGATCTGATCGGGTACTAAGGGTTTCTGCCTTGGGGTGTTTATATAGGCGAAGGAGCAAGGTCGGTGGACACCCGAGGGCCCATAACACCTGGTGGCGCGCCCTGGCCACGCCACTGTATGGTGTGGACGCCTTGTGGCTCCACATCGTCTCCCCTTTGGTCTTCGTGTCGTGTCGGGTAAAATATTGACTTTGGCTTTTGTTCCATCCAATTCTGAGAATATTTCTTTACTAGCTTTTCTGAAACCAAAAATAGCAGAAAACATGCAACTGGCAATGCGGCATCTTGTTAACAGGTTAGTTCCAGAAAATGTATAAAAATGCCTCAAAGTGTAGACAAAACATAAGAAAGTTGATACAAAACAAGCATGGAGCATCAAAAATTATAGATACATTTAAGATGTATCAATGAGCTTTAAATTACATAAAAGAGATGATTTTGAATATTTTGGAGGATCAACATGCACATTATACTTGGAAGTAGCTTTTTCCACAAATAGGTAGATATGCCTAATCTAGTTTAAGGGATTTGGAACAAGTCTTAGCTTGCATTGTGAAGGCTTAGTGAAAAGAGATCTAAAGTGTGTGCCATCTAGTTCATAATGCCAACATTTAGTTTCTCACCTTGCTACTTATGGTTGAACATATATATACATGAGAAAAGGGTACAAATTAATAGGCACAAACAAATCATATTTCATGTAAAGTATTTGAGCTTAGTAACTATGCATAACATGAATTTCAACCTTTTGCTTTTATCCCCCATTTTCTTTTATTTCAAGGCATTAATATTCAGTTTTAATATCATCATGGCAAAGTTTATTTTTAGTATATTAATGATAAACATTCATAATGATTCATGATGGTGGTCCTTTTATTGCAGACAAAAGTAAAATAAACAAAATAGACGCTCCAATTTTCTATGATAGTCTTATGTTGCTCAAAAAACAAAGTTTAGAGGTTTGCAAATCGAGAGTTTAATAGGTCCAGTGGGGTGCTTTGGTAATCCCAAAGATTATGGTTTTCACCATTCTTGGATTTATCTTGGTGTGGTGTTCCTCTATTCCCTGTCAAAAAATTTCAACACAAAACTTTTCTCCCATCTCTTTTCTCAGTGGTAACATTAGTGGCATAAAAGCAATAGTTGTTGCATATATATCAAAGACAAAATTCTTTCTAAATGTTCCAGCAAGCATATAATGTTTCTAAACATCCCTACCATATAATATAGCTCATATCAATCATTTTAGGACACTTGGAAATGGTTAAAACAAAACATGGCAGAATCTGTCTAGATTTTCTGTAGCAGCAAAATGAATTTATTTTGCCCACTTAAAAATGACAGGAATTATAGATGATTTTTTGCATACAAAGTACGAAAAGTTGTAAGTTCTGTGCAAATATGAGCACAAATGGAGTTACAGAACAAATCAGAGAATATTCTACTAAAAACTATTCTGCAGGAATTTGCTACTCCATATGTTTTACAACTTTTTATCATCCAAGATGAGTTCCACTTGGTACTTTATTACTACTATACAGCAAATACACTAAAAAGGACTCTTTTAACAACAAACAAACATAAAAATAAATGACCGATTTTCCTCCAGAAGAGCGCTTTCTTTATAGCTATATAGCTACGCTTTACTTGGTTTAAATGAAATGGAATTCATGTGGTAGCTTGTGTTTCTTTGCTACTCCCTTCTTACTTGGAAAGTGTTCCATACACTTCTTGTGAAGAAACTGAAACTTCACATTTCCTTCTTTTGCATCAATGATTGCACCTATGGTTCTCAAGAAAGGTATACCAAGTATTATAGGACTTGCGGTATTGCTCCCTATGTCCATTACAATAAAATCAACATGTACAAATGTCATATGTAATTCAACCATGATATATTTCACTTTCCCTAAGGCATGTTTGGTTGAATCATAAGCAAGTAAAAGATCTATAGAGCATTTTTCCATTAGTTTCAAATCAAGCAAATCATATATATCTTTGGATAAAACTGAGACACTAGATCCTAAATCTAGAATGGCATGATGTGTCTCTTTTCCAATAGTGATTAATATCTTGGGCATCCATGCATCACCAAGCTATGGTGGTATCATAGCTTCTTTATTATATCTTTCAATTTTTTCTTTTATAACATAATTTTCTATGTATGAACCAAATCTTGCTTGATGAACATTAAAAGAAGGATCATTAGCAAACTTTAGCAATATGTTAATGAGTTCATGCAAGATACATTTATCAAGATCAAGTAGAGGTTCTTTTGTTTCACTTCTCATTTTAACTTCCTCTATTAGTTTATCATTTGTTATCATGAGTGTTTCATTTTCCTCCATCATATTAAGAATCTCCCATGATTTATCTATTAGTTCTTGCACATATTTAATAGTTTCCTCATGGTTCTTTTGTGCTTGAATAAGATTTTTAAATGATATGAATTCTTAGGTTAAGAGATCAACCCTTTCAATAAGAGCATCTTGTCTTTCAAACTTAGCTATAAATTCCTTGTTAAGTTCCTTTTGAGTTTCTATAAAAGACCTCATGGTACTTTCTAAATCATTAGAAGCATTATTACCACTAGCATATTTATTAGGAACATAAGGCGGCTTACCATAGGAGTTATTATAGTTTTTCCCATATCCATTATTACCAAAGTTTCTTATGTAGTTGATGTCTACATTTTCATTGGTATTTGATACTAATTCTTGTAGAGGAACATTATCAGTATTTTGCTTAGATATGTAGGAAAATATAGCATCAAGTTTACTTCCTATGGGGTCTAGCTCTTCAATGTAGTTAACTTTCCTAGATGGTTTTTGGTGCTCTTTCAGTATGCCATTGACTATGGTTGTGGAGCATGCTTTCTAGGATAGTTTTAGCTTTAGGCACAATTTTACTCATAAATGCACCCCCGTAGAAGAATCTAGAATGCTTCTTGACATGATATTTAAGCCATTATAAAAAGAATATAATATTGTCCATCCATTTACTCCATGTGATGGGCAAGATCTAAGCATGTTTTTAACTTTCTCCCAAGTTGTTGCTACATGTTCATTATCACTCTGTCTGAATGATAGGATACTATTTATGTTTTGTAGAATCTTAACACGTGGGTAGTATTTATTAATGAAGGCTTCTTTTAAGTCATCCCAAGAGTTTATACTAGATGTAGGAAGTGATAATAACCATTCTTTATCTCTACCTCTTAGTGAAAATGGGAATAGTTTAAGTTTGACAATGTAATTTTCCACATTTTTAAACTTTTGCATATCACAAATTTGACAAAAACCATGCAAATGTATAGAGGCATCCTCACTAGCACTCCTCCCAAATTGTTCTTTAGTTATGAGGTTTAAAAGACCAGGACTTACTTCAAAACTTTTAGTAGTAATTTCAGGAGTGGTAATAGGTCTAGCAATGAATTGATCATTGGGAGTGTTTGTGTATTCACAAAGTTTTGTTCCTCTTTCTCCCATCTTTGTAAATAAAAAGTTGATGCTAATTTTTATGTGTTTTTGTGTTTTAAGGAAAACTTACAAATTCTAAAAACAAGACAAATAAAAAGTGCTTCAAAAATCTAAAAGGAGAAGAAAAATCTCACAGTGGTGCAACCTCCCCAAGCTTGGGTTATTACACAAGTTGATGAAGATGATGGCACCACTAGTGATGTCCTTCTTGTAGTTCCCCGACAACGGCGCCAGAAAATACGGCTTGATGGCAACAACCGTGGCCACTTTTCATTGGGACTCCAAGTGCAGAGTGTTGTAGCAAGCTTTTTTTCCCCACAAGGGTGACTCGAGGGTTTAAATCGAACTCTCAGTGAACTGGCTGACAAGTTATTTGCCTTCTCCTTATCAAGCAACCTATAAAGCAAAATAATTTGTCTTGTGTCCCCAACTCTACCAAGTGGTTGTCAAGCACAAGGTTTCATATTAGTAATATGAAACATAAATAAAGTAAACTGAAATAAATAAAGTAAATAAAGAAAAGTAATGCAAACTAGATGATATGGAAGATAGTAAAGTTGTTTTTGGGGTTTTATGAGTGATTGTAAGTAAGAAAAGTATTTTTGTATTTTCTAAATAATAAATTGCAGAAAAAATAAAAGTGATGATAATTGCAATGCAAAGGTGTTTCTTATGATTAAAATTGGACCGGGATTCATGGGTTCACTTGTCTACTCTCTTTTTAAGTTGTGGTGATCATAAAACAATTCATCAATGATAAATATTCACACAACTTCTATATACGTATGATAAGCATTCATATGGGCATCACGTCCTAACATAGAGATGAAACACATCTCTCTTATACTCTTCAAGAAATGGAAACCTCCATGCAATCCTGAATTAATAACAAATAAGAGTATAGGTTTAAGTAATATGACATGATGTTTGAAATACAAATATGCTACCTTAACTTAACAAGATTATCTCACTGTCACAAGATAATTATAGCACATGATTTCACTTTATCCCTAGTGTGGCAGCAAAAGAAAGATAAAAACCAGAGTAGATCTTGAATATTGTTGCCACAATTCAATCACTACCACCATGCTACTCCATCTAATACACACTTCTCCCCATACAAGTTCTTGCATACAAGTTGGATCAAAACAAGCAATGAAGAATGGGGTACATGATATGCATCTACCAATACATCTTACATAAAATAGGTTCCAATATCATATATCAAATCATAAAATAAAGATCCACCACATAGGAATTACATATATGACCATAATCATTTTGGGCAGCACATATGGTACTAGATCTTGAAGAACAAGAGAGAAATAGATCAAAATACCACTAGTACAAAACCGCACATTAGAACTGGTTTTGGTACATGGGGCAGAGCCGATTTTCTCATCCATCTCTACGCTATGGTCTCTAATGATCGGCGCCACCGCAACCGGTTTTAGGAAACAACTCTAATACTTTGACGCAGACGGCTAAAAATAACGACTATCTCCAATGACCAGATTATCAGAGCCGGTTTGGAATTACAGCCGTCTCCAACAACCAGATTATCGGAGCCGGTGAAACATAAAAACCGCCTCCAATGTTAAAAGCATCCAAGTTGGATTATAACAGGCTCATGAATCCGGATGGTCCGAAAAAGCTTAGAGAACTGTTTGTTTCTAGTGTCAGCAGTATTTTCTTCTGCACATATATGCTGCTGTCATAGATGCTGCAAGGAAAGATCACATGCAAACAAGTCACACCAAGAAGAAAATACCGTTGTTTGATGATAATAACTTGCAGCACAGATACATGTGCACCATTGTTACATGTTCACTACTACAGAGTTGCACAACATTTAAAGATCGAAGCAAACCATAGTTTGATGGTACTAACAGTTTCACAACTTAGAGAACACATGCAGATTATACTTTACGCCGTGGTGGAATTCTCCATCTTGTTTAAGCACATGCTGAACCAAAAACCCGACAAGCTTCGATTGGATCATTGCTAGCTTGGTCTATGGTAGTTCCTTGGTGTCGATTCTCGGAGGCTAGGATAATTAAATGAAAATCAAAACTAGTACAAAAATGTAAGAAGAATATTTTTTTGACAACAATGTAAGAAGAATATTACAACAAAACAGAAGTCATGCCTCGCTCTCCGGCTTACTGCCCATCATGATGCTCATATGGTTGTGAACATAGAAACCACATAACACGGTTGCTGGAGGCTGCTGGTGGCACTGAGAAATATATATAGGTTTATTATATACAAATGAACACTCAAGAAGATAAATTCAGCATGCATGCATATATATGTAACCTATTAGTGGAAACTAACCGGAATACCCAGGTGATGAGTTAGCATTCTGTAGGCCGATGCATCAACTCCTCGGTTATGAATTAATTGAAAGGATCTAAGAATATATATATGGCACAGAAACAAAAGTCATATCATTTTTGTATTACAAGACAGAAAAATCTGATGAAAATCAATTTTAAACCATCTTGCTGAGAACAGATGGAAACAAAATAATTGCAAGTACAAAAATAATGATAAAAGGAGGCTATATTATCAAGGATCTGCATGTCCAAAATAAAGCATTGCTTCTGAAGTTTTATTATGACAACCATATGTGTAGACAAAGTTTTATTTTCATAGAAACTGCACTAGATTTTATTTCTCTCTTGTAAATACAATGTACCATTTTGGACTTTATCTAACCTGTGGGCGGCTGCAGTATAAAAGTTTCAACAAAGCTAAGGCAGTAAAACTAAAAACAATTATACCATGATCAGTTCTAGGATAAAATCTAAAGTAACAAGGACAACAAGTTTATACCTACATCAGCAATATATATGCACACATAGCCATACAGAAATTACATAATGGTAGAAGATTATAAATTACCTGTCAACAAGCTTGGTTATATTCTCTAAGTTGGTGTTCTTGTCAATATAAAAATCAAGATAATGGACATTGCCTTATAGTAGTGAGATACTGATAATAATCCAGTGTTCCCTACACTTAAGTTGAAAATTAAAGTGTAATCAGTATGCATCGGAGGAGAGTCTCAACCTTATGATTACAAAAACTCTAATTAAATGGCTAGTGAGTTATCTAGAAGACTGGAACATCAATGCATTAATGCAAAAAATTGAAAACAAAATGTGCTTGGGCAACTAGATGAAGCTAGCTTACTCTTAAATAAAAGCCCATAGGATTAACTCTTTTTTTATCCTGGAAGCTCTTCTCCATCACACTGATGAGGTAATCCTCGATAACCCTTTTGCAATCATCCATACATTGTTGCGAAGCAAGGTGGGGGTCGACGAAGCCTGTTTTACCGTTTACCCTGGCTTTCTGATAATTGAACCTACACATAAACACACTACATAAATGAATGAACTATAAATTATTCTAACTAGTATCGCAGATATCGATGCATTGATTGGTAAATAGTAAAAATACTCACAATGTACTACATCTCACTATGCTGGCATCCAAGGATTTTAAATTCATAAAGAGAAACAAATCCTCCCAATTGACTGGGAACTCACACAAATTGGAATTCAGAAAGTGTTCAGGTTTGAACCTAACAAAGAATCCCGAGACTTGCTCATTCACTAGCTTCTTGAAATTATTCAAGTAGAAATTCTGCAATGATGCACAAGCCCATCCAAACTCTGAGGTAACACTTGTCACATTGTGTATTAGCTTTTCCCTGGCCTTGTACATCGGGACTATATCAGGCTCTGTCGTCGTACCGCCCGCGTCATAAAAATCATGCAGCGCCTAGCCAGTCAATTTAGAAGGATCTTGCGCCAGGATAGCCTTCTTCTTCCCCTTACTGCCCTTGGAACCCTTGGCTTTCGCAACAGTCGGTGGCATTGCCTAAGCTGTGTTAGGCAGCACTTGTGAGGACCGCGTCGCCCTAGTAGTTGGAGTTGGTTGCTCGGCAGCCACAGTTCTCATGCGGGTCTTGGGCAGACAAGTGGGGTTAGGAGCTTTGGCTGCTTCTACAACAGCTGGCAGGGGCTTGGGCACACTAGCGGGGCTAGGAGCTTCTGCTTGTACAGCTGGTGGCCTGGGCACACTAGCGGGGGTAGGTGCTTTGGCTGGTGGGGGCGTCTCTGCTTTCTTCGGGTATGGGGGAGAGGTAGTTCTGAGGAGCCCGCCGTCTTATTTTTTTGGAGTTGTCATGTCAGCAAGGTCTTGAGTCTTGGCGGCCACACTAGTGGGGGTTGTCCATTTGATTTCTGTAGCCTTGGAGGTGCAGTAGGTGCTTTGGCTTGTACAGCAGCTGGTGGTGTCAACGTCTCTTCTATCTTCTGCGAGGGGGTGGGGGGCACTTCCGAGGAGTGCATATCTTGGGTTGGAATGCCAACCAGAACTCTGGTCTTAGCGGCCACACTCATGGGGGTACTCATATCTTGGGTTTCTTCAGCAGCAGCTTGAAAAGCCGGTGCTTCCTTGATCATGGGAGTGCCTGTTATTGGTGATAGGTCAGTCAAGACCAGCTTTGTTGGCTGGCCAGGAAGAAAGATATCTTGCTTTGGCCACTGGATGAAGCTCCCCTTTGCATCAGACAGAGTCACCATATCTTCATTGGGTGGGACTAGAATATTGAACTCACCGAACCCCTCGAGGACATCATCAACATTAACCCTAGCAAAACTGGCGCCAAGTGGACAGTCTTGTACCATCTGCCCTTTGCTTGGGGGATGCACTTGGCCCCATGCATCCGGCTCGGTTTCATCCGAGCCAACTTTCCTCACTAGTAGATGGCAGACGGTGGCCACCAACATATAAAAAATTAGGTCAACTTGGATTTCATATGAAAGTGCATGATTTGTAATTTAGATTATCAATGGATTTAATTACCTTTATTTGATCACAAGGATAGCCCTCTGGCGTATCATCAGTAACAGGGATAGTGGAAGCACATCTACTCGGATGTAGATCAATAGTGGGAGCTGGTATCTAATCTTAACTCCGCCATTATTTCAGCTTTAAGCCTTTTTCGCATGTTTTCTTCAAATAGTTGTTGCCTAATTCTTTTGCACTCACGCTTGTCAAACCAAAGGGGGAATTTTTTTATGAACTATATATAAAAAACAAATGCATCATGAATTCTTTACCAATTCATCATAGACGTCGATGTCCTTGGGATTGACCAAAGCCGGCGCTTCGTTAGATCTAGTTCTAGCTCTAGTCCAATTTCTTGCCCTCTCATCTTTAATACGTGCAAATGGCTTCGGGAGTTCGACCGCCTCTGCTTCCAGATCCTGCTGCTCCCATACCGTGGACATACCCGCATACCCAGCAGGTCCCATCAAGTGTGGATTGTTGTTTGTCAAGGCAAGGTCTCTAGCTGCCTTACTCTTTGCCTTGAACTCATCAGAGGACTTCACCCGTGCAAACTCAGCCCAAGCCTGTTCTGTAATCTGCGGCCACACTAAAAAGGGTGTCAGCTCTCGATGCACGTACCCCGTCACGAGCTTGGACTTCACTAGTGCAGAACGGCCCACGCGTCCCGGTTGGTAAAAGCCATTAGTCCCGGTTGCCCAACCGGGACGGAGCAATCGGGACTAAAGCTCTAACCATTAGTCCCGGTTGCCCCACCAACCGGGACAAATGGGTGCACGCGTGGCAGCAGCAAAGCGCGAGGGGGGTGGAGCATTAGTCCCGGTTCGTAACACGAACCGGGACTAATAACCTGCTGCCGCGGCAGAGATTTGGCTCATTTCTCTGCCGCGGCAGAGAATTCATTTTTGCACATTTTGTTGCCGCGGCAGCATTTTCGCCACTTTTTGTGCCGCGGCAGAGAATTCATTTAGGTTGTTTTATTGTTTATTTAGTGTTTTGCACTTATCAATGAAGGAACCTTGTATTACACAAGATCATCATGACAATATTACATTCAATACACGGATCGAGTTCATGCACTACATACAAAAGTATTCCCCTTGTCTATACACGGATCGAGTTGCTATTTTTACAATCCCTATTGTCTATACACAGCAGAATAGTATTCCCCTTTCGGGTCTAGGACTTCTGCATCCAAGAATCCCGCCAATTCCTCCTGAATTGCTCGTATGCGATCCTTTGGCAGAAGACCGTCCCGTAGACGTTCGATCTGATTTAAAAAAGGAGTCAGTCTATATGAATGAAACTAAACACAATTTGTTTTGAAAATAAAACTATAGAAATTGTTTACATACGTGGAGTTGCTATAAATTTCTGCCCTTCTCATCGCACGTCTGCCGGATGAACTCGCATACATAGTATCCACATAGATTGTTACCTGGTCCCTGCGTCAGGCACTTTACGAGAACATAGTTCAATCAAAATAATAATCAAGCATGATAATAACTGTATCAAAACTAGAATCAAAGAGATGCGCGGATATAGCTAGTGGTGCTTACATCTAGTGGTTGAAATGTAAGCTCCTCTTTCCAAACACCCCTAGCCTTCTTGGTGAACCGTTTCCAAGCGCTGCCCGGCGAAGAAAACGAATAAAGAAGTTATTAAGTACTTGATATCATAAAATTCACGAACGTTGCCGATATAGTGTCGTAATGATTAGAATTACCGCTGGAGAAGTATCTGCATGTCCTTCCACGTCTCAAGGGGTTTATGTTTTGAGTCCATGACTAGTACACGCCCTTTGTCAAGTTGAATGATTAACAGAATATAGTGGAAGCTGCGAATGCATAACTAATCAATTATATACTTAACATCGAGTAAGCGAAATAGAAAGTGTATACAAGACAATAACACTCACTCGAAGTTGTAAGGAAAAAGTATTTCCCTTTTGGTTTCTTGAAACCTTAACGCGTGTACTATATTATCCTCCGTATCCTGGGGGCTTATTTTGAGATTAGCTTCATGAACCCAATATGGGTCAATGAAGCCAATATCATAGATTTGTCCTCTGCTGCATTCGAGAATCTTCATTCTGCATATTACAGTATGATTATATACATGCAATAAACAAAGTGAGATAGCTGGAGACTAAGTTAATTACAGAATTAGTACTTACAGACAATAGGCACTGATGAGCGATTTGTCCAAGGCGTCTTGATTGAATAATTGAAATAGCTCAACAAATTCAATGGATATCATGTCATCACTTTCTTTCCCATGATGCTTTTTTGTAACCCTCAGCACTATCCAGTTAGCCCCGGCACTTGTGGCGTGCATGTACCAGTTATGCAATCTTCGCATTTTTGTTGAAAGATTATTTACCTCCTCAGGTTTGACGAGAGGTTTGCCGTACTGGTATTTGTATGCTACTTCACTCACGGAGAAGAACTCTAACTGGGATAAGTACTGGGCAATACTCATACCTTGA
This sequence comes from Avena atlantica, assembly GCA_910589765.1. Classification (NCBI taxonomy): domain Eukaryota; kingdom Viridiplantae; phylum Streptophyta; class Magnoliopsida; order Poales; family Poaceae; genus Avena; species Avena atlantica. The sequence continues at coordinate 375,621,110 of OU342738.1, forward strand.
GCAGCGGCAGCTTCTCAGTATTGTGCAACTACCTCTGGATCATACTGCTCTTCGGCCCCATATTTGCTCGACCCCACATTGGTTTGAGAAATCACCTTGAGAGGGGCGCAAGTCTGTTTTGCTTGTTCTCCGAGCTGGGCAACAGATTTCCCGCTTGCATCAGTACTGCTCTTCGAGGCTTTTTGTGCCGCATGTGACTTGAGAATAGAACACTCATAGTCTGATGACAGCTTTGGCTCGGGTTGATGAAGAGTCGTTAGCATTTTCAACACTTTGGCTTTTTCTTCTTTGGTGCTGGGGAACTCTGGCTCTTTCGGCCGCCTCAGCTTAGCGAAAAACGCTGTCGTTTCCGCATCAACGATCGCCGCAGTCTCCTCTTCAGTACAGTCATAAGCTCTCTTGGGAGGAACCGTTGGTACTTTTGGAAGAGGCTCTTGTTTACGTTTCGGCGATCGCTTACGACGCACAGTAGCGGTACGCTTACGCTTTTTATCCTGAGGCGCCGGCGATGGCTCCCGCGGCGATGGCTGCACCGGAGACGGGTGAGGCGACGAAGACGGCTGCCGCGGCGGCGACGACCTCGCTGGAGACGGGTGAGACGGCGGCGAAGATGGCCTTGGCGTGTGATTTCGAAGCACGATACAATCCTTCGGCCATAGAATGGTGACGTTTTTTGCGTCACCCAGCACAGTCACATCCCCTTCACCAGCAGGGTAGTGAAGATCCAAAACCTCAAAGGTGGGCATGATTTCATCCACGCCGACAACAGCGTAGCCCTCTGGAACCGGACGACTGTGGTAAGTTGGTGTGGGTCCAATTGGTAAGGCATAGCCGACCGCCACCTTCATTGATATGTTCACAACTTTGACATGTAGCTCGCAGTGTGTCATCTCTGTGATATCATCCACTGGGTAGCCAACAGGAGCCATCGTCGGTGCATCATCGGCATCGCCATTGTCATCACCCGGGACCTCGGTGGAAGCCACACTGCTTCTTCGATTATTCGATAGGACGGTAGCATCGAATGCAGTGTGCTGCTGAGATGGGGCGCCGGTAGTACTTTGCTCTTTAAGTGAGTTAATTTCATCTTGTTGTTGCTTTAATCGTTCTTCAATTAAACGCATTCGCTCTTTCTGACTTTCTGCTTCAACTGCCGCCCTGTCCTTACTCCTCTGACGGCTTCTATCAGGATATTTCTTCCTCTCTTCGGGAAACCCAGTCCTCCATGATTGGGAGCCTATTGTGCCTCGTGTTCGTCCATCATGTTCCTTATTTCCAAGGGCGAGTGTGAGCTCATCATTCTCTCTATCGGGAATGAAGTCCCCATCTTTAAAAGCCTTTACTGCTTTTCTCATCCTCTCGATTGGCAAGGGGTCTTCTTTATGTCGTATGGTATATATACACCTCCCTTCCGAGTCCAACGTGCCCCCATGCCCGTAAAACCAATTCCTTGCACGTTCTACCCAATCGTCTGTCTCTGGGGTGATATTTTTATCACGCAGTTCCTGCTCAAGTTTCTCCCACTTAGGAATGCCAGCCCTGTAGCCACCTTGCCCCATAGTATGGTGATACTTCTTGTTAGCAGCATTCAGCTTATTCTTTGCAGACATTTCCTTAGCTTTTCCCGATGTCTTGTATTCCACAAACTCAGCCCAGAATGGTTTTATCTTCTGAAACTGAGTCTTCCTGAAATCCGGAGTCTTCTCTTTCACGACATAGTCAAGGTGCAATCTTTTCTTCCAGTTGGTGAAACACTGGGCCATCTTCTTCAAAGCCCACTCCCTGACCTTAGCCTCCATGGCTCTCCCATGTTGTAAGGCGTCCTCAACTGGATCCTCCGCATTTGGATCCAGCTCTATCTTCGGTAGTTTGAAATTAACCATGAGCCTCTTCCACAGTAAATCTTTGGCGTGGTTAGGGACAAATAAACATGTTCCCTCTTCATCCGCATTAGCAGGCCTATTCCAATTTCTAATGGTGATCGGGATTAAGTCCCTAACGATTACTCCGCATTGTGCCACAAATTTGGTTGCGACAACTTCGGGAGCTGTCGGTCTGCCGTCTTCAGCGACATCTTCGATCCTGAACCTCTCATGGTCTTCCAACTTTTTGGTTGGGCCTCGTCTGCTCTTTTCAGTAGATTCCTTCGATCCGGAGGGCTAAAAGAAGAAAGATCGTCGTTACTATTTCTATATAGATAGCAGATGATTAATTAATGAATTGATTTATATTACATGCACCTCGCCGGAGCGGTCGTCTTCTCGGTTACACAAGGCATCGCCTTCTCCCTCGCGGAAGGCAACACCTTCAACCTCAAACAAGTTGTCTACTCCGGTAAAAAGAGGATCACCCTCACCGAAGTTGTTCAGAAACGTTGATACGTCTAAATTATCTTCCCCACAGATCACACCTTGGATCAACTCTTCCTTTTCTTCGTCTCTGACGTGTGGGTCCATATTTTCTGCATAGGTGGAAAAACGAATAAGTCAAAGCGGCTAAAGGAGAAAGTTAAGTACGGTGTTGAGAGATATAAACCCTAATTCAGAGAAACCCTAATATATACATACACAATAATAAAAATGAAGAGAAAGGGAAACCGTGTAGTAGATAGGCACATCGTCGAACCGATGGCATCGATGCAATGGTCAAGCAAGTATGATGATATGACAAGTTAATTTGCATTGGAATGTAACCCTAAGAAATGCTCGACGATTTAATCGGGGTTCCGAGGGGTGAAAACCCTAACTCGGAGAAACTCCGGAACACATGAGAGGGGTAGATTTGTTCTTCTAATTAAACTTGTAATTTAAGTTGTTGAACAATGCATGATTATAGCTTAGATAGCTAGGTTTCATTTTTCTGAACATTTTGATATATTATTCATATTTTTCTGACTTATAAACAATAAGTTATTGAATTTACAAGTTTAAATCATTTTCTGGAATTAAAAAAAAGGCAAATAGTTTTTACACCGGGGCGCCAGGAAGAGAGGGGAACAATCAACACATGGCATCGATGCAATGATCAAACAAGGATGATGATATAACAAGTTAATTTGTATTAAAAAGTAACCCAAAGACATGCTCGGCAATTTAAACGGGGTTCCGAGGGGTGAAAACCCTAACTCGGTGAAACTCCGGAGTATATGAGAGGGGTTAATTTTGTTTTCTAATTAAACTTGTCTTGAAAGTTGTTGAACAATGCATGATTATAGATTAGATAGCTATGTTTCATTTTTCTGAACATTTTGATATATTATTTGTATTTTTCTGACTTACAGATTAAAATTATTGAATTTTCAATATTCAAAAAATTTTCTGAAAATAAATAAGTCTGGAATTATTTTTTACACCCAGGCAAACTATACACACAACAACTGACAGATGGGCCCTGTGCCACATAAGCAGCCACGTGAGCAAAGTGGGACAGAGGGGGCCGTTGGGTGTTTTTCACCAGGGCAGGGGTTACACACTGCCACTGACGGGTGGGCCTGGTCCACGCCACGCCAGCACCTGCCGCCTTGCCACGTCAGACAGCACCCGCCGCCGCACCTTGCCCCGCTAGCAGCACCTTGCCCCGCCAGCAGCACCTTGTCCGGCCAGCAGCACCTTGCCCCGCCGCCGCACCCGCGCCGCACCACGCCGCGCCGCACCCGCGCCGCACCACGCCGCGGCGGCAGGGGAAGAGGAAGGAGGGGGACGGAGGTAGGCTAGAGAGGGGGACGCACCTTCTGGCGGCGACGACGCGCGGCGGCGGGGGCGCTGCTGGCCGGGGACAACGACGCACGGCGGCGGTTGGAGGTGGTGGCGGACGCGCTACTGGCCGGGGACGACGACGACGGCGAGCGCTCAAGGACGGAGGCGACGACGAGCGCTCAAGGACGGAGGCGACGGCGGGGCGGCGGCGTCTCCCTGTGTTGTGTGCAGGCGCAGAGAATGGTGAAGGGAAGAAGAGGAACAGGCGCGTCATGTATAAAGGGGAGGGAGAATACGTCCCGGTTGGTGGCTCCAACCGGGACTAAAGGGTCATACGTCCCGGTTGGAGCCACCAACCGGGACCTATAGTCCAATTTTCAGCAGGTGAAGGGGCGCGCGCGCAGGGGACTCTTCCGTCCCGGTTGGTGGCTCCAACCGGGACGTATTCCCCTGTTTTCAAATTTTTTCAGTTATTTTCTCTCTGTTCCCGCCTTTTTTTTATTTTGGGGTTTAAATTTGTAATGTTTTTTAAATGATAATTAATTTGGAATTTAGAAAAACTTTAAACATAAAAAGTGTTTGGATTTGAATAAATAATTCGAAACCATTTTCTGTTTTGAAAAATAATTAATGTAACCATTTAAAATATGAACCATTTACAATTAAAAATGAATTAACTTATATTTTTTTAATATCAATTTGGAATTTAGAAAAACTTTAAATATAAGAAGTGTATGGATTTGAATAAATAATTCAAAAACATATTCTATTTTTAAAAAATAATTAATGTAACCTTTTAAAATGAATTATCTTATATTTTCGAATATTCATTTGGAATTTAGAAAAACTTTAAATATAAGAAGTGTATGGATTTGAATAAATAATTCAAAAACATATTCTATTTTTAAAAAATAATTAATGTAACCTTTTAAAATGAATTAACTTATATTTTTGAATATTAATTTGGAATTTAGAAAAACTTTAAATATAAGAAGTGTATGGATTTGAATAAATAATTCAAAAACATATTCTATTTTTAAAAAATAATTAATGTAACCTTTTAAAATGAATTAACTTATATTTTTGAATATTAATTTGGAATTTAGAAAAACTTTAAATATAAGAAGTGTATGGATTTGAATAAATAATTCAAAAACATATTCTATTTTTAAAAAATAATTAATGTAACCTTTTAAAATGAATTAACTTATATTTTTGAATATTAATTTGGAATTTAGAAAAATTTAAACATAAAAAGTGTTTGGATTTAAATAAATAATTCAAAAACATTTTCTGTTTTAAAAAATAATTTATGTAACCATTTAAAATATGAACCATTTACAATTAAAAATGAATTAACTTATATTTTTTTAATATCAATTTGGAATTTAGAAAAACTTTAAACATAAGAAGTGTTTGGATTTTGAACTTATATGCCGGTTTTTTTTGAATTTATTATGCCCGTTTTGAATTATCTGAATTTCTAACTATGGTCGAACCGGTGTGCATGAAGATAGGGGATGGGCATCGTTAGAACTTGCATTGGATCTCTGAAGAAACCACATATTGCGAGTCTAAAAATGATTTTTTCAAAAAATCACGGGCGATAGATCATGTACCTGTAGTACAAACCGGACCCACTTCCTGCCGATTCGGCAGACATTTGTTCTTTTTACCCGGGATGGACGAAAAGGTTTGAGATGTACCGGTTGGGATATAGTCCATGTAAGGTGGTCTAGTATTTTAGGAAAATAGGACGGTAGCATTCTGAACGGCATTTTGGTGGTTACTTCACAAAACGACCCGTTTTTTGCGCTCGGAAAATGGAAAAGGGCTTTTCCGTGCGACAAAAAGGAAAACTTCCTCCTGCAACATTGTTCTACATACCAATGTCCACACACATGCATAATATGGGCACAACATCACAAACTATGCCGTGATTCAGCACATAACATCGGTCATTTGGACCGAAAGCCATGAAACCTCGAACATGATAGGTCATTTTGTGAAGGTTTTTTCGAAACATGATCAATATACCAAGTCTGGTATTTTTCCTTTCAACTATGTAACATAATATGACACCACGCGAAGGATTTTCATTGTTCGGATTTTTTTTGAATTTATTATGCCCGTTTTGAATTATTTGAATTTCTAACTATGGTCGAACCGGTGTGCATGAAGATAGGGGACGGGCATCGTTAGAACTTGCATTGGATCTCTGAAGAAACCACATATTGCGAGTCTAAAAACGATTTTTTCAAAAAATCACGGGCGATAGATCATGTACCTGTAGTACAAACCGGACCCACTTCCTGCCGATTCGGCAGACATTTGTCCTTTTTACCAGGGATGGACGAAAAGGTTTGAGATGTACCGGTTGGGATATAGTCCATGTAAGGTGGTCTAGTATTTTAGGAAAATAGGACGGTAGCATTCTGAAACGGCATTTTGGTGGTTACTTCACAAAACGACCCCTTTTTTGCGCTCGGAAAATGGAAAGGGCTTTTCCGTGCGACAAAAAGGAAAACTTCCTCCTGCAACATTGTTCTCCATACCAATGTCCACACACATGCATAATATGGGCACAACATCACAAACTATGCCGTGATTCAGCACATAACATCGGTCATTTGGACCGAAAGCCATGAAACCTCGAACATGATAGGTAATTTTATGAAGGTTTTTTCGAAACATGATCATTGTTCGGCACACATTTAGTCCCGGATGTAGTCACAAACCGGGACTAAAATATTTTCCGCCATTTCCCACCTCTTCCCGCCAAGTTTTCCCGCCCTTTCCTTTCTACTAGAGCTTTTAGTCCCGGATGTAGTCACTAACCGGGACTAAAGATATTTCCTGCCATTTCCCAAAGCTTCACGCCAAGTTTTCCCGCCCTTTCCCTCTATATTTAGGGTGATCGTGTCATGGCTATCCACACATCCACACCTTCCTCTCTTAGAACAATGGACAACGCCTACTGGGCCATTCTGACCCTCGAGGAGACCGAGGCGCTGTGCGCCTCCAACTACCCTTGTCCACCGGGGTACCGGCCGCCCGCCGGCTGGATGCTGAGCGCTGGAGGGGTTCCTGTCCCTCCTGTCCCTCAAGGTTCCGCATGCCAGGCGGCCATCACAAACCACTTCTACCACGAGCTCACGCCGGAGCAGCGGATGGATCCCCAGTGGGATCCCGACAACTATGACACCTGGAATGCCTTCTTCGCTAATAGGCGGGAAAGGGAGCTCGCCAGGTACGAGGGTGATGGCCCGCCACCGGTGAACAACAACGAAGTCGGCCGTCGTCTGTGGTGGGAGAACCGTACTATCATCGAAGTGATGCGCTACATCGCCGGGGGAGACCATCCTCGCCTACGGTGCCCACGAGTCCACCCGCCACAGGCCCCACACTGTCCCGGCGGTAGCGGCATCGTCTTCCAGGAGACCCCTCTCCCACCCGCCGTGAATCCAAGGCTGGAATGGCCCCTGGTATATGCCATGGATGGGCTGAGGATCCCCGGAGTGGCAGGTGACGATGACGATGATGATGACGACGACGATGAAGACCCTGAAGCTGCGTACTATAGGACTAGGCATGATTATGACTAAAGGGGGCGGCTTTAGGCCTGAGTGTTAGCTAGTCCCGATTTGTCCCGGTTTTTAATATTAATAAATGTCTTAAGTGTTACCTAATAAATAGAGGGAAATGCCTATATAAAGAGAGGGTTCATATTTAGTCCCGATTTGTACCGGTTGGGATATAGTCCATGTAAGGTGGTCTAGTATTTTAGGAAAATAGGACGGTAGCATTCTGAAACGGCATTTTGGTGGTTACTTCACAAAACGACCCGTTTTTTGCGCTCGGAAAATGGAAAAGGGATTTTCCGTGCGACAAAAAGGAAAACTTCCTCCTGCAACATTGTTCTACATACCAATGTCCACACACACATGATCATTGTTCGGCACACATTTAGTCCCGGATGTAGTCACAAACCGGGACTAAAGGGATTGCGGCAGAGTGGGCCAGACAACACTAATAATAGGGGTGAGTGTCGACATTATGTCGTGCGGCTTGTACCTTGTCCCGGATGGTGTCACCAACCGGGACTAAAGATGAACCTTTAGTCCCGGTTGGAGACACCAACCGGGACTAAAGATGAGTCAGCACTAATAATAGGGGTGAGTGTCGACATTATGTCGTGCGGCTTGTACCTTGTCCCGGATGGTGTCACCAACCGGGACTAAAGATGAACCTTTAGTCCCGGTTGGAGACACCAACCGGGACTAAAGATGAGTCAGCACTAATAATAGGGGTGAGTGTCGACATTATGTCGTGAGTGTCGACATTATGCCGAGCTGCTTGTACTATAAATATGCATCCTTGTGAGTCCAGTCCTCCAGCCAGTTTGAGGCATCTCCAAGATGGTTTTAGAGAGCAGGGACACCACTACGGCCAGTTTCAGGGAGATGCCGACGGAGCCCAGTCCTCCGGCATCTCCGAGAAACTGGTCATAGAGGCACTCCCTAATATGTGAAATTAGTTAGCTCCGAGGCGTATTGATCTAGTTAGTGAAGTTACAAGCTGCAAGATGGTTTTCGAGAGCAGGGACACCACTGCGGCCAGTTTCAGGGAGATGCCGACGGAGCCCAGTCCTCCGGCATCTCCGAGAAACTGGTCATAGAGGCACTCCCTAATATGTGAAATTAGTTAGCTCTGAGGCGTATTGATCTAGTTAGTGAAGTTACAAGCTGCAAGATGGTTTTCGAGAGCAGGGACACCACTGCGGCCAGTTTCAGGGAGATGCCGACGGAGCCCAGTCCTCCGGCATCTCCGAGAAACTGGTCATAGAGGCACTCCCTAATATGTGAAATTAGTTAGCTCTGAGGCGTATTGATCTAGTTAGTGAAGTTACAAGCTGCAAGATGGTTTTCGAGAGCAGGGACACCACTGCGGACAGTTTCAGGGAGATGCCGACGGAGCCCAGTCCTCCGGCATCTCCGAGAAACTGGTCATAGAGGCACTCCCGGTCCAGCCACAAAATGGGACTAACACTCAAGACATTTATTAATATTAAAAACTGAGACTACAAAACCGGGACTAAAGGCCACAAACCGCGAAAGATATCCTTCGGTCAAGCCACAAACCGCGAAAGACATGAACTAGAGTTACATAATATGAGCATGAACTTCTTGGCATATGTCATTCCTTATGACCGCTTCAGACGTAACCATGGAGCATCTTCTTTACTTAACGGAATGCTTGGGTCAGTTTTCACTGTGAAGGGCGGAATTTCATCAAACTTATTATAATCTTCTGACATGTCTGTCTTGCCCTCGATTCCCACGATGTTTCTTTTCCCTGAAAGAACTATGTGACGCTTTGGATCATCATATGATGTATTCGTTTGCATATTTTTTCTTTTTTTCGGTCTGGAGGACATGTCCTTCACATAGAAAACCTGAGACACATCATTGGCTAGGACGAATGGTTCATCTCTATAACCAAGATTGTTGAGATCCACTGTTGTCATTCCGTACAACTGGTCTATCTTTACCCCTTCCCCATTCAGGTTGACCCATTTGCAGCGAAACAAAGGGACCTTAAAAGAGACACCATAGTCTAGTTCCCATATCTCCTCTATGTAACCATAATATGTGTCCTTTTGTCCATTCTCGTCTATTGCATCAAAGCGGACACCACTATTTTGGTTGGTGCTCTTTTTATCTTGGGCGATCGTGTAGAATGTATTCCCATTTATTTCGTACCCTTGGAAATTCAATACAGTAGAAGATGGTGACGCGGCCAACAAGTATAGCTGATCTCCAACAGTGGTGTCATTCAAGAGATGTGTCCGCATCCAACCACCGACAGACTTCATGTGTTCATCTGTAATCCATGATTCAGGCTTCCCCGGGTTTTTGGAGCGTACAATATTCTTGTGTTCCTCCATATACGGAGCTGCCAAGGTGGAATTATGTAGAACTGTGTAGTGTGCTTTAGTGAAAGAATCCCCGTCCCTACATATCAGTGCTTTCTTTCCCAGCGTGCCTTTTCCACTTAGTCTTCCCTCATGCCGCGAGTCAGAAACACCAATCGGCTTAAGGTCAGGAATAAAGTCAACACAAAACTCAATGACCTCCTCTGTTCCATATCCCTTGGAGATGCTTCCTTCTGGTCTAGCACGGTTATGAACATATTTCTTTAAGACTCCCATGAACCTCTCAAAGGGGAACATATTGTGCAGAAATACCGGACCGAGAATGGCAATCTCTTCCACTAGATGAACCAGGAGATGCGTCATAATATTGAAGAAGGATGGTGGGAACACCAATTCAAAACTAACAAGACATTGTACCACATCCTTCTGTAACCTTGGCAGAATATCTGGATTGATTACCTTCTGAGATATTGCATTGAGGAATGCACACAGCTTCACAATGGGTACTCGAACATTTTCTGGTAGAAGCCCCCTCAATGCAATCGGAAGCAACTGCGTCATAATCACGTGACAGTCATGAGACTTCAGGTTTTGGAACTTTTTCTCTGCCATATTTATTATCCCCTTTATATTAGATGAGAAGCCCGACGGCACCTTGATACTGTAAAGGACTTCAAAAAAGATTTCCTTCTCTGCTTTGGTAAGAGCATAGCTGGCACGACTTAAGTGACGCCCTTTATCCGTCTTGTTATCTGTATGCATGTTCTTTGGGTCTTTCATAATTTGTTGGTCCTCCCGTGCTTCAGGTGTATCTTTTGTCTTCCCATACACGCCTAGGAATCCTAGCAGGTTCACACAGAGATTCTTCGTCACGTGCATCACGTCGATTGAAGAGCGGACACGCAGGACTTTCCAATATGGCAGCTCCCAAAATATAGATTTCTTCTTCCACATGGGTGCGTGTCCTGTAGCGACGTCGTTCGGAACTGATTGACCGCCGGGACCCTTTCCAAAGATTACTTCTATGTCCTTGACAATACCAAATACATCATCACCAGCTGGGAGTTCAGGCTTCTTCCGGTGATCTGCCTCACCTTTGAAATGCTTGCCTTTCTTTCTTACGGGATGATTGGTCGGAAGAAATCGTCGATTCGCTAGGTACACAACCTTCTTGCATTTATGCAAATATGTACCTTCGGTCTTATCTAAACAGTGGGTGCATGCCTTATATCCTTTGTTTGTCTGTCCTGAAAGGTTACTAAGAGCAGGCCAATCATTGATGGTTACGAATAACAACCCTCGTAGATTAAATGGCTCCTGTTTGTTCTCATCCCACGCACATACACCTGGTTTGCCCACAACTGTAAGAGTTCTTCAACTAATGGCCTAAGGTACACATCAATGTCGTTGCCCGGTTGCTTCGGGCCTTGGATGAGCACTGGCATCATAATGAACTTACGCTTCATGCACAACCAAGGAGGCAGGTTGTAGATACATAGAGTCACGGGCCAGGTGCTGTGACTGCAGCTCTGCTCCCCAAAAGGATTCATGCCATCCGTACTTAGACCAAACCATAAGTTCCTTGCGTCACCTGCAAAGTCTGGGAAGTCTCTCTCGATTTTTCTCCACTGTGACCCATCAGCAGGGTGTCTCAACTCCCCGTCTTTCTTACGGTCTTCTTTGTGCCATCGCAACAACCTGGCATGCTCTTTGTTTCTGAACATGCGTTTCAACCTTGGTATTATAGGAGAATACCACATAACCTTAGCAGGAACCCTCTTCCAGAGGGGCTCTCCCTCAACATCACCAGGGTCATCTCGTCTGATCTTATACCGCAACGCGTTGCATACCGGGCATTTATCTAAATTCTCATACTCCTTACCGCGGTAGAGGATGCAGTCATTAATGCATGCATGTATCTTTTGCACATCTAATCCCAGAGGACAGAGAGTCTTCTTTGCTTCGTAGGTACTCTCGGAAGTTCGTTATGTTTTGGAAACTTCGGCTTCATTATTTTCAGCATCTTTTCAAATGAGGAGTCAGTTAGACCACACTCTGCCTTCCATCGCAACAATTCCAGTGTGGTACCGAGCTTTGTGCTGCCATCTTCACAATTTGGGTACAACAATTTCTTGTGATCTTCTAACATGCCCTCTAACTTCAACTTCTCATTTTCTGTTTCACAGTCTCGCTTTGCATCAGAAATGACCCTACCAAGTTCATCAGCCGGCTCATCTGATGCCCGTTCTTCACCTTTTTCCTCTCCATTGTCTTCCATAGCAGTATCACCGTATTCAGGAAACATATGATGATAGTTGTTATCATCATCTTCTTCTTCACCATCTTCCATCATAACCCCTCTTTCCCCGTGCTTGGTCCAGCAATTATAGTTGGGCATGAAACCTTTCATAATCAGGTGGCCGCGAATGATTTTCGAGGAAGAGTACTCCTTGTTGTTCCGACATTGAACACATGGACAACGTATAAATCCATTCTCTTTGTTTGCCGTAGCCACATCGATAAATTTATCCACGCCTTTGATATACCCGGCTACCCGCCGGTCACCGTACATCCATTCCCGACCGTTCATCTGCATCATATAAGTAAGTTTATCAAAATACAGGACATCGTAAATAGTGAAATAACCAATTCACACCGACACATGAATTGTATCAATGACCTAGAAAAGATAGGATTGCTAACCTCGATCGAGGGAAATAAAGAGGAGAAAGCTCAAGTGCGTCTCGGACACCTTCTATATTTTTGTTCTATGAGAAATTCAACTGGATTTTTCACTCAAACATTTCAACAAACACCTTCAATGCATGCATGAGAAAAAACTAGCACACACCCTCACACCTTACACCATTCGAAAAAACAGAGTGGAGGCAGAGGGGGCTGGGGCGTTGCATTTATAGAGGGCAAGGGGTCTTTAGTCCCGGTTGGAGCCAGCAACCGGGACTAAAGGTGCGTGCCACGCCACGTGGCTGTGGCCAAACCTTTAGTCCCGGTTGGTGGCTCCAACCGGGACGCATGCCCCCTTACCAACCGGGACCCATGCCCCCTGGCCCCGTGCCCGCTCCAACCGGGACGCGTGCCAGCATTAGTCCCGGTTGGTGGCGCAACCGGGACTAATGCTCCCAGGGGTGGCGAACGGATGGCCCTTTTTCCTCTAGTGCTTCCACTGCTTCCAGGCCCTGTTAGCGGTCATTAATGATGCCCGCTCAACACGCTTCTTCTCTTCAGGATCTCTGATAATGAAGTACTTGAGGATCGCCTTCTTAATATCTTCACGTTCAGTCTTGGTTACTTTCTTCCAGCTGAGAAGGTTGATGGACACTCTTTCTCGTGCCACAATCCCACAAATGGTTTTGAATTTTTTTCTTGCGGCATTCGGCTTGAACGGAGCTCCATTGGAGGAATCGATGGCGGTCACGACATACCTAGAATCTAGCCTTGTAGATTTCCCACGGCCATCACCTATGTGTGCCTTTTTTCTTCTGGTTCGCTCGACAATCGATGGCTGCGAGTTAGAGCCAGTCATGTACAAATTAAAGAGATAACAGCAAAAAATAAACATATAGTCACTATAAGTAACAAAATCGTTGAAGCTAAAATGGCTAAACCAAATGAAAATATAATTCAGTGAGGCAAATAGTCTAGTTAATTTATACTAGAGAGACAACAATTAACCTAAACAAGATTGCAAGAAACCAATTCCTAGAATTTAATTGGAAGAAACAAGATCTATTGATTATTTTCAACACATAAACTAATAAAACATAAATGAAGTCTATTATGTGGCCTTGGTTTTAATCGATCACATGTGTACATCAAAATAATTTTATTCAATGTATTTTTTCTCTTGGTATTACAACTACTATTTTAGAGATTTCCCTACTAGTAGGCTTCACTCTTGGATCTGGAAAAGCAAAGTCCTATTTTCTTCTACTGTTTTCTTTTACTGCCAAGTGTAACATTTCAAATGTAAACATAAAAACTCTAACAGTTTAGCAGAAGCCCAAATAGAGTTTGCAGGTGGGATTAATTACTTGCTGCTAGAACCTAGGTTGCTACTCGGCGACGTTGTGTTCTCGTTGAGGCCCTCTTCTTCTCTGCCGTTGTTGCCCGCAGCTAGATCTTCCTTGAGGCCTGTCGGCAGTGGTGCCCTAGCCTCTGGTACTGCGCCGTCGTGACAGGGATCCTGCCATTTGAGGGTGGACTGCGCGCACGGCTGCTTTGGGCATCTGGGAGGAGTTGCCGACACATAGATGAAGAGAGGTAGCGGGGAAGTGGGGAGGGGGAGCAGAGGCGGTCTCGATGGGGGTGAGCACGTACGCGCGGGGAGGAGGCGAGGGAGGGCAGCGATCAACAAGGATGCAAGGGAGGGTGGCGACGTCGGTGGCGAGGGTTTTAGCGGGGAGCGAGAGGGGAAGAAGAGAGGGTATTTTCTATTTGAGAGGGGATAAGACGAAAAATCCAAATATTTTGGATGGAAATTTCAGATTTGCCACCAACTGGGTGACCTGGTAAGTAACCGCAGACGGCTGAAAATATTGTCCGTCTCCAAGAATGTAAGGTCATGACCATCCAATGGTAATTAGATGCCTCCAGGTGCAAGCGTCTTAGAGACGGTTGAAAATAAAAACCGGCTGAGGTAATGTTGAATATCATCAGGACAGAGAGACGAAGAACAACATATCCCGACCCCTCCACCACTGCTGTGACCTAACCCTAATCGCTGTCGCCGCCACTCCCCTGACAGCTCCGTCGCGCCCACTCTCCTCTCTGCCAGCCCACGCCAGCCATTCTCCTCTGCAATCCTCGTTGTGGCTGCTAGCTCCACAGTCTCTACCATTCTCCTCTGCAGCCCTCGCCCCGCGCCGCTACCATTCTCTTCTGCAGCGCACACGCAGCGCCGCCTCCACTCTCCTCGTCGTCGTAATGTCGTCTCAATCAGGTATGTAACCCTAGTCCCTATATCGTTCTTCATTGTCAATTTCTATATGTTGAGGAGGATTGGTTTGGGGATTTATTTTAGGTCTATGTTGTTCAATTCAAGCATGCTAGAACACATAAGAAATTATATAAAATAATAATTGGTTAAATTCTTTGAACCTAGTCATGGAAACACATGATATCTATATAGTTTACTTGCTGTCCTGAAATAGATTTACATGTTTTTAGTATTTATAGTTGTTGTAATGTTTTTTGGTAATGTTTTATGAGTTCTTGTTGATTTGATATAGATTCCATCTTTTAGTATTTTTTGAATGTGTGCTAGATCAAGATAATTGAAAATATATGTGTTTTTTTAGTTTTATGTTGTGAAAAATAATCAGTAGAGAATTTGAAACACTAGCTAGAGTAGTTATAGTGTTTTAGAAGAGAGAATATCTAAAATAGATTCTAGTGAGCTAAAATTTGATATCTAAAATAGATTGCAATGAGATATATTTTTTTATCTAAAATACATTCTATCAGCTCCTTACAACACCTTATATCTATTGTGAACAAAAATAGTAAGGTATATTCTTCTAACATTTGTGAACTAAATTTCTTTTCATATCTTGTATAATATATTCAAGTGAGAATGAGTTGGATCAAGAAGAGCTGATAGAGAGGACATATGAGGTTCCTAGGAGGTCCAATCCTAAAAGGATTGCAAAGAGATTTGCTGATTCACTCACAGCTATCTCTTCAAATCCCCCGGGGAAGAAGGCCAAGTTTCGGAGCGCCGTTCCTCACAGACCAATGCCTAAAACAATTGAAAGCTTGATGACAATGCCTAAGAAGAAGTACGAGGATATTCGTTGGGATCAGAATCAGTATGAGCTTCGGAAAGAGACTAAGTGTGGCCCACTGTTCCACACAGTCATTCTACAAAAGGTCTATGAGTAAATTATTGTCGCACTTGACACTAAGATTGCTCCTCAAAGGGCAATCGACTTTGAGCACATTAAGCAAAACAGAATAAAGTTTGAAGGTATATTTGAAACTTGCGATCGCCTGAGCTTAGTGGACATCATGGAGTTCAAGCATAACTATGACGAACACATGGTGACACGGTTCTATGCTATCCTCTATCTTGAGAAGGATCACGACAAGCATTTTCGGTGGATGACCAGGAACAAAGAACACCAGTACCCACTTAGTGTTTTTACTGAAGCACTAGGCCTCGATATGGTTAAGAAAAATGACATCAGATTCTTCCGTCTCCATGACGATGAGCTCACAAAGAATCCTGCTAAACTGGATGGGTGCTATTATCCTAGTAGCACAGATGGTGGTCGACACATTGTGCGTGGTCATATCAAAGGCCTCTTGCCCTTCTTTGACACACTGCACAAGCTTTTTCGGTGGACCTTGTTCCCAAAGGCAGGAGACACCTCTCACATACGTGGATACGCAAAAAACCTCCGTTGGTACATCCTAAAGGGGAAGAGAGGAAAGGTTGATGTGATGGATCTCTTGTATCAAGAGATAAAGAGGAACATGGTTCATCGTCGGAGGTCACTAGTGTATGCTCCATACATTCAAGCATTCATTGAGCATGCCACCAAAAAATCAACATCTCTGGCAAAGCCTTCGAGAAGCATGGTTATCACAAACCCACCATTGAGAAGCCTCTCAAAGGTGTGACCAAGAAATCCCTACAGAACATGGCTACTAGAGGAGCTGAGTATATGGAACTTCCGGGCTCCAGTATCTATGAGAACACATAGCTACTAGTCGAGCCCTTAGCCTCGAGGAAGAACTACTCCCTCCTCATCATGGGAATCAACAATGACGATGGAGATGGTGGTGGAGATCGATGGAGATGGCTCCGGGGGCACTTCCCCGTCCCGGCAGGGTGCCGGAACAGAGACTTTCTATCCCCCGAATCTCCCCTTCGGTGCCGGTGGCACAACGGAGTTTTTTATGGAAGTATGATGGATTGTTTAGGGTTTTCTCCCGGGGGGCTTCTTATAGGCGAAGGAGGCAAGGTCGGTGGAGGGCCACCCCCTGTGGGCGCGGCCTAGGGTGGGCCCGTGCCCACCTAGGGTGTGGCCACCCTGGTTTCCTCCTCTGTCTCATCTTCGATTTTCTGTATCGCTCAGGGAAAATATGAACTTTGGCTTTTGTCCCGTCCAATTCCGAGAATATTCATTTTTAGCTTTCTGAAACCAAAAAACAGCAGAAAACAGGCAACTGGCACTGTGGCATCTTGTCAATAGGTTAGTTCCAGAAAGTGTATAAAAATACCTCAAAGTGTAGACAAAACATAGCAAAGTAGATATTAAACAAGCATGGAACATCAAAAATTATAGATACGTTTACGACGTATCAAGCATCTTGAAGTAATTAAGGTTAAAGTGAACAAACTAGGGAGTATATGCTTGACAAAGTAAAAGTTGGCAATCTCAAGTCCCTTGAATATGAGGGCCACACCTCATGCTACTCAACTTTAGGCCCAGGTAACTTCTTGTCATTGTAAGTATTTGCATATCATTGAGAACTGCCAACGGGATACCCCTTGCACATGGTACAGGAGCTTTCCCATAACCAAAATGATAAGGCGAGCAGACAATGAGCATCTCAGCAATCTTTTTATTTACTATATGCATAGTTTTTATTGAGGATGCTTCATAGATAACTCACTATGGTGAAGCTGCAAGTTTCCACCATGATTAGGCATGGATTAGGATAGCGGCCCAGGCGTTTCTCTAACACAGAATACAAACTCCATGGACTTACAAGTTCCCTTTTTATTTCACACCGGTGACATCCACAGACAAAAGAGCATGATATCAACTGAGTACAAAGTACAAGTTCAATGTTCAAAACGTTCCCCATGACAGCATGGTTCTGCTAATTCCAACGTATAAGTGCAAGCATATACAACATAGCGCCACAATGTTTCAAGTTTATTAGGGGCAAAGAATATAAAGTGTACCATCAAGTTTGTGAGGGCTTTAATCACTAAGTTTTCACATAACAAAATAGTTTTTAATTGGAAGATAGCAGAAAACAAGAATATACTTGGAATGGTATAACACACCATGAATAGCAGTTTATAGTGTACACTTTGTAATAACTTGGTTTCTTGGGAGTTGGAAGCATGATTAGAGCTTACTCATACAAGTGGACGCTAGCAAAAGACTAGGAGCAACCAAATAAGAGGGCAATAGTGGCCATAATTATGCAGAGGGACAAAACATTACTAATCAAAGCATAGAGTGGTACTGCAAGTCAAGGACAAAATGATCATAGAGGCTATGGTGACTTGTTAATAGTCATAACATGGTGTGGGCATGTGCCAAGTCAACCCAAATAAAGCATTAAAGGAGAATACCACAATACTATGCTTTTGCATGCTAAAACAACGCATAATTTATTCAAGGCACACTAAGAAATCCCAATTGTTTGGAACAAGACATGCTACAACAATAACTACTAAGCATAAGGTCAAAACAACACCTAACATGTAATGCTAAAGTCTAAGTCATAGTCAATGCAAGATCCTCTTGCACTTCAAGCAAGAACTTACTACTCCTTTCCAACACCAAGCAACTTATTTTCAAAACAACACACTGAGAACGGGGGTCCAAACTACTTTATTCAAGCAAACTAAACAACCTAAGCAAAGCAAACAAAAAACTAAGACGCACCAAGAACAACACAACTAT
The DNA here is from genome assembly GCA_910589765.1 of Avena atlantica. Taxonomy (NCBI): domain Eukaryota; kingdom Viridiplantae; phylum Streptophyta; class Magnoliopsida; order Poales; family Poaceae; genus Avena; species Avena atlantica. Next base: position 375,639,409 of record OU342738.1, read on the forward strand.
GCATGAAACAATAAAAACGAAATGTCTAGACAGACCTGAGATTTTTATTGATGAAGAAGGGGATGCCTTGGGCATCCCCAAGCTTTGACGCTTGTAACTCTTGGATATTTATTGGGGTGACTCCATGGTGGAATCCCCAAGCTTGAGCTTTTGTCCATTCTTCATCTCATTGCATCATTCTCTCTCTACACCTGAATTTTTTCCTTCATACAAAACTTCACACAATCTTCATTAGCAACATTAGTGTATTCAAAAGATATTAGACCTCTGGCAAAGATTTGGAACAGAAAGGCTTTTCACTAAAAACACAAGCTACTATAGTAACTCCTTCGAAAATCTCAAATCCCCAAAAGAGAACTCAAAAAGGAATCAATAAGAAGCAAATGCAAATAATGGCAGAAAACTGTCAAAACAGACCAGCAGGCAGAAACCGATTTTTTCGAACATCTTCTGTTGCTCAGATAAAAAAGTGTTGAATTAATGAAAGTTATATAACATACTGGGGTAGCTCAATTCGAGTTACATAGGCTCCTCATTAATGTTTTTTGTGGAGGACAGAAATATGTTTCAGAACAGCAACTCCCCAAATCTTACTTCCCTCTCATTAGAGGTCATTCTTGGCACAAAAGGCAAACAAAAGGGATAAGGAGAGGTCATTACTGAAGTAATAACTTCCAAGACTCAAGGAAACTCTTGGTTTATCTCCCAACAAGTACTTTTCTTTAACGCCTTTAAGTTAGGCACAAGAAGCAAGAAGAATCAAGTATTTTCAAATGAGAAAGCATTAACATCAAACTTTGCTTTTAAAGGAGGAGCAAAAAACAACTTCTCTCTCCTCATAGGGAAGTGTTCAATACCTTTTTTTAATAGAAAATGATATTTAATGGTGCCTTCTTTCATATCAATGATAGCACTAACTGTTCTAAGAAAAGGTCTTCCCAAAGTAATTGGACAAGAAGCATTGTATTCAACATCTAAAACATAGAAATCAATAGGGACATAAGCATTGTTAACCATAATGAGAAAATCATTAATACTCCCCATGAGTTTCTTCTTAGCATTATCATTGAGTAGGACATCTAAATAACAATCTTCCATTGGTGGCACACCAAGCATTTCATAAATCTTCCTAGGCATAATAGAGACACTAGAACCAAGATCACATGAAGCTTTGAGATCAAAGTCATTCACTTGCATACTAATAATGGGTTCCCAACTATCTTCTACTTTCCTAGGAATAGAAGCTTTGTGTTTTAACTTCTCTTCCTTAATCTTAACAAGAGCATATGTAATGTGTTTGGTGAAGGCAACATGCATATCACTAGCATCAGGACTTCTAGCAAGCTTTTGCAAGAACATAATCACTTCAGAAATGTTGCAACCATCAATATCAAAGTTAAACTTAGCATCACTAGTTGTAGGCTCAATAGGATTAGGCATATAGTAGGAGGAGGAATAGGGACTACTTGTGATTTAGTGGTGATAGTGCACACACTATTGTTTCTATAAATTTCAGCTTCCCTTTCCCACTTAGCATGAAGTTGAGCTAACAGTCTAACATTTTCATCAATAGTAACTTGTATGGCATGAGCAGTAGCAAATGTGTTTTCCATGGTTTCAGGTTTAGAAGCCATTTTATTAATCAAGGAAGACTGAGCTTCAGACAAAGAGGATATATTTTTCTCAGCACTCAAAATTTTTGACTGTAAACTAGGAATTTCTCTATTCAAATTCTCAAGCTGATGACTAATGTTTTTCAAGATAATAGATTTTTCCTCCATAATTTTGGTGAAAATCTTATTTTGCTCATATTGCATTTGCATAAAATTCTTAGTGGATCTCTCTACTTTTAGAATCATTTCTTCACTAGGCATTCCAGATCTACCATGATAACCATTTCCACTAGGAGGATAAGGCCTATAATTACCATAAGTATTGTTGTTTAAATTGTTGTTTCTAATGAAGTTCACATCAACTTGCTCTTCTTGAGCAACCAAAGAGGCTAAGGGAACACTATTAGGATCTAAAGGAGCTTTCCCATTAACAAGCATAGCCATAATAACATCAATCTTTTCACTCAAAGAGGAAGTTTCCTCAACAGAATTTACCTTCTTACCATGTGGAGCTCTCTCAACATGCCATTCAGAGTAATTAACCATCATATTATCAAGGAGCCTTGTTGCAGCACCCAAGGTGAGGCCCATGAAGGTACCTCTAGCAGCTGAATACAGCGGGTTCCTTGAGGAGTAGTTCAAATCTGCATAAAAAGTCTAGATAATCATCCAAGCAGTGAGTCCATGAGTGGGACAATTCTTAACCAAAGTTTTAATTCTTTCCCAAGCTTGAGCAACATGTTCATTATAAAGTTGTTTAAATTTCATAATGTCACTTCTCATAGCAATAATCTTAGCAGGAGGATTGTACTTTCCAATAAAAGCATCTTTGCACTTAGTCCAAGAATCAATACTATTTTTAGGCAAGGATAGCAACCATTCTTTAGCTTTTCCTCTCAAGGAGAAAGGGAAAAGCTTGAGCTTAATAATATCTCCATATACATCCTTACACTTTTTCATTTCACAAAGTTCAACAAAGTTATTGAGATGGGCAGCAGGATCATTAGAACTAGCACCAGAAAATTTCTCTCTCATCACAAGATTCAACAAAGCAGGATTAATTTCATAAAAGGTAGCATCAGGAGCAGGTGTAGCAATAGGAGTGCTTAGGAAATCATTGTTGTTGGTGCTAGTGAAGTCACACAACTTGGTGTTCTCAGTAGAGTTCATTTTGGCAAGGGTGGGCAAGCCAAAAATAACAACAGCAGCTAGAGCAGGAACTATTTTTTTTTTTGTTTTTTGGAAAAAGGCTAACAAAACCAAGAAAAAGAAACAAAGCAAACTAAAAACAAAGTAAAGAGAAAGGAAGTGGAGGACTCCCCTTGTGAAGACGTCCTTAGCCTCCCCGGCCAGAAATCTTGATGCGTGCACCCAGTGTTGACCTGGGACACTTCGTTGGAATCCCAAGAGCAAGGTGTGATGAGCACAGCAGCATGTTTCCCTAAGTAGAGACCGAGGTTATCGAACCAGAAGGAGTAAGGAAACGTCTCAAAGGTATTGCAAGCAACGTGGAAACCTGCACACCACAAACTCAAGACTTTGTCCCAATGAATCAGTGATCTTGTCAAGCTCACCGGTTTGCTGTAACAAAGGATTAAACGTATGGTGTGGAAGGTAATGGTTTGCAGCAAGTAAATAAGTAACAGTGGAAGATGTATCAATGGTAAAGATTGGACCGAGGTCCATAGTTCACTAGAGGTTCTCTCCTTAGATAAACAACATGGCATGAAGGGTAAACAAATTACAGCAGGGCAATTGACATGAACTGAGGAAGGCATAACAATGCAATTACTAGTCAGAAAGATCCTATGAGATTCGATTGGGCAATACAACAAGATACGTAGACCGACATCCAACTGCATCTATGACTGCATCTATGACTGCATCCCAAGATTTTTCCAAATCTTGTTATGTGAAAAATAAATGAATAAAATAAAACTTTGTTGATTTTCAGGGTGAGAAGAAACTTTTTGATTCTAATTGGAAACCTTCAAACCTATTTGATCAAACAAATCCTAAAGGTATTTGAAAAGATAAAAAATTAATAAAGAAAATATTAAATATGTGAAACTACTATTTTTGGATCTTTTAATCAAAAGATTTGGTTTACAAATGAAAAGGTAGAAATATAAATAAGGACTATTTTATAGAGCCAAATCAAACCTTGGCCAAGTTTTTTTTTGAAGTAAAATTTTATGTTTTGATTAAAGGAGTTAAGGGTTATTTAAAATAAAATAATGAGGATTTATTAATATCCAAATTTATTAAAGTAAAGGCTTTGCCATTTTAATTAAACATCAAAACTTGTTAAATTATTTTAAACAAGTTTTCCAAGTATTTTATATTCTCAAATAAAACCTACTGAAGTGTTTTTGGTTTTATTTTAGATTTCAAAATAAAGATTTTTAATAAAAATAAATCTTATTTGAATTAAATGATTAAGGTCTATTCATTTAATTATTAATGGACCCTAAAATAAAAATATTATTTTATTTTGGGACTTGGAATTATGTTGTTAAACAGAACTAAAACTCAATACAAAGTTTGGTGGAAGTTTGTTTTGATTTGTTATTTGAATTGGTGTTTGAATTGTTTGATTGAATTTCAAAACAGAAAATCAAATGGAAAAAAGGAAAAGTTCCAGTACAAAAAAATGCTAAAGGACTCGACCCAACTAAGCAGGCCCAGCAGCCCAGCTCCAGCCCACCAGCTCGCCCTCAGTGAATCATTTTCCTACTCAACCGCGAACCCGCAGAGTCCCAGACAAGTGGCCCCTCTCCCTCTCTCTCTTCCTCGCTGACAGGCATATCCCACAGCGCCACCTCAGCATCGTCTTCCCCCTGATCATGTCGCCCTGCTGTTGCTGCCATTACTCCGACGATAAATTCGCGTTAACAGCGGCCATCACTCCCCCTGCAATCACGCTTAGATAACCGCCCGCTCCGCCCCTACTTTTCCCCTCACTCGCCTCTCCCTCTCTGCCCCCAGGCTGAGCGAATCAAGCGCTCCAACCTCTCTGCCTCCGACAGCTTCCCCGGCCAATTCCGGCGAACCACTGCTGCCCCTCGCCTCCCCAACCACACAAGCTTGTCCTCCACCTCCAGGCGTACCTTCCCGTGTGTTCCACTCACCCGCGCACGTTCCCTAGCGTCGGCAATAACAACCTCAACTCGCCACCGCCGTCTGTCTCGCCTCCGACGAGCTTTCCTGGTAAGAGCCGACCACCCCGAGCCTCCCTATTGATACTCCTAAGATCCCCAGGACTGTACGCATCTGACCGTGCCTTTGTTTTGCCTCAGGGCGAACCGAAGCGTCGCCCTCGACGACGTCAAGAGCCGCCTGACGCCACCACCCACTCCGGCGAGGAATCCCCGTCGCGTCTGAGCGCCCCTTGCCAAGCCGACCACGCGTTGAGCATCACCTCGACCTCGCGAGCACGGTGAGCACCCCCGTTTCCTTCTTTGCTTCCTGTAGCCGCCGCAACGCCACTGTCTGACCGCGCACCGCCACCTGCCGCCGCCAGCGCCGCCCGCCTATGGCCAGTGTGCTGTGCGTCGTGCGATTAAGATCCTACGGCTGCGATTAGATCTAACCGAAGGGGTACGCGCCCATCTGAGCCACGCGTTCTAAGTTAGATCCTACGGTCCAGCGAGCTCGATCCGCCCGAAGCGGTACCGGCCAATGAGATTGAGCCGCGTGGCACTAGTTCTGTTTAAAACAAAAATTTGAATCTGATTAAGTTGCAAACTTGTAAATTCCATAACTTTTGATCCACACGTCCAAAATTTGCAAATTTTATATCAATGGATTCAGAAAAACAAGCCCTAGCCAACCATGCACTTTATTTAGTAAGAATATTCTGGTAAAATGTTTGTTTTTGCAGAAACTTGTGTATGCTTGTTTAGGATATAAAATTTATTCCAAAATGATTTTGGGGATGAAATCTTTGCAAAATGGTTTGTTGTGAACTTACTGACCCTAGGAACCAACTTATGGATTCAAAAATGTATTTTGTGAAGATTAGGATTGAATAATTGAATTAACTCATTTCTAGTCAAATAAAAATATTGATTTTGATATGGAAATGATTTTTGAGAAAAACCTTTGGAAAATGTTTTGATTCAAACCTACTGACCCTAAACACCAAGTTTTGTGTATTAACAACTTATTTGGTGAACAATATAAAATTATTGCCTTACCAAAAAAAAATTCCACCACATGAAATAATGATTAATTTAAAAATGGTTTATAGATAAAACCCTTTTGCAAATGACTTTACCACTTTAGGAATTGACCACTTTGAACCTTACAATGTTTAGAGCCTAGTAGGAACCACCTTTGCAAATAAAACTATTTTTTGCATGCTTGCATGCATGACTTTGTTTCTATTATTTTATGTGTGGTCAATTTGTTTGATTATTGTTTGGAATGCTAGTTGAATCTATGTTTGCTTGATTGATTTGTAGTGAAGTTAGAAAAGTGTGATATTAGAAAGATCAAGAAGTGAACCAACATTCTCTACCAAAAAGGCAAGTGACACTATCATCCAAGTCCTACTATTTTTCATTACACTTAGTGGATTTTGAAACATGCATGATAAGGACTATTATATTTTGCTATGCTAAATCCTAATAGGATGCCCTTATTTATTCCTTAGTGAAAACAATGTAGTTGTAAAATGCTTAGCCATGCTATATATATTGAGAAGAGATACATGTTGAGATTATATGAAGTTGGGAAAAGACTTATCTTTTATATAATAAAACAAGTACTCAATGAACCACCTGGGTGGACAAGGATACTCAAGTTTTGGACAAGGTGGCAACAAGAGGAACCATGTTTATATGGCAATCTCTTTTTGTTGTGCACCAAAAGAAAACCACCCAGGGACTTAGAGATTGAACATGTTTCTCGTACAGTGGCTTCCGTGTACATCCACATGCTAAATGGGTACTGGCTTAGTCAACTACATAGTGGAAGACCCATGCATTGGCCTCTTCAGGTTAACTAAATGAGGGAACTCGAAACCCTACATTGGTGCCTGGTAGACAAGCTAGCATTGTGTATTGGGAGGACCCTATGGAAAGACTTCGTCACATTCTCAATCTGCCAGTACTCCATCTTGGTGGGTACTTATCCAGCGGCCACTGGTGGCAACAAGATGAGAGTGTGTCATGTGGGTAAAGTGTACAACTTCTGCAGAAGATCAAAATTCTAAGTACTTAGCCGTGTCCTCGGTTATGGACAATACTGAGCAACTAAGGCCTGAAGCTATGGGAAATCTCGACATTCCAATTTCTAAAAGAAAAACTTGAAAGTGACAACAAGAGACTTGAAGCACTTGGTGGATTCCAAGGAGTTCAGAAAGATTTGACAAAAGATCAAAACTATTTTGAAAATATAGGATAAAACTATATTGCTTTCTGCAAATGAGCCTAAACCCCACTTAGCCAAATATGCATGTATTGATAGGATCCACTTATATTCTGCATAGTAGTGAAACTTGCCAATATAATTCAAATGTATTGACCCTTGTGGCTGCAACTTATTATGTTGCAGGTTTGTTTGATGTAAGTGTGTTGATTAGGATTACAAGTCTACAACCAACATGTTTGCCTGTGGCACTTTGAAGATGAAGGACCCCATGCTTATAGATATTCTGCTTCTATGTAATGTGATAGCCAAATGAGCTATGTAAGATGTAATAAATTATTTTATTCCTGGTTATAAAGTTGTATTATGACCTTTGTTTCTTGATATTACATCTTAACTGTGGATGCTAGCTATTGATCCAGGGACTAGCATTGTAAACACAGGGATCTCTACCTTATTAAGGGTTGGGACCTCTACAGCTATTCTATTGCTTATGATGATACCAAACCTCCAATATATGATGATAACAATGATGAATATGATATTTTAAGTCCACCTACTATTGAGGAGGAAATTAATTATGATTACAACATGTCTGCTATATTTGATGACTATGGTGATGAGAATAGTAATGATAGCTATTTTGTTGAATTTGCTCCCACTACAATTAATAAGTATGACTATGCTTATGTGGAGAGTGATACTTATTATATGCATGTGGCTCATGATAAGGATGTTTTATGTGATGACTATATTTTTTATTTTATTCATGATGCTACTGAAAGTTATTATGAAAGAGGGAAACATGGTTTTATGCATCTCATTAATATTAAGTTTCCCCTCTTTATATTGAAAATTTTGAAGTTGCACTTGTTTTGCTTTCCTATGTTTGTTGAATTGTGCTTTCATGACTTGTTTCCTTACGAGATTATTATTCATTGGAAGTGGGTTAGACTTAAATGTGTTTTGAATTTGCTTCTTGATGCTCTCTTTTACTTCAATTCATATTTCTTATGTGAGCATCTTTTCAAACTATCAAGCCTAACTTAAAGGCATTAAAGAAAAGTACTTGTTGGAAGATAACCCAAGAGTTTTCTTGAGTATTGGAAGTTATTACTTCAGTAATGACCTCTCCTTATCCTTTTTGTTTGCTTTTTGTGCCAAGAATGACCTCTACTGAGAGGGAAGTAAGATTTGGGGAGTTGCTGTCACGAAACAGATTTCTGTCCTCCACCATAAAAGTTCGTGAGTAGTATATGTAAGTCGGATTGAGCTGAAAATTTACGAATAAATCCCCCAGTATGTTAGCTAACTTTCGTTAGTTTCACACTTTTTGATTTGAGCAACAGAAGATTTTCAAAAAAATCGGTTTCCACCTACTAGTCTGTTTTGGTAGATTTCTGCCATTATTTGCATTTGCTTCTTATTGATTTCTTTTTGGGTTCTTTTTGGGAAATTGAGCTTTTTAAAGGAGTTGCTACAGTAGCTTGGGTTTTTAGTGAAAGTTTTTCTGTTCTAAAGCTAAACCCAAAGGTCTAATATCTTTTAAATACACTAATGTTGCTAATGAAGATTGTGTGAAATTTTGTATGAAGGAAAAATTTCAGGTGTAGAGAGAGAATGATGTAATGAGATGAAGAATGGACAAAATATCAAGCTTGTGGATGCCACCCAAGTGTCACCCCAATAAATATTCAAGAGGTACAAGCGTCAAAGCTTGGGGATGCCCAAGGCATCCCCTTCTTCATCAATGAAAAGCTAAGGTCTTTCTAGACACTTCGTTTTTATTGTTGAATGCAAAGTTGTGTTGTTCTTGGAGTGTCTTAGTTTTCGTTTTTAGTTTTGTTTTGCTTATTTTTCTTGAGTAAGTTGGTTTTATCACATCACACTTCTTTTGGAGAGAGACACACTCTGTTTTCATTGCTTAGAACACTCTAGTTTTCATTCTTATTGTTTTGTGGGTGTTCTCTTTTGCTGGCACTGAGTTTAGCCTTAGTTTTCTTGTGCTTTCAGCTTAGAACTTTTTAGTTCTTCTTTGTGGATTTGTGATACAAGCTCACTGATCTTTGTTTATTATTATCTTTGTGAGTTATTTCAAATAAGTTGATTGGTGTTGAAAAAGAGTAGAAAGCTTCATGCTTATAGTGGTACAAGAGGAGCTTGCTTTGACTGTGACTTAGACTTTATCATGTCATGCTAGATGTTGTTTTGACCTTATGCTTAGTGATTATTGTTGTAGCATGACTTGTTCCAAACAATTGGGATTGCTTAATGTGTCTTGAAAGGATCATGCGTTGTTTTAGCATACAAAAGCATAGTATTGTGATATTCTCCTTTGATGCTTTGTTTGGGTTGACTTGGCACATGCTCACACCATGTTATGACTATGAACAAGTCACCATATCCTATATGATCATTTAGTAATTGACTTGTAGTACCTCTCTATGCTTTGATCAGTAATGTTTTGTCGCTCTGCATGATTATGGCCATTATTTCTCTCTTAGTTGGTTGCTCCTAGTCTTTTGCTAGCCTCCACTTGTATGAGTAAGCTCTAATCATGCTTACAACTCCCAAGAAACCAAGTTATTCAAAAGTGTCCACTATAAATTCCTATGCATGGTGTGTTACACCATTCCAAGTATATTCTTGTTTTCAGTTATCTTCCAATTAAAAATTATTTTGTTATGTGAAAACTTAGTGATTAAAGCTCTCACAAACTTGATGGCACACTTTATTATTCTTTGCCCCAAATAAACTTGAACCATTGTGTCATATATGTTGTATATGCTTGCACTTATACGTTGGAATTAGCAGAACCATGCTGTCATGGGGAACGTTTTCAACATTGCACTTGTACTTTGTACTCAGTTGATATCATGTTATTTTTTATATGGATGTCACCGGTGTGAAATAAAGAGGGAGCTTTTAAGTCCATGTAGTTTGTATTTTGTGTTAGAGAAACGCCTGGGCCGCTAGCCTAAGCCATGCCTAATCATGGTGGAAACTTGCAGCATCACCATAATGAGCTATCTGTGAAGCATTCTCAATAAAAAGCTATGCATATAGTAAATAAAAGATCGCTGAGATGCTTATTGTCTGCTTGCCTTGTCATTTTGGTTATGGGATATCTCCTGTACCATGTGCAAGGGGTACCCCGTTGGTGATTTTCTATGATATGCATGTACTTACAATAACAAGAATTTATAGGTGACTAAAGTTGAGTAGCATGAGGTGTGGCCCTCGTATTCAAGAGACTTGAGATTGCCAACTTATACTTTGTCAAGCATATACTCCATAGTTTGTTCACTTTAACCTTAATCACTTCAAGATGCTTATGATAGGGGCAATGAGGGCTAAAAGCTAACAAGTACCATAATTTTTGGAAGCTCTTTTTGAAACTTGAAATCCCCGCTTCCCTTATGAAGGGCCTTTCTTCCACTATTATGTTGAGTCTCCACATTATATCCATAGGTACCGATTATGAGTTCATAGTTTCCATTCTTAGTTCTATGTGCAGTGTCCCAAAACATATTGATTGATGCATATTGTCATATTGCTTGTTCTTGTGCTATTTGTATCTAGTCACTCTTATAAACTTTGAAGGTGTCATATGCATCTATTTGCTACTCTATGAGGGACAAGATGATTGCCACTATGCTATGTTTTCTGTATGTGAAACAAATAAACGTTTTTCAATGCATGTTATTCATGATCTTTGTTTGTAGCCTTTTATGTTGCATGCATAGTTACTTTGTCTTATTGTTAGAACTCCATCTTTCATGCACATGTTTAGAGTTCTTTGATCCCACCTTTCAATGCTTGCAAATGGTTTGATCTTGGTTTTGATGGTGCATGTCACCTTAAAAATTATTATTTTTATCACTTACCTACTCGAGTACGAGCAGGAGTTAAGCTTGGGGATGTTTGATACGTCGTAAACGTATCAATAATTTTTGATGTTCCATGCTTGTTTAGTATCAACTTGGTTATGTTTTGTCTATACTTTAAGGTATTTTTATACACTTTCTGGAACTAACCTATTGACAAGATGCCACAGTGCCAGTTGCCTGTTTTCTGCTATTTTTGGTTTCAGAAAGCTCAAAAATGAATATTCTCGAAATTGGACGGGATAAAAGCCAAAGTTCATATTTTTCCCTGAACGATACGGAAAATCGAATACGAGACGGAGGAGGAAACCAGTGTGGCCACACCCTAGGTGGGCGCGGGTCCCACCCTAGGCACGCCCACAGGGGGTGTGGGCCGCCTAGACCTCCATCGACCTTGCCTCCTTCGCCCATAAGAAGCCTATAAGAATCGACCAGAAAGCCAGAAAAAGTTCCGCTGCGCCGCCACCACCGAAGGGGAGATTCGGGGGGATAGAAAGTCTCTATTTCGGCACCCTGTCGGGACGGGGAAGTGCCCCCGGAGCCATCTCATCGATCTCCACCACCATCTTCATCATCGTTGCTGATTCCCATGATGAGTAGGAAGTAGTTCTTCCTCGAGGCTAAGGGCTCTACCGGTAGCTATGTGTTCATCTCTCTCTATGCATGATTTTGTTGTGGTCATGAGCTTTGTAATCAAGTAGATCTGCCTTGCTACTCAAGTGCTTCATCATATCTCTGCTCTTCCCATGTGTGTGAAAGTGACAGCGTGCATGCCATGGTGGCACTTAGGCTTGAGTCTACATAAATACTTTTTGTGCTTTAATAGATCTATGCTTTTCCCCACGTGTGTGAAAGTGACAGCGTGCATACCGTGTGTGGCACTTTGGCTGGATTGAATATTTTTTATGAGTTATATTTGGAGTTGGATGTCTCTATGAAATTGTGGTGTTTGTTGGAACCATCTAGCGCTCAAGGTGACAGTGTGGGGTTATCTAGATTGGGGAAGGCGGACTTTGAGGTATGCTGTTATAGCCCTACCATGGATTAGAGTGTCCAACCGGAGAGCAGTTAAGAGTAGTATCATGAAGAGAGGATATTTATATGAGAGAGTATTCACCAGTGAAAGTATGATCCCTAGGCCTTGTTTCTAAACATTGTAACACCGTTTGCTACTAGATCTGTTGCATGTTTGCTTGTTTCCATCCTTTTGCCTTTAGTCTTTACCTCACCGTCAAGCTATTTTCTGGCACTCACACATGTTACCCCACGTCAACAAGTTAGAAGCTATTTTCTGGCACCGTTACCACTTGTATTTCACTATCTCTTCGCCGGACTAGTGCACCTATACACCTGCCAAGTGTATTGGGTGTATTGGGGACACAAGAGACTTCTTGTATCTTGATTGCAGGGTTGCTTGAGAGGGAATACCTTTAACCACTTCCTCCCTGAGTTCGATAAACCTTGGGTGATCCACTTAAGGGAAACTTATTGCTGTTCTACAAACCTCTGCACTTGGAGGCCCAGCAACTGCCTACAAGAATAGAAGTGCGTAGACATCACTTCCCCGCCTCCGCGTCGCCCTACCGTGCGCAGGTCTCGGGCTTCTTCTCCATCATGTTCCCCGCCAACTCCTCCTTTCTAGCGATCCCCGGTGGCGTCGCGCCGAGGCAGAGCGCTGGCGACTTCGTGGTGAGCGTCGCGGAAGTGGGGACCAACGGGTCCGGAGCGGGTCGGCCCGGCGAGTGATCGGGAGGCGGAGGCGTGGTATCGGGCGACAGCGGTTCGGGAGGAGTTCGCAGGGACATCGCAGGTGGATGGGAAAAATTAGTGAGGCTGACGGGTGGGACCCATTGGAAGTAAATAGTAAAACAGGAGAGAAAAATAAAAAAAAATAACATAAGATATGCCTGACAGGTGGGTGGCCCGACTTCCACCTCAGCTTCTCCTAGACATGTGGCGCCAACTCAGCACTTACAGTTAGGCCCGAGCCGTCAGTAAGCGTGTCAAAGTGATGTTAGTAGTGAATTAGTCCCGCAACGCTTGTACCCTAAAATTGGTATTGACATGCCAAAATTACCGAAAAAGGTACTGACCCGTCCCGACAGCTCCAATTATGATAGTTTTATCTAATTAACTCTATTTCACATATGCCACGTGACATGATTGGTGTTTCAGTAGCTCAGGTTCTATTTGTCTCGGCTTGTATGGCCCATGGACCACAAGATTGTAAGGGGGCATGTTTGCAACCGATGGTTGTAGACACGGGATTAAGACTCCGTTAACAAAAGGTGGCTATTTTTTCTCGGCAGATTGTGAAAAATAAAACTCTCATAATGTAGACGTGTTACGCGTGGCACTGATGAATTGTGCCCGCAAGGCTGCCGCACCAGCCACGATGGTGCCATGACACGATATGGGCGGCAAAGCGAAACTCGTCTGTTAACCTGGTTTACATCAAATGTATATAAACCTGGGATTTAACTAGAAAATCAGCTAGCTTTATAGATAGAATGTGTAGCTCCGTAAATGTTAACTAAGATTCCTCATGAAATAACTTTGCTTATCCATGATAAGCATTCTATCTCTCTGTGTCAAAATAGATATTTTAGATTTATTAAAATTTAGATGAATCTAAACACTATTTAGTATATAGGTTTATCCAAATTTTAATAAATTTGAGACATTTATTTTGAGACAAAGGAAGTAGTAAAAGAATTTACGAACCACACAGCTTTAAAATCTAGTATATCTTCCCCCTACCGACGGTGACAAAATCAACATTGCCACTGATTCCATTTAACCAGAAATCAGTAAAATCAGTTTTCTTAATGACTTTCCTGGACACGGACAAACTGCAAATGAGAAATGGTATCTTTGAAAAAATCTTCCCTTCTCGACATTTTAGCTTCTCAAGTCGACCAATGCATGTGCGGCATGGACAAGGAGGGATGCATACGACACCAAACCTAGCTAACACCATACTCACGTCAGGCCAATAAGGCCTTGTTTTGTTGTAGTGTTTTTGGGGGGATTAGTAGGACAGTCTCCACAGGGATTGGGTGAATCCACTCCTCTCACCCAATCCCCTCAAAATCTCTTCGTTTCCATTCAATTCCCGTCTTGAAAAGTGACGAGCTGGGTGTGCCTCCGGGAGTCGCGAACTCACGATGCGAGAGATTTCAAAACGCGAGGGGAGGGTAGTGTTTCTATCTACAGGTCTATCCAAGTGTTTCTGCGGGGATATTTCTGCAAAACAAGCAATCGGAAATTCACGGGGATCTCAGGGTGCCCCGGGAAATAATCTGCAGCCAATACCTGCCTGCAAAACAAGGCCTAAAGGAAAAAAGGAAACAGAATGGAGAGGACACCACTAAAATGAAACGGCACCGAATAAAAAGGAAATTAAAAAGTTATTAACCAGAAGGAGGTCGCGTGCATGCTCGGTTTGTAGGACAGTTACAAGGAAAATTAGTTAGCTGCTTAGGACACATATAATGCAATGACGTCAGTCTTCTCTTAGGGTACGTACAATACGGTGACGTCAGCCTTCCCTTATGCTCGGCACGTTGGATTTTTGCTTAGTTGGAGGAGAGAGAAATAAGAGAGAGAGGGTTGTCTTCCCTTAGCTAAGGGATGATCTCTTAGCAATAAGAGAAGACTATTTTTCTCCATTGTACCATATGTCTTATCTTAGTCAATCAATTTTTTACTAAAAATAGTTAATTCAATTAATTACTAGAGATAGCAATAAGAGATAATGCATTGTACAAGTTATATATTATGTTTTCTCTAAATAATGTGGAGAGCTAAGAGAAGACATGCCTTCTCTAGCATTGTACATGCCCTTATGACTCTCACGTTGGACATTTGCTTAGTTAGAGGAGAGATAAATAAGAAAGATGAGGTTGTGTTATCTTAGCTAAGTGATGATCTCTTAAAAATAAGAGAAGGCTAATTTCTTGGTTATACCATATGTCTTCCTTTAGAAAATCAATTTCTTACTAAAAATAGACAATTCTGATTAATTGATAAAGATGACACTAAGAAGAGATAATGCGTTGTACCACTTATCTCTAATGACTTCTCTAAATGATATGGAGGACTAAGGGAAGACATGCTCTTTGACATGCTCTTTCTAACACTGTACGTGCACTTAGAGCATTTCCAGCCGCCGTCGGTGACCCAAGCCATTTTCTGGCTCTAAAATAGCTCTATTAGGGGTCGCTTTTTCTCGGCCCAAGGTGCGCTCTTTTCCAGCCATGTCTCCAGGGCAAATACAACGAAAAATTTCACACGAATTTGAACAGATTTCATAAACGTAGGTGACATTCAGCGGCTCGTCCTTCGGCGGTCCGCGGCTGCACCCCTGGTCGGCGTCGTCGATACGCCTTCCCGGAGGAGTCGTGCTCGGCCCGAACTCGTCGTCGACGATGACAATGACGGCACGGTTGAGCTGAGCTTGCAGCGTGCGGCGCTATCCAGTAGCCGCTACAGAAGCTCGGCCTCGGCCCTAGACCAGGCGAGCGCCCTCTATAGGGACATTGGCGGGACGTCGTCTAGCGATGCCTGCATGCCCATCTTCCAGCACTGGCAGTCCTCGGGGTCCTCCGGCGCTTCCTACTCGAGCGCGCTTTAGAGGTAATCGTGTGGCGGCGACCACGTCAGCTCCTCCTTCGGCTTTCGTCGAAGGACCGCCGGTGTTGTGCTCCATCTTTGGCTCGACGAGGCGGCGGCTGCCGCGCGGGGGCGACAGTGCGTGGCTCTCGTCATTGATGTAGATGTAGTCGGAGCATGACCGCGTGGGCGGCGGTGGGCGCAGCGTCTCCTCGGGCTCGTCCTTGACGGGGCGAGCTGCACCCTAAAGCGAGGCGGCGGTATCACTGGCACAGATCCCGACGAGCGTGACATGGAAGCCGAAGAGGAGGAAGACAACGGTGCCATCCTCCGTTGGATCCAGGAGCATTCGAGGCGAGGTGGAGAGAGAGTTGAGCGCTTCCTTGAGGCCTACCACGACATTCGAAACTCCGATGTGTACGAAGATCTTCAAAAGTATCTTATGAAGGAGCAGTGGTCATGGTATGGAAAGCAAAGAACAAGACAGTGCACTTAATTTGATGTTGTTATATGTGATGAAAAAATGCTATTTGATAAACCAATTAATGAATTATTTGCGTTGTGTTGTAATAATTAAGTATTATTTAAATTTTATTTGTTTGAATTCATTTTAGATCATCTATCATATTATTTGTTTGACATATTATGCAAAATATGAAAAGAGATACTCCCTCCGTCCCAAATTAACCGACTCAGATTTATGTTGACACGGATGTATCTTGACACTAGTGTATGAAGTAGATGACAAACCCGAGTCAGTTAATTTGGGACAGAGAGAGAGTAGAAGATGTGGTATATATGATTACCTCAAAAAAAAAAAGATGTGGTATGACAGCTGTTCCCTATTTTAGGGTAGCCGCTGCGGCAGCTGTGCTGCAAAATACCACCTGGTAAATCGGCAGCTGTTTTCGTACCCTCAAAAACAGCTGGCATATATGACTAAAATGTATCACTTCTCCATTGAGTCGGCTCAGCTGGAGCCGAAGACGGAGAGGAGGATGTTCACGCGGCCGTCCTCCTCCAGTGATGGCCTCGCAGAGATCGCCGAGGAGGCCACCGTCCAGGCGGATAAGCCCATCGTAAAACGATCTGGCTTTGAACCCTTTTCAGAGAAAATGCAGGTGAGAAACCATGGCGCGGCAAAGCTATATGTTGCTGTAGGGGAGGACGTCGAGGACGGCAAGTCCAGCCTCGTCTGGGCAGCTCGCAACTTCCTGCAGGCCGGCGATCCCAAGCTTGTCTTGCTGCACGTCCACAACCCTGCTGCCCACAGAATCATGACCGGTAAGAGAAACTAACTTGCAATCATCATCCTCTATTAATTTCCATTAGGCATTGCACATATACATACTTGCGAGTTTACCATTCATAATCTACGCTCAATTCAACTGATTTACAGGAAGCATGCAGAAATCATACATGGAGGAGACCAGCACACCTTTAAACCAGTACCTCGATTTCTGCAGATTGTCTCTCAAGGTCAGTAGTACGTCAATCCAATCCAGGATGAGTTCTGAACGGCTTTCTCTCGCTATATGCCATCTCATAAGAGAATTACAGATCCAAGCTGAAACGCTCGAGATCGAGAAAAACAGTCCTGCAAATGGCATCATCGAGCTCATTGATCAGCATCACATCACAAGCCTTGTTATGGGAACATCTTCCAACTCGCCGTATGTCCCCTGTTTTTAACCCGACGGTTTTGATCAATCGCAATTATTGTTCCCAGCAGCTACGTATCTTTCAATTGTGAATCTTTCATGATCAGGCAGAAGAAAGCACCGAGTTCAAAAGTTGCTGGCAGTGTGCATCTACAGGCCAAACCATATTGCCAGATCTTCTATATTTGCAACCAGAAACTCGCTTGCACTAGGTATGACTGTCATGAAGGCCCTCAAATAAGCATAAGCTAGTACTCCCTCCGTTTCAAAATATAAGATGTTTTAGGTTTGTGAAGAAGATGAATTTAGACTTCTTTAATATGTAGATTCATCCAAAAGTTAAGTGAATCTATATATTAAAATAAGTCTAGATTCATTTTCTTCACAAACCTAAATATCTTATATTTTGAAACGGAGGGAGTACATAGCATTTGCAAATTTCATCTCGAGCAACAACAAAAAATTATTTCCAGCTAACAAAGCAGCTGTGTCGTTTTTAGGGAGGCCACTCGGCTTTATGCAAAAGTAGAATCACCACAAAGATGTGTCTCAGACCAACCTGAGTTCCCTTATTCATCGTTTGAAATGATATCAGACAGTGAGGAAAACATATCAGCTAGAAGGCCGTGGTTGTCTCTGAAATGCAGCCAGTACAACGCTGGAGTATCGCCAGATTTGTCTCTGAATTGCAGCCAGCACAGCACTGGAGTATCATCAGATTTCTCTCTAAATAGTACGGAAGGTTCCCTAGTACCTGTTTCAGTTGCAAGCTCTGAAGAACATCAATACTCTGTGGTTTTTTTTTTGAAAATGGGCGCATTTATTAACCAAATGTTTAATTCTTACACCCGGCCTCTGCATAACTAAGATGCACACAGCCACACGAACTACAGACTAAGACAAAAATTAAATAAGCATTACAAAAAGGCACTAAAAATAAAAAGTCTGGAGTCTAAGATAGATCAATCCTCAGATCACGCGGCCATCCATGTCGTGAGAAAATATTCCTCGCCGTGTCCTCCAATCGCGTACATCCGTCCAGAAATAAGTCGCGAAACTCCATGCGTTGGAGAATATTCCATGATCGAAGGGTAGCCGTGGCTCGATAAATAACCTGCAGAGGAGAAGACACAATGTTATTAAAAATCTTGTCATTTCAACAAAGCCATAGCGACCATATAATGGCAAGCGCTCCCACCCTAAACAAGGTTCTGTACTTATCAACAATTCCATGCAACCAATTACCAAAAACATTGGTTACTGAACGTGGAGGAGATAAGTCAGAAGATATTTGGATGAATGACCATATAGAACGAGCAAATTTGCAGTGAAAGAATAAATGTCGAATTGTCTCATCTTGATGACAAAAAACACATTGTGTACTTCCATGCCAATTCCTCTTTACAAGATTATCTTTTGTTAGAATTACCCCTTTCCGTAGATACCATGCAAATATCTTCGTCTTAAGGGGTATTTTCATTTTCCAAATTTTACTATTATCATCGACTAGGAAATCAGGTTGGACCAAAGCTTTATATAGTGAGCCAACAGAAAATTTACCACTTTCCAGTAATTTCCATTTGAACACGTCAACACCGTCAGACAATTGTATCCTGGATAACCGTAATAGTAGATTGTTCCAAGATAATAGTCTAGGTCCGATAAGACTTCTTCTAAAAGACACATTAGGAGGGTAGTCCTCCATCACTGTGGAGATTGTATTCCCTTTGTGTCTAACAATTGAATATAGAGCTGGGTACTGTTCACGAAGAGTAGTTTGGCCTAGCCATTTATCTTCCTAAAACCTAATTTGTGATCCATCCTTAATCTCGAAAGCACCAAAACGAAAGAAATGTTTCTTTGTGGCCATAAGACCTGCCCAAAAATGTGAATCTCCGGGTTTCCAAACCACTTGAGACACAGCTTTGGAGCCCACATATTTCCTCCATAACATGGTTTGCCAAACGCCTTCCTCAGTAAGTAGTTTAAAAAGTCATTTGCCCAGAAGCGCGGTGTTTTTGACTTGCAAATCGTGTATGCCTAGTCCACCAAACTCCTTCGGCCGGCAAACCACATTCCATCTGGCCAGTCGATATTTCTTTTTCTCACTATCCCCTTGCCAAAAGAATCTTGAACGGAAATAATTCACTTTGTTCAAAACCCCTTTTGGCATTTGGAAAAACGAGATCATATACAGTACCATATTAGTAAGAACTGAATTTAAAAGTACTAGTCTTCCCCCAAGGGATAACAATTTTCCTTTTCCAACTATTAAGACGTTTTTGTAGCCTTTCCTCAACAAGCTTCCATTCAGCAATTGTGAGACGTCGATAATGAATCGGTATTTCCAAATAATTGATTGGAAACTGACCCAGACCACAGCCGAAAAGTTCAGCATATAGGCGGGCCTCGTTTAGGGCCTCGCCAAAACAATACAAATCGCTTTTATGGAAATTTATTTTAAGCCCAGATAGCAGCTCGAATGCTGATAATATTAATTTCAGATTCTTAGCTTTCTCCAGATCATGTTCCATAAAAATAATTGTATCATCAGCGTATTGAAGAATAGAAAGTCCACCATCAACGATATGTGGAACTACACCTTCAATTTGGCCATCAGCCTTTGCTCTCTCAATAAGGATAGCCAACATATCAGCCACTATGTTAAATAGTAAAGGCGATAATAGATCCCCTTGTCTCAGTCCTTTCTTGGTCTGAAAGTATTTGCCAGTATCATCATTTACTTTAATGGCAACACTACCCCCAGACACAAACGACTGAATCAGAGCACGCCACTCCTCAGAAAAACCTTTCATACGGAGTGTTTGCTGGAGGAAAGACCAGTTAACTTTGTCATAAGCCTTCTCAAAATCAATCTTGAACAGTACACCATTTAATTTTTTGAGTGTAGTTTATGGATTGTTTCATGCAGAATAACAACCCCATCTAGAATACTCTGTGGTAAGCTACATGTAATTAATATTAGGAATTTGATTCAACAGGCTTTGGTTCTAGCATATGTTTTTTTCCCGAAATGGTGTACTACCCAGCCTCGCTCTATATCAATCGATGCACACAACCTCATTTTTTTACGATTTAGATTATTACATTCAAGGATCAAACGTAGCCAATACATGAGTAAGCCAGTGGAACATAATAAGCATAGAACATCAATCCATCCTATAATCTGCTAGTGTCCTCGCTCAATTGTAGAGGGAAAACGTTGAGACTAGAATGTATTAAGCAGCCACACATGACGGCCGGCGGCGCGTGTGCAAAGGATGGGGAGTTCTTCTTTGGTTGGAATGGGTGGAATTCTTGCCTAACTTCACCGAAGGCTTGATTGGCTGAAGATATACACTTCTCTGTCTGATAGAACTACCACATGGGTGAATCTATTTGTGAGGCTTCGAGGAGGCACATCTGGAGGACCCAATTTTGTCGGAACCACCGGGTATGCCGTTATGGCATCTTTAGCTGCGATTACCAAGGTGCTCACAATTGATGGGGAATATCAAGATGGTTGCACCGAAAGTTCAGTAGATCTTGAAGACGTGGGATTGGTGTAGTGAAAACTGTGGGCCAGATGATCGGTATTTTGCAGTAGGCTTGAGTTCCTGCTGCTTCATTGATCAGTTCAACGGTTTTTTTTTCTTTTTTTGGCTGTGTGCATCGATAGTGACTTTTTGACTTTATGTTGTTGATCCGGGTGTAGTTGATATATGTTTGGTATTAATATATTCCCTTTATTAAAAAAAATCATCCTCGGCCAAAAGTGTCTTCTAATGTTTGCCACGTCGTTAAGACTTGAAATCTTACTGCTATTGCTCCATCATGTAAAATTGCACATGTTTTTTTTGTCTCAATTGTAAAACTTATTTGATAATTTCGTCATACCGTACCTACGAATTCAAAGTAACCATTATTGTCTTTTTACAGGTGAAAGCTGACATACAACATGAAGTATTTGAGCAACTTGAGCTGAGTCCTCAATAAGCCAGAGCGCTCGATAAAGGAAGCACAGCAGAAAACCGAGAGGGATTTATTTGAAGCTTCTATGATGGTATGTTGTCACCACACATAGCATGCATTTGATTATCCATTATAGTTGCATGAATTCTTTCTTCTCTAAATAAATGCATGAATTCATGTGTGTGTCTGTCGAGTAAGCGATTGAAGAAGTATTTTTTCTTGCAGTTCAAAGCACGGGAGAATTCACTCCTAAGAGAAAAAAAGGAGGTGGAAGAAAGACTGAGCAAAGAAAAGACCGTCCTCGAAAAAGAGCACATCCGCATACACAAGGAGCTGCAGAAGGCGAATGCGCAAATGGCAGAGATGGAGAGAAAGCTTCTCCAGGCTAATTCCCTGCTGAAGGAAGAGCTGCAACGTGAGAAAGACTCTCTCTCGAAACAGGCTTTCGCCCAGCTTTATAAATAAAGCACATCGGTGAGACCGCTGCTGGGCCAGACAGCACAACGCCCAAGAACAAACACACAACACGATACACGATGCTGGGGCAGCAGCACACACACGCCGGAACTAAAACAAGGAAAAACAAAAAGAACCGGAGACAGAGACGGGTCGACTAGACGCGAAAGACCGCAACCGCTGCGCCCGCCGAAAAATGCCCACCACGCTCCAAGCCCCGACTCGTCAAGCACCAAGCAGCACCCTCAAGAGGGAAAGCGACCGCTGCTGCCCGGACCAGAAACTGGCCCTAGGGTTTCCCCCGGCACACAGAGGGGAATGGATGAAGGGAAGCCACGACGCCCTCCAGGAAGGAAGATGCCACCCGCGGGCGGCACCGCGTCGGTGTCGGTCGAGCCGACAAGGATTTCTCCCGAGAACCCTATCCCTAACCCTCGGACGAGCCGTCGCGCCACCACCAAACCTTGCCTCCCACGAGCATGCGCCACTCCGGTTCCGACTTCGTCATCATCGTCTCACCGAGCAAGCCGACGCGAGGACTGCAAATCGCGGCACAAATAGAAATGGAACGGGACCCGCAGTACCGCGGCCGCGCGGGAGGGAACTTCCTCCACCGCCTCAGGCGGTAGTCGACCGGACGCGGTTGCAGACAAACCAGTCGGCCATAGGTCCGGTCGGGCCTAGCAGGCCCGTAAAGCCTCCGCGAAGGCAAACCAGTCCCATGGCGGTCCGGTCGGGCCCTGACGGGCCCGTAAAGTCCGCCACCACGCTGCAACAGGCCAGCCGAGGACGCCGAGGATCCCGTCCACCCTAACCTGCCAAGATCTATAGCACAGCCAAAGCAAAGCGGTCGACCCGCCAGACCCAGATCCAGGTCCAAATGGGCCCGATCTGGGCCGCCATGGCCACACCGCCCCGAGCTTTGCCTGCCGCGGAAGCACTGCTCTGCCCCGCCGTCCATGGCCGCGCCACCGCGCTGGCTTGCTCCCTGTCGACGCAGACCCACTCAGGGGACGAGCCGAGGCCGCACAGGGCCAGATCGGGCCCGGATGGGCCCTGATCTGAGCCGCGCCGTCCTGGCCGCCAGCTCCCGTGCGAGCCCCGCCACAGCCACCACAGGTCGCCGCGCCGCGGCCGGAGGCCGCGCCGACGCACCCCTAGGCCAGTGCGCCGCCCCGGCCGAGGCTGCAGGCCCGTGCCGCGAGCCCAAGCGAGGGGGAGAGGGGGCCCCGCCGCCGCCAGCGCCCGACCTTCGGCCGGCGACGCCCTCCGGCGGCGGCGAGGGGAGGGAGGGAGAAGGGGGAGAGGACCTAGCGGCGGCGGAACGGGAGCCCTCCCGTCGCCCACGGGAGCGACGAGGAGGGGCGAGTTTTTTCAACTACTTGTTCACTTCCTCGGGAGCTCCAGCCGTGAGAAAGACCACCATGCCGCTGCACAGATGCAACTAATGCGCGGTAACACTTGTTGTACAGTTACCTTGACAGAGTTCAGCTACGAAGAGATAAATGAAGCAACCGACGGCTTTGGTGACTCCAAAAAGATCGGGCAAGGTGGATGTGGAAGCGTCTACAAGGGTTTTATCCGCCGTACCGCTGTGGCTATAAAGAAGATCAACCGTAGTGGCGCAGAGGGAGAGAAAGAGTTCAATGACGAGGTAATTAATTAATTAGTTCTGAGCAATTGAAACCCATGAATGAAACTGAAAACACTTTCTTGATTTTCCAACAACAACATGCATATATATATATATTATTATTGCAGGTCGAAACACTATGTAGGATGAGGCATCCAAACCTTGTCACTCTGATAGGAGTGTGCAGGGAGGCGAAAGCGCTTGTTTTTGAACTCTTGTCCAACGGAAGCCTGGAGGACTGCCTGCAGCGCGACATGCACCAAATTAGAAAACAACTCTCATGGAGGATTGCTGCCGACATCTGCACGGGGCTTATATACCTCCACTCCAACAAACCGAAAGGCATTGTCCATGGTGACCTGAAGCCCGCCAATGTCCTTCTTGACAACAACTTTGTTTGCAAACTGGCAGACTTTGGGATCTCTCGTCGCTTGGATCTCACAAACACCAGTGCCACCGCTTACCACCGCACAGACGGCAGACCAGATCAGGGGCACAATGGGGTACATGGATCCAGTATACATCGCCTCGGGGCCTCGGGGGAACTCACGGCGCAGCATGACGTTTACTCCTTCGGAGTGGTTCTGCTGCGACTGTTAACTGGCAAGAACCCCTTACGCCTCCCAAATAAAGTGGAGTCGGCCTTGAGGAATCACAAGCTGCAAGATATGATTGATACCTCCGCAGGGGACTGGCCAACACAGCACGCTCATGTGTTGGCAACACTAGCATTGAGATGTTGCCGGCCGGTATGACAGAAAAGAGCGGCCTGATCTTGCAAAGGAGGCATGGGGTGTCCTGCAAGCTATGATCAGCTGCTCTAGTACAGAGACCAGTCCAGAAATGCCAGCCACCAATGTTCTCATACATCTGCCCAATGACACAGGTCCGTTAACAAAAATCCAAGATATCAATTATACTACGTACTCTACTATATAATGAGGTTTTATTTGCTTTCAAAAGTAGGTGGTTAGCATGATAATCCCTTTTAAGTTTGGTATAACCTTTGTATCTTTATAATCTTTGCAGGAGATCAGGAGGAAACCAGGCGTGGCTGCCGATGGATTTTTTAAAATATATGTGAATCGCCCTTCTTATTAGACTTTTGGTCCTACAGCCGGTTGCTGCATGAAAGCGTATTTCCTCCGGTCCATATTAATGTTTACTGGCTAAATGCCACGGCTCACTCAGCTTTTATTTGTGATGTAAATCTAAAAATTTATAACAAGAGCGACTCTGATCGTGAAATCGATGGATCTGATCCGACGTGGCATGCCCAACTTAAGCAAAATGGTTCAATCTCTTCCACATACATCAAAAACTTTCACTCTTCTCTTTTGAGTCAAGATGACTGTTTTGGTGCTTACATTAGTCGTTTTTAGGCCTTTAGAACGCAATCACTCAATCAGGTTTGACATTAGAATTGCCAAGTGGCACTGAAGCAACTGGACAGTGCAATATTTCAATCAGGGAGGTTTGATTTACTTTTACAATGTGGTAATGGTAAAGAAGGATAACATGCCCAGTCACCTGCCTAACCTAAATATGCCCACGGGATCACACGGATGTCACCGGATCTGCTATAAACTTCCAGACTTTCTCTTATTCTCTTCCTAGAACATAATAAATGTAATGTCGCATATTGTCGGTCTATACTATATAACAAAAAACATGCATGTGCATTACGACGAGAGAGAAAAATTGACATGACGAAGTCGCAGAAACTAAGTACCTAGACACAAAACTGTTAGGTTTAGACTAGCCCTCGGTAGATGCTATGGGTTGGATCTAGTAGACCACAGAGAGAGAGAGAGAGAGAGAGAGAGAGAGAGAGAGAGAGAGAGAGAGAGAGAGAGAGAGAGAGAGAGAGAGAGAGAGAGAGAGAGAGAGAGAAAGAGAGTGCTACCTGCGCCTTGGCTCGACGAGCACGAGCCGGAGGGGTTACCGGTGCTAGTGTCGGTGTCAGTAGCCATGGGAAAAGGGAGCGGCGTGAGTGTGTGGTGAGGGTGGCGGCGGTGGTGCTTCCCGTCGGCGCAACGCTTAGCCTAGATCGGATGGGCTTGTAGATGGGGCGGCTAGGGCACGGCTAACCATCGTGAGGCGTGCTGCCAGCCCCCACCTCCTTTATATTGCGCTGACGACAGGGGCCCACCAACCAGATGAGGTTGGGCGCCTCCGATCAGGGCGGATAGGGTTCCTGTTAGAGTCGTTGGACTCTCACGATGGAGATCAATCTAACATTCTCCCCCTTGATCTCAACTTTACTTTTAACTTTATACTTTATACTTTACTCGTTTCATCACGGATCGGTACATAGAGCATGTTTCATCGTCTTAGCTCAATTGCCGATAGAATCAGACAGCCACTACATACTCTTCTATTTTGAAACAAATTATGTTACTTTTCGGCCTCGGTAGTCCAGGAATCATAGGCTTTCCATTAATCCCATGCCGGCTATGTGTTCCTTGAACATGTTGGGTGGTAAGCCTTTCGTTGCGGATCCGCAAGCATATCCTTTGTCCTTATATGCTCGATACTTATAGTTTGATCCTGGACTTTGTCCTTCACAACATAATACTTTATATCTATTTACTTTGTAGCATTACTCGACTTGTTGTTGTGAGCATAGAATACTGCGGCCTCGTTGTCACAGTACATCTTCAGTGGCCTACTAATGCAGTCTACCACTCTCAAGTCGGATAGAAATTTCTTTAACCATAATGCCTGTCTCATGACCTCATAACATCATATAAATTCTACATGCATCGTAGATGATGCAACTATTGACTGTTTGGCGCTTCTCCACGAAATAGCAGCTCCTGCGAGAGTAAAGACATATCCTGTCGTGAACTTTCTATCATCTTTATCTCCCGCAAAATCTGCATCTGAATACCTCTTATTTTCAGGGAATCAGATCTTTTATATGTTAGCATGAGGCCTCTTGTGCCTTGCACATAACGCAAAGCTTTATTTACCATTTTCCAGTGCTCTATGTCTGGATTCTCTTGATATCTACTGAGTACTCCGGTGACAAAAGCTAAGTCAGGGCGAGTGCACACTTGTGCATACTGTAAGCTTCCAACGGCCGAAGCATATGGTACTGACTTCATTTGATCGATCTCATATTGGTTCTTTGGACATTGAAATTTTCCAAAACTATCGCCCTTGACTATGGGAGCAGGTGTGTCATTACTCGCATGCATATTGTATTTCTTTAGAATATTTTCACAATATGCCTTCTGCAACAGTCCTAACACTCCATTCTTTCTATCTCAGTGAAATTCTATGCCCAGAACATAAGAAGCTTCCCCAAGATCTTTCATGTCAAAATTTGAAAACAAGAACTTCTTTGTTTCTAGTAGTAGACTAACATCACTGCTAGCAAGCAAGATATCATCCACATACAGAATTAGGAACATATATTTCCCAATTTTAAACTTTGCATAAATGCAGTTCTCCTCAACATTCTCTTTAAATCCAAATCTTTTGATTGTATCATTGAACTTTAAATACCACTATCTGGAGTCTTGCTTTAACCCATAAATGGATTTCTTTAAGTGGCATCCCAGATGTTCCTTCCTCTCCATGAAAAAACCCTTGGGTTGTTTCATGTAAACATTTTCTTCTAAATCTCCATTTAGAAATGTCGTCTTTACATCCATTTGATGCAACTCTAAATCAAAATGTGCAACTAGTGCCATTATGATTCTGAAGGAATCCTTACATGAGACCGGAGAAAAAGTCTCATTGTAATCTACCCCTTCTCTTTGCGTAAAGCCTTTTCCCACAAGTCTTGCTTTATACTTTTCTACGTTTCCATTGGAGTCATACTTTGTTTTGTAGACCCATTTGCATCCTACTATTTTGGCTCCTTTAGGAATTTCCTCTAAGTCCTAAACATTGTTGGAACTCATCGATTTCATTTCATCTTCCATTGCCTCCACCCACTTGGCTGAGTGAGGGTTTTTCATGGCTTCTTCATATGAGGTGGGATCGCCCTCCATATGAACTATTTTTGTGTTGTAAACTTTGTAAATTTCTTTAGAAATGGCTGGTCTTCTTTATCTTTTAGACCTTCTGAGTTCATCAGACTCTTGCTCATTTCGTGCCTCAGGTTCTGGCACATTTGATGTATGTGGCTGTTCCGGCTCCCTTTCGTGCTCAATAGTGAGTTCGGGCGGCTCCCGATGGACAGGTTCCGAACCTTCTCCCATTGCCTTCACGTGTGGAGTCACAACAGGTGACGGTACCACAACCTCAGAGGTTGTAGATGGTGGCACAACAGGTAGCGAGAAAAATGGCTCCTGAATCATCAGATTAGGTGCATGCACCCTCTTCTCCTAAAGATCAATTTTCCGAGCTACCGTGCTCCCCCTCATCAATTCGTCCTCCAAAAAGACTGCATGTCTCATTTCTACAAACTT
Organism: Avena atlantica; assembly: GCA_910589765.1. Lineage (NCBI taxonomy): Eukaryota > Viridiplantae > Streptophyta > Magnoliopsida > Poales > Poaceae > Avena > Avena atlantica. Next base: position 375,667,042 of record OU342738.1, read on the forward strand.
TGTGTATCTGTTAGGACAGTAGAAACGATAATCTTTTGATCTATTTAGATAGCCAATGAAGTGGCAAGACATTGTTTTGGGGTCTAACTTTGCAATATTTGGATTAAAACTTTTGCCTCAGCCGGGCTCCCCCAGACCCTCAAGTGGCGCAGAGAGGGGACTCTGCCTGTCCATAACTCGTATAGTGTTTTCGGCACCGACTTGCTTGATACTCTGTTGAGAATGTGAATGGCAGTTTTAAGCGCCTCCATCCACAATCCCAATGGGAGGGTGGAATATCTCATCATGTTGCGCACCATATCCATGAGGGTACGGTTACGTCTTTCAGCTACTCCATTTTGCTGAGGTTCGCCCAGCATAGAATACTGGGCGACTATTCCATTTTCCTGTAGGAACCTTGCAAAAGGTCCAGGTACTTGACCATATGGAGTGTGCCGACCGTAGTACTCCCCCCACGGTCAGACCGGACTATTTTAATTCTTTTATCATGCTGATTTTCAATTTAAGCTTTGAATATTTTAAATTTATCCAATGCTTTAGATCTTTTTTTAATTGGATAAATATAACCACATCGGGAGTGATCATCTGTGAATTTTATGAACGAATCATAACCATCCACTTTTCACAAGAAACAGTCCACAAATATCAGTGTGAATGATTTCTTGTGTTGCTATACTTCGGTTTGCACCCTTTTTTATTTTCTTTACATATTTTCTTTTTATGCAATCTATGCATTGTTCGATATCTAAGAACTCTAACGGAGGAAGAATGTCATTTTTAACGAGGCTTTCTATTCTTCCCCTCGAAATATGGCCTAATCTACAGTGCCATAACTTCGATGAGTCATGAGTTCGCTTTCTTTTTTTTGTTCTTTGTTCGACAAGGAAACTTGATCACTCACATTACACATAGAAAACACTTTCTCATGCAAGGATAACAAATAGAGCTTATCGTGAAGTAAAGCAATACCCACACAAGCATCTTTAAACCAAATGGCACACTTGCCATGTCTAAAATAACATTCATACATGTCTTTATCCAAACATGACACACTTATTAAGTTTCCATGGACGGAGGGAACAAATAAAACATCTTTTAATATAATAGTAAAACCATCAACTAGCTCCAAAGGAATGTCGTCAACAGCTTCAACTTCTGCTTGAACTCCATTCGCGACCTCAATGCATCTTTCGCTTCTTTGCAAAGTCCTTGTCGAATAGAATCCCTGTAAAGAATTGGCAACATGAACAGTTGCACCAGAGTCAATCCACCAAGTAGATTTAGAAAAAAAATTCATACAAGGATTCATTTACAAAAGAAACTGTGTCTTTACCGTTCTTTGGCATTATGGACTTGAGCCATATTGGGCAATCTTTCTTGAAGTGACCAGGCTTCTTGCAATGGTGACACTGGTCCTTGTCCCCACGGAGACTTTGCTGATGCTGATACTATTGGGGGCCTTTGCCATGTGGCTTGGAGGGGGAACCAACATGGTTGCTGTTGTTGAAGGTTCTTTTCCTGTTGTCCTTCACGTAGTTCAGAGAACCACCGTGAATAGACTTGAGACTTTCTTCCTCTTGAGAACACATCCCAATGGTATTTTTAATGTCCCATTTTTCAGGAGACATGTTGTAGTTGATCACAAAGTTCTCGAACTGTTGGAGAAGGGAAGCCATGACAAGGTGCACTAGTAGAGCAGGCTTGAGCTCGAGGTCAGCATCCATGGGCTTTAACTTAGCAGCCATGTTGCTCATCCTCAAGATGTGCTACCTGATGCCATGTGGCCCACCAATATACTTTTCTGTGACCAGCTGTTTGAGCAGCTGGGTGGCATACATCTTTGAAGAGCCAGTAAAATGACTCTTTATCTTTGCTAGATACTCCCCAATAGAGGCACACTCTTCGATTGAGCCCACAATGGCGTTCTCAATCGTATTCTTTATAAAAGGACAAGAACCTTTTGTTGGTATTGACCCACTTTTGGTTATCTATAGAGTATGCTAGCTCTACTGGAGCATGGTCCCTTTTTCTCTTTTCCCAAGCAGCATTATCCTCAACATCATCTCTTACTGGGTCTTTAGGCTTGAATAGATATTTGGTTTCCACAACTCAGACAACCTCAGCACACACAAATACCAGGTCTACTTTCTTCCTCCACTCACTGTGGTTGTTCCCCCTGAGAATCGGAACGTCCTTGAGGCAACCCATGAGGTTGAGACCTCCTGAAAATCACAAAAAATGTGAGATGACAAAAAACAATTGTATGCATTAATCCAACGTTGGTATAGATTAAACATACAACTGTTTGTGCCAACTAAATTATATCACCGTTGGGCAAAAATAAAGGAAATGCACCTTTGACACATAATAAACTAATCATGATCATGCTATTAATAATGTTGGTCATATAATAACAGGACCATAATCAACTTTAATATTTACTTTATCACATCTTAAAAAAAATTAATAAACACTTTATTGCATTAAAGAAATTTATATCAACTATTTACAATGGAAAAATTAATGCAATTAAGCAACTTTTAAAAACTTTACAGAAAAAATATGTCACCTTTTGAATTCTCTAAACAAAATCTTTCGTTGGAATATTTTGAATAGAAAATACCATGTGGAATTTACTCAAAAACTGAGCAAAAAATGATTAAAACTGTTCTGTAAAATAAAAGATAAAACATTAAGCAGATTGTCTAGCTGCGGCCCAGCGCAGCCCAGCGGCCTAGTTGCCGCGCGCGGCGCCTCTGCTGAGCCGCGGCCCAGCATCGACAGTCCATCTAGCCGCGCGCTCTCTTTCTTTGCTGCCGCCTGCGCGCTGTGGCGCCTTCCCGCTTGCGCTCGTGCACGGCCACGCGGCCCGTGGCCCAGCTGCCCAGCGCAGCCCGCGGCCTGGCCCAGCGCGCACTGCATGCCCGCACCGCTCGATCCACGCCATCGGATCCTAGGGTTTGAGATCGAATGGTTGCGCGCGTCTGTAGCTAGAACAAAACCCTCCCCCTCCCTAGAAACCCTAGGTTCATTTCCCGCCCCACTCCCCCAGCGAGCCCCCCTCCCGCTCCACTCTCTCTGGCGGCGCTGGCGAGGCGAGGTGGCCGCCCCGCCCAGTGACGGCGCCGGCGGCGAGCCCCTCCCTCTCCTACGCTACTTCCCCTACTCCCCTTTCTTTTCCTCTTACCTATTCTCCACGTTTCCCACACCCTCCATCGACGACAGTGAGTGAGAGAGGGAGAAGGCCAGTGTCCTCCTGCCCCCTTCAGCGACTCTTGGAGGCGGCTCGGTGGCTCCCCCCTAGTCCAGCTTTGCAGGCTTTTATTTTCGGTTTTGCTCTCGCTTGGCGAGTTGGTCGTTTTTGTTTGGGCTATCTTGTGCTGTGGCCCCAGCTTATTTGATGTTTGGAATTTCGTACTATGCTACTTATGTGGACGGTTGCTTTATTTATAAAGCGGAACGAAAGCCTATTTCAAGCGATAGGCTTCAAATAACACGTCCTCTTGTCTGCTATTTACGAGCTGAGATGCATTAGCCTAAACAGAATATATAATAAAGGACCGGCGCTTCAAAGAACATCTCCTCTTGTCTGCTGTAGTGGTAGGCTTTTATTTTTTTTAAGCAGCACTGAGGTCGTGAGTACAAGTCCTTGCGCCGCACGTGGATTTTTTATTATTTGTTTTCTAAGTTTACAACCACTGACAGATGGGGCCCGCTTGTTAGGCCATGCCAAGGTTGCAAGCTAGAGAAAAAGTACACAGGGATCAATTTGCAAAAATTGCAATGCCACGTGTTGGATTCAGAATGAGTTTCGGTCCACCGGTGAACGAATTTGGTTAAAATCGTATGAATTCGATTGAATTAGACTAAAATGTTTCCGGGTTGCAAGTTGTGGGACTTACCTCGCTCATTTTACAAGATGTGGGACTACTCACGCGATGCAATTTGTGGGACTAAAAATGTATATACCTCAAACTAATTCTTCTCCTCATTATTTAGTTTTAGTTAGCTCCTGACCCTTTCAACCAACAACCATATTAAAATGCTCAATTGCTTGAGTGTCATCGACATGACACGCACTCTCACATGGACCAGATGATTCAAATATAAGTAACTGAATTTGTAGATTGATTAAATCAAATGGGAACACACGTAGAGACATTGAGCTATCAAGAAACACGGTGCCCCAGCTAAAAGCTGACGAATAATATACTTACCGGCTGTACAAATATTAGCAAGTACCTGCAGTATAGAGAACCATAAGAGCCATGCATCTGAGCTGTTAATTATACTTCAATGAAACAACAGTTGGGGCATTTCGACAAACAGCTCGCGGGCAGAAGAATCCAGGAATCTAGCAGGCCAAGAGTCGAGCAAGAGAGCGCACTGTATACCACTCTCACAGCGACCAAATCCATCTAATATTAACCCAGTAGTATTTACATGGAGCGGTCGGAGATTTTATCATTTAACACCACTTGTTGATGTCTTTTTTCACATAACCATAATTTTTATAGTTTGTTTTATAAAGCATCAACTTTTACAGTAATTATTTTTATAGAACACATAATATGTCATTAATACGGTTGACTTGTAATTAGCACCGTCAGGGGATGGACGGAACCTCCCTGCCTGGTCCTGTGACATCGACGCTGGAGGCCTATTACCTAGTGGAGTGTTTTGATATTAGCAACTTGGCCTTTAGACCGGTCCTAGTAGGAGTATTATAGCTAATATTATGTAAGCCATGTTGGCAAAATCTGATATGGCACAACAATTAATAAAGAAAAAGATGGTTAGAGTATCATAGGTAGATACCGTATCATAGTACGTAAAACTAAAAAATCCTCATGCAAATAAATCTTGTACACAATTTTGTATTGAGATTCTATAAATCATTAAATATAGTACTAGTATAATACTATCTTATGATACCATACACTATAAAGATAGTATCATACACTAGTATATACGTATGATACAAGTAGTATGATACTATCGGTATGACCAACCTTAGAACTAATAATCCTAAATAGAGGTAGTACATCACTAGCCCGCATTTGGTGCAGTGTATACCTTATATGCGTAAAAAATTATAAAAATTAGAAAAGTTGTCAAAAATTTCTGATTTTTTTGGGATCAAAGATAATCATATATTGTAGTACAGGGTGCGCGTGCGTAAAAATATATAAATTAAAAACATATTGAAAATTCTGAAATTTTTAGGAATCAAAGATAATCATGTATTGTAGTATATGGTGCGCGTACCCTATAGAAATATAGAAATAAGAAAATGTGTCGAATTTTTTTGAACTTTTTAAACCCTTTTTTAAATTACTAATCTTTTTTGCAATATAGCATGCGGGCGTACCCAGGTTTACCGTTGTATTTTCGCCTACGTCACCTCCAATTTTGCAATGGCTACAATACATATATTAGACATAATACCATGAGACAATACTCACTGAAATTATACCTCCGATATGGAGGACGAGGGCCACGCTGGACCTGCCTGATAGTGGGCCCGAATTCACTAATAGGCTATCAATAAGGTTTATGTGTTCTATGAAAACAATTACCATAAAAGTTGGTGTTTTGTGAAACAAAATACTCTAGTTGTGGTTCTGTGAAAAAAAGACACCAACAAGTGGTGTTAAGTGATAAAATCTCGAGCGGTCGCTCGGTCTACGGTTGATGCTCCCGCTATATAAGCCTATGGCGTTTTTTTGTGCTTGTCCAGTCAAGCGCTTCTAGAAAGCGACAGCTGAGAAGGAGCGGGGGATGCGATTTGAATCCCGTCGGCGCCGCCGGTGAGCCCGCTCGCCGGCGCATGCGTCTAGCCCTCTCCCCCTCCCTCCCATGTTCCCATGGCGCCATGGCCGCGTCGTGACTGTGGCCCTCCGCTCCGGGGGGAGGCGTCCGCGACATCGGTCTTTCCCGGCTGCTTGCTGACCCCCGGTCCGGCCGTCCTCCTCCTTTGGCTTGAGGCGCGACCCCTCTTCCTCCTCAACAAGGCCGGAGTGGTCATCGACGCCCGCGAGCTCCGCCGCGGCGAGCTCGTTCGTGAGGGCTCCGTCGTCAGCCTCCCTGGATTCCGCGTCGAGGTAGGGCCGCTGGTACCTCTCCCTCCCCTCCTCCTTAGTGCAGGTCGGCCCCGTGCCCGGAGCCATCGCCCTCGCAACCGCCTCGCGTGGATGGGCCGCTGCTGTCGCCGGAGGAGATGGCTGCCGTGGGGGAGCTCCATGGCTGGAGATGGGCAGACATCGACAACGAGATGCCGGCTAACCCCGCCCCGCCCGTTGCCTCCCGTGCTGAGTCACTTCTAGGGATGAAATGGCACTTAAATGGCATCCGTAAGTTTCATTTATTCAAAATATTAGTTCTTTGTTTTAGAAAAAACAAACTTTATTGATCTAGAGTACTAATAAACGGTATTACGCGGAATTAAATGGTGTGCCACTATCTGCTCGGGCCGGCCTTGGGGGAGTTCCTGTCCCAGGCTCAGCCAGCGCGGCGTGGGCAGCAGCAGAGAACGCCGTTGGTCGCTGGAGATGCGGCCCCATGCTCGCGGCACGGGTCGGATCCAGCGATGACGGCGGTGCCTCGCTCGTCAGGACAGTCGGGGAGCATTGGACTGGGATGGGCACAGGGGCCGTTGACGGGTTCTGCCCAGCAGGATGGCTAGGCTGCTGGTGGGCCCAGGTGCCCTGCACGTGGCCCAACCACCCCCCCCCCGCGCGCGTAGCCAGCTCATAAAACTTGGATATTAAATCCTTATTATTTTATTTTAAATAAACCTTTACTATTTTTTTATCAAATAGGAATATTTTATTTCAAAGGCTTGGCCAAGGTTTAATCTGGCTCTATAAAATAATCTTTATTTATAAATCTACCTTTTCTTTTGAAAACCAAATCTTTTATTAAAAGATCTAAAAATAGTAATTCCACTTATTCAAAATATTTTCTTTATTAATTGTTTAACTTTTCAAATCCCTTTAGGATTTGTTTGATCAAAAAGGTTTGAAGGTTTCCAAAAAGTTTCTTCTCACCCTGAAAATCAACAAAGTTTTATTTATTCATTTATTTTTCACATTACAAGATTTGGAAAATCTTGGGATGTGACAAATATGTCCACCCTACACCACTCCCCTCGAGTTAAATAGGCCAGAGGCCACCCCAGCATCCCCTTGCTGCTCATTTCCACTCCTCTTCCTCCCACCTACCTCCCCAGAGATTCATCCCTCCTCTACTGCTCTGCCTAGCCCGAGAAAAGAAGAACAAGAACTCTCGACCATTGCTCAAAAACTGAGCATGGTGCTCTCTCCTTCGCTCCCCTTGCTCTGCATGCCCATTCCCCGTACTCCCTTGCTCTAGTGAATCTAACCCTGTGCTTATTTTCGACATGCAGCAACCGATGGAGGTTTCACCGGCGAGCCACGAGCTCCTCCTCGCCCATCCTCGCGCAAGCAAGCCCCCGACGCGGAAGCTACCATTTCCGCCATCCCCAAGGTCGTCGCGCCGCCCCGCTCCTTCCCATCCACTTTCCAGTCACCGACGAGGCCCGGAAAACCCTCACCGACGCGCCTCCGTCGCCTCTAGGGTTTCCGCCTGGCGTCCCCGACGAAGGAGAAAGAAGCTCCAGCACCGTCCGATCTGTTTTAGTCCAACGACTAGGATCTGCATGTACCCCTTGGCAAGGTGAGCCCCTGGCCACCGGGCCCCTCCATGGACCGTTTAAAAATTTGGTACCTGCGTAGAGGCACGCCTGGGTGGGCCGATTCTCCGCAGCACGGCCCATGACCCTCAGATTTGGCCCGGTCTGCTCCCGCCCCTTTTTATTTTTCTGTCTTAAATCCAGATCTGCAGGGTACTTTTTTGGATTAATTAAAAACAAAAATGGAAATTGAACCAAATTGCCGAGATATAATTTTTCAGTGATGCACTCATGTTTTTCCTAACATGCAGATGCATTAGTTAGCCCTTTTGATGCTTAGGTTAAATATGACAAATCAATTTCCTAAATGCCGCCTTTTTGCTAATAAATAGTTTCTATAAGTTTCATATCCCCAAATGATGCAAACCTTGTTTCTATAGAAAGGCTTAAGTGATTCCTTTCATGTCACCCTGTCCCCATACCCATTTGCTTCTTAGTTTAAGGGTAGCAAAAATAACAAAATCATCCTTTATCTGCCTTTAGGAATTTCACTAAGTCAAACCAAATGAGGTAATGACCTATTTCCAACTCTCATTATAAATACATAACCACATCCTTTAAACCCCATGAGCCCAAGATTTATTGATATTTTCTTGATTTTTGGTGAATTAATCCTTTGTGTGTATAGGTATTTCACCAATAAATTCACCACATGAGTTCTACCAATCCAAAAAGGGTGATTTCAATTTCTACAGAAAGGTATTTTCATTGCCTAACTGGTATCTTTAAAATCACATCAAAACCTCTAGTAGATTTAATCGGGTGAAAAAGACAAATATGATCTAGTACTGCCTTTGGGAATTTCTTGAGGGCATTCTGGTAATATTTTTGAGGTTATTCCAACTCCCAGTGAACCATTCCATCAAATACTATCTAATCACCCAAGGAAATAATTTTTGGAACTCCAAAATAGTTCTGGTGAATTATTTCCTACAATTAGAGTTTTAATCACTATAAAATCCCTTATAAATCAATGGTAATTGATAAAATAGTGAAACCACTTTTGTTGGCTTCATTTTATCAATACCTATCTGAAGGTATCATTGTTACCCAAGGTTAACATACAGAACTTGACCTTGCTCTAAAACCCTTATCTAGTTAGTTTTGGACTATAAATCCTAAATAAGTCAACCACAAATGCAACCAAGGCATTTCCTTTGTATCCCCAATCAAATCCTCAATCCTTACTGATCTATAAACTGGTCTTGTCAATTGCTTGATGTATGATTTGGTGTGGGTATGCATTGTATTGATTGTGGTGTTGTTTGCTTGCATGTTGCTCGATAACGGCGATAGTTGCGATTATGTGACACCGAGAAGAAGGAAACATCGGGATATTCTTATTATTATTGTATTCGGTATTCTGGTATTCTAAAGAAGTCATGGAACATCTCTCTGGTCACAGGAAAGCCACCTTCTTACTCATACGCCTTGTCCTATTACTTCATCTATGCATGTTTTATCTACCCATTTATGCAAATTGCATTGTTTTACTAGATTATGTTCTGTGGGGAATGTTTGGCTCCTCCAAACCATTACCCCTTAGTACCATTAGGTACAACCCACTTTTATGATACCTACCTGCCCCTAGTATGATAGATGGTGTATAACACCATGCCCCTTTGGAAACCCCGCTTTAGCCAAAATAAAAACTATGGGGTAGGACCCCGGAAAATGTAGGGTTTCGTAGCATGGAAAACAAAAAATTTCTATCGCATACAAACAAACAAGCCAAGATCTATCTACTAGATTGTAGCAACGAGTCGATGGAATAACTTACCCTCGAAGATTCCAAAGTGTTTAACGAGAGCGGATTCTCGTGGGTGATGTAGTCGTACTCTTCCCGATCTCAAGATCGTGTGGACGATCCTTCCGGCGCTGCGTTCCGGCAGCGCTCCCGCAGTCGGTCACACGTTCGGTACTCGACGAAGACCTTCCTCTCCCTTGTCACTACTAGAAAAATGGCCTTTAGTGGCGCACCATGAAACATCATCTGTGGCGCACTAGCAGTGCGCCACGTGCCTTGCGCTACAGAAGTTTAAACTTCTGTGGCGCACTGCCTAGTGCGCCACAGAAGTTTAGAGACAGGCGTGGCGCACATGCCAGTGCGCCACAGAAGTTTGGGCAGGTGCGCCACGCGTATCAAAACGATAACCGTGGCGCACTAGGTGCTGTGCGCCACGGATGTAAATTTCAAAATTCAAAAAAAAAGCAGCAGATCTGGATCTCGTCGTCAGTGCGGCCGCGCGTCGGTGCAGGTCGCCATCGCCGTCAGTGCGGTCGCGCGTCGGTGTCGTCGTCGGAACTGGAAGGAGGAGGAAGAGGAGAATAGGAGGAAGAGGAGGAGAAGAAGAAGATGAGGCAGAGGAGGAGAAGAAGAGGAGGAGGAGGAGGAGGAGGAGAAGAGGAGGAAGAGGAGGAGAAGAGGAGGAAGAGGAGGAGAAGAAGAAGAAGAAGAGGAGGCAGAGGAGGAAGAGGAGGAGAAGAACAGGAGGCAGAGGAGGAAGAGGAGGAGAAGGAGGCCGCCGTTGCACCGCCGTCGCGAGGAGGAGGAGAAGAAGGCCGCCGTTGCACCGCCGTCTCCCGTTGTCACTGCGAGGAGGAGGAGAAGGAGGTCGTCGTCGTGCCATCACTGCAAGAAGAGGAGAAGGGGAAGGAGGAGAAGGGAGAAGGAAGAAGGAAGAAGGAAGAAGGAAGAAGGAAGAAGGAAGAAGGAAGAAGGAAGAAGGAGAAGGGAAAGGGAGAGGAAGAGGGAAAAGGGGAAGGGAAAAGTGGAAAGGGAAAGGGAGAGGAAGAGGGAAAAGGGGAAAGGGAGGAGGAGGGCGGGGTGGGGATTCAAATTTGAATCCCGCCCAATCTTATCCGTGGCGCACTAGGTGTAGGTGCGCTACGGATAAGTCGCCCTGTATTTTTTTTTCTGCAGGAAAAAACGGTTTTTTGACCATAACTTTTCACTCTTTTCGAATTTTGAAAATCTAAAAAATCGCTAAACGACCTTAGGTGGTTGCGAGCAGATGCGAAATTTCGTTCTCGTCATTTTGGTATATTATACGATTTTTTTCGATATCGTATGCAAAAGTTACGGCCTTTTTACCGTGGCATAACTTTTTTTTGCAAATAAAGTCGAAACTCATTTTTGTTAATTTTACTAGAAGCTATACCACATTACCTACCTAAATATGAAAGGATTTAATTTTTTGAAGTGTTTATCATTTTCTTTTATTTTTTGCAAACCCTAAAAAGGCGATCCACGGGGGGGGGGGGGGGGGGTGGAGTTGGTGCATGCCACTACATCTGTGGCGCACATGGCATAGTGCGCCACAGAAGTTGTACAAACTTCTGTGGCGCACTATGCCATGTGCGCCACAGATGCTTGTGGATGGTTCACAGCAGAGAGGGGCGTGCGCTTAGGCGTAGCGCACCCCACCCATGTGCGCCACAGATGACAGTAACAACCGTGGCACACATGACTATAGTGCGCTACAGATGTTTGGCGTCCGGCCAACAGGGCCCTGGCCCACACACATCTGTGGCGCACTATAGTCATGTGCGCCACGGTTGTTCTAGTTACTAGTAGGGCACTGCCCACAGGTGAGCCACGCCTGTTTTAGCCGTGGGGCACTTCAACCATGTGAGCCACGGATGTGCTGATTACCTATAGCTGTTTTCCTAGTAGTGTGTTCCAGCAGGCAGCAGAGGTTGTAGCACTCTCCTCGCGATTCCGGCAGCACAACGGCGTGGTACCGGAAGTAGAGGGGAGATCTCGCAGGGCTTCGCCTTAAGCCGGAGCGAGTATGGTGGAGTATGAGAGAGCTCCTCGGTGTTCTAGGGTTTAGACACACCAAGGAGGAAGTGCTAGAGCCGGCGGCTAGGGTTCCGGGGACCCCCAAGTCGGTGGCTAGGGCAAAACCCTAGGGGACGGCGATGGCTATGGTGGTAGGCGCCAAGTTAGGGTTTGAGGAGAGGTACTTGTGTGTCTAGAGGAGGGAGCCATGCCCCTCCTTATATAGGTGGAGGGGCCGGCGGCCAAGGGGAGGGAGGGGAGTCCCTCCCCAACTCGGCTTGGAGGGGGCGCCGCCGGTTGGAGGAGGGATTCCCTCCCCAACTCGGCTTCCCACTTCCTCCTCTTTTCCTCTTTCCAATTTTAGCCGTTTGACTTTTCAAACTAGCTATTTGACCTTTCAAACTAGCTATTTGACCTTTCAAACTAGGATTTGAATTAATCCTTTATTTGGAACAGCGATGACACTTAGTACATGATGCAATCATTCCAATATGAAATGACACATTCATGTACCCCTTCCCCTCCGGAGTGCCGGACATTCCGGAACCTTCTAGAACATTCCCGATGAAAACACCGGAACCATTCCCGAACTCCGAAACGAGACTTTCCTTATATGAATCTTATTCTCCGGACCATTCCGGATCTCCTCGTGATATCTCGGATCCCATCCGAGACTCCGAACAACATTCGGTCTCTTTCTCATCATACCATAACTACTCAAACAACGTCGAATCCTTAAGTGTGTCTCCCTACGGTTCGTGAATTATGCGGACATGATCGAGACACTTCTCCGAACAAGAACCAATAGAGGAATCTGGAAATTCATATGGCTCCCACATATTTCTACGATTACTTTGCGATCGAATGAACCACTTACATACGATACCAATTTCCCTTTGTATCACGATAGTTTACTTATCCGAGGTTATGATCGTCGGTATCTCTGCATACCTAGTTCAACCTCGTTACCGATAAGTACTCTTTTCTCGTTCCCGTGATATGTAATCCCTTGTGAGCCAGTCACATGCTTGCAATATAGTTGGATGACATTCCACCGAGAGGGCCCAGAGTATATCTATCCGTCATATGGATGGACAAATCCCACTCTTGATCCATGTGTCTCAACCAATACTTTCCGAACACTCAATGCCACCTTTATAGCCACCCAGTTACGGTGTGGTGTTTGATGTCATCAAAGCATCCATCCGGTAAAGGTGATATGCATGATCTCATGGTCAAAGGAATTAGGTTACTATGTATCAGAAAGCATATAGCAATTGAACTATTGAAATGACTTGATCTTTATGCTACGCTTATCTATAGGAGTATGTCCATCATATCATTCTCCTAACGATATGATCTTGTTGTTGATAACATCTCAATGTTCATGATAGGGAAACCACAATCATTTATCAACTAACAAGCTAGTGATGTATAGAGGCTATACTAGGGACTTCAAATTAAGTTTACAAATCACACAAGTATCAATGTTTCCTTGTTAATACTATTATAGCATGAATGCAAACATTTATCATAAACACAAAGATATAATAATAACTACATTTATTATTGCCTCTAGGGCATATCTCCAACAGTCTCCCACTTGCACTAGAGTCATCTAATGTAGATTACATGGTAATATACCGAACACCCATGGCAGTTTGGTGCTGGTCATGTTTTGCCCTCGGGAGAGGTTTAGTCAACGGATCCGCCACATTCAGATCTGTGTGTACTTTGCAAATCTTTATATCCCCATCCTGGATATGTTCTCGAATAGCGTGAAAACGTAGCTTGATGTGCTTCAGCTTCTTGTGTGACCTTGGTTCTTGCGCATTGGCTATGGCGCCCATGTTATCACAGTAGATAGACATTGGGTCCAGCGCACTAGGAACCACACCCAGCTCTGTAATGAACTCTTTCATCCATATCGCTTCTTGTGAAGCTTCCGAAGCAGCCATGTATTCCTATTCAGTTAAAGATCTCACCACAACGCTTTGCTTTGCACTCCTCCAGCTAACTGCTGCACCATTCAAAATAAATACGTATCCAGATTGTGATTTAGAATCATCCGGATCGGTGTTCCAACTAGCATCGGTGTAACCATTAACAACGAGTTGTTCATCACCTCCATAAGAAAGAACCATATCCTTAGTTCTTCTCAAGTACTTAAGGATGTTTTTGACCGCTGTCCAATGATCCACTCCTGGATCACTTTGATATCTGCTAGTTAAACTATCAGCATATGCAATTTCGGGTCTAGTACATAGCATGGCATACATTAGAGATCCTATGGCTGAGGCATAAGGAGTCTTACTCATCCTTTCTCTATCTTCTACCGATGTCGGACTTTGAGTTTTACTCAAGGTCGTATTGGGCAACATGGGCAAGAACCCTTTCTTGCTATCTTCCATTCCAAATCTCTTTAGAACTTTGTCCAAATATGTACTCTGTGACAATGATATTTGGCGTTTCGATCTATCTCTGTAAATCTTTATGCCTAATATGTAAGCTGCTTCGCCAAGATCCTTCATTGAAAAACTATTATTCAAATATTCCTTGACACTATTAAGAAGGTCTACATCATTCCCAATCAACAATATGTCATCCACATATAGTATTAAGAATGCTACAGAGCTCCCACTCACTTTCTTGTAAATACAAGCTTCTCCATAAGTTTGTATAAAACCAAAACTTTTGATCACCTTATCAAAACGTTGAATCCAACTTCGGGATGCTTGCTTCAATCCATAGATGGATCGTTGAAGTTTGCATACCTTGTTAGCATCTTTAGGATCGACAAAACCTTTGGGTTGCATCATATACAACTCTTCATCAATGTCTCCATTGAGAAATGCTGTTTTGACATCCATCTGCCATATCTCATAATCATAATATGCAGCGATTCCTAACATAATCCTCATAGACTTTAGCTTCGCTACTAGTGAGAAAGTATCATCGTAGTCAACTCCTTGAATTTGTCGAAACCCTTTTGCGACAAGTCGAGCTTTATAGACAGTAACATTACCATCAGCATCTGTTTTCTTCTTGAAGATCCATTTGTTCTCGACAGCCTTCCGGCCATCCGATAAGTCCACCAAAGTCCATACTTGGTTTTCGTACATGGATCCAATCTCGGATTTCATGGCTTCTTGCCATTTATTGGAATCTGGCCTCATCATCGCTTCCTCATATGTCTCAGGGTCATCGGTGTTGTCCACCAACATGACACTCATAACGGGATCATACCAATCTGGAGTGGTACGAGTTCTCGTTGACCTCCGAGGCTCTGTAGCAACTTCAACCGAAGTTTCATGATCATCATCATTAGCTTCCTCTCTAATTGGTGCAGGCACCACAGGAACTTCTTCCGGTGCTACGCTACTCGCAATTTCGAGAGAAGGTTCGACAACCTCGTCGAGTTCTACTTTCCTTCCAGTCACTTCTTTCGAGAGAAATTCCTTCTCTAGAAAGGATCCATTCTTAGCAACGAAGATTTTGCCTTCGGATCTGTGATAGAAGGTATACCCAATAGTTTCCTTCGGGTATCCTATGAAGACGCATTTTTCCGCTTTGGGTTCAAGCTTGTCCGGCTGTAACTTCTTTACATAGGCTTCGCATACCCAAACTTTAAGGAATGACAATCTAGGTTTCTTCCCAAACCATAATTCATACGGTGTCGTTTCAACGGATTTAGACGGTGCCCTATTTAAAGTGAATGCGGCTGTTTCTAATGCATAACCCCAAAATGATAGCGGTAAATCTGTAAGTGACATCATAGAACGAACCATATCTAAGAGAGTTCGATTACGACGTTCGGACACACCATTACGTTGTGGTGTTCCCGGCAGTGTCAATTGTGAAAGTATTCCGCATTTCTTCAAATGCTCGCCAAACTCGTAACTTAGATATTCTCCAACACGATCAGAACGTAGAAATTTAATCTTCTTGTTATGTTGATTCTCTACCTCACTTTGAAACTCCTTAAACTTCTCGAAAGTCTCGGACTTATGTTTCATGAAATAGATATACCCATATCTACTCAAGTAATCCGTGAAGGTAAGAACATAACGATAACCACCGCGCGATGCTACACTTATTGGACCACACACATCGGTATGTATGATTTCCAATAAGTCCGTAGCTCGCTCCATCATACCAGAAAATGGAGTCTTAGTCATTTTACCCATCAGACATGCTTCACATCTTTCAAGTGATTCAAAATCAAGTGATTCAAGAAGTCCATCGGAATGGAGTTTCTTCATACGTTTCACTCCAATGTGACCAAGACAACAATGCCACATATAGGTCGAGTTATCGCTCGATTTCAAACGTTTAGCCTCAATATTGTTGATATGTGTATTTCCACTATCGAGATTCAATAAGAATAGACCATCTATCAAAGGTGCATGTGCATAAAACATATTACTCATATAAATCGAACAACCATTATTCTCGGACTTAAACAAGTAACCGTCTCGCAATAAACAAGATCCTGATATAATGTTCATGCTCAACGCAGGCACCAAATAACAATTATTTAAGTATAAAACTAATCCCGATGGTAGATGAAGGGGTAGCATGCCGACCGCGATCACATCAACCTTTGATCCGTTTCCCACGCGCATCGTCACCTCGTTCTTCGCTAGCTTCCGTTTATTCTGCAGCACCTGTTTCGAGTTACAAATATGAGCAACCGAACCAGTATCAAATACCCAGGCACTACTACGAATACTAGTGAGATACACATCAATAACATGTATATCAGATATACCTTTCTTCTTGATGTTGCCGTTCTTCAAATCCGCCAAGTACTTTGGGCAATTCCGCTTCCAGTGACCTTCTCCCTTGCAGTAAAAGCACTCAGTATCAGGCTTGGGTCCAGCCTTGGTCTTCTTCGCCGGCGTGGTAACTTTCTTACCACCCTTCTTGAAGTGTCCCTTCTGCTTAGACTTGCCTTTCTTGAATTTGGTGGTCTTATTGACCAACAACACTTGGTGCTCTTTCTTGATCTCCACTTCTGCAGACTTCAACATAGCAAACAGTTCTGGCAACTGCTTGTTCATGTTCTGCATGTTGTAGTTCATCACAAAGTTCTTGTAACTTGGTGGTAGTGATTGGAGGACACGGTAAATCCCCAAAGCATTAGGAATCACTATACCCAAGCTTTGAGGTTTGTTTGCGTGCCCAGACATCTTAAGCACATGCTCACTGACGGAGCTGCCCTCTTCCATCTTGCAGTTAAAGAACTTTTCAGAAGCCTCATAACTTTCAATTGCCGCATGAGTCTCAAAAATCAATTTGAGATCCTCGACAATATCATATGGGTCTGAATTCTCAAACCTTTTCTGAAGCTCCGATTCCAAACCATACAAGATAGCACACTGAACTATGGAGTACTGATTCTTCCGAGCGAGGTAAACATTCTTTACTTCATCGGAAGCATCAGCTGCAGGTGGGTCACCCAGCGGTGCATCCAGCACATAGGACAAATTACCAGCTGTGAGGACAATCCTCAAATTGCGGAACCAATCCGCGATGTTGCTTCCATTGTTTTTCAACTTTTCTTTCTCTAGGAACACATTAAAATTGATGGTAGGGGCTGCCATTGATCTACAACATATTTGCAATAGTTTAGACTAAGTTTATGACAAATTGAGTTCAAATTAATAATAAAATTAAACTAGGTGAACTCCCACTCAAAACAATATCCCTCACATTGTTTTAGTGATCACACGAACCAAATCCACTACATCAACACCGATCATCACGAGAGTTGATATAGTTTCAATGGCGAACATGATCTCCATCACCACCGGCATTGCATCAAGGTCAATGATGCTTCTCCATGGTTGTCGTCCACCGGCTTCAACTATTACAACTACTTTGAATAGACACGCGGGTCTTAACAGAAATTAAAGACAACCATATGGCTCCTGCCGGTTGCCAACTTACAATAATGAACATTGCATACATCAAATATAATCACAATCATGGCCATATCACATCACTGCATACCCCTGCAAAACAAAGTTAGACGCCTCTACTTTCTTTGCATATTTTACGTGGTTTGGGGCTTTCAATAAGTGTCGTTCTAACTTACGAACAAGAACCACAACATTGATACTAGTATTGTTGATCACCCATTGTAAATTGGATCTTAACTATGCTAGGAGAAACAGGCACCCGCAAAGCCACTTATGCAATACAAGTTGCATGTCAAGCGTGGAGCAAGTCTCACGAACGATGTCATGTCAGGTTAGCCCGGGCCGCTTCATCCCAACATACCGCAAGATGCAAAGTACACAAGAAGCAATCGACAATAAAAGCATCAACGCCCACAATGACCATTGTGTTCTACTCGTGCAACAGATCTACATATAGACACGGCTCTGATACCACTGTAGGGTTTCGTAGCATGGAAAACAAAAAAATTCTATCGCATACAAACAAACAAGCCAAGATCTATCTACTAGATTGTAGCAACGAGTCGATGGAATAACTTACCCTCGAAGATTCCAAAGTGTTTAACGAGAGCGGATTCTCGTGGGTGATGTAGTCGTACTCTTCCCGATCTCAAGATCGTGTAGACGATCCTTCCGGCGCTGCGTTCCGGCAGCGCTCCCGCAGTCGGTCACACGTTCGGTACTCGACGAAGACCTTCCTATCCCTTGTTCCAGCAGGCAGCGGAGGTTGTAGCACTCTCCTCGCGATTCCGGCAGCACAACGGCGTGGTACCGGAAGTAGAGGGGAGATCTCGTAGGGCTTCGCCTTAAGCCGGAGCGAGTATGGTGGAGTATGAGAGAGCTCCTCGGTGTTCTAGGGTTTAGACACACCAAGGAGGAAGTGCTAGAGCCGGTGGCTAGGGTTCCAGGGACCCCCAAGTCGGCGGCTAGGGCAAAACCCTAGGGGGCGGCGGCTATGGTGGTAGGCGCCAAGTTAGGGTTTGAGGAGAGGTACTTGTGTGTCTAGAGGAGGGAGCCCTGCCCCTCCTTATATAGGTGGAGGGGCCGGCGGCCAAGGGGAGGGAGGGGAGTCCCTCCCCAACTCGGCTTGGAGGGTGCGCCGCCGGTTGGAGGAGGGATTCCCTCCCCAACTCGGTTTCCCACTTCCTCCTCTTTTCCTCTTTCCAATTTTAGCCGTTTGACTTTTCAAACTAGCTATTTGACCTTTCAAACTAGGATTTGAATTAATCCTTTATTTGGAACAGCGATGACACTTAGTACATGATGCAATCATTCCAATATGCAATGACACATTCATGTACCCCTTCCCCTCCGGAGTGCCGGACATTCCAGAACCTTCTAGAACATTCCCGATGAAAACACCGGAACCATTCCCGAACTCCGAAACGGGACATTCCTTATATGAATCTTATTCTTCGGACCATTCCGAATCTCCTCGTGATATCCCGGATCCCATCCGAGACTCCAAACAACATTCGGTCTCTTTCTCATCATACCATAACTACTCAAACAACGTCGAATCCTTAAGTGTGTCTCCCTACGGTTCGTGAATTATGCGGACATGATCGAGACACTTCTCCGAACAATAACCAATAGAGGAATATGGAAATTCATATGGCTCCCACATATTTCTACGATTACTTTGCGATCGAATGAACCACTTACATACGATACCAATTTCCCTTTGTCTCATGATAGTTTACTTATCCGAGGTTATGATCGTCGGTATCTCTGCATACCTAGTTCAACCTCGTTACCGATAAGTACTCTTTTCTCGTTCCCGTGATATGTGATCCCTTGTGAGCCAGTCACATGCTTGCAAGCTAATTGGATGACATTCCACCGAGAGGGCCCAGAGTATATCTATCCGTCATATGGATGGACAAATCCCACTCTTGATCCATGTGTCTCAACCAATACTTTCCGAACACTCAATGCCACCTTTATAGCCACCCAGTTACGGTGTGGTGTTTGATGTCATCAAAGCATCCATCCGGGAAAGGTGATATGCATGATCTCATGGTCGAAGGAATTAGGTTACTATGTATCAGAAAGCATATAGCAATTGAACTATTGAAATGACTTGATCTTTATGCTACGCTTATCTATAGGAGTATGTCCATCATATCATTCTCCTAACGATATGATCTTGTTGTTGATAACATCTCAATGTTCATGATAGGGAAACCACAATCATTTATCAACCAACAAGCTAGTGATGTATAGAGGCTATACTAGGGACTTCAAATTAAGTTTACAAATCACACAAGTATCAATGTTTCCTTGTTAATACTATTATAGCATGAATGCAAACATTTATCATAAACACAAAGGTATAATAATAACTACATTTATTATTGCCTCTAGGGCATATCTCCAACAGAAAAAGGCTTACAAAAATGTTTTATAAGAAAACCTTGGTGAGGCTTGACATACCAAGTGGATTGGAAAATGATAAAGGTTTTGGTTTTACGAAAAGGATTGGAACAAATATGGAGGAAAATGTTTATAAAAACGCACCCGGTTCCTTGTAGTTTTCCTTGAACAATTAACCCGTGCAACCACATTACTCTAGAATGGGACGGGGCTAGGCTGGAAGTTGTCTAATCCGGTATAGGTGCCTCAAACTACTATAGGGGAGAACAAATCCCCGGAGGCTGGGCCTTCACCTGTAATGGCCCATGTGAAACATCGGTCTAGAGAAGGTACATACCGTCTAAGGGAGGCCAGACGATACTATGATCCCCTCATTGAAAGCGCACACCGACGAGGTGTAAAACGTGCTCCGATTGGCTTGTTATATAGGGCGTCCCGGTCTTGAGGGGATTAACCTCATAGGGTAGGTAATTGTATTGCAGAGGGCATCTAGAAGGTCTTGAACGGTTATTCGACCCATGATCGGTGTATATCAGGGACGGGCAATCAGATGGTGTGGGTAAAGTATACAACATCTGCAGAGTGTCAATATATTCGAATAGCCGTGTCCACGGTCATGGACGGTTGGGAAGGTTGCTATAGAGCGGTGCTGGTTTTGGTTTCAAAAAGGACTTCGGAAAAAGCAATGGCTTGAAAATGTTTTGACCATGGGATGGTCGGTAAAAAGGAGGAAGGAGTTTGGTCATAAGATGACTGGAAGGAAAAATAGATGGGTGATCGAATCCTAGTGTTTTTCTTAAAACTTTTCAAAAAGGTTTCCAAAATGTTTTACAAAAGTTTTTCAACAAAGATATAGAGATGTGCTATATCTACAAGAGAAACTAATTTATAAAAGAACCTCTTATGGAGCCATCCTATCACAACCATATTGCATATCCTTTATTTCATTGTTCTCTTAAGGTGGTTTGCAAGTACATTCAAAGTACTCACTGGCATTGTCCCTGGCTATTTACTTGGGCAACTGTTCAAAAGCAAGAGGAACAATGGAGTTCCGACATCTATGCGAGCTAGGCTATCTTCCTAGTCAATCGCCTGTAGGTTAAGGCATGACATAGGCTCAGCGCTTGAAGACTTCCGCTATCTATGTTGTAATCGCCATAACGGCCACTTTGTAAGTTCTGTAATTTTTACTTTATGGATGTTTTAATGATACTGGTCGGTTATGCTCATGGGTCACTGATAATGGGAACGTGAATTGTATGCATAATGGGTATTCTCGGACCGTAAATCTAGGGTGCCAGAACCTTCTTTACCTTTTGTGGAGACTGATGCAGCTGTAGCTGGTATTGATGAGCCTGCAATTGCCATCGTCGTGCCAGATGATGGAGGTGGTGGATTGGTTTTACCATCAGCAGAGACTCGTGCGATTGGAGCTGATAGTGAAGAGCCTCCAATGGACATTGTGGTGCTTGATAGTTCACCTATTCTAGAGACTCATTGTCAACACCCGGATTTTTAATCCCAGATGCCTGTAATGCCATACATCGCAATCCTAGGATTACCATTTTTGCGAGACATAACAGAATTAGATACCATAGTACATCATCCATTACAAACCATACATAAGTTCTTACACAAAGAGGGATCTCATGATCCAGTTCTTAATACAACTTCAAGCAGCGGAATACGTAATAATAACGGTAGCGTAGGCAGAGCTCCATCTTCGGGGTCACAGGCAATGCTGACGATGGGAGATGATCCTAGTTGTCGTAACCTTCCTGGGGTCCATCCTCCAGGTAATCCTCTTCATAGTCTGGCCACGGGAATAGCCAGGGACAAAGCCATGAGTACTCTTTAAGTACTCGCAAACTAATACTAACAAGTGGAAGGGTTTTTTGATAATAGGACACTAGGCTCTAGGGTTGTTCTACAAGAAGCGAGATTTACATATACTAAGTTTAGAAGCAACGAATGCTAGTTGAAGTTTTATAACACCTAAGTGGGAACTTGTATATCATGTAACAACTCTGTTGTGGTCAAGTCAAAGTCTCACTTCGTTTCACAAATCATTTTGAAAAGTCTGACGGGGGAACAGTATGGCCACTCCAACTGTCCATAACCACGGACGCGGCTATTCGAATAGTTTGACACTCTGCAGAGATTGTACACTTTCACCACAACATTCGATACATCCGTCAGGAACAAATCCTGAATTCACCATACTCAGTATGCGGATAATCAATCCTAACCTTTCAATTACACGCCCTAGTATAAGCACCTCTCCTGTGAGTTTGGCCTCCCAACCATGACCAACTGTCATCTTGGGTACTGCACAGGTGGACAATCTTCACAAGGTAGCCTCAGCTCAGACCTTGGCCGTGAGGGAACTAATACTAAGGTATATAAGTTTCCAGTCAAGCCCTACCCAATTCTCGGGTATTGTGGTTGTACGATAAAATTGGAATGGTATCGCATCCAGACAACCATCAGTTTTATAAAGGGCTAAGGCTCATGCCTTAACATTTTCATCACCATAAATCATCTGGTGTTCGGAAACACATGTCCAAAACATTTCAATAGAATGATCCATCATTCCAAGGTTTTCATAACCATTTTTCCACCAAGTATTCCCATCTAAAGTTGATCAAGTTTTATGCTTAGCACTAGCCTCTACAAGTGGGGGTAAGTACTAATGAGGGGTGGTAAACAAGTGGGGTTTCAACTAAGTTCAATCTCATGTCTTAGGATGACATCAGGATTATCTAGCTTAGGCCAAATTTTATGCTCTTTAAGCAACCTTCAAATATCTGTCTAGTATCTACAATTCACTGAAGTAAACTCTAGGTAATAGCTTTGATAAAGAAATAAAGTGATAAGCTTGTAAGTAAAAACTAGGATTGGTTTATCAAGTGGGTAGGATCATCTATGTTTAAGGCATATAGTTGGCATGGTGACAAGCAAGTATTGACTTGCACAGTATCAGTATAAGCTTGCTAAATTGCAAGTGTTAGCTTGCACATTCAACTAGTAGCATTAGGCTTGCCTTGTGCAGAGCAGTGGTTGAAGTTCTCCTCGGCTTCTTCTTCGTAGAATCCTCCTTCCTCCTCGTATCCTTGGTCGGTACTAGCGTCTATAAATAAATACGAGGTACACAATCACCAAACAATACTTAACTACTTGCATTCATCACACACAAGGGTCCTATAGATGAGCTAGCATCATCACTAACATTACAAAATTAAAGCTTGGTTTAAATCCTTTTATTTTTAGAAAAGTAATTTCTACTCATTGAAAAACTATTTAAGATTTAATATTCTCCAAAACAAACATGGGATCATGTTGACACATGTCATCACCACATATTTTAGTCCATGGGAATGTGATTTAGAGTGGTGTCACAATTTAATAAGGTTTTACCCTTTTATTTTTAAATAAAGTGACTAGAAATGCCTATGTAGCATTCTTTTATTACTTAACATTATTTCTGTAAGTAAACCTATATATTTTTATATATTCTGAAAGGTATGGTTAAATGTGATTTTTGAGAGTTGGAATCAACTCAAAAGCTATTATGGTTTTAATTTAAAAAATGTTTGAATGCAGAAAAGCTTCTGCCTTGTTATTTTTACCAAGGATGATCTACAGATCCAAATGACTTGAATCCAACGGGCTTGGATTCAGCATTCCCAGACCTTTCTAACAAAATTGGTTCCATTCAATTTGGTTCACTGAATCGATCTGGGTTAATTTTTGAATCTAGGTGCAGAAGTGTGTTTAAAATAAAATGGAAAAGGTTAATTTCAAATGACTGGGCTGCGCGGGAAGTGATACTGGGCCGGCCTGCTAAGCACAGCGCTTACGCGGGATGGTTAAGTGGCTGTCACCACGCGTTAGTGAGACGAGGGGGTGCGAAGCGGTATGGGCGATGTGGGGCGTTCGATCTGGTTCTAATCCAACGGCTGAGGGTCATCGTCGACGTTGGGCAACGCCGGCGAGACAGAAACCTAGCGCTGCCAGTGGGGGTCGTTGGGGGCTCACCGGGGTTCAGGCGAGGGTCGGCGAGGCGGGCGAACGACGAAGTCGACGATGGCGAACCTCCTGGTACCGGCAGCTTCTCCTAGGGCAGCTCCAATCGCTGGCCCCCTTCTTCTCCAGCAGCGGCAGACTCCGGTGAAATTCCGGAGAAGTGCTGCTCGCCTTGCTCCGGGAACGGGGTGGCACGATCAGTGATGAGAGGGGAGTGAGATGGTGTGCTCAATTCGGCTGGGAGTGGCCTCTATTTATAGTCGCGACGATGAGACCGAACGGGATGGGCAGGCGACGATGGCGACATGGCTACGGGCGGCTAGAGGCATGGCCGGCGGTGGCGATCGCTTGGTGGTCTCCTGGCGATGCTCTACGGCTTTAATGCGCATGTAGGGGCGGTGCGGTTTGGTCCGGAACGCGCGACGCTCTGCGCGGCAGAGGCGGCGTCTTCGACGGTGAGCGGTGGTTGTGCGTCATGAGGCGGCAAACTATGATGTCTGGCGGTCTCCTGGATCGGTGGCGATCATGTATGCACGTGGCGAGGGCGGCGCACGTTCTGTGGGCATCGGTCGAGTGTGGCGCTCTGGCACATGCTCGGCATGGTTGCTGGCGAGCTGGGTGTTGTTCATGCGTGTGGTCCAGAGTTTGGCAACGCTCGCGGCTCGGACAGGGAGTGGCGGTGGACGGTGGGCTGCCTACTAGACAAGGTTGGCACGGCTAAATCTCCTCCTAGCTTGCTGTCTTCACTGGGGTGGCATGGTGAGCTTCGGCTGTTCACCATTGATGTCATTGCCCAGCTTACAGTGAGTCTAGTGCTTGGTTTAACTTGCTAGATGATCTACTGAGATGGTTGTGAGATAGAGAGGGAACAAGTTAGGCTTCAATCACTGCTCACAATAGTGTTTAAGATTTTGATGGTTTGTGTCTGCAAAGTGTGATGAAATGGCCGCAAGAATTCAAGTTTTGAATTTTGAAAAGATTTTTGGTGGGTGTGCTAGGTTGGTGCTGGTGAGTCTGCAGATGCTTGGGTTTTGAAAGTTGAGCTTGTTTGAGTGGTTTTTGAAAAAGTGGGATCTTCCCATATGATAAAGATTCAATTTTGAATTGTCCTTTAAACTATGCATTTGAATGTTTCTGGATGATCACAAAGTGGGCCTTGATACTTTGTTATGGGTACAATCACGGGGTGCAAAGATCCAAAATAGTTTCTGCTAAGTTCTGAAAGTTTGAGACAGTCAAAGTAGGCATGGGAGTTAAATTGGTCAAAATGACCATTCCCTTATTTTATTTTTTTTGATTTACTTGTCTTTGAGAAAATTTTGGGAATTGTTTAGATGATGTTTATTTCACCTAAGCATCCATTTACAAGCAAAGGAACACACAAACAAGTTGGTTCAAAAGGATTCAAAATGAAATGCATACTCACATGCATGCATTCATATTTTTATTTAGCAAAGTTTTTGTTAACCCTAAATTTGATGATTAGAGTTTGATGATCCAAGTTTAGAATTTTTGGGATGTTACACTCATGCTACCGATGTTGGCGCTGTTGTTGGTGCTGCTAATCCTGCTCCGGAAATCATTGTGCCACCTGAAGGAGGTGGTGAATTGGGTTTACAATCTATAGAGACTGTTGTACCTGAAGTTAGTGAACTGTGATGTGGAGCTATCTTTCTGATGATTTGTATGCTTTTCTCTAAAACCTGTATTATGGAGATACCTTATGCATTCCTTACGCTTTTGGCTGTTAAAACTGTAGTCTAGAACTAGAACTATTCCTACTATGTAATCATATTCGGATGCTTAGGTATTATACATCATAAGCTAATGCTTGCTGTGCTACATGAGAATTGGCCTCTGCCACTTCCAGGCGTGGTTCATGGCTCATCTCCTTTTTCACAAGCATGGTGAAAAGATCGTTTTGTTCCTTTTCTTGTAATGCCATTATGCTCGTGTTATTGATCTGGCAACTTCATGCTAAACTTGTTACCCAATCCGCTTATATGTCTCTACATACAAACATATTTGTTCATAAGACTTGAACAGAAAACAGTATCTTCTTTGGATCGACTAACACAAGGAGACATGAATTTTTTTTTTAAACAAGGCCAAAGATTTTCCATTTTCATTGATAGAGAGGGACATGCAATTCAATTACATTAAGATAACTACTTGTACAAGTAATAGAATGGTAGGGATTGTCATAGGAAATCATCACCTCCAGCTCTTGTTCTACAGAAGGCGGTATACCAGATCCACAACCTTCTTTTCTGTGGGATAGCAATGTAAAGTGCAGGATTTCGAGTCTAAACACAATCCAGTGCAGGTTCATCAGGAGAACGTCCAGTTGTGTCAGTCTCCACATAAGGTACATCAGCACTATGGCAGACACCATTGTAATTGCAAGTTGAAGCTATTTTTATATCCTATCAGGACCACAGATAAGGGCCAGAAATTCAAGCTCTGAAATCTAGCGTTACAAAATATACAAGAGGTTATCCCATGTGGACAATTCACAGTGTAACTTGAACGTCTTTCATGACCCTTACACCTTAGTCCATCTGGACTTTTTATTGGTGGAACAAAATTTGCTAATACTTTAATTTTTGCGAAGAACCTACAAAACATAGCCAAGTTAGACATTTGAATATAGCTAATTTTTCTATAGCGTATATTATATGTGAAGACATCTTTGCATAACACCCACTTATCAAACTATCTACGGATATCTTCTCGCCCCTTGGAAATGCGAAGTCGATGTTCTATAGGGTACGTCCAGTTATACTCTACTGTACCTCTAAGTACTTCCTCATCAGGTACATCAACAACCAAATACTCCATCGTATTAAAGAAGGATGGGGAATATATCAGGTCAAAATCTTGCAAAGGATTTCTGCCAAGTCCTTTTTAAGATGTTTTCTAACTCTTCAGTCTAAAGCTTTACTATAGATTTACATAAAGAACGTACCTACGGAAATCTGCAAGCACCTTGTAAATCTACATGGTCAGAAGCTTTAAGTATTTTTAGGAGAGGTGGAGTACAAACCAAAGCCAACAAGAATGTCTAGTGCCTTATTCTAGCAGGCAAAGCATGGTGATCACCCAGCTGACCGCTGGCCGGTGCGTCTCATGAAGAACGACGTGGCCAATGGTAGTAGGCCAGCATTGTTGATTGAAAGGCGTCGAGAAGTCTTTTTAAAGAGGCAGGGATATTTTTGCGGCCTGGTTATAATCCGGTGCATCTCCCATAAGAAAGGCCCAAAATTTGAAGAGACAGGGGTTGGTTGCTCGATTGAATGTGCGCTTGCGAAAGTTTGGGTCTTGGCAGAAAGTTTTGGTAGGCAGGGTGTTTATCCTTGTTTGTTAATAATTTATAGAGAAATATATGTGAACATTGTATACCTTGTTTTTTTCCTAGTTAACGTCTTCGTTTCGAATCCGTCCGAGGCCTAGCACGTACATTTGGTATTTTAACTAACGAGTCCAAGAAATTATCCCATCCTGCCTCATTATAGCCCAAAACCTTCTAATTTGGCCTTTTTGGGTCATTCGGCCGCCGCACACAGCCTACTTAGTTTAGGTGAGAGTCCATGGAAAATATCCCATCACCCCCTACCTGCCCCATTTTTCTTCAATTTGGACTTTTTGGGCACTGTCCCCCACCCCTAAAAATATCCTCATGTCCATGTATTTTAATTAAAAACTACTATCTACTACATTATGTATAGCATTTTTTAGTTGAGAAACCAGCAATTACACATAGCAGATGGATGATGACTATGATAATACAACATTTTTTAGTTATATAAATTATGTCATTTGCCTAATATCATGCTCCATCTAACTATTGTTATGCATGATATGCATGAATACTTGTTTTCATTACATTCAATATGAGCTTTGCACATTTAGTAGTTTAGGTAGAATTTTATCCCTCTTCCTTGTATTTGACCTGTGTAGGTGTTGATGATGATTATGGATAAAATAAAGGTAACAGGAACAAAGAGAGCATAGTATGGACGAGCTGTAGGGACCAGACTTAGCCATTTGAGGTGTTGGAAAAGTGAATTTTTCTAACTTCTCCAAATAACGATCCAATACAATGGGGTAGTAGCCTCGACGATACGAATCCAACGAGCGCAAGAACGACCAAAACGAAATTTGTATGAAGAAATGGCGGCCAAAATACTGAAGGACCTAAAAGTTCAACGACTAACTATACGACCGGAGCAAAAATTCCGGCCGTATAGCTCCGGCCATATAGTTGCCAAAAATGTCGCAAACAATGGCATTTCACCCCCTAGAAACTCCAGAACCTTCCCTAAGTCATATGAAGGTATTGGGGGAACCCTAGGGAACCCCTAAGGCCTATATAAAGGAGGATGGAGTCAAAGAAGTGGAGAGGAAGCCACCACCAACCATATACAAGATCTAGATCCCATCTACCGCCTCCATGGCGGTGCCCTATCGCAGTGCCGCCTCCATAGCCTCTACAGCTATAGCAAGATCAAGATCTCCATCAACACCATCAAGCCATCCAAGCAACAAGAGGAGAAGGAGGACGCCGCCATCACCACACCGACGCCACCATCACCGTGTTGTCATCACCATCTCCATCGCTGCTACTCCTTCATATTTCTCCATCATGGTCTCTGTGATGGGTTCTAATATGGCTTGAACCACCGTTTATTAATGTTATGATTATTTGAGTAATCGAAGTGTGGTGTATTCTTGTTAATTAATATGTTTGTGCTTTCTCTTTACAATGTTCTATTCATGATATTATTCTAGTGATTGGAGATGTCCAATCCATTGTTGAGGAATTTACTAGGGATTCATGTTGGAGATATGCCCAAGAGGCAATAATAAAGTGGTTATTATCATATCTTCATACTTATGATAAATGTTTACATACCATGCTATAATTGTATTAACCGGAAACATTAATACTTGTGTGATTTGTAAACATAAAAGAGTCCCTATTAAAGCCTCTTGTTAAACTAGCTTCTTGGTTAATATATGATCATGGTTTCCTGATCATGAACATAGAGATGTTATTAACAACAGGGTCATATCATTAGGATAATGATGTGATGGACATACTCCTATAGTTAAGCGTAGCATAAAGATCAAGTCATTTAATATAGTTCATTTGCTATAAGCTTTCTGATACATAGTAACCTAATTCCTTCGACCATGAGATCATGCTAATCACCATCACCGGAAGGATGCTTTGATGACATCAAACACCACACCGTAACTGGGTGGCTATAAAGGTCACTACAAGAAATCTGGCAATATATGACCCTCTATTTTCGCCACAGAATCGTCATAATAGTCTTTTTATGACGATTTTATGACGATTTTGAGATCGTCGAAAGCTGGGCGTCGCAAATGAACTATAACGACGTTTTTGATAAAATCGTCATAACCTTCTATGACGATATTAGATCGTCATAACATCTATGACGATCCAATATCGTCACGGGCCATCTAGCATGCCAAGTCAGATCCTACGTGGCTGATCCTACGTGGCAAAATTGTGACGAAATTAAATCGTCTTAAATCAAAATCAGCCCAGTCCATTTCTGGATTCCACATGGGCTTAGCCCAACTATTCTGGATTAATTTTCTCATCAAATCTGGTTAGCTACATGGGCCAAGCCCATCATTCAAGCATTTTTTTTGTTTCGTTGCATTGGCCTTTTCTTTGGACAGATTTTTACTTTGGGCCTTCTTATTTTGGGCCGGTCACACCTGGTGTTCCATAATTCATACGGTCCCAGTTGCCAGTATATATTTTCTCAGTAATTAAAATCTAACAATTTAATCAAGACCAACAGAATATACAAAATCATTTTGATTCAAACAGAGCACATTATGATCGGCACATTACAATCATACACAGTTCTACATAGAGATCGGCACATTACAATCATACATAGTTCTACATAGTTTACATCAGTGGAGCTACCAAAATACAATAAAAAATTTACAGAAAGAATAAAATCCAAACTTCTTCACGCTTTCTCTTCCTGGAACTTCTTCATGCTTCCTCTTCCTGAAACTCTCTGAACAGTAGTTCTGTACACAGATTTTTTAAGAAACAAGAAACTATTACCAAAGGAAGAATGGTTAGTTGGTTAGTTTGCTCTCAGAAATGAATAGTGTGTTGCACTGTTAAAAGTTCATCATTGAGCTAAACTTTAGAAAGGGGCAAGTTTCACCAAAAAAAGTAGCATCTGTTCATATCAGTATATTTTGCCTCAGTACAACATCATAGGCTGGAGAGGGGCAAGTTTCACCATGACAGCTAAGGTAATAAGATAAAGATTCCACAAATATCAAGTTTTCACTTGATCTCATCCACACCAGCAGGTCCCACTTGCAAGCAGCTTGCGCATCAACATGCAAGTAGCTGCTGTCAACACCACAGCAGACCAGGAAACTGGATAAGAAGGAACAGCCGTAGCTAACAATTACCTGGCCACACTCCACAGCACATCCACACAAAGTTACCATCAGAGCCATCCAGGAGCTAGAAGTAGAGGGATTCACAGCAAAGGCAACATGGTTGCAAGGTAGAAGGAGGCAAGAAGCACTAGTAGTCCAAAGAAGAACTAGCCAGCATATCAAGTATCAGGATAGGATTCAAAATAGATCCAGCAAGGAAGAAGGAGGAGAAGGATTTCCAGGACAGGATGCATGGAAGCTTATATTAGTAGCATAACAAGATCAACAATCATATCTTGTAGCAGGTAGAACTTTACAATATTTTCAGCATATGTTTTCTCTTTTGCATCAGCCTTTGCATCCTAGGCAGGGGCTATATCACACTTCTACTAATCATACCAAGGCCATAAAAGCATACAAATCATCTTTGCACAAACCAGCAAGCATGAGGGATTGCTGGGCACAAATCCAAAAGAATTGGAATTGCACCTCAGGCACAATCCCAAACACACTCCCACCAAACTCTCAATCTAGTCTCTAAAACTAGAACATCAGCCCTTCAACAAGTTTGATAATAAATCCTTTTCTTAGATATTCAAAAATATCTAAGAATCATTTTATATTTTAAAACAAAGGTAACTCAGACAGAAGGGTTTGAATCAGCCCTTCACATAGTACCTCATCATTTAATCACAGGGTACAGAATTAAAACAGGGCCTTGAGACCATCACAAGTAAACCAAGCATGTCAATTGAGCATCAAACCAGAGCTAAGATATCTCCACCAGACATAGTTATTCACCAGATGTGAACCCTAGGTTCAGATATGAAATCTAGACAGTGGGGAATCACAGAAAACACACTTGACATGGCAAGGTAGATAAAGCCTGGAGGGAAGCATAGAAGGAGCACCTACCTGGGGCGAGTTCTATCTCGTCGGAGAGGAGGCAGAAGGAGTATCGACGGCAACGACAACACAGAACACCGGCCTAGAATACCAACTTCAGTGAGTGAGCACAGGACTATCACCAGCGACATCAGGCATGTTGTGACCAGCATGACGGTTATTACAGCCAATCCTGTTTACAGAAACATCACCACATATCATTCAGATGTATATATAATGTCAATTTAGCAGGGGATAAGACGATTCAGTTTCAAGGTGCCAATGACTTATTGACATTGTATACCTGATGCATTGCCCAAGTGTTTAGTGTCTCTGAAACCGATAGTTACGGCTAAGCACAGTATCATCAGGATCCAATTGATCTCCGGAATGTATATCTGCCCGTGTACTTTGGCGGATGTGTGCACGATCTTCACCCGGGGAAAGCAGCCTAGAGAAGTGCACTGCTTGATCATCAAAAATGTACCGGTGATAACAGCTTGGCTGCCCACAACTGCTGCAAGAATGGCAATCGCCAGAACGGGCCACCTAATCAACTCTGGAAAATGACAGAATTGCAAACATTAAAAATACAGTACAAACAGAACAATATAATACTATTCTCGTTTCTGACAAAAGATCTGAGGAACATGACTTGCCAGGCACAGACACGTAGAATCCGATCCTGTAGTCACCTTCCAGGATATGATGCTTAGACAGATAAGCAGCTTGGCCCATGTATGCAAGGATCAATGATGGGTAAACCATGCAAGTGAAAGCAATCTGCATCCAGGAAACAGTTATCAGAGACAAAATATTCACCAGTATTGCTTGCTTCAATATTGAAACACTGGAGCCGAAAACTTTAGAGTGCAGCGGTCATTTCTTCACCTGTATCGACAACTGATTGAAATGCCCCAGATCTGCAAACATTGCTTCAGATCCTGAAAGAGTAAAGCATTCACATTAGTGGATATGATCCACATATCAAGGCACTGAAATATCATTGTTGAGCACTGTACCAGTAACACATAGCAGTATTCCTCCCAGGGACATCCAACCTCCTCTCTGTGTTTTCTTCAAGAATTTGTACATGTAATACGGGGATAATGCTCGATATACATGAGGTTCCCATTTCACAATATTGTAGACACCAATCGAGCTTATACATACAAGCCATGCTATCACAATTGGGGCAAAAAGGAACCCCACCCGGTGAGTGCCATAGTGTTGCAGCGCAAATAGGCAAACCAGTATGAAGCAAGCAAGAGGTAACTCCACATCTGCAGAACCATATTAGCAAAATACGATTAAAAAATGCATTGTAGATAGAGCAGGACAAATCTACAAAGAAAGAATCAGCATAAAGGGCAGGGCACATGTGCAGGCATAAATTAAGTCTACACAGCTAAATTATTGCTGCGGAAAATGAAAAACGAATTTCCTCTGATCCGAATTCCGGAATTTATCAGATGCCAACTTTTTCAGGACTCAGCATTAGTGCATTTCTGACTGATTTATGGACCTTGCTACTTGGTACCATAATTGTGCTCTTGCTCTTTCTCCTAACAACAGAACATGAACAAAACAAACATACTCCTGTAGATGAAGATCATATTTGGTTCCAGCTACAATTCCATACCACCACAACTCGGCAAGTAGAGCGATCAATGAGGAAGAAATTAGTCT
Source organism: Avena atlantica (assembly GCA_910589765.1). Lineage (NCBI taxonomy): Eukaryota > Viridiplantae > Streptophyta > Magnoliopsida > Poales > Poaceae > Avena > Avena atlantica. Next base: position 375,699,932 of record OU342738.1, read on the forward strand.
ACTTTCCTGCTCATAACAACTGTTCGGCATGCCATGACTAGTGACAGTACTCTGAATTAATCACATGTGCCATGACCTGTGCCATCTACTAGCTAGTCCAGACATGAATCAAGAAACGGTGGCTAAAACAGGACAGAGAAGACAAATCTGCACTCCTCTGAGAAAGAGAAATCAACAGAGAGAGGGCCATGGCCATGGTTGGTTGGATCCTTACATTTGTGATGCCCTTTCTCCATGGACAGTTCCAGCCCGGACACCGCAGAGAAAACTGCAAAAACAGAACACAATCTCCAGATCAGCATTCCACACCAATCCAGAAATACTACTAGCAAATCAAGAAGAATAGGCAAGTGAGTCGATGGGAAGAAGACTTACCGGAGATGGCCGGCGTGAGCACGCCGTCCCCGATGACCATGCAGGTGCCGACGAGCGCGAGCACGAGCAGCACGCGCTGCAGCACCCTGTGTCGCTCGAGCACCCGCCTGACGCTGGCGGCGGCGCCGCCGGCGCCGCCCAGCGCGGCGGTGGCATTGCCGCCGCCGTACTCGAGGTACTTCTTGGCTGCAGCGCCGCCCGCGTCGGAGAACTGGTCCTCGTCCCCGGGCTCGGCGCCACGTCCCGGCGGGAGCAGCGCGGCGCGGGCGTGGCGGCAGAGGAGGGAGTAGAGCGCGAAGGTGCCGCCCTCGCCGTTGTCGTCGGCGCGTAGGACGACGCAGACGTACTTGAGGAGCGGGACGAGGGTGAGCGTCCAGAAGACGAAGGAGAGGACGCCGAGGATCTCCTCGTTGGTCTCCGAGTGCTGGATGTCGTCCGCGAAGGCCGCCTTGTAGACGTAGAGCGGCGACGTGCTGAGGTCGCCGTACACCACCCCGAGGCTCTGGTACGCCAGGCTCAGCGTCATCCGCCAAGGCAGCCTCTTCTTGCTGCCCCCTACTTGCCTCCCTCCATGCCCCTGCCGCTCCTCCTGCGAAACAAAAAAAGGAAAATACATTCATAAGAATCCAACACGGATCAAGGCAAGAACGGTGACATGAAGACTGAGCCTCGATCGAAGCTTTGGAGAATCACAAACGAAACTGCTGCCACCGCCGTACCCTGGTCTCCGGCGGAGTGCCCGGCGCCTCAGGATCCATGGTAGGGGGACTCTTCATTCCGTTCCCCTCCCTGTCTCTCCTCCGCTCGTCCACTGCTCGTCCCAGCTGCCTGCTCCCCTACACGCAGAAGCAACAGAGGAGGGAAGTGGAGGTGGAGGAGGTGGGGCAGGAGGAGCAAAGCACACAAAGGTGGGGCAGGAGGAGGAGGGGATCGCCTACAGTGAGGAAGGAGAAGGGGTGACCGGAGATGGGTGTGGTGTGGCGGCTGGGGAGATGGGAGTGGTGTGGCGGCTGGGGAGAGATTAGGGTTAGAGGATGGGGCGGGGGATTTTGTGTGTGCGCCGCCCTGCTGGATGCCATGTCACCGATCCACAACAACTTTCCACACTTCAGCATCCTATCCGTTTATTATGTTTACATCCTACGGCTGATATTGACCCTCTCTTATATCTCAACCTGTCTAGAAATTATGACGATTTTGTCCATAGAAATTACGACGTTTTTCACGAAATCGTCATAGTTTAATAAGGATTTGGCCCTCCAAAATAGCTTACGACCATCTAGTTTAGAATCGTCATAAATTTATGACGATTTCATTCAGGGTCACTACCAAAACGTCATAGTTTGACACATTCCTTGTAGTGGGTGGCATTGAGTGTTCAGAAAGTATGTGTTGAGGCACATGGATCAAGAGTGGGATTTGTCCATCCATATGACGGATAGATATACTCTGGTCCCTCTTGGTGGAATGTCATCCAATTAGCTTGCAAGCATGTGACTGGATCACAAGGGATCACATACCACAGGAACGAGAAAAGAGTACTTATCGGTAACGAGGTTGAACTAGGTATGCAGAGATACCGACGATCAAAACCTCGGATAAGTAAACTATCGTGAGACAAAGGGAAATTGGTATCGTATGTAAGTGGTTCAGTCAAGTAATCGTAGAAATATGTGGGAGCCATATGAATTTCCAGATTCCTCTATTGGTTATTGATCGGAGAAGAGTCTCGATCATGTCCGCATAATTCACGAACCGTAGGGAGACACACTTAAGGATTCGATGTTGTTTGAGTAGTTATGGAATGATGAGAAAGAGACCAAATGTTGTTCGGAGTCTCGAATGGGATTCGGGATATCACGAGGAGATCCGGAATGGTCCGGAGAATAAGATTCATATAAGGAAAGTCCTGTTTCGGAGTTGGGGAATGGATCCGGTGTTTCCATCGAGAATGTTCTAGAAGGTTCCGGAATGTCCGGCACTCCAGAGGGGAAAGGGTACATGAATGTGTTATATCAAGTTGATATGATTGCATCATGTACTAGGTGTCATCGCTGTACCAAAGTAGAGGGTTTATTCAAATCCTAGTTTGAAAAAGTCAAACGGCTAGTTTGAAAGTCAAACGGCTAGTTTTGGGAAAGAGGAGAAGGAGGTTTGAAACCGACTTGGGGGAGGAGTTCCTCCTCCCACCGCCAGCCCACCTTGGGTCCGAGTTGGGGAGGGACTCCCCTACCCAGGCGCGCCTCCCTCCACCTATAAGAGGAGGGGCAGGGCTCCCCTCCTAGATAGACAAGTTCCTACCTCTAAACCCTAGCTTGGCGCCACCACCTCCTGCAGTTGCCGCCGCCTCCCAGGGTTCTCCTTGCCGCCGACTTGGGCACCACCAAGCCCTAGCCGCCGACTCTAGCACCTCTTCCTCGGCATGTCTAAACCCTAGATCATCGAGGGCTCTCTCATAGACCACCATACTCGCTCCGGCTTAAGGCGAAGCCCTGCGAGATCTCCCCTCTAATTCCGGTACCACGCCGTTGTGCTGCCGAAATCGCGAGGAGAGTGCTACAACCTCCGCTGCCTGCTGGAACAAGGGAGAGGAAGGTCTTCGTCGAGTACCGAACGTGTGACCGACTGCGGGAGCGCTGCCGGAACGCAGCGCCGGAAGGATCGTCTACGCGATCTTGAGATCGGCAAGTGTACGACTACATCACCCACGAGAATCTTCTCTCGTTAACCGCTTTGGAATCTTCGAGGGTAAGTTCCTCTATCGACTCGTTGCTACAATCTAGTAGATAGATCTTGGCTTGATTGTGTGTTCATGCGGTAGATTTTTTTTGTTTTCCATGCTACGAACCCCTACAGTGGTATCAGATCCGTGTCTATATGTAGATCTGTTTGCACGAGTAGAACACAATGGTCATTGTGGGCGTTGATGCTTTTATTGTCGATTGCTTCTTGTGTACTTTGCATCTTGCGGTATGTTGGGATGAAGCGGCCCGGGCTAACCTTACATGACATTATTCATGAGACTTGCTCCACGCTTGACATGCAACTTGTATTGCATAAGTGGCTTTGTGGGTGCCTGTTTCTCCTAGCATAGTTAAGATCCAATTTACAACGGGTGATTAACAATACTAGTATCAATGTTGTGGTTCTTGTTCGTAAGTTAGAACGACACTTATTGAAAGCCCCAAACCACGTAAAATATGCAAAGAAAGTAGAGGCGTCTAACTTTGTTTTGCAGGGGTGTGCAGTGATGTGATATGGCCATGATTGTGATTATATATGATGTATGCAATGTTCCTTATTGTAAGTCGGCAACCGGCAGGAGCCATATGGTTGTCTTTAATTTCTGTTAAGACCCGCGTGTCTATTCAAAGTAGTTGTAATAGTTGAAGCCGGTGGACGACAACCATGGAGAAGCATCATTGACCTTGATGCAATGTCGGTGATGATGGAGATCATGTTCGTGCTAGAAGATGGAGATCGGAAGCACAAAGAAGAAAGGCCATATCATATCACATATTATGAATTGCATGTGATGTTAATCCTTTATGCATATTGTATTGCTTAGTAGACGACGGTAGCATTATAAGATGATCCCTCATGCACATGAATTTCAAGTCATAAAAGTGTTCACCCTTAGTTAGCACCGTTGCTAAAGCTTGTTGTTTCGAAGCACCACGTGATGATCGGGTGTGTTAGATTCCGCAAGTGTATACAACGTGGGCAAGCCAGATTTGCTCATGCGGAAGCTAAGGTTTGATCTTGACGAGCCTAGCATGTACAGACATGGTCTCAGGAACACGGATCACCGAAAGGTAAAGCATGAGTCATATAGTAGATATGATGAACATGTTGATTGTTCGCCATTGAAGCTATATCAACTCTCATGATGATCGGTTTTGATGTGGTGGATTTGGTTCGTGTGATCACTAAAACAATGTGAGGATATTGTTTTGAGTGGGAGTTCAACGACAATATGATTAAAAGTTGAACAGTATTTATCATAAATTAAATCAATGTGAATTTGCATAATTGTTGTAGTCATTGGCATCCGTTTACCACCTTGCGCTTAGTTTTAATTGAGATGATAGAACTATAGAATTCTGGTTAGTTACTTTACGAACTGGTAACTTATTGTTTTGAAGTGTTAATCTATAGTTTAAAAGTCCTATTGCAAACTTTCAGTAAGTTCCGGTCACTCCATGAAGTTTAATAATTGGTATTAAAACGAGAGTGACAATTCCAAGTGTTAGTGGATGAGTATCATGTTTGTCTCCATGATTCTTGATATTCAAAGGATTGTCTTAATTTCAAGGTTATCTAGGATCTGAAAGAGTTGTTTCAGAAACCATGATGTGTGGAAGATATTGTGATATCTGAAACGAAGTTTTGGTTACACCATGATAGAGTATAATATGGCAAAGTTCATGTTCTCATATTTTGATGAGAATTTGCAAAGGGTTGGAGACACTTGTTGTCCTAATCCTCCAAAAGGTTTTGGATAGCAATATTATACTCGTAATTCATCGTTATAAGCTAAAAGTAGCTTGATCATGGACGATTCCATGATAAGGGTGAATATTTGATGTAGGTAAAATGTTTACTACACCAAGAGATTACTAAAGAAAGGAATTTGAAAGAACACCAAACATTTGATGATGGTGATCTACTTCAAAGTGCAAGTCCAAAGACATTGGTATTTAACTATACACGCTTTGGACTATGTGTCATATGTATGACTCCACTATTGATGTTGATAGATTCTTTCAAACAGAAAACGAAATACTGAAAGAGAATCTCATAAGTATATGGCAGAAAAGAGAAGACTAGAATTGTTCAGCTTAAGTATATAGATGATATACATGTTATGGCTATATTCTTTGCTTATTAAACAATGTGGTTCTTAAGTATTTGATACTGAATTTGTTGGTGTGAATCATCATACGAAACAACACAATTCATGAACTACAATGGCCTAAGTAACTAGCAAAAGAATATATGATGATGTTCATCGAGAACAAATAAAAGGTTATTGTGTTGCTCGTTAAACGTCAAAGCTTGCCTTCAAAGATTTGTTTTATCAGGTATTATGAGAACAAAAGGGTTGTTCAAATAATTGCCGTAATCCATAAAAGATGGATTCGCAAATCTCGTTGGAGAAATCACATCCATAAAACTAGTGCTAAAGATGTCGAAAGACAAATTGATTGAAAGATCACTTAGGAAGTGACATCGCCGTTTAAATTATATTGAAAGAAAACATGAAGAAACTCCATGTGGATGGAATTTTAGAGTCTTTTGATTTTTGATCAAATGACGCTTGTGAAACTTTCCTAGAAATAATTAAAACTTCGTTCATAGGCCAAAAGGGAACGAATGACTAGCTTATTGGAACTTTTACATATTGTTGTACGAAGTCCATTATGTATAGTCAAGAGCGATGGATTTCAACTTCATATTCTTTCTCCGAAAATTTGAGTGAATATATGAATATTCACTTAATAAGGATGAAGTATGAAACATTTGTAAAGTTCAAAGACTTTCAAGATGAAGTGCAAAATCATTGTAAATCATTGTAACAAGAATATAAACAGTTTATGATAAAGATCATAAAGGAAGATATTTGAGTTACAAAGTTTAGCATAATACCTAAGATTTATGGAATCGTTCCGTGGATTTGCATTTCCCGAAACACCATAAGAGTATGGAGCATTCGAGATATGTAATTAAACCTTGTTTGACATGGTAAGATCAAAGGTATAATTCATAAAACTGCCATTATATTTTAAAGATTAAAAGCTTTAGAGACTACCGTTTTTTTCCACTGAAAAGAGCTTCATCATAATCCATTGAAATGACACCATATAAAGTTATCGTTTGGGATAAAACCCAAGTAGTCCTTTCTTAAAACATTGGTATGCTATGCATAAGAAAGATGTGTGCAACCAAAGTCGGATGAACCTTTCTTTGTATAACTGTTAAGTATTCCTCCATAAACACCAGAGACAAAAGTGTTTGTTGCTTAGAACGTCAAGTTTCTTTGAGAAGGAATTTTTCGTGAAAAGTTAAGTGGGAGGACAATAGAACTTTGATAAGGTTAAAAGAACCTTAGCTATATGTGCAAAGTTGCGCAGCGCCGAAAAGTGTTCCGGAGGTAGCAACAATGCTCATGGCTCATGTACCTCAAAGGTTGTGGTCACGGAGATCCAAGTTCCTATTGAAACAAGTAGGTCGGATGAACAATCGAATACCAAGATTTGAGAATTAAATCATTATTTGACAATAATGATCCGACTACATGTAAAGAAGCGATGATGAGCCCTGACTCCGTCAAATGGCTTGAAGCCATAAAATCCGTGATAGTTCCATACACGAGAAATCAAGTTTTGAACTTGAAGGACCCTCGAGAAAGGTGTAAGAACTTACAGTCGTGTTTGGATCTATAAAGAAATAGACATGGATGTTTTACATCTATGAAATAGTCGACATGTTGGGAAAAAGTTCACAACAATGTTCAAAGGTTGACTATGATAAGATTTGATCTTTCATAGTGATATTTAGTCTAGACGGATTAGTGTAGCAACCACTACATATAATTTTGTTATATGGTAGTTGAATGAACAAAACAAGTTCTTCTAATAGAATTGTTACCTAGGACATGTGAATAACATGGTCCATAGGGGTTTTGTTAATTCAAAGGATGCTAAAAGCATATGCAAACTTCAATGGTTGAAGTAAGCATCGCGGAGTTGGAATCTTCACTATGATGAAAATGTTAAAAGAGTTTAAATTCATCAGAGATGATGAAGATGCTTGCATTTGCAAGAAATTAAGTGGGAGCGCTAAGACATGTTTCTAATACATTATGTGGAAGAAATATTGTTGATTGGAAATAATGTATCTTTTATTAACACAGGATAAGAATTTCATCTCGATGAAAGACTTAGGCAAAACCCAAATATTTGGCATGAATAGACGCTAATATGGTTGTGCCAGAAGTACATAGACGAGATATTGAATGAGTTCAATATAGAAACTACAAGAAAGTTTCTTGTCGCACAAAAAGGATTGAATGAGTTCAATATTGATGACATATTCAAATGTATTAACATTTGGTAAGTGAAACAAGATTCAAGTATAGATTGATACTTGATCACAAAGAGTATTTATATCAATCATACTGTGAAATGTACAAATCCAGATATGTCCTATGCTCTAAATGTTGTGAGCATATACCAGAATGATTCATAAGATGATCATTGGACAATAGTAAGAATATTCTTATGATCTTTTGGAAGAACTAAGAGTATATTATTTGTAGAAGTGACAAATAGATGGTTAGTTCATTGTAAAAGTACTACATTGATACTAGTTTTGTCACAAAGTACAAATTAAGTTTATCTCATCTAAACCAAGGGTGGCACAATATAATGGAAAGTGAGTTCCATAATGGATTTGGATGAGTTCCAAAGTTAAAGACATTGTGACAGATACTACAACAAAAGGCTAAGTGTATGACTGCTATTTTAGCAGCAAAAGAGGGCATTTGTGTCAAGTAGTTTGTTATCAAACTAGGTGTAGTTCACAGTGGGATAATACTATGAAGATATATTGTACGACAATATTATCAACATGTTTTTTAACCCCAAAGAACTAAAGGTCACACCAAAGGACCAAATTTGTACGAAGCCATCTCATTAGAGAATGAGTGATGCGTAGAGACGCAAATACATGCAATTACAGACGGACCTGGAAGTGTCAGATCCGGAGATCAGTTGACCACTAGAAATCGTGTACATACAACACCGGAAAGCCATAGGTGTTGAATACACAAAGGTTTGAAACTAGATTATTGACTCTAGTGCAAGTGGGAGATTGTTGGAGATATGCCCAAGAGGCAATAATAAAGTGGTTATTATCATATCTTCATACTTATGATAAATGTTTACATACCATGCTATAATTGTATTAACCGGAAACATTAATACTTGTGTGATTTGTAAACATAAAAGAGTCCCTATTAAAGCCTCTTGTTAAACTAGCTTGTTGGTTAATATATGATCATGGTTTCCTGATCATGAACATAGAGATGTTATTAAACAACAGGGTCATATCATTAGGAGAATGATGTGATGGACATACTCCTATAGTTAAGCGTAGCATAAAGATCAAGTCATTTAATATAGTTCATTTGCTATAAGCTTTCTGATACATAGTAACCTAATTCCTTCGACCATGAGATCATGCTAATCACCATCACCGGAAGGATGCTTTGATGACATCAAACACCACACCGTAACTGGGTGGCTATAAAGGTGGCATTGAGTGTTCAGAAAGTATGTGTTGAGGCACATGGATCAAGAGTGGGATTTGTCCATCCATATGACAGATAGATATACTCTGGGCCCTCTCGGTGGAATGTCATCCAATTAGCTTGCAAGCATGTGACTGGCTCACAAGGGATCACATACCACAGGAACGAGAAAAGAGTACTTATCGGTAACGAGGTTGAACTAGGTATGCAGAGATACCGACGATCAAAACCTCGGATAAGTAAACTATCATGAGACAAAGGGAAATTGGTATCGTATGTAAGTGGTTCAGTCGATCGCAAAGTAATCGTAGAAATATGTGGGAGCCATATGAATTTCCAGATTCCTCTATTGGTTATTGATCGGAGAAGAGTCTCGATCATGTCCGCATAATTCACGAACCGTAGGGAGACACACTTAAGGATTCGATGTTGTTTGAGTAGTTATGGAATGATGAGAAAGAGACCGAATGTTGTTCGGAGTCTCGAATGGGATTCGAGATATCACGAGGAGATCCGGAATGGTCCGGAGAATAAGATTCATATAAGGAAAGTCCCGTTTCGGAGTTGGGGAATGGTTCCGGTGTTTTCATCGGGAATGTTCTAGAAGGTTCCGGAATGTCCGGCACTCCGGAGGGGAAAGGGTACATGAATGTGTTATATCAAGTTGATATGATTGCATCATGTACTATGTGTCATCGCTGTACCAAAATAGAGGGTTTATTCAAATCCTAGTTTGAAAAAGTCAAACGGCTAGTTTGAAAGTCAAACGACTAGTTTTGGGAAAGAGGAGAAGGAGGTTTGAAACCGACTTGGGGGAGGAGTTCCTCCTCCCACCGCCGGCCCACCTTGGGTCCGAGTTGGGGAGGGACTCCCCTCCCCAGGCGCGCCTCCCTCCACCTATAAGAGGAGGGGCAGGGCTCCCCTCCTAGATACACAAGTTCCTACCTCTAAACCCTAGCTTGGCGCCACCACCTCCTGCAGTTGCCGCCGCCTCCCAGGGTTCTCCTTGCCGCCGACTTGGGCACCACCAAGCCCTAGCCGCCAGCTCTAGCACCTCTTCCTCGGCGTGTCTAAAACCTAGATCGTCGAGGGCTCTCTCATAGTCCACCATACTCGCTCCGGCTTAAGGCGAAGCCCTGCGAGATCTCCCCTCTAATTCCAGTACCACGCCGTTGTGCTGCCGGAATCGCGAGGAGAGTGCTACAACCTCCGCTGCCTGCTGGAACAAGGGAGAGGAAGGTCTTCGTCGAGTACCGAACGTGTGACCGATTGCGGGAGCGCTACCGGAACGCAGCGCCGGAAGGATCGTCTACGCGATCTTGAGATCGGCAAGTGTACGACTACATCACCACGAGAATCTGCTCTCGTTAACCGCTTTGGAATCTTCGAGGGTAAGTTCCTCTATCGACTTGTTGCTACAATCTAGTAGATAGATCTTGGCTTGATTGTGTGTTCATGCGGTAGAAATTTTTTGTTTTCCATGCTACGAACCCCTACAATTCATAGTGTATCACAAAACTTATCATTAGTCTCTGCTCTTCCATGGGTAGAACTAATAGGCTATTTGCTATAAGTGATCTGCGGAGGCAATAGCAGCTTAGGATGCATCTCCCAGTGTTCCCCAAGATCACTCATGATATATATAGCTATAGTGTTGTGAATTGCATGTTGACCCCAAAGTGACAGACGATATATCTTGTGAATAACACACTACTTGCTTAGGAAGTACGATTTTCCATAGAACTTAATGCCTTTGATCTGGTTTACCTTGATTGGTCTTGTTATCTTAATACACTATTCTCTTACGAGATGACCCATGTCCGAAGAGGGTGTGGACAATTGAGTTTTCTAGTTGCCACTTACCAACGGTGGGAGACAACAATATTTGAGGGACTGCTACAAGTACAGTTTATAGCTATCCATAAGCACTTATCATGCACACCGGTATACACAACATTACTTGAGTAATCATAGAATTAATATTTCATCTCATTGCATTCATCTCTTTCCAGTTTTACTTTTGTTCTAGTTTTCTTCCAGTCCTAGTAGTAGTTTTTACAGTCATCTTAAATTCATTTATCCTAGCAACCTATAGAGTAGACTATTTCCAAGCCACGATTTGGGTGCGAACGTGGCCGCATTGACAACGTGGCTATGGGATCATGTTCGCCGAGCTTTCATCGGGACAAACTCTAAAATATTTTCTTCTACAAGTACTGCAATAACCCTGTTATTGGTGCAGGAACCCAGTCATCAAATTGGCGCCATTGCCGGGGAGCAAAGCATTCAGTTATCTACTCGCACATAGTTTATTTCCGTTTGTTGCTATTATCTTACTGCTTTCTTTTTTATTGAAAACAGTAAAAAATTACAAAACCAAAAATTTATAAAAACTGTTGCTACTAATCATGTCTTGTGAGATAAATTGTGTTCAACAAATAACACAAGCATTGGAGGAGATAAAGGGTTCAAATTTACCAAGCCTGGTTGCTAGACATGAGCTGATAAAGAAATTGATGGACCAATTGGAAAGGCATTCATTATGGTTGCGGGTTAATGATGGATCTTATTGCACAATTTGTATAACAGATGACCACCTTAATTTTCAATGTAAGTGGTTCAACAATCCTACTCTAGCAAATTATAATAGAGATAAATCCTATGCTAGTTTGGAAGTATTAGAATACGTTCTTTTCAAAGGAGCATCTGAAATGGTATTTATACTAGGGATCATTGATGTTGAATGTGAAGCACTTGATGAAATTTTAAATTTAGTATACATAATATTCCTCTTTTACGAAAATAATTTAAGTAATAATGCATTGGTATTATATTATTTGAAGCGCTCTACAACCGCTATGGAGAAAGATCACCTTTTGCAGGATTCAATAAAGATCGGAGAGGAAAAGGAGCACAAGGAAGAGGAGGAAGAACATATTGATCACCCACTCACACCTTCAACTCCTACTTTCGATTCTATCATTGCTATTAAAACACTAGTCGATGAAAAAGAGGAACAAAAAGGTGAGGTTAACAAAGAGAGTCACACTACAACTTTTGTCTATGATGCCTCTCACTCTAGTAGTGATTTTTATGATGCTAAAACTGTTCATAATTGTTCTGCGGAGGCCTTGTGCCTAGACACTCATATGGAATGGAGAGAATTAATAATAATGAACGAGAGATAGAACCTTGCTATACTAACATGCAGGGTCCTGAACTCCCTGCTATGAAGGAAGATTACTATGAAGTGTTCCCCTACGAAGGTAACCAAGGTAAATATTTAAGAATTACAGATGAATCTTCAATCCTCTCATTGCAGCTATACACGGAGGCATTTTCACCAAGCTTGGTGCATCAACACTCGCTTAAAATAAAGAACTTATTCATCTACATGATGCCGATGCACCGTAAGCGGGTAATACTCCAACCGAACTCTACTCCAAGATGCTCCAAACTGGTATATATAACCACACCTCGAGTCGATATCCCTTAGGATCCAGGTGGGTAATGTATGGAGCATCCTAGCCTGGCTTGATGGCTTTAAAAAGAGCGCTTCCCGTGAGGCAACCCGGAAGTCATTAGGCGTATTTCTTAGTTTTGTGTCTTGAATCTAGTTATATTCTGGCACTTTTCTTTGCATGTCTTGCTATTACAGTTATCTTGTTGAAGTTTTCAAAAGGTAGAATTTATTGTTACTATGTGTTGCATAAACTCGGTTTTACTTAAATCTTGTTTTATACATGCTAATGTTGGTCGAAAATTTAATCTATCAGTTTTCTGTCAAAACATGGTGTTTCGCTAAGTTTCAGTTTAAGAAATAATTTCCAAAGAAACATGTAAATTTTGGCGACTCCAGAAGGTTTAACGACCAACTATATGGCAGGAATAAAAATTCCGGTCATATAGTTCCGATCGTATAGTTGTTTCGATATCACTCCTTCACTTTTCAAAGAATACAGAAGGTTTAACGACCAACTATATGATGGGAATACAAATTCCGGACGTATTGTTGTGGTTGTATAGTTATCGATGTATTCATCAAATTTCTTTTCTAGGATACAGAATGTTTAACGACCAACTATACGGCGGGACCTTTTTGGTCCGGACGTATAGTTATCGTCATATAGATATCGACACCTGTTTAGAATTCTTATTTCAGATTACTGCATGTTTGACGACCAACTATACGACGGAAAATATTTTTCCGGCCGTATAGTTGGTGCGACCTCAAAATCGCTATGGGAAGGTAACCCCGGTTTCAAAATTTCAATACAATTTCTCCCTACTTCTTCTAAAAACCTTGAAACTCCACATGGGATCTTGTCCCTTGATCGAGGGGAAGCCGAATATCTGTAAGCATAAAATTTCTACCTCAGAAACTTCATAGACTGTAATTATCTATAGAAGTTCATGTTTTCTTTTTTACTTTCCTTTTATCGGTGGGGTAAACGAACTATGTTTGTATACCAAACCGATGCATTTTATTTTGTGTGTTATTTTTGCAGGGACTTGATCCTTGTGTGATGACGTGTACGGTAGTGCCAACCATACAAACACTCGCATGAGCCACTTTGTTACTTCAATTCAATATTCCTACCTATTAATGTTTGGTAAAACTTTCCAACTAGAACCTTTTTTAATAAGCACATAGGGGTTGCACAGTCATGCATCGTATCCTATTTCACTTGCACCTCATCACAATCTAGGAGATGCATCTTCTAGAACTAGTTTGTTGACTTAAGCGGGTGCTTAGGTTGATGAACCGACTCAGTGGAACTTGTATTTTTAGCACTTATGAGCTAAACCCATGTCTTCAGAAACACAAAAATATTTTGTTTTCTTTTTAGTTTCTAAGCAGGTTTTCAAGGAAGGCACCCCGGGCCATATCAAGAAACACATGTTGAAGCAACGGTTCTTTGTCTATCGAAAGAGAGGTTACTAGTACCTCAACGATAAAATGTGTCACCCTGTTCTTTAACTTAAGCTTGGGGAGGTAACCACTTCTTATACTCTCTTTTGATAACTGCATTTTCTCTTTTGTTTTCATGATCTTCTCAATATGGTAATTGAAAAGTTCTTAGCTTGGGGATATTATTTTGCATGCATAGAGTCTTGTGCGATGTTCTTTATTTTAAAAAGTTTTCATGCTATTGTGTATCCCTCTGTTTTTGAATGCTTGCTTAGGTGAGTTTTTGTTCATATTTATATAAGGGATATACTTGCTCATGTTAGGCCCCATAGGATACAGGCCATAGCTTTGATGCACCTTGTTCAACTTTTATCTAGCTTGTGAAAAATATTGTGATCCTCTAAATATACATTGCCATGTTCTCTATATTTTGAAAAGAAAAAATATAATAAAGAAGTTCTTTGAAACTTGCTAGTCGTCACTTTTAGAATTGTCTTAAGTGAATGGTTATGGAGTAGCACGACCCCATAGTGTTGGAAATGATGGTCTTAATAGATTCTTACTAAGTGAGTTGTCAAATAAGAAATGATGTTTCAAAGTTTCGAGATGACATATGATAAAAAGATTTCTTGGAAATAAAAGTGAGATATTGCTTTATGCGTGCTTATGCCACTGTCGCACTACATGGGATGCTAACAACTCCGCTAGCCTTTGGACAATCCAAAAATAGGAAACTCTTGGAGTTTGTCTATGAGTTGCCCAATATGTAGCAAAAATGCTATATTTGGGTATGCATTGGTATTCTGATGGACCTGTGTTAAAAGCAAAAGCCGGAATACTCCTCTGATCGTTATGATAAATCATTATACCGAAAAGGGAAACCTTGGTAATGGTCACAAGTGTCCTTCCTAGCCTATACAGTCTCGATTGAACATATACCACTCTTTTGGCATGGTCTCGTTACTAAGAAATAGATTTTCTATGAGCTCAACAATCGAAGTTTGACTTGAGAGACTTTAATAGAGGGAATGAGTGGGCAGCATTGGAAAACTCTATCTCTATTTATGATTGACAACTAACTGTGTTCAACTTTGCCTTATACAAATAAAAAAATACAAAAATACGATAAAGTGCGTATAGAAGGATCACAAGTTTACTTGCAAGCTAGATTTAACTTTGACATGGGGCATAGAAGTTTTTGACTAATCTCTAGTAGTTTGGAATAATATAACTGAGATTATATTGCCTTGTATGATTATATGCTCTCTTGATTTGAGCTTGCAGGAAAAACAAGAATACGATTCATTGATTTTGAATGATAAGCAAGATCACATCCATTAAGTTATCGATCCCTTTTGCTCGAGGACGAGCAATATCTAACTTGGGGAAATTGATGGCTATGATAATACAACACTTTTTAGCTATATCAATTGTGTCATTTTCCTATCATATCATGCTCCATCTAACTATTGTTATGCCTGATATGCATGATTACTTGTTTTCATTAAATTCAATATGAGCTTTACATATTTAGTAGTTTGGGTAGGATTTTATCCCTCTTCCTTGTATTTGACATGTGTGTAGGTGTTGATGATTATTATGAATAAAAAAAGGCAAAAGGAACAAAGAGAGCATAGTATGGAGGAGCTGTAGGGACCAGACTTAGCCATTTGAGGTGTTGGAAAAAGTGAATTTTCGAACTTCTCAAAATAAATATCCAAGACCATGTGGTTGTATCCCTCGACGATACGAATCCAATGAGCCCAAGAACGCACAAAACGGAGTTTGTATGAAGAAATAGCGGACAAAACACTGAAGGGCCTGAAAGTTCAACGACCAACTATACAGACGAAGCAAAAATTCCGGCCGTATAGCTCCGGCCTTATAGTTGCCAAAAAGATCACAAACGACAGGATTTCACCCCCCGGAAGCTCCAGAACCTGCCCTAAGTCATAATGACGGTATTGGGGGAACCCTAGGGCACCCCCAAGGCCTATATAAAGGAGGGAGGAGTCAAGGAAGAGGGGATGAAGCCACCACCAACCATATACAAGATCTAGATCCCATATACCGCCTCCACAGCGGCGCCGTTCCGCCTCCATAGCCTCTATAGCTCCACCAAGATCAAGATCTCCATCAACAGCATCAAGCCAGCCAAGCAAGAAGAGGAGAAGAAGGAGGACGCTGCCATCACCACACCGATGCCACCATCACCGCGCCATCACCACCATATCCATCGCCGCTACTCCTTCATCCTTCCGCATTATGGTCTCCGTGATGGGTTGTAATATGGCTTGAACCCCCATTTATTAATGTTATGATGATTTGAGTAATCGAAGTGTGGTGTGTTCTTATTAATTAATATGTTTATGCTTTCTCTTTACATTGTTCTATTCATGATATTATTCTAGTGATTGGAGATGTACAATCCATTGTTGAGGAATTTACTAGGGATTCACAGTGTGTCACAAAACTTATCATTAGTCTCTGCTCTTCCATGGGTAGAACTAATATGCTATTTGATATAAGTGATTTGCGGAGGCAATAGCAGCTTAGGATGCATCTCCCAGAGTTCCCCATGATCAGTCATGATATAGATAGGTATAGTGTTGCGAATTTCATGTTGACCCCAAAGTGACAGACAGGATATCTTGTGACTAGCACACTACTTCCTTAGGAAGTATGGTTGTCCATAAAACTTAATGCATTTGCTCTGGTTTACCTTGATTGGTCTTGTTATCTTAATACACTATTCTCTGATGAGATGACCCATGTCCGAAGAGGGTGTGGACAATTGAGTTGTCTAGTTGCCATTTACCAACGGTGAGAGACAAAGGTATTTGAGGGGCCACCACAATTAAAGTTTATAGCTATTCCATAAGCACTTATCATGCACACCGGTATACACAACATTACTTGAGGAATCATAACATTAATATTTCATCTCCTTGCATTCACCTCTTTCCAGTTTTACTTTTGTTTTAGTTTTCTTCTAGTCCTAGTAGTAGTTGTTACAATCATCTTAAATTCATTTATCCTAGCAACCTATAGAGTAGACTATTTCCAAACCACGGTTTGGGTGCGAACGTGGCCGCATTGACAACGTGGCTGCAGGATCGTGTTCGTCGAGCTCCCATCGGGACAAACTCTAAAATATTTGCTGCTACAAGTACTGTAATGACCCAGTTATTGGTGGAGGAACCCAGTAATCAATGGACAAGCAATTTTTAAGGAGATAAATAAATAATTTATATATGATGTTGATGCATGTAAAATTCATACATGAACTTTGTAGTTTATTGTGCTAAAATGCTTATTAATTTGCAACTTTATTATATTTATTGGGACTAACCTACTAATAGTTACAAAAGTGCACAAGTTTTTCTTTTACACTTTTTGTGTAGGAAAAAGATGAATATGGAAGGAAATCGCTCAATATGGCAATATTTAGAGCTTCCTGAAATCTGTCCTGCTGAACTTTTTCCAAAGATTGACTCAGAAGAGCTTGAAGATGACATGAAATGAAAAAGTGATCAACATGAAAGTTGTGGGGAATTTCATGACGTACGATTTATAGTCAAAAATCATCCAAACGGAGGGAAAGCCCCGATTATTGAAGGGTACAAAAGCAGTTTCAGAATTCCGAAAGTTGGTGACGTGGTTGACTCAAACTCTTGCCGTATGAGATCAATTCGGTCATGCCAGGAATTTGGAGACTTGTGAGCCTTTCTAGGAGTCACCATGAAGGTTCTAGAGGTCCCCAAGAGCCCTTGGATCCAAGGGTTTTGATCTGATGGCCCCGGTGAAGCCTCCACCACTATATATTGAGGGAAAACCCTATTTGGAGGCATCCACCCATAGCCACGAAATCCCCCCTCCTTGGCAGCCCCCAAGTACGGGGAGAAGCCCCTCCATTGCTACACCATCTCTAAGGAAGAAGAAGGTCCAAGGGGCTGGTGCCCCCAAGGCCAGCCGCCGCCATAGGAGGGTGCCATGGCCTCCCTACCGCCAGCACCGCCTCTCTCCACGCCGGCGCCGCCTCTCCCCTTTGGGGAGGCACCTATCCATCACCATCTACAACAAGATCCCCTCCATATAAATATTGCAATCTCTTGGAAAACATGATGTATGAGGCAATATTTTACTTTCCCATGATCTATTGTATCTCTATGTTGATGTTTGAGTTGTGATTGTTCATGAAAATTGTGATCTAGTTTGTTTGGGTTGCATACAAGTTTATGTTATCTTCTATGATGATCTTGATGTACTAGCATATGAGTGTACACATATGTTGGGGGATACACAAGTTTGTCACCATTGAGTGATGATAGAAGGAGGGATACTTGGAGTTTGACAAGAATCGCATCCCAATTGTTAGATATGCATGTTATATTAATTCATGGTTAATCAACGGGGGTACTATCATGGGGACCTTAGATTTAAATACAGTGGTTGGACTTTATGTCTTAATATTGCCTTGTTTGTTCTTAATTGGCCTTGGGATCAATAACTAGTGGTGTATTTGTTCATATATATGGCTACACCTAGTTATGGCTCCTCCTAAAAGAAACAATAAAAGACTATCTATATGCTTCACTAATTGTGTCAACCAAATGAATGAAATAATAATTTTCCTAAACATTTACTCCCTTGAGAAAACTTGCCATCACTCCACTTCACTAGATCTATTTTACTTGCAATAGTTTACTTATAATATTTATATCCAACAATTTACCGTTTTCTAGTTAGTAGTAAAAACAACCACACACACACAAACTCTCTAGATCCTAGCTTTGCATAGAAGACCATATAAGTGGGTTATTGTGCTTTAGAGAATAGATAGTTTACCTTCAGCTCCTCGTGGGTTTGACACTCAAATACTTATCGAATTGTACTACGGTGATCCCCCTCACTTGGGGGTTGTCAGATGTTAGTATTCATTTTTTAACGTTTCATAAAAGAATAACATGTTTATTGCATAGTGGCAAGGTATGCAGTTTACCTATTTTGAAGTCTCGAGTTTGAGTTCGAATACTAGGCTTCTATTGCTATCTAGATTACCATTTTATCTATAGCAATATTTCTATACCGAGAGGCTGACATGGCCGACCCACCTCCTATAGCTAGCGCCCATCAACCTTATCATACAAGAGATCAAATTTAACAAGCGTGTTTAAAAAATACTTGTACAACAGTCATGACCGGAAAAAATAAGACCAAGATAGACATGTTTCTTGTCTAGATAGGCTGACACGAGGGACCCAGCAGCAAGACCATACATGGCTGATGCATCGAGCAACATCACCAAGGTCAAAACGGTAGACACGAGCAAACAAAATATCCAACATACATAGGTTTCCTCTACAGAGGAGGCTGACATGTGGGACCTAGCAGCAAGATCTTATACAGGTGTTGCATCGAGCAACGTTGCCACGTTCAAAATGGGGAGGCGCGAGCGAAGATAAAAGTCTAGAATGCACGTGTTTGCTGCACAGAGGAGGCTGGCATGGGGGACCCACCATCCTGTATAAAGGGCTTATGCACCGAGGAACGCTATCAAGTTCGAAACACGGAGACGCGGCCGAGGAAAAAAAGTCAATCATACCACCGATTCTTCTAATGAGAGGATGACATGTGGAACCTAGTAGCATGATCAAATGTCATATTCGTTAACCAACGTTATCAAGTTTAGAAAACGGAGGTGTGACCGAGAAATAAATCATCATACACACGTTTCTTATAATGAGAGGCTGCCTTGTGGGACCCAATAACATGATTAAACGGTAGATGCATCGAGCAGCGCTATCAAGTTCAGAATTGAGTAGCGCGAGCGAAGAAAAAATTACATCATACACACGATTTTTCTAATGAGAGGCTGACATGGGGGACCCAGAAGCGTGACTAAACGGCGGATAGATCGAGCAACGCTATCGAATTCAAATTAGGGAGGAACGAGATAAGAAAAAAAATTCCATCATGCATACGTTTCTTCTAATGATAGGATGACATGTGGGACCCAGCAGCCTGATCAAACGACAGATGCATCGAGCAACGCTATCAAGTTTAGAAAAGGGTAGCGCGAGCAGAAAAAATTCCATCATACACACGATTTTTCTAATGAGAGGCTGACATGAGAGACCCAGCATCCTGACTAAATGCACACACATCGAGCATCGTTATCGAGTTCAAATCAGAAAGGCGCGATCGAAAAGTATGGTCCACTAGAAACTAACATCTGGGACCCACATGCCTCAAAAGACTTCAACGAGTCAACATCACGTGAGGAACCAAAAATATTTCTTCTGCCACGCAGCGGTCAAGCTTCGTCCATGTTTTTAGCGGTTTACTCATAGTTGAGGGCCGCGAAACCGGGAAAAAGTTTTCCATAGACCACGGTCGAGCTAAGAAATTCATCGTGGAAGATGCGTTTTCTACGAAGACCGATAGGCCAACTCATTGTGAATGGAAACATCTCTTGTAGTGATCAAAGAAATAGATTAGCGCAATGTTTGAAAACTTTCCCCATGTCAGTATGGCTAGGCTAACAAATAACTTATAAATTGTCAAACACATAACTTTTAATTACCCATGGTCAAATTCATGTTTTCCCATCTAAAGGTTTTATATGGTTACATGCATGTGTGGTTTTCACCCCACATCTTACTTTCCCATGAGCTTTGAGAAAAAATAGAGAGATTATTTTGAAGTACTTGAAAGTATAGCACATATATTATACTTGAAGTAGCAAGTGCCACATAGGTACATATGGTGTACGCTTGTTTGGAGTTTCAGGTATTTGGATATAAAAGTCTTTGCTTGTTTGAAAATTTTGGGCTAAAAAAAAGAATTCTACAAGCATGTTGAAGTGTCCATAGTGCTAATCATTTCTTAGAAAATAAATTACCTTAATGTTAACCATCTATGCATGTGAATAAAATATAGAACTAAATAAGGCACTTGTGAATTAGCATTCATCAAAGTATTTGAAACAAGTAACAATTAGCATAGCATGCATTCCACGTTTTGTTTTCATTCCCTTTTTTAATGGTATACAACTCAAACTCTTTTAAATTCCAGTATCTCTTTCTAGGGCATGCATAATTTTATTATGGTGGTCTCATTTATTTCAAAGTTAAAATGCAAAACTGAAGATAAAACTAGATAAAGACACTCCAAATTTCTATGATCATTTTATGTTGCTTAAAATAAATTTAGAGTTTTGCAAACTGAGAGTTCAATAGGTCCATTCAGGTGCTTTGGGCATCCACAAGCTTATGTTTTCACCATTCCTGGATAACTCTTTGTAACAACCCTAGTTTTAATAAATAGTAATTAGGAAATGTTTGTGCATTCATCTAGCATCATCATCATTTAAAATGTGTGAAAAAAATAGATCAAAACCCTAAAACCTAACTCCCCTCTCTATTTGAAACATTCATATGGTTTTGATTATTTGAAACATCACAAGTAGTGTGGAGCCCAAATTGTTACAAGGGCCCCTCAAGTATTTTTGAAATGTTTGCAAAGCTCTTGTATTTTGGAAATATTCAAAACAGAATTACAAATGGAATTTACAAAGAGAAAATGAAAACAGGAAATAGGAAAAGGTTTTTCTATAAAAAAAATAGAGCCAGGTGAGCTAATAGGCTGGCCCATCTCTTCTCCCCTCCTCCCTGCCGCTCGGTGCGCATAGCCGCAGCCACAGCCAGCCCAGCAGCAGCCCAGCTCGGCCCAGGCCCAGATACCCCTTCGCCTGTCGTCTTCCCCAAAGAGACAAGCAGCTCGGTGTCGTGCGCGCGGCCGCCCGATGCTCGCCGCCGTGATTCCCGCCGCCGCCGAGGTCACCTCGTCCGGATAAGAACGCCACGAGAACCGCCATGCTGATCTCTCTCTTCCCATACCCATCTCAGTCCCTCTCGTGGCCTCTGTAGGTTTTCCCCAATTCGACAGAACCCTAGGCCGCGCAGTTGCCGTTCGCCACCGTCGTTCTTGAGCACCCCTCGCTTAACTGAGACTGCCACAAGCTCCGCCTTGTCGCCCTGGTGCTCCTCCCCGGAGGAATCGACCCAACTCGCAGTGAATCCTCGCCATCGACTTCTTCTCTCCCGATGCCGGCCGCTGCTCTCCGACGCTGATTCCGGTGCCTCCCGACCTCGCCTACCCTACCTGACCCCTCCATCGCGATACCGGTGAGCTCACGGTCCTCAAGGACCCCTCCACTTCGCCTATTTCTCTCTGTGTCTTCGTGTCGCCGTGCACCGCCGCTTGCCGCCGTCGGACGTCATCATGGAAGTCGCTCCGGCGACCATCTCATGGCGGAGCCGCCACAGTTAGGCTCCCTGCAGAGCGCCGCGTCGAGCCAACCCTCTCCCGCTCCCCAGCGTCCCCCTAGCGTCGTGTCCGCGCTCCACCTGGGAGCAATGGCGTCACTGACGTCATCATGACGTCAGACTGACCCATATTCTCTTTTTCTTTTAGTTTAATCTTTATGTAATTGTTTTATTAAATAAAATTGATGACAGGTGGCACCCGATTATCAGATATTTAATTATTTCCATAATTGTTTTCTGAAATGAATAAATACATGACATGTGGGTCTAGGTTGAATAAAATAATTTATAAAACCTAAAATATTTAATTGATTTAAAAATGATTTTAAAATGATTTTAAAATGAATCAAAATTGGAAAAAATCATAACTAATTCATTTTAAATCAGAAAAATACAAATAATATATCAAAATGTTCAAAAAATGAACTCTATCTATTTAAGCTATAGTCATGCATTGTTCAACAACTTGAATGGCAAGTATAATTAGGAGAACAAAATGAACCCACAGGTGATTCCGAGGATCCCCTATTCTAGGGTTTGCACCTCTCGGGCCCTTCTCAAAATGATCGAGCATGTTTAGGGTTTCATTACAATACAAATTAACTTGTCATATCATCATTCTTGCTTGAGCATTGCATCGATGCCATGTGTTGATTGGTTCCATTCTTTCCGGTGTTTGGTTCTTCTTAGGTAGAATACAATATCGGAATCGAGATCAAAGCCCGAGATCAACACCGTCGAAGCTCGGAGACCAATACTTGACCAACTGTAATCAAGTCAAGTAACAGATGTCTGAAGCTCTGCTTTCTGGATATCAACTGGCAAAGGCAAGCGAAGCCCCACACATGATATAATCCTATGTTTTCAAGTATTTCAATTCTTGCCATGTGCATACGATTTCAAAGTCTATTATCGATAGATAGAGTAATTCTATCTGATGCATGTTTCCTTTATATCCTATATTTCCTGATCCACTGCTCCTAGCATAACTAGGGTTTGGCTTGTGAAGCGTTGCTAGAGCTGTTACATCTGTTGTGCTTAGCCATGCTAGCCGTTACCACTGGTCCATCCGGTTGATGAATCAGAGATGCGAATGAACCTAGTATGACAGGATGATGTGGTATGATCAGAGATGGATAATAAACATGCTAAGGCTTGTATGGGAGGCCACGGTGGGTTGTGGTTTTTGCAGTCCCATACTTGCCACCCTTAGGACCCGATGTTCTTGCCTCTTGAACCAAGACGAGCGTACAACCACACAGGGGCCTGGAAACCCCCTCGACCAACTAACTTGCCTAGTAGATTCCATGAGTCACATAGTTCAGGCTTTCCATTCGACATACGCATCTTGGTTGTTCTTGAATGGAGGTGAAGGAGGTGCATTCATAACAGGTAGGTAAGCGTGGCCGGGAACAAGAGATGCCCGGCATCCATAATCTTGAACCCTGCGCACATCATTAGGGACCAGCTTCGGGACTCGACCCGTTACGGCGGAATCTCCCTAGTGCGTGACTCATGGTCACGGCGAAAGAAAGGTAAAGGTAGTGATCAACCACTCTCTGTCGGCCTTCCAAGGAAGAGGGCTAATGATCTGGAATTAAGAATCGGTTCGTACGTGTGGATAAAGTTGTACACCCCTGCACGGTTATTAATATTTTCGAAAATCCGCGTCCGCGGTTCTGGACGAACTTGGGAACGGACGTGAATATCATAGAGAACTTGAACCTAATTGTAAAACTTGGCAAGTTAAGTAATGTGTGCTTAACGAGGCTTCCTCAGGGATCGAGGGGGTGATCCTAGATAGGTTCGGCTGATGATGATTTGGTGGACATCAAAATATGATCAAAGTTAGAGATACCGCTCGCTTATCCTTTTTTATAAATATCCCGATTAGTTGAGATTCTTTTACCTCTTGTTTTACAAAACAAAGATGGCTTTATGCAAAATAACTCCACCAGCCATAAGTCTTGTGGAGTACACCCTGTACTAACCCTTGCTTCGTTGATACTTTTGCAGCAGAGTAAGTGTTACCATAGAAGATGAGTTCTGCACGGCACCGACATCGACGAGTAGTTTGGAGTTCCTAGTCGGCAGTCTGGGATCTATGGATTGGACGTCATCGTTATGCTTCAGGCCTCTTAGGCCATTTGTTAAGTTTGCTATACTTAATAGCATAATTTTCCTTCCGTTGTTTGATGTTTGTTGTCACTGACCTCTGCTTGTAATATTTTGGTTCTCTGCTCAGTTATGAGCTTGCTGTAATAATTTTTGTGTCGTAGGGTCACTGTTGTGTTACCGATTTTCTCTCTGTATGCTTTCGAGATTTAGGTTAGGCTTATGTTCAGACGAAGGTCTAGGATTTGTCTAGCCCTAATCCCGGGGGTGTCACACTCTTGGTGTGATGTTCCTCCATTCCCTATCAAAAACTTCAAAACGAAACTTTCTTCCATTTCTTTTCTATGGGATGACATTACTGGTACAAAGATATGATGCTAATAACCATATAATCTTTAAATAAAATTATTTGGAACACTTAGACATGTCGGCAATTTTAGCCAATTTTTTTGCATATATACGATTAAGATTTGTAACTTTAGTTTAAATATAAGCTCAACCGGAGTTACGTAACTCCGTGGAGAATTTGTTTACTAAAAAGTGTTGGTGCGGGAATTTTTTACTCTATATGTTTATCAACTTTATATTAGCCAAATGAGTTCAACTTGGTACATTATTAAAAACTTCATAGAATAAACTTAAAAATGACTCTTTTAAACTATAGTAAGAGTGCATAAAAATAAATAACCAGGTTGCCTCCAAAAAGCGCTTTGTTTATAGCCATATAGCTAGTATTACTTAATTGCTTATGTGATATGGAGATCATGTGGTAGCTTGTACCTTGGTGCTATATCCCTCTTCCTTGGGAAGTGTTCCATACAAAATACCATGGTCCCATGGTGTACTCATACCAATAAAAGTAATAGTCAAGTTGAAACATGGTAAAGGGCAACAAAAGACATGAAATCAATAATAACAGTCTAACTTTCTTCCTATGCATTGGTATTTTGTATATGACTAAATGACAACAAGTATAGTTGGGATAATAAATAATATCAGTAGGTGAATGCAACATATAGTTAACATAGATAGGGCACTTATCACCTCCTATTTCATAATAGTTGCAATCAATAGAAGTAAATTTAACAATATAACCATTTAAAGAATGCAAGTTTTTAAAGTTTTGTTATATAAAAGGGTCATTATAATTAACATGGTATTCATTAGCATGCTTTCCTCTTAAAAAATAATTTCTAGGATTAATACCAAGTTTAAAATCATTGCTGCAATGAGGATTTTCAACAAAAGGTATATGCAACCACCTATATATTTCCTAGCAAGTTCATATTACTCCTCTATGGTGAAACTTGGGGAACTAAAAAATATAGAAGGACTCTTACTAATAAGAGTATCATCATTAACAACAAGTATATCATTTTTATGTTCCAATGAATTAGAAACAACTGTTCATGTGGAGGATTATTAAGAAGCAAAGGACCATCATCTAAAGCATTATCATATAGAATATTTAAAACATAGTCCTCACATTCACCAAAGTCGTTACTTGAATAAAAAATATCATCATCCGATTCATCACCATAACAATATGTTTCATTAATAGATTCATTCATGATAATAGAGTTTTCAGTTTTGGAGTTACTATCATATGTTGCTGGTGAAGGTGGAATATACTCTTCCCCAAGATCAGATTGGGCCATATCCTCTTCATTTTCTTCTTCACATACTTCCTCTTCCAAGATTATGTTTTCATCATCTTCTTCCTGCAAAATATTAGTACTTTCCATGGCAGCAAGAGTTCTTTCTTTATATTTAATAACATAAGAATTATCACTAAATTATTTTATGCAAATTTGGAGGGTAAGAGCCATGTGCCATTTAAACATAGGATCCATTTGAATAGATCCAAGTTTTTCATAAATAAGAGAGTCTATTTCATGGGCTGCAATATAAGCAATATATTTCTCAAGTTATTTTAATCATGGCATGAAGGTCTACACACTTATGATAATAAGAAATTATAGGATCACTATTATGCTTACATTGAAAATGAGAGTGTTTATAGACTTCTCTAGTGCAACAAGCTATATCATGTAGTTCACAAAATCCATGGCCACATTGTTGAGATGTAAGTAATTCATCCATTCTTTTTTCCTTCTTTGGTTTCTCGATATTCATAGTAATTGGCCAAAATTTTATCAATATCTTCCTCCATGATTTAGCATACATATTAAAAGCTACACTTATTATTTTATGGATTTTTATGTTTTATTGAAACCTAACAAACAAATAAAAGACTAAAACAAGACAAAAGAAAATAACTTTGAAAATCTAAAAGAGAAGGAAAGGCTCATAGTGGTGCAACCTCCCCAAGCTTAGGTGTTTGCATAAAGTTGATGAAGATGCTTGCTAGAAAGTGTTCCAAGAGTTGCAATGGTGCTAGAAAATGTTTTGATAGTTGTAGTGGGAATTATCAAGGGAATACCTACTGTGAAATCTCTTAGCAACTCCTTAGCAATGGTGTAGAAAATTTTCTTGATGGCAAAAACTCTATGTGTACCAACTTGTTGGGACTCTAAGTGCAGAGTGTTGTAGCAAGCATCTTTTCCCCACAAGGGTGACTCGAGGGTTTATATCGAACTATCAGAAAATTGGCAAAGCGTATCTTTTTCTTCACTTCTCAAGCAACCTGCAAAGAAAATTTTTTGCCTTGTTTCCCAACTCCACCGTGTGGTTGTCAAGCACAAGGTTTTGTATTAGTAATATTAAATAAAAATAAAAATAAGTAAAGTAAAACAATAAAGTAAATGAAAATAAAGTAAATTCAATAATGAAAGGTCTTTTTTGTTTTGTTTGTGTTTGCAAGAAAGAAAGTATTTTTGTGTTTTTAGATAATAAATTGCAGCAAAGTTGAATGATAACAGTAATGTTTGAAGGTTGATTCTTATGATAAAAGGTGGACCGGGTTCATGGGTTCACTTATCTACTCTCTTTCAAGCAGTAGTCGACACAAAACAATTGATCATCAATATTATATTGGTGGAACATCACTATGTGTTTGACAAGCACTCATATGGGCATCACGTCCTAACATAGAGATGATGCAACACATCTCTCTTGTACTTCTCTAGAAAGGGAAAACTCCAAGTAATCCAGAATTAATAATTAACATAGTATAGCCTTAAGAACTTTGACATGATGTTTGAATCGCAAACATGCTACCTTGAACAAACAGGATTATCAAGCTATCACTAGATAATTGTAGCACATGAATTCACTTAATTCCTAATGAGGTAACACAATAAAGGTAAAAAACCATGGTAGATCTTGAATTTGTTGTCACTTTAATCACCATCGCCATGTTAATCTATCTAATACACACTCCCCCCACACACACACATGTTCTTGCATACAAGTTGGATAAAAACAAGCAATTAAGAACGAGGTACAACATATACATCTATCAATACAATACATCTTGCACATAGATAAATTTCAATCTCAAATATCAAATCATAGAATAAAGATACACCACATAGGAATTACATCTTACACCGACTAGCTTATTGGTCCATTGGTTGTAGCAAGAGGAGCTGGATCAACCAATGACACTTCGGGATTTGAAAGAAGTTGTAGATGTTGGAGAAGGTATAGATCCCTCCGGCAGCAGCTCCGATGGAGTTTCCCCCTCCAAACTTTGTTGGTTCTGACTCCTTTTTGGTGTCTCTGTGTTTCTGTGGTGCTCTCTTCGAGGATGCCCTAGGGATCCTTTTATATCATTTTTTAGGTCAAACCAAGTCGATGGGCGCAAGATTGAAGTGAATCAGACGGCCGAGGACCAAAAGAGGGTGGGTGGCGCATTCACTACGGAGGACCGCACCACCACCACTCTTTCGGGCCTCCGGGACTTCCTCATTAGGTCCAAGCACTCCAGATCCTTTTCTTCGCGAGATATTGGCTTTCCCAGAGTTTCAGCTCCATTGGAATTTGTTTAGGTTCCTGAAAGATCAAAATACACAAAACAAGGTTTTCCTAGCGTGCAGAGTTATAACCAAAATAAAGGGGGATCATTGGTAAATCCCCAAAAATCAATATAAAACATGTTTATTGCATTATAAATGGTGTAGATATGTGGGAATATGTATCAATAAACTACAAAGTTCATGTTTGCATTTTACATCACTTGCCGTCAAAATCATGTCGTTGGATATGCCCCGGGCCAGATGGCTTCTCAGGACGCTTCTTTGTCTCTTGCTGGAGCATCATCAATGATGACGTCATGGATGCCTTCCACTCGCTTTCTCGTCTAGATTGCCGCAGATTTGTAGCGGTGAATAGTGCACTGGTCATGTTCCTGCCAAAGAAGCTGGGTGTGGAGGGGGTGTGGGACTTTCGACCAATTATCCTGATCCACTAGATTGCCAAGTGGGTGGCCAAGGGGATCGCGAACCGCATGTCCATGATCCAACCACAAATGGTGGGGGTGCACCAGAGTGCATTCGTGCGTGGACGATGTCTGCATGACAACTTCACGATGGTGCAAGGAACAGCCCGCAAGCTGCATACCGGTAAAACCCTAGCAGTGCTCCTCAAGATAGATATCATCAAAGCCTTTAACACTATGGACTGGGCCATCCTGCTGGAAGTTCTCAAGAAATTGGACTTCGGTGAGCATCTTCTTGCGTGCATTTGCTCACTACTCTCCACTGCCTCCATGCGCATCTTGTTGAACGCTTGCCCAGGGGCAAAGGTGGCCAATAAGCGTTGACTTAGGAAAGAAGATCCACTCTCCCCACACCTATTCATCCTAATGAAGGAAGTATTCCACCTAATGATAGTCAAAGCAGAGGATCATGGGCTTCTCACTAGACTTGCAGCAACAGGTCTCCAGCACCGCAACTCGATCTAAGTAGATGACTTGGTCACCTTCCTGAGGCCTTTAGTGGTGGATTTCCGGGTGCTCTCTGGGATCATCGAGGACTTTGGAGTGGCTTCTGGACTTTGCACTAACTTCGACAAGTGCTCAGTGATACTTGCATTTTGCATCATAATTTTTAGGACCTATCTGCAGTGTTTGGAATCATATTTACCTTGATCCACCATTAGTTATGCATATTTAGATGATTTATGAGACTTTCCTACAAAGTCCGTTTCATTGGTATTTAATTTCTGGGAGGCAGAAAACCTCCTTTTCATGTTTTGTTGTTTCGGGGACCTTCTAGACATCTAAAAATTGGAGGAAAAATACCTGATGAGTTTTTCACCTAGAGAATCACCTTGGGCCAAAGAATGAAGCGAGGGGAGCCACGAGGCTCGAAAGAGCACAGGTAGCACGCCCACTCCCTAGGCGTGCCACCCATGCTCTTTTGGCCCACAAGCATCGCCTTGTCTCCTCATTTTTATAGATGGCTCCGTATCGCCAGAAAACCTATGCCATATTTTTTTCCATGATTTAAAGAATGCGGCGACAGAGGCGAAAGTCCTCTCCTACTACGTGAGGGGGCAGATCCTGCTGCACAGGAGCCTTCGGTGAGGGGGGAAATCGATGCCATCATCATCACCACTCCTCTCTAGGCGTAGGGGAGGCCTCGCCATCAACATATCCACCAACACCATCATCACCATCACCATCTCCAAGATCCATCTCGTTCCCCTCATAGTTTGTGATTGATTGAACCCCCAGATATTGTTTTAAGGGCTATTTACATGTTTGTGATTAGCATCTTGTCTTTATTTGGTGGAGAGATTATATTTTCAGATTGTGTTGTACCCCATATGCTACTGATCCATATCATGTTTGCCACTTGTGAGTAGATCCCCATGTTCCTGAGGCCATAGGATGAATCGGTTGTGATTTCCATATAATATACAATGAGTATGTGGTTGAGTTT
Organism: Avena atlantica; assembly: GCA_910589765.1. Taxonomy (NCBI): domain Eukaryota; kingdom Viridiplantae; phylum Streptophyta; class Magnoliopsida; order Poales; family Poaceae; genus Avena; species Avena atlantica. Next base: position 375,729,827 of record OU342738.1, read on the forward strand.
TTATATTTTATATTTTTCAATGATGGTTTTATGCGAATGTCGACTGCATATTACTTCACCTATATGGGCTCATAGGATAATACTTCGATGCAATGACAGGGGTTGGAAGGGACGGAATTGATAGAAACCGTTTTCCAATACTTTGAATTCCATTAGAGGGATTATATGTCGGGGACCAATGAACCTATTGCTATGGTGGGACATTTATGTCTTAATGATTCCTATGTTCATGTGAATGGCTCTAGGACTCATCATAAGTGGTGTATCTAGCTCATACTTATGGTTGCACCTAACTTAGGCTACACCCTAAGGGAATGAAACTTGACAACATATTCACCATATTGTGTAGAAATCCTAATGCTAAGTAAATCCATGCCACCCTCGGAAATTCTTATCACATATAAGTACACACACATACCTGAGCTTGTCCTCTTGCTGCATAGAGGATTGGGCTTTCTCTCATTGAGAGCATTTACTTTCAGCACTTTACATTCTTGCAAACTACTAACCCTAAACAAAATCTACTACATTTACTATTATTTTGTTTGTCAAATTTGCTAACCAATACCCTCATATCCACGTGGGTTCGACAACCTTTCTTTTTTGAAAAGTACTACAATTGATCTCATGCACTTGGGAGCCATCAAGACACTTTTCTAGCGCCATTGTCGGGGAGCATTGTGCTATTGGTAAGCTGTTTGGTAAGGAAACTTGAATTTTTTAATCTTTTTACGGTTGTTTTATCATGGCTTTCTCAAACTACAAAGGATTGGAACTCACGTTATTTGAGTTCCTTCATGACAAAGACAAAGATAAGGTTGAGAAGCATACTGAACCAAAAGTTGAATATCAAATTCCTATTGGTATTGTCGACCGAGCTAGGGAGGTAACTTTTGTAGGTGATGGAAGCCAAACTGCTATGGGGCATTTATATGAAATTGAAGAACTATGTTCCATATTTATACTTGCAGGTGTTCATGAGAATGAAGTAAGAAGGAAGCTATTATTTTTATCTTTATCTGGTAACGCTCGCGAATGGTATAGATCCCTGGATGATAAATATCATCTTGATTGGCACAATTTGAGGAAGGATTTCTATCTTAAATATTATACTCCTAAAGAAGCTTATGATGATCGATGCCATATTATAAATTTTGGCCTCATAATAGAGAAAGTATTGCTCAAGCTTGGGGGATATTAAAGGGTATTATTCGTAAAAATCCTTGTTATGGTATTCGTGAAAGCATTATCTTAATAAACTTTTATGTGAGATTGCATCAGCATCATAAGGACTTCCTGGGTAATTCTTTTGGAGGAAGTTTCACTAATAAAACACAAGAGGAGGCATCGAATTTATTGGAAATTATTTCTCGAAATACTAAAGCTTTGGATCTCAACAAAGATAATAAACCAGGTTTCGAATAAGAATATTCATGTGTAGATAATTTCTCTACTTCTATATTATTTGAGGAACTTAAGAACAGGTTTGGCGTTGACCCTCATGTCTTAGCAGAAATTGCTAAATCTTTTGCTAACCATCTTAATGCTCCAAAGAAAGTATTTTATGTATTTGTTGAGCCTCTTAAAAATTCTGCATATGTTTCTAAAGTTGTGAAACGGGTTCATCAAGTCTCATCTCCTAAGATAGAAGAAATCTTTGAATCTCCTCCTTATCCTAGAAAAGTGAAGGAAAATTTACTCACTACTATCACTAATAAGAGTGCTAGAAGATGTCATGAACCATTGATACATAAAAAACGTATCTACTTTCCAGAACACTTTTGCTATTGTTTATCCTCTAATTTGTGTGGTTTGGATACAACTAATGCAGCTAACGCTATTTTCAGCAGAATTGCTTTGGTCTCTCATTTTTGTCTAGAAAATCAACTTTCAGGAAAAATCCAGGAAATATCGCAAAACTCCTATTTTACCAGAAACTCACGGAGCCAGAAGACGAGACGGAGAAGAGCCACGAGGGGCCCACACCACCTGGTGGCGTGGGCCAGGCCTGGCCGCGCCAGGGGGTGGTGTGGCCACCTCAGGAACCCCCTCAACCTCTCCTTCCGCCTACATAAGCACTCTGACCTAAAAACTCTGGGGGTTCAACGTTTTTCCAGATAGAGTTTCGTTGCGTCGCCACCACCAGAAACCGCGATTCGGAACCAGAAACTCTGTTCTGGCACCTTGCCGGGATGGGGTTTTGCAGGATATCATCGCCATCAACATCACCAATGTCTATCCATCAACCATCCATGTTTCCCCCATCCATGAGTTAGTAATCCCCCGCTGTAGGCTATGGGGATGGTAGAGATTGGATGAGATCTAGCATGTAACTGAATAAGATTGTTAGGGCATGGTGCCTAGTATCTATTGTTAGTGCTTTTTGACATTGTTGCAACTTTTTATGCTTAATGCTTGTCACTAGGGCCCGAGTTCCATGATCTCAAATATAAACATGTTATTTATTAATGATGATATTATTGTTTATAGTCTTATCTGCAAGTTGTATACACATATTGTTGTCCTGAACCCGAGGCCCCAAAGTGACAGAAATCGGGATAACCAGAGGGGGTGGCTGTGATATGAGGATCACGTGTGTTCATGGAGTGTTGCTTTGCGTCGGTGCTCTATTAAAAGGAGTACCTTAATTGCCAGTAGATTCCCTTGAGGCTCCGCTACAACGGGCTGGCAGGACAAAAGATGATGTGCAAGTTCTCATTGCGAGCACGTATGACTATATATGGAACACATGCCTATGATTATTTAGTACTTGGATGCTTTATCTTATTTATCTGCAAATGCCCTTGATCTTGATATTACATGAATAGTCTTGTCCATGCAATGCCCGTCCATCCAGCCCTATGCCTACCGCACTCAAATCCTGTTGTTTACTAGATTGTTACTACTGCCTTTATTTACTATTGCTGTTACTTTGCTATTGCTACTACAAAACTGTTGCTGCTGATAAACACTGTGAGCAAGACTATTTCCAGGTGCAGCTGAATTGACAACTCAGTTGTTAAGGCTTATAAGTATTCTTTGTCTCCCCTTGTGTCGAATCAATAAATTGGGTTATACTACCTTCGAAGACTGTTGTGATCCCCTATACTTGTGGGTCATCAAGACTATTTTCTGGCGTCGTTGTCGGGGAGCATAGCTTTATTTATAAAGTTCACTTGGAATTATTATTGTTCGCTTCTATTATTTCATCATGGGAAAACTCATGATGGAAAATTTCCTATATTACCATCCACTACAAGAAGAGGTACAGTTCTGAACACCTCTGTTGCTCTTGATTCACCATCTGTAGAGTAAGCTCGTTACACCACCACACACACACACATGTTACACATACTGCTACTACTACTGAATCTGAAATTGCTTCTGATACTCATGATGTTACTTCTACTTTGCTTGATGAGAGTGGTTCATTAGGTCCTTTCCTAGATGCTACAATTGCTAGCTATAATGGGAAACACTGGAACTCCTAATGAAGATACTAATACACCTATTAGCTCACATGATAGAGAGAGCTATGATACTAATGAAGGTTATATTGATATTAGCTCACATGAATGATGAATTTATTGAAGAATTCCGAAACACTCATGGTGCTAGTGCTAAGAGACGTACTATTATACCTAAGCTATTTCCTGATGCTAAGTTTTCCACATCCCCCATAAACATTAAAGATAAGGATTATGATTTCTCTCTTGATTTATACTATATAACCATTGTTGAAAAGAACCTTTTTGTGGGACTGAAAATGAAAGTGTTGTGGCACATATGAATGAGCTTTCTACTATGAGTGGTTTATTTTCTGATGATATTAAGATGTGCACCGACTTTCTTGCTACAATTTTCCCTTTTTCATTAAAAGGAGAGGCTAAATCTTGGTTTAAAAATTTACCTCCTGGATCCATTGATATCCATGATTTCTTGATTGCTACTTTCTTTCAGAAATATTTCCCTCCTAGTGCTCTACATGCCGTTTTGTAGAAACTTTTTGATTTTAAACAGGGAGAAAGGGAGAAATTGCCTGAATCATGGGCAAGGTTTTGTGCTTTAATTCATGCACATCCTGGACGTCCATTACCTAAAAATGAGCTTCTTGATATATATTATAATGGACTAACTAATGAATCTAGGACATAGATGGATAGTTGTGCTGATTGTGTTTTCAGGAAAAGAACTCCCGCAGAAGCCGAGGATTTAATGGCTAAACTAAGCAAGAATTATAATGATTAGACTACATCTGAGCCAATTACACCTGAGTCAACCACATCGGAACCCACTGTGCTAGAGCCAACTCCAACACCAACACCCAGGAAGAGAGGAGTGATTAAACTGAATGATGAAGTGATGAAGGAAGCTAAGAAATGTTTTAAGGAGAAGGGTATTAAATCTGAAGATGTGAAGAATTTACCTCCTATAGAATAATTATGTAAGCCAATTTCCCACTCATCCACTATTGAGGTATACTCTCTCCAGCATTTTGATGAAAGTGATATTCCTTATGGTAAACCTCCTGATCAATGCTTAGAGGAACTTGATATTTTTATTGTTAAGCAAGATAATTTTAATAAGAGAGTGCAGAATCATTTAATGGAAAACTCTAGAGCTATTAATGAGTTGAAAGATATTGTGGAAAGAACCTCCAATGATGTTAAAATGCTTGTTAAACATTTCCAAATGGTTCAAACTCAAATTGATCAACTTGCTAAAGTACAAAAATATTTGCTAGTTACTATGTCCGGGGAATAACCCCCGGTAGGGTCATCAGGGGTAAAACATTGCCCAGCTTGGCTTATGCCAAGTAAAAGATAACCCAGGCCGGGTAACAACGGCCGGGTAAGAAGGTCGCGTGCGGCCGACATAAGAATTATGTCGGCCAATATAAGACAAGTTTGTCTACCATGCAGGAAGCAACGAGCCGAGTCTCACGAGGGAAGGCCGAGTCAGAAAGGACGCGTGGCATCTTTCCGAGTACGATGCAGGAAGGACCACGGTAAAGCATGGTCAAAAGAGAAGGGCGAAACCGGGTGACACAAAAGGAGCCGGGTGACACCCAAAGCAAGGCTGACGTACAAAGTCTTGTTATGATGCCAAAAGAGTTGGAGGATACGTACGAGAAGACCGTTAGCTGTGTGGCTTTGTGGAATGGGTCAAGGGCTCAGGGCTAGCCCATGACCCGGCCTACACAATAAGGACCAAGATACAAACAGTAACCCTTGAACCCAAAGGGATGTAACCTAGCTAGCCAACGCCTATATAAGGAGGGGCATAGCTAGGGTTAGAAGAGGTTGAACCAAGTAGGAAACTAGTGCCCTAAGGCTATGCTCAAACAGCTCTAGGAGCACTTGTAATCTTCTTGGATCAATAAAAATCCTAAGTGTGGAGAGTTCATCTTGTTCTTCGTGCATGGCTGGACCATGCACTCCCTCCCCAGTTACCACAAGCGTAAATTCAGCCCCCAACTTAAACCTACCCATGGCATCTGCCGTGACACCACCACGACAGTTGGCGCCCACCATGGAGCAGAAGCAGACGCTTGCTGGAGTTTTCATATGGACAGGCAACATCATCGCCAAGACGGGCGAGCGCATCTACTCCGGCCTCATCCAAAGGTTCGGGGCACTCAACTTCGTCAGTGACAACGCAGGCTGCTTTGGGACCAAGCCGTTCCCAAGGGGCGGTCGCTTCATCAATTTCGGCAAGCACTAGGTCTACATCGCGGTGCGCATGGAGCGCGCATACCCAGAGCGCGTCATCCTGGCGCCAGATCCACCTACGGTTCCTGTCGCAGGAAATCTTCATCAACTCGTCTCCATTGAGGTAATGATGATAGCTCCGAATCCCCCAACACCTCTAGTTGTCCCTGTGGTGAATGAGGATGCCGAGGGAGGAAATCCAGAAGAAACACCAAGGGTAGGAAGAACTGCAAAAGCGCCGCTAGAAAGGCCAGAGAACATAGCTAGGAGTAAGAGAGCCGAAGAATTGCAAGAAGCAATAGAGAAGTTAGCAGAGCCAGTAGCGCCAGCAGCTGATCCGACACCCGTGCAGGCCGAGTTGGAGGAGGCCAGGATAAAAGTCTTGGAGAAGGCAAAGGAATTAGCGCAGTTCCAGCAAGATGTAGATATCACAATTCGAGAGCTCAACTCGGCAAATAGAGTCAAGGGCGCTAAGACCCGGCTTGATGCAAGAAGGTTGAGAGGAAGAAACCTCAATGAAGAATTGGCAGACGCAACGTCAAAGATAACACCAGAAAACAGCAACGAAAAAGCCATGCGGCCGACTTACAACACTACAACAGCAAATCTGAGAGCCACAGAGGCAGCGATTGCTGAGCTTCCCCATCTGACGGGAGAAGCAAAGAGAAAACAACAGGAATGAGAAAATGAATTGGTAAGAGCAGCAGAAATGCTGAATGAAGCGTACTACAGGGCAAATCCAGCTGTAGTTGGAAGGTCATAGCTGGTTCACTCGGCAACTCCGATCTCGGCGAGATCAGCAGGCCATACAGCCTCCTCACCAGGAGTGGCGCCGAGACTGAGAAAAGAAAAGAGTGTGGATTCAGGAAGGAACAAGCAGATGGTTTCTTATGACCCGGTGGTGGTTCAAGGAAACCCGGCTCGTGCCTAGGGAACAAGAAGAAATGCCGTTCAGGGAAATGAAAACCAAGAAAATGCTGACCGAGAAAGGCACGCATGACAAAGAAATGACAATGGGGGGCAAAACTTTGCACCTCAACCTAGGCATGAAACTCACTCGGCAGGAGGGGGAACCCAGCTCTGAATCCTCCGCCAGCTCAACCCGAAAAGAGACAGCAAAGTGTGGTAAAGGTAGTGTAGCAACCTGCAGACCTGAACGCCAACAGGTACAATGATGGTTACTCGACAATGGTAAATGACGGGTATGAATTGTCGTATCATGTATACCAAGAAAAGGGAGCGAGACTCGGAGGCAGAAATCTCCAGCCAGATGATGCAAGGCTAAAGATCGACCGGATAAAGATGGCAAAGTTGATCGAATCACAAGATCCACATGGCCCACCATGTTTTGGTCCAAGGATCGTGAAAGAGCCACCAGTGCCAAACTTTCACCTGGCCAGTGGAACAAAGACCTACGATGGAAGCACAAAGCCAGAAGACTGGCTCATAGATTATGGAACAACAGTAAAGATCGCACAGGGAAATCTGAGATGGGCAGTGCAGTATGTACCACAGATGCTAGAAGGACCAGCAAGGGTGTGGCTGAATAATTTGCCACCCGGAAGCATCAACAACTGGATTGATTTCCATGAAGCTTTCGTAAGAAATTTCAGAAGAACGTACAAGAGGCCGAATCGCCCACAACAGCTAGCTATGTGCAAGCAAAGGCCGAATGAAACAGACATGAAATTCCTCACAAGATGGTGCACAATGCACAACTCTTGTGAAGGGGTAATCGAGTCTCAGGCCATTGTGTGGTTTGCACAAGGATGCATGCATTTAAGTGTACTATGGTAAAGGTTACAGAGAGATATGCCGGCAAGCTTGGCATAAACAATAAGAATCGCCAACTCATACACGTTAGGTGATCTGACTCAGCATCTACTTATGTCGGCGGACGGGATGACTAAGACTTAGATCTACGATGCAGCCGGGTCGCAAAGGCGCCAAGAAAGGGCCGAATATAGAAGCAAGAGAAGAGACGAAAGACCAGACTACAGGTATGGTTCGACTCAAGTCGCAGCTGTGAGTCAGGATCATCCAGATGCTGGAAGTAGCCAACGTCAAATAACAAATGGGTAACAACAATGGATACCAAAGAATGATGGCAAAAAGCCATATGAACAAAGAAATCCATATCAAGACAGGAAGAAATATACTTATGAAATGATTTTGGACCAACCGTGTAAATTCCACACGCTGAGTCTGAGTAAGCCGGCAAACCACACAACAAGACAATGCACTTGGTTTCAGAAGGGAGACAGGGTGGATTCACCGACTCAGCAGTTACCACCACCTCCCCCACCACCGCTCACAGGAGGAAATGCTCAAGCTGTTGGAACCGATCATAGATATGAGAACAGGCAGCCGAGATATCATAACCAAGAAAGAAGGGAGTTTGTGCATCAGGTGCATAACCCAATAGGTGATGACGCTCATGTCGGCCATGGAACCAGAAATGAGTACAGAGAGCATCACCAGAGCTATGTCATATTCGTCACAGAGCCGAATGACAAGAAGAGTCAACAGAGACGGATGATGGAAGTGAATGCCACAATGCCGGCAATTCCAAAGTACATGCATTGGTCTAAAGAGCATAAAGGATCACCCCAATATCATGCCAACACCAGGAGGCTATGCTATTGTCTTGGATCCAACGTTCATGGGCCCGGATATCAATGTAAAGTTCTCCAAGGTATTGATAGACAATGGCAGTAGCATCAACATCATGTATAAGGATACCATGCTCAAGTTAGGCATCACTATGAACATGCTGGAGCCGACTAAGACAACTTTCCATGGTATTGTGTCGGGACTGTCCTGTGAGCCAATTGGCAAAATCTGGGTTGACGTCTTGTTCGGCAACAAAGAAAATTGTCGCACTAAAGCCATAGAGTTCGAGGTGGTTGACCTGGTCAGCTCATACCATGCCTTACTCGGCAGGATGGATATGGCAAAGTTTATGGCCACTCCTCATATTGCTTACTTAAATATGAAGCTGCCAGGTCCATGCGGAGTTATCACAGTTGAGGGAGATTACAAGAGATCTATTGCTTGTGCCACATCCGGATCTTCGCTGGCCGAGTCATTGGTCATAGCACAGGAAAAGCATCAAATGATGGAAGTTGCGGCACTGTCCAAGGCGGCACAAATGTCTATGTTGTCACTTAATAACTCACATGGTAGTGTATCTTTCCAAGATACCAAGGAAACAAAAAAGATACAGGTTGATGAGGCCTTCCTAGAGCGCACAGATACCATTGGTGCTTGGTTATCTGACAAATAGGAAAGCGAGCTCACCAGCTTCCTCCGTGAGAATCGGGATATCTTTGCATGGTCCACACAAGACCTGCAAGGAGTTCCGAGGGAGCTGGCTGAGCACTCTCTTCATGTAAGTACAGATGCCAAGCCGGTGAAGCAACCCCTCTGCTGCTTCGCGGAATATAGGAGGAAAGTGATAGCCGCCGAGATAGCCAGGATCTTGGTTGTCGGGTTTATCATGGAAGTATTGCACCCAGATTGGTTGTCAAATCCAATCTTGGTCGAAAAGAAAAAGGATGACCCAAACATAGCAGTGGTGTGGCGCATGTGTATTGACTACGCGAACCTCAAATAAGACAGCTTTTATCACCCCGTATGGGCTTATTGCTATCGTACTATGCCATTCGGATTGAGAAATGCAGGTGCAACGTACCAAAGGTGCATGTAGAAATGCTTGCATGATCAACTGGACAAAAATGTTCAAGTATACGTCGATGACGTGGTGATAAAAACCAAACAAAGTCATACTCTAATTGAGGACTTGCGTCAAACATTCGCAAACTTAAGAAGATTCCGGATGAAACTCAACCCGGAAAAATGCACATTTGGTGTCCCGGCTGGAAAGTTACTCGGATTTCTCATATCCAGTCGAGGAATTGAGGCTAACCCGACAAAGATCAGGGCCTTCGAAAGAATTTGCCGAAAACCCTCAACAATGTCCAGAAGTTTATAGGGTGCCTGGCCTTGTTGAGTAGATTTATCAATCGGCTAGGCGAAAAAGCCTTACCATTATATCAACTGATGAAAAAATCAGACAAATTCACATGAACATAGCAAGCTGATAGCGCTTTCCATGAACTCAAAAAGATGTTGGCAACATCACCAATATTAGCCTCGCCACTATCAAAAGAGCCAATGCTGCTCTATGTCGTGGCAACCAACAGAGTTGTTAGTGCGGTATAGTGGTAGAGTGCGAAGAAGAGGGCAAATCAGTCCAAAGACCAGTTTATTACCTGAGCGAAGTACTCTCAACATCAAAGCAAAATTACCCCCATTACCAAAAGATGACGTATGGGGTGTATATGGCAGCAAAGAAGTTGAAGCATTATTTCCAAGAGCACCCAATACGGATAATATGCGAAGCACCTATCTCGGACATATTAGGCAGCAAAGACGCCAGTGGCAGAGTGGAAAAATGGGCCATAGAGCTAGCACCATACACTCCGCAGTATGAAAGACGAGATGCAATTAAATCTCAAGCTGTAGCTGATTTCTTCATGGACTGGATGGAAATGCAATATGAGCCACCACTCCCATATCCAAATTACTAGAAGATGCACTTTGACGGATCCAAGACAAAGATGGGTATGGGTGCCGGAATAGTGCTCATATCACCAAAAAAAGGATCAGCTCAAGTATGTGCAGATCCACTTCGATGCATCCAATAATGTAGCCGAGTATGAAGCACTTGTCCATGGGATAAAAGTGGCCAAGGAGATTGGCATAAAAAGGATCATGTGTTTTGGCGATTCGGACTTGGTTATCCAGCAAGTATCTGGGCATTGGGATGCATTGGATGCAAACATGGCACTATATCGTTTTCATGTGCAGCAAATTTCGGGATACTTTGACGGGTGTGAATTTCATCACATACCCAGGGCAGAGAATGAGGCAACTGACGTACTATCCAAGTTAGGCTCATCTAGGCAAGCAATCCCACAAGGGATAGCGTTGGAACATCTCAGAAAATCATCGATCAAGCCATCACTAGAGTCCGATTCAATATTCATCCCGACAAGCTAGGAGTTAGACGCTGTGCCAATGGACATTGACTCAGGGGCAGGTTCGAGTAACTCGGGTACTATCCCGCTCACCTCAGGGGTTGCCGAATCGCACTCGGGGACTCCTCAGGTTATGTTGGCAGAACATATGTCGGCTGACCCAATGGAAATTGATGGAGAAATAGACCCGGCACCAGTGATACTAGCCTGGGCGCAACCAATATTTAACTACTTGAGAGATGGAACATTGCTTGATGATGAGATATTAGCAAGACAAACAGAAAGAAGAGCAAAGGCATACACAATAATTAACAGGGAGTTGTACAAAAGGAGTGTGACGAGTGTATTGCAGCATTGCGTAAGTCCAGAGAAAGGCCAAGAAATGCTGTTGGACATTCACCAAGGAGATTGTGTGATGCAGCCCGTCCTACGACCACTACTACATCTACTCCCACGATCTCCCCAAGTGGACCCATGACTCGCGCCCGAGCGAAACTCCTTCAAGCTAAGGTGAACTCGCTCCTCTCCGTGTGTGACTTCGACACACCCTTGGATGGCTTGCTACTTCACACGCATACACTGTGCATCATCAGGTACGAAGAGAAGGACCCAAGGAACGGAGGAGAAGCAACCAGTCGCTGCCAGATGCAAGCGGTACTACCGATTGAGACGACCGGTACTACCGCTCCAAGCGGTCCTACAGCCTCCACCTACCGCTCGCCACAGGAAGCACCACTCCATGCCCCAGACGCAAGCGGTACTACCGGTCCAGCAACCGGTACTACCGGACAGCGGTACTACCGCCCGCTCCTACCGCTCGCCACAGGCGCCTCCGACGGAAGCTCCAGGATCTCAAGCGGTACTACCGCTCCGGAAGCGGTACTACCGGTTACCACCGGTACTACCGGTTGCCGGACCGGTACTACCGGTCCTGCCTGACCCTGATCGCCTAAGTTCGGCCCTATGCCTTGTAACCCTACCTATAATTTACCTTTTCGTTCCGAAACTACCCCTGTTTTGTGGCTGGACTATATATAGCCCCCACCCTCCATTGTAAGCAGTTAGACTTGGATAATAATAGATATTAAGGAAACCCTTTGAGGACTTATATCTATTGGTCTCATGCTCCTACCAAGGAGCACCGGATTATCCACCCACCTCTTGGATCTTGCCTAGTGCGTTCAAGTTGTACAAGGCCTTGGGTTCTCGGTGTCTCGCCCCCAAGTCGTCAAGATCTCACCAAGCACCTCATCCCCCGTTGTTGGCGTGGAGAGCGAGCTTCGCCCAACACCGATCCTAGGGATTATGTTGGACCGGTTGCCACCGGCGTGAGGAGTAGGCGTGTATCGTGTTTTGGTGTGTGTGTGTTCGTGGTTTTCATCGCTTTCCTCGATTTCATCCACCGACCACCTCTCTCCCCTCGTTTCTCATGGAATTCGTGAAAGATCGGGCCAACCCCAGGGTTACCCCATAACATATTGGTATCAAGAGCACGGTTGATCACGAATTTCCCCCAATTTTTTCTTTTATCCGCCTTAAAAACGAAAATCCTACCAAAAAGAGCCCAATTTGCCTTCGGATCGATCTCTAGATTTGGTGAGTTTTTCGTGGTTTTGGCCCATAGATCTGTTGCTTTGGAAGTCGATCTATAACCCCTGTTGTTTCTAGCCTAGCCTTTCGGTCAGACTTCCCACAAATTTGAGGTTCTTGGAAAGATCATCGCGTTCCAGTTATGTGCCAAGCGGTACTACCGGCCCTGCAAGCGGTACTACCGCAAGTAACCGGTACTACCGGTAGTACAAGCGGTACTACCGCTCACCGGTACTACCGTTTGCTTCAAGCGGAACTACCGCTCGCCCCTGGCCGTTTTTCCTCGCCTGTTGACACCTCAGTTTCGTTTGCTGAACTTTCCACCTTCGCTTGTCGTGTTTCGCGTGTTTGTCGCCATTTTCACAACAGCTTCCGCATCAACGTCATCCCGCGCTCAACGACACCGCGACACTCGAACATCATCCCCCACCAACGGTTGCAAGTCGTCAACAATACCAAAGGTATAACTTGCACCACCTTGACAGCCCCATATCTTCCTTTGTGTGTATCTATCCTATGAGAGCAACTCATTTTGTGTTTGTCTAAGCATTGTGCACTTGCCTTCGGAAAAGTGAGAGTGTGAGGCCAAATACAAAAGCTAACATAGTAGCATAGCAAGGGAGAAAAAGAAAAAGAAAAAGAATAAAAAAAAGCAAGAAAAGAAAAGGATAGAATAGAAAGTTACATAGTCTCCCAATACAAAGAGAATATCAAGCTTGTAAGCCAACAAGAGAGAAGAAAGAGCGCACCGAGGCAAGTGCACAAATCTATTGCTTATCCTCTTTTGGCAAGCGAGTTGTGGTCTCTCCTTGTGTTGGCATGACAACCGAGCGTAGCCTTCGTTAGGACCTTTTGTGCTCATTTTTCATAGTCGTGCTAACCCAATTTTTCTCCACGTGTGTGTTTTCTGTGTTTTTGTAGATCGTTTCCTTTTGCTTTTGATCTTTGGTTCTTTACCACGTAGGACAATAACCTTTTGCTTGGATCGTTTCGTTTGGTTTTTCCACAATCCTGACCTTCCACCAAAAGCCTTTGAGAGTTTCTTGCCATTTCACTTTACACGCTTTTTCGCTCATTTGTGTGGCAATTGGTTTGATATAATCTCCAAGGTGAGGTAAAAGGCTAACTCTCCACACCCTTTTTCTCCATATACAACCTTTGTCGGCTTTTCATTATGGACAGGCATGGAGAGCCATCCCAACCACCACCACCTCCGGAGGATGATAACCAATTCATGACAAGATGGGACCATTGGAAGGTCCGAGGTGAATTCAACTACCGTTGTGAAGATCTCGAGTGGCGCCAAGATGAACAATTTAGCGAGGCCCATGTGGAGTTCAAGAACATCGACAACCGCTTCGAAGAAGTCCGTGGCCAAATGCATGCCATGCAACACAACCTCGGGCATCAAAATGAAGCTATTGGTCGTGCACTCGCCTCAACGGATGAGAAGCTTCAACGCCTCATTGATGGACTCGCAAGGCCACGCTCGCGCGAATCAAGCTCATCTCGGCACTCCTCAAGTGAATCAAGTGCACCTCGCCGTCACGCTTCAAGGCACTGGGATGGACCCGTTCTTCAATCCATGAGCTCTTCGCAAGCGGTACCATCTCCGCGTCACGCCGCAACGTCAAGCTATGATGGTGACCTCTCCGCAAGACCTCCAAGGCGCGAAGCGAACTGGCCACAACCAAGGGCACTTGTGATTCAACAAGAACAACCTCGCATGGACCACCAAGGCCATCGCCGTTGACATGTACCTTCAACAACAAGTGAAGCATCCGAAGAGGACGAACAAGATCATCGTCGACGTGAAGCACTCGAAGATCCTCCAAGGCATCATCATCGACATGAGCGTCCACGTCGCCAACATGATGGTCATGATGAGCCTCCTCTACACCAAGAAGAAGAAGAGCAGCCCATTGCGCATGTGGCTCGACGTCCACCTCGCCACAGGGCGCAAGACAATGCTCCTCGACATCAACCACGACAAGAACAAGAGCAAGCTCCCCAAGCTCGTCGTGAGGACCATCAACCTCCCCCTCGTCCTCAACCGCGACAACAACACGAGCAAGCTCCCCAAGCTCGTCGTCAAAACCAAGTTCAACCACCAAACACGGCACCTCAACAACCGCAAGAACAACGCAACAATAACCAAGCAAGACATGAGAGCTCGGATGATGATGATGACCGTCAAAATAATGGCAACCGACGCAACCGGAACCGCAATGGAGAAGAAACTTTCGGCAAGCTCAAATTCACCATGCCAAAGTTCACCGGTTCCAATGAGCCCGAGGAATATCTCTCTTGGGAACTCAAGGTCGACAAGATCTTCCGCATGCACAATTATAGAAATGAGAAGATGATGGCCATGGCATCCCTCGAGTTTGATGAGTATGACAACCTTTGGTGGGAACAAGTCCAACTCGCTCGCGAAGCAAAAGAAGAGCCTCCAATTGCAACTTGGCAAGACATGAAGGCCCATATGAGATCCCGCTTTGTTCCTTCACACTACACGCGTGACCTCTTCAACAAGCTTCAAACGCTTAGTCAAGGAACAAAGACCGTGGAAGAGTACTTCAAGCAAATGGAGCTCAACATGATCCGTGCCAACATTGAAGAGCGCGATGAGCAAACAATGGCACGCTTCCTCAATGGCTTGAACCATCCTATCAAGCGCATCACCGAGTTCCAAAGGTACAACAACATGGTTGAGCTTGTGCACATTGCATCAAAGGCCGAACGTCAAGTGCAAGAGGACATCAAGTTCAACAAGCCAAAGACGTACTTCACATACAAGCAAGCTCCAACCACTACCCCAACGACACCAAGTGGAAGCTCCTCAAGTACAACAAAGCTGCCCTTCAAGCCAACTCTCCCTCAAGGAAAACAGCCCCCAAGTGGCAAACACACAAGGGATGATCAACCTTTCACCGGTGAATGCTACAAGTGTGGAGGCAAAGGGCACAAGTCAAATGCTTGTGGAAACAAGAAAGTTTTGTTCATCCATGACAACGGCGATGAAGAATACTTGAGTGAAGAAGAGTTTGATGCAAGGGTCAAGGAAGCCTTGGCAAGGCAACATTTGGAAGAGGACCAAGAACTTCTCGTGTGTGAGCATGACGCAAGTCCATCGCTTGTGGTCACAAGGGTCTTGACTACCCAAGCCAATGAAAATGAAGACCAACGCTCGAACATCTTCCAAACTCGTGCCGGCATCAATGGGAAGTCCATCAAAGTTGTCATCGATGGTGGGAGTTGCCACAACCTTGCAAGCACGGAATTGTGTGAGAAACTCAACCTCACCCTCCTTCCGCATAGACACCCCTACCATATCCAATGGCTAAGTGACCAAGGATCCGTCAAGATCAAGCACACCGTCTCGGTGACGTTCTCAATTGGGCACTACAAGGACACGGTGGAATGTGACGTGGTTCCAATGACGGTTTGTCACATGTTGCTCGGAAGGCCGTGGCAATATGACAAGCGTGCTTTGCATAATGGTCACTCAAACACTTACACCTTCAAATGGCTTGATAAAACTTGTGTGTTGCAACCAATGACTCCTAGCCAAATAATTGCGGACAATGAAAAGGCTTTAGCAAGGGCGCAATACACAAAAACACCTTGTGAGAAGAGTGGTGAGCGAGAGAACCACACCATAGTGAGTGAGAGCTACAAGCCAAACTCGAGTGGAAAAACTAAGAGTGTTCTTCTTGCCACCAAAAGTGAGATGAGAGAAGTGCGGAACAACCCATCCATCTTGCACTACGTCCTTGTATGCAAGGGACTCGCGCAAGGAACTAACAACTTGACAAATGTTCCTCCTTCTTTGATGGCTGTTTTGCAGGAATTCCAAGATGTATTTCCCGAAGAGCTTCCTCCTCTTCGTGGAATCGAGCACCGCATCGACCTCATACCCGGCGCTCCAAACCCAAACCGCGCCGCATATCGCACGAACCCGGAAGAGACGAAGGAGATCGAGCGTCAAATCAACCAACTCGTCTCCAAAGGTTTGATCCAAGTAAGCACTAGCCCAAGCGCGGTTCCCGTGATCCTAGTCCCGAAAACGGATGATACGTTGCGGTTATGCATGGACTGCCGTCCAATCAATGCTATCACTGTGCATTATCGACATCCTATACCACGTCTTGATGACATGCTTGATGAGTTATGTGGAGCCACGATATTTTCGAAAATTGATCTTCGTAGTGGCTACCATCAAATTCGCATGGCTGAAGGTGATGAGTGGAAAACCGCCTTCAAGACCAAGCTTGGTCTCTATGAATGGTTGGTTATGCCTTTTGGCTTATCCAATGCCCCATCTACCTTCATGCGCCTCATGAACCAAATTTTGCGATCTCTCATTGGAAAGAGTGTAGTTGTTTACTTTGATGACATTCTTGTCTATAGCAAGTCACTAGAGGAGCATGTTACTCATGTTAAGGAGGTTCTCCAAATCCTTCGTCATGAAAAGCTTTATGCTAATCTCCCCAAGTGCACTTTTGCAAGAGACAAGATGATTTTCCTTGGTTTTGTTGTGTCTTCTAATGGCATAGAAGTGGATGTCTCAAAAGTCAAGGACATACGATATTGGCCCATCCCAACAAATGTTAGTGAACTTCGTAGTTTTCATGGGTTGGCTGGCTTTTACCGTCGCTTTGTGAAAGATTTTTCTACAATTGCTTGCCCCCTCAACGAATTGACCAAGAAAAATGTAACGTTCGTTTGGGGAAAAGCACAACAAAAGGCTTTTGATGAGCTCAAAAAGAGGCTCACCGAAGCACCACTTCTTGCATTGCCGGATTTCACAAAAACCTTTGAGATTGAATGTGACGCTAGTGGTATTGGCATTGGTGGCGTCCTATTGCTTACCATAGTGAGAAACTTGATGGCGCACGCCTCAATTATCCCATTTATGACAAAGAAATTTTTGCCTTGGTTCGTGTTCTTCAAGTGTGGCAACACTATCTTTGGCCCAAGGAATTTATCATCCATTCCGACCATGAGTCGTTGAAGTATCTTAAGGGCCAAGCCAACTTGAGTAAAAGGCATGCAAAATGGGTTGAGTTTATGGAGTCTTTTCCTTACATTGTCAAATACAAGAAGGGCAAAGAAAATGTGGTAGCAGACGCCTTGTCTCGCAAAAACACAAGCCTTCTTACACGACTCGAAGTCAATGTCTTGGGTCTTGATGACATCAAATCTTTGTACGCGTCCGACTCCTTCTTTGGACCAATATTTGCACAATGTTCAATAGACAAAGGGATTGATGATTTCTATTTGCATAAGGGGTTTCTTTTCAAACAAAACAAGCTTTGCATTCCGAAATCGTCTCTCCAACTTTTGCTTCTTCAAGAGTCCCATGGTGGAGGCCTTATGGGTCACTTTGGCCGTGACAAGACATATGACATGCTCTCCACTCACTACTTTTGGCCAAAGATGAAGCGCGACGTGGAGCGCCACGTTCAACGATGCACTACATGTATCCAAGCTAAGTCTAAGTCCAACCCCTTTGGTCTTTATATGCCATTACCTATTCCTCATGCACCTTGGTCGGACATTAGCATGGACTTTGTGTTAGGCTTGCCTAGATCTAAACATGGTCATGATTCCATATTTGTCGTAGTGGATCGCTTTTCAAAAATGGCACATTTCATACCGTGCCATAAGACCGATGATGCTTCACATGTAGCAAATTTGTTTTTCAGGGAAATAATTCGGCTACACGGTGTGCCACGAACAATCGTCTCCGACCGGGACGTAAAATTCATGAGCTACTTCTGGAAGACCCTCATGGCCAAGCTCGGCATCAAGCTCCTCTTCTCGTCCGCCTCGCACCCTCAAACCGACG
Organism: Avena atlantica; assembly: GCA_910589765.1. Taxonomy (NCBI): domain Eukaryota; kingdom Viridiplantae; phylum Streptophyta; class Magnoliopsida; order Poales; family Poaceae; genus Avena; species Avena atlantica. Next base: position 375,748,024 of record OU342738.1, read on the forward strand.
GACAAACCGAGGTCGTCAATCAAAGTCTCGGCACACTCCTCCGGGTGTTGATAAGGAAGAACCTTAAAGACTGGGAGGAATGCATTCCACACGCCGAGTTCGCCTACAACCGCGCCAAGCACTCCACCACCATGAGGATCCCGTTCATGATCGTCTACGGCTTCGAGCCTCTCACCGCGCTCGATATCCTTCCACTACCACTTCATGAACGTGCCAATATGGATGTTGTCAAGCGCGCCCAAACAATGATGAAACTACATGAAGACACACGAGCTACGATCGAGCAACAAGTCCTTCGCCAAGCTTCAAGGCTAAACAAGACCAAGAAGGAAATGATCTTTGATGAGGGCGACCTTGTGTGGATACACTTGAGTAAAGACCGCTTTCCCAAGGAACGCGACTCCAAGCTAAAGACAAGAGGCGATGGACCATTCAAGGTGCTAAAGAGGATCAACAACAATGCCTATGTGATCGATATACCAACATCGAAGTATCTTGTGAGCTCGACATTCAATGTCAACGACCTCTCACCCTACCATGGCGAAGAGGAAGTTGTGACGGTTGAAGAGTCGAGGACGACTCTTTCCCAAGGGGGGAGCTGATGTAGCCCGTCCTACGACCGCTACTACATCTACTCCCACGAGCTCCCCAAGTGGACCCATGACTCGCGCCCGAGCCAAACTCCTTCAAGCTAAGGTGAACTCGCTCCTCTCCGTGTGTGACTTCGACACACCCTTGGATGGCTTGCTACTTCACACGCATACACTGTGCATCATCAGGTACGAAGAGAAGGACCCAAGGAACGGAGGAGAAGCAACCAGTCGCTTCCAGACGCAAGCGGTACTACCGATTGAGACGACCGGTACTACCGCTCCAAGCGGTCCTACCGCCTCCACCTACCGCTCGCCACAGGAAGCACCACTCCACGCCCCAGACGCAAGCGGTACTACCGGACAGCGGTACTACCGCCCGCTCCTACCGCTCGCCACAGGCGCCTCCGACGGAAGCTCCAGGCTCTCAAGCGGTACTACCGCTCCGGAAGCGGTACTACCGGTTACCACCGGTACTACCGGTTGCCGGACTGGTACTACCGGTCCTGCCTGACCCTGATCGCCTAAGTTCAGCCCTGTTCCTTGTAACCCTACCTATAATTTACCTTTTCGTTCCGAAACTACCCCTGTTTTGTGGCTGGACTATATATAGCCCCCACCCTCCATTGTAAGCGGTTAGACTTGGATAATAATAGATATTAAGGAAACCCTTTGAGGACTTATATCTATTGGTCTCATGCTCCTACCAAGGAGCACCGGATTATCCACCCACCTCTTGGATCTTGCCTAGTGCGTTCAAGTTGTACAAGGCCTTGGGTTCTCGGTGTCTCGCCCCCAAGTCGTCAAGATCTCACCAAGCACCTCATCCCCCGTTGTTGGCGTGGAGAGCGAGCTTCTCCCAACACCGATCCTAGGGATTATGTTGGACCGGTTGCCACCGGCGTGAGGAGTAGGCGTGTATCGTGTTTTGGTGTGTGTGTGTGTGTTCGTGGTTTTCATCGCTTTCCTCGATTTCATCCACCAACCACCTCTCTCCCCTCGTTTCTCGTGGAATTCGTGAAAGATCGGGCCAACCCCAGGGTTACCCCATAACATTGTGGGCACCATGCATCATCAAGAGCATTGGTATCCAAGGCATTCCGACATAGATTCTACTGGCCAAGTGCACTGGCAGAAGCACAAAACTAGTTAGGAAATGCAATGGTTGCCAGCGTTACGCGTCAAAGTCACACTTACCAGCATCCGAGTTAAAAACTATACCAATCACTTGGCCATCCTCAGTATGGTGCCTGGATATGGTAGGACCATTCAAACCAGCGAGGGGTGGCATGACTCACATACTAGTAATGGTTGATAAGTTCACCAAATGGATAGAAGTGAAGCCCATCAAAAAATTGGATGGAAAAACAGCTGTCACATTCTTGAAAGACATAATCCTAAGGTACGGTCACCCGCACAGTATGATCACAGATAATGGCACAAACTTTGCCGAAGGAGATTTCGCTCGCTTCTGTGGGAAAAAGAAAATAAGACTTGATGTAGCGTCAGTCGCTCATCCAGAATCAAATGGATAGGTTGAACGAGCTAACGGCTTAGTTCTATCCGGGATAAAACCCCGCCTAATGGAACCACTCCAGAGATCACCTGGTTACTGGATCGAGGAACTACCCTCAGCGCTGTGGAGTTTAAGGACAACTCTAAATCGATCAACAGGCTATACGCCGTTCTTCCTTGTGTATGGGGCAGAAGCAGTTTTGCCTGCCGACATAGAGTATGACTCGCCAAGAGTAAGACAATACTCGGAAGCCGAGGTGAAAGAGGCCCGAGAAGATGGAGTTGACTTACTCTAAGAAGCAAGAGAATTGGCATTGTCCAGATCCACCATATACCAACAAAGTCCCCGACGCTATCATAGCCGGAAAGTTCAACCTCATGTTTTCCGAGAAGGGGATATGGTGCTCAGACTAGTGCAACGCACAGCTGGAATGCATAAACTATCACCCCCATGGGAAGGACCATTCATTGTAAGCAAAGCATTGCACAATGATTCATATTATCTAATAAATGCTCGTGAAGCACAAAAGAACAAGGAGGACAGATCAGGTGATGAGACCAAAAAGGCCGTGGATTGTGGCATTGCTCCGTCCTTTCTACACTTAGGAGAAACAGTGTATGTATCTCTCGAACTCTCATATGTCGGATACTCATGCCGGCTATGTGCTGATAATAAAATGATATGACTCGAAAAACTGACTCGGGGACTGCCCCCTATGTGTGTTCTTGAAAATTCTATGTCGGATGGCGTTAACACTTAAACTTATCTCGGAATAAGTAATGTTTACTCGTATAGAATCAACTCTTCGACTATGTTGTTGTCCGAAAACACGGCTTCATGGCAAGCAAGAGGAAAAGATCAATGGCGAGTAAACATGAACACCGGATAAGTAAAGGGAGAAACGCAAGTCGGCTCTATGTATGCCTTTAACTAACCAATTGCAGGATATGTTGGTTTGTATGTCGAATGACCCTAGGTCAAGTTGTCTAGTTTCATGTCCGCCAACTGAATCCTTAGAACTTTGAGACTAATGTCGAACGCCAAAAAAGGTAGACAAGAGCCAAATTCAAGGAAAAAGGGAAACGACAAATGAAACTCGGGGACTTGCCCCTGGATGATTGGCATTTAGAGTAGAATAAAAGTTTAAGCCTTAACAAAAGGCGCACATACCCAAAATAAGTGCACTGTATATTACATTTGCACCCGGCATACAGGGATCTCATCAAAGTTAAGTGTTTTTGACATAACCAGCTTAAGAAGCAGCTGGACTCGGAGGAGCATTCTTGGGGCTGGAGCTGGGAGCATCGTCTAGAGTGTCGGCTGAGTCAGGTGCATCATCCGAGTCTGCAAGACCCTCTGACTCGGTGGCCTCGCTATCAGCACCGTCATCGTTGATAGTCTCGGCAAGCGGCTCACCAAGGTCGAGGAAGCTGAGCCCATCGCACCAGGCGTGCACCAGAGCATACTCTACCATGGCGTAGGCTTGCTCTTGGCACTTCTTGATGAGCTCAGGCTCATGGATCCACTTGCCTTCGGCCCTCATATGCTGAAGAACATCAAGGTTGATGTCCTCATCCCATGAAAGAACAAAGGCAAGGGCCTTTTCCGCTACAGCGCGACCGGCCGACTCACGCCACTGATCCAACCTGTCCTCAGTCAAAAGTAACCTGGCAGCCAAAGGCTCAGTGAGCGTGGGCGCATCCTCATCCGGCCAGAGAATCCTAAACGCGTGGATTGCCGACTTAAGAAACTCGACACCACATGACTTAAGCGTGGTTGCACGCTCTGGCGGCGCTACCAGGTGCTCATCGATGGTGATCTCGCCGTCGGCAGGAGCTCTAGATTTGGCTCGAACCTTCTTCATTGCCCTCAGGGCGAACATCTTAGATTCAGGAAAGTTCTCTGCAAACACGAAGGAACATAAAAAACAATGGAAGAGGGGCAACGAATAAGGATAGAAGTACAGCGAAAAGAGTAAAAACTCACTACCGAGAAATGAGTTGATCGCGCCAAGCTTGCTCTGCCAGATCTTAGCCTTGGCCTGAAGAGCTTCCAGGTCCTGGTGCACCGACTAAACCGCCAACTCGGACTCCTTGAGAAGTTCATCAGTCTTTGCAGCACTGGCGGCTTGCTGGTCAGCTTTCTTGGCAAGCTCTTCGCGCAGGCCCTTCAGCTACAACTGGTGCTTTTGCTCCATATCAGCCACCTGCTGCTTCAGCCGAGTCACCTCGTCTTGCTCCTTTTGTAGCTCGATCCGGTGCTTCTCTGCTTATTTGGAGCATGTGACTCATCAGTGACAGCAAATTATCTCGTTTTATCCAAGATAGAAATGGAAAAGGAATAAACAGCGATGCGAAGCGGTCACAGGATTTCTAAGAACTCACTTTTAGCATCGCTGATCTGCGAGTGTACCGCATCAATGGTAGATTGGGCAGAAGCTGTGGAAATATAGTGAGAAAATTCAGGGAGATGAAACAAAGAAGATCTGCCGAATAAAAGCAAGACGAGTAAGAAAACTACCTTGGCCCTGAGCCTCGACTTTCATATCTTGGTGAGCAAGCTCAAGCTTTTTATACTCCTAAAGGAGAGCCTGATGCACCTTGGTATGCTCGTTATGCATAAGCTACACAAAAAATATCTAGTCAGGAGGTGTACGACCAAGCTTATAGCCGAATAAGTTCCTTACACGGCAGTAACCTTGGGGGCTAGGGATCAAAAATCCGACATGCAAATTTGGTCGGAGAAAATAGAAGTTGGGTTCTAACTCAGAGCTTATAGCCGAGTAATATAAGTTCCTTACTCGGTAGTAACCTCGGGGACTAAGGATCATGCACAATATAAATATACTCAGTACGCAAAACAGTAAGTGAGTGGCATACCTCGTTCACTTGATCTGCTTTGGCCATCAAGGCGATGGCATGCTGAGTCATCTCTGAGACAGCCTTGGGGCCTAGCTTCATCTTCTTATGGCCAGAGCTGGAGCTAACTTCTTGCTCGTCGGCCATGTTCTAGGCAGTGGCATAGCGCTCTGCGGAGCTAAGGCCCTGCCCGCTAAGCGTCCAAGTTAGGACTTGCCCTTTCTTCAGGGTAGTTACCACCCCAGCACGGGTAGCAGCGGCACTGGTATGGAAGGCACCAGCTCTAGAAGCACTGCCAGATCCGACAGCTGCAGACTCGCCCAACTGACCCGCCGAAGTGGGTGCCGTTGTTGATGGTGTGGGCCAAATCTATGGAGTGGTGCCTGGAGCGTGGACCAAGTTCAGTTGCTTGGTCGCAGATGGCTTACTAGGCGCGGAGCAAGCTTGTCCTTGAGCGGCAGACCGGGTCTAGCTTTTGGACAGAGAAGCGGTAGGAGCAGGTCTGAGACTGGTTGAGGATATAGGAGCCGACTGAGCAGGCTCGACAACAATCTGAGGGGCAACAACTGGGTCAACGGGCACACTAGAAATAGGGGGCTAACAACAGGGGTCCTCTCGGCGCTGATATTGCTGGCGCCAGGTTCAAGAGTTTGTTCGGGTAAAACAACTGGAGAGCTAGGTCGGGTCTCCTCCGTAGGACGCCCCGCCGGCTCGGCCTCACTCTGAGACTCGTGAGCCTCAGTAGTGGGGGCAGTGACCCGGACGGGTCTCTGCACAGAGGTGTCAGTACGAGGAGGAGAAGCAGGCCTTAATGGCGAAGAAGCCATGCTAGGTGCAGCTTGGCTAGCAGACATGGCCGCGCTGAAAATAAAAACAGAAGCCTATAAGAGGACAATCACAGAACAGAAAAGGAAGATAAAAGGTAACAAACAGATAAGCTTACCCGGATACGGTCGGGTCACGCGGGGCACGATGAGTAACCCGGCACCCTGCGGTCTTGCGGGTCTGGGATAACGTGGCAACAGGAGGTGCGCCAGGATCAAGTCGGCGCTTCTTCGAAGGCTGAGTGCTAGAGGAGGCACCGCGCCACTTAGTCAATTTGGAAGCGGGGAGCTTTCCATACCTGCCTAAACCAAGGGGAGGCTCCTCGTGTACCTATCCAGCTGCATGAGTAAATAAAATGCTCAATGGACAATTCAAAAAGCTAAGGTCAAAAGACAAGTACCTCCAGAACTTCACAGTCCACGTCATCATCGTTAGACCAATCTCGCAAGGGATTTCGAGTAGAGGTCTTACCCGAAGCAGAAGCAGCAGCGGCTTGCGGGATTGGCATGAAGCACTCCAGGTCGAACTCAACCTTGTCAGTGTTAGAGCGATCATCAAAATAGCCGCCAGGAGGGACAGTACTGTCATCAACCTGGTGAACAAGATTCTGCGAAAGACAAACAAAATTAAATTAATAAAGAAATAGAACGGCAAGTAAAAGCAAGGAAAGCTATGTCGGCAGCGATTTGGCGACTCGGATACTTACACAGGGGACATGCCTATCCCGGCTGAAAGAGGGACAGCTCTAGGCCCAATTTCCCGCTAAGTTCAGCTTAAAGATCGAGCTGACTTGGCGGGCCACTGAGTCGTTGGTGAGATCCAAAGTGGAGTGCCGGGTAGGATCTCGCGGGCCTCTCATGAAGCACATCTTGTGGCTTTTGGCCTGGATGGGGCTGACTCGGCATGCGATGAAAGCGCACATGAGGTCCTCCTCAGATAAGTGGAAGTTCTCATCCAGCGAGAGCAGCCTCTCGAGGATCCTGTGAGCCTCATTCACTGCGGCATTCTTGTCGCATAGGTCAAGCTTCCATAGCTCCTTGCTAGGAACCTCGTCCTTGAAGGGGGAAGCCGGGTGTAGTCGTTGGACCAGCTGTTCTTGACATAGAAAAAGGTTCTATGCCACTTCTTGCAAGAGTCAATGCTAGTGACCCGAGGGAAGATCGAGTCCTTCTTGGGCATGATGCTAGCAGCACCGCACCTAGTGGGCCTCTACTCAGCACGGGGAACACCAGGGTCAGGCAAGACTTGTATCAGGAAATTAAAATATTTGGCCCAAATAAGAATGGTGGGCCAGATACCGAGATAGCCCTAGCATGCAGAAATGAAGTAAGAAAGAGAGCCAATGGGACTGGCAGGCAAATGGTGAGTTTGCAGATGGAAGGTGGAGGGGAAAGACATAAAGAAATTGCTAACAGGAAGAGCGAAACCACGCTCGAAGTGCGAGAGGAAAACTACCCTCTCGTTAGCCTCGGGCTTAGGAACGATCACACCTAAAGGAAGGCGACAATCAAATTCGAGTGGGGTGCGCCTGGTGGAGCGCAGCCACTCGAGTTCCTCCACCGAAACCGTTGAGCCCTCCCAGCCGCCGCGCTCGCCGGCGGCGACCTCGTGCTCCTCCGCCTCCTCGCCGGCATCACGAGCGTCCATGATATCACTTGGTTCGGGCTCTTCCGCTGTTGGAAGAGCCCTAGAGACGCAAGGCCCTGTCGTAGAATTGAAAGGTGAAGAAGAGAATCGTTGGAGAGAAGCAGCAGAAGAGAGGAACCACAAGGAGGCAGTTTAGATTTGGGGGCGCGAGGAAGAAGAAGGAGGCAAGGGGGAAACTGAACAGGCAAAGGCAGTTAAGTTCCCCTCACCCCTACTTAAGGAGAGTAAAAACCCCAGGCGCGGGATCCGTCTATGCCGTGTGGCCATTGTGTGGCCGTGTATTCGGCCGAGTGAGCGCGTCAGCAAGCGCCACGTGTAGGAGATACACGGAAAATCCACAGCCATGTCACGCTGCACAGGGCACGAGGCGCTGAGCGATGGGACAGCCATAGTGACGGGAATTACTGCGCCGCTGTCACTATGCGGTCAGGATTTGGGACAAAATTTGAGGCAAGCCATCATGATTACAAGTTGTCGGTGACTAAGGCAAGCCAAAAATGACTCGGCAGCGATGAAAGTGACTCGGCACAAGGCAAAAAAGAACCAGAAAGTCAAATATGAGACTCAAAAGGGGCAAAATAGACTTGGCAAAGATCAAAATTACACCAAACAGTGCGCCCTAAGAAGTAAATGCTGAGATAAAGAGAAGTTCCAAGCACATTAAAGGAACCTGGAGATTCCTAATAGCAAAAGCTGCTAGGCCTCACTAGCTTCAGGGACTAATGTCAGGGGAATAACCCCTGGTAGGGTCATAAGGGGTAAAACATTGCCCAGCTTGGCTTGTGCCGAGTAAAAGATAACCCAGGCCGGGTAACAATGGTCGGGTAAGAAGGTCGTGTGCGGCCGACATAAGAATTATGTCGGCCCGTATAAGGCAAGTTTGTCTACCATGCAGGAAGCAATGAGCCGAGTCTCACAAGGGAAGGCTGAGTCAAAAAGGACACGTGGCAGCTTTCCGATTAAGATGCAGGAAGGACCACGGTAAAGCATGGTCAAAAGAGAAGGGCGATGTCGGGTGACACAAAAGGAGTCGGGTGACGCCCAAAGCAAGGGATGACGAACAAAGTCACGTTATGACGCCAAAAGAGATGGAGGCAACATACGAGAAGACCGTTAGCTATGTGGCATTGTGGACTGGGTCAAGCGCTCAGGGCTAGCCCATGACCCGACCTGCATAGTAAGGAACAAGATACAAACAGTAACCCTAGAACCCAAAGGGATGTAACCTAGCTAGCCAACGCCTATATAAGGAGGGGCATAGCTAGGGTTAGAAGAGGTGGAACCAAGTAGGAAACTAGTGCCATGAGGCTATGCTCAAATAGCTCCAGGAGCACTTGTAATCTTCTTGGATCAATAAAAATCCTAAGTGTGGAGAGTTCATGTTGTTCTTCGTGCGCGACTAGACCGTGCACTCCCTCCCCGGTTACCACAAGCGTCCATTCGGCCCCCAACTTAAGCCTACCCATGGCATCTGCCGTGACACCACCACGACATACTGCTTCTGGAGATAAACATGCTTAGAACTAGGAGTGGTGCTTCCACTCAAGATCCTTTATATCCTGAAGGACATCCTAAAATAATTAAGCAAGGTTCTCAACAAGTTGAAAATATTGGTACTTCTTCTAAGAGAAAAAAAAGAAACAAAAAACAGTTGTAAAATCTTCTAAACCTGCTATAGATCCTAATAGTATATTTGTCTCTGATGCTGAAACTGAAAGTGGTAATGATAACAATGATGCTCCTGATAAGGAAGAAATTGAAGAAGAACCTGAAAATCACACTAAGAACACTAAGTATGCCAAGGAAGATTTTGTTGCTAATAAACATGGTTGTGAAAGACAACCTTGGGTGCAAAAACCAATGCCTTTTGCTAATAAGAAACACAAGTCAAAGGAAGAAGAACACTATAACAAGTTTTGTGAGTGGATGAGACCTTTGTTTTGCAAATTTCTTTGACTGATGCTATTAAATTTCCTCCTTATTCAAAGTATATGAAGGATATTGTGTCTAATAAAAGGAAGATTCCTAATGAGGAAATTTCCACTTTACTTTCTAATTATTCCTTTAATGGTAAGGTTCCAAAGAAACTTGGGGATCTAGGGATTCCAACCATTCCTTGCTCTATTAAGAACAATTATGTTCGAACTGCTTTGTGTGACTTGGAGCTGGAGTTAGTGTTATGCCTTTTTCTCTCTACAAAAGACTTCAACTGGAAAAATTTATATCAACTGATATATCTTTGCAAATGGCTGATAAGTCTACTACTATTCATGTTGGTATATGTGAAGATGTTCCTGTTCAAGTGGCTCATAATTGCTTGGTATGATTTTATTATGCTTGAAATGCCTGAAGATGATAATATGTCTATTATTCTTGGGAGACCTTTTCTTAATATTCAGGTGCTGTCATCAATTGTAATCAAGTAAAAGTAACTTTTAATATTAATGACAAGGAGCATACTATTTATTTCCCCAAGAAAATTGATAATGCTTATGGCTTAAATTCCATTGAAAATATTGAGGGCATCAAAGTTGGACAAATATATTGTCCCATACCACAAGAAAATTATGAAACTATTATGATTGGGACTATTGCTATCAAGGTTGAGGTAAGATAATCATTTTTTGAAATGCAAAGTTTTGTTTCATATAAAATTGTTTTGGTAACAAGACTTGATCAACCTTGTTAAGAAAGGGATTTTAAATGAACAAAACAATGTTTTCACAATGATTATCCTTGCTCACTTTTATTTTATCTATTTTAATTTTATCTTTCACCTTGTTATTCTTTGTTTTGCTAGTTGTCTGCATACTAGAGTGTCTGAGAACTTTTGTAGTTTTAGTTTTGGTATGTTTTTGCATATTTCCAAAATCATTTTTTTAAGCAAGAAAATCATTTTTTTCAATACGTGAAAATTGCCCAAAAATAAAGTTTCCAGAAAAATTCTAGAAAATTCATATTAAATTTTTCTGTCGAAAATGGAGTAGAGAGGTACCTGGAGTGACCCACGGGGCCCACCAGGAAGGCACACCACCTGGTGGCGTGGCCAGACAAGGGGCACGCCTGGCCCTGGTGTGGGCCACCCCTGGCCCTCCACTTATTCTCCTTCCTGCCACTTCACTCTCTCTCCCGAAAAACACCGGAAAATTTCTCATAGCTCGAGTTCTTGCTGCCCTTTCTCCCAATTTTTGATCTCCTTGCTCAGCCCTCCTTAGCTACTGATTTTTGGAGGGATTGCTCTCCGGTATGTGCCTCCTCCGCTTGTCCAAGTAGATTTGTGATTGATGGATTATATCTTGAGTATTTTTCTACTATAGGTGACAGGTTATGTGAGTTTTCATGCTTGTTCTATGCTTAGATAAATCATTTTGATGCATGTTTAGCCCTCTTGCAAGTCCCTATAGTAGTTCCCCTTCATTTATTAGCGTGGAAATCACTTGGTTTGATGTTTGTCTAAAAATTTCAGAGAAGAAGATGAATGAACACCAGCTGAATCAACATGAACTGAGGGTACCTGATATTATGAAAGTCCATCATGAGGAGGAAGTATTCCCATCTATTTATCCATGCCCCGAATTCATGAGAGCTGTAGGAATTTTCCAGGATTTCCAGACTCTGATTTCTAATGCGGGGTTGGAGAATTTTGTTGGAGAGGAACCTTATCAATATGTGAAACTAACTATGTCTGTGGTGTAGGATTTTCGATTTAGTTGGTCCTTTCCTAACCCCATGGTTCATTATAAAATTTACAATATAGGCGTCGATCTCCCTTTGGATGATTTTTGTGTAGCTATTAAAGTACCATAGTGGGGTTCGTGCGAGAAGATTAGAGAGAGGCCTACGCCACTTGTGGACTTATATGTAGAGATTTTCCAGGAGAGAAGCTTCTTAGAGGAGAGTGGTAAAATTCGGAATATTCATCTCCCATCTATTCGATATTTTGCTTATTTCATTGCCAAGTGTGTTCTTGCTAGGAATACTGCTAGTAAATTATCTTCATATGATCTAGATTTTATCTCAGTCGCCTTGAAACAAGATAGGACTTATAATTTGGGTGCTTTGATAGATTTTCGTCTTGCTGCTAACCATGAGAAAGGTGGAATTTGTGGAGGCCTCATTGCCTCTCGTTTATTAGCCTTGCATGGTTTAGCGCCTCATCATTCATACTTGCAGTTTCCCATAGGGAGGCTTGATTTTAATTCCATGTTACAACATAAATTTGTTTCCTCTTGGGCAAATTTGAGAAGTTTACCTTATGAAATAACATTTATCAAGAGAGGTTGGAGAGGAGGTAAGTCTGAGCGAGTGGTCCTTTTGACTGCACCTGCTTTGTTTAACTTTGATACCGGGGAAGGATGGTCACTCACGGAGGAAGAACTCGACTCATACAAGGAGGAGCTCTCCCGGCAAGAGGATAATGTTGGAAGGGAGGCCGAGGATAGTTTGATTCGGCCCTCCAATACAGGGGAGTCTTCATACCAGCATCCGACTTTTGATTGGGGCGCTTCTTCTTCTTCACGAGGTCCTGATTATGATCATTCTTATGATGACCCACCGGCTTGGAGTTCCTACCCGCGATATTGATCTCCACTTAGGCCAAAAGCCTAAGCTTGGAGGGAGGTATACCGACATCACACTCATCTACATATCATGTTCCGTCGGTACTTTGCATATCCATGTTTCGCTTTCTTCTTAGTTTTGTTTCTGCTTTCCAAAACACAAAAAGACCAAAAATATTTTTTTGTTTCTCTTTGTTTGCTTCTTTATCTTTTAGCTTTCGTTTTCTTCACCTTCTTTTAGCTTTGGTTTGTTATAAGAAAAATCCAAAAAGATTTTGTTTTGTTTGCTTTTGCCTTCAGCGCTTGCTTTAAATCGAAAACCCAAAAATATTTGTTGTTCTTCTCTAGTTTTGTTAAGTTCATTGCAGGGTTCAGCGGTCCTCAGTGACTCGTTTGGAGTTTGGTTTTATCTTATTATTCAAGCCACACAAGTGAAAGGCAATAATGATGATTTATGATAACTCGAGGTGTGGTAAGAGGACGGTAATGAACTCTATTTTTTTCACTTCTGTACATATACTCATCATTGTGGGCATGCTTAGTCTGTTCGTGTAGGGTGTATGTTATTTAATGGATGCTTAGTAGTTCTTGCTCTCTTATTTAATGGATGCTATTGTTTCTCCTCTAGTTTGTGTGATTTGGATACAACTAATGTGGACTAACGTTTTTTTCAGCAAAATTTCTTTGGTGTCTCGTTTTTGTGCAGAAAATCAACTTTCAGGAAAAATTCCAGAAAATATCACAAAACTCCTATTTTACCATAAGACTCACGGATCCAGAAGATGAGACGGAGAAGAGCCACGATGGGCCCACACCACCTGGTGGCGCGGGCTAGGCCTGGCCGCACCAGGGGGTGGTATGGCTACCTCGAGCACCCCTCGACCTCTCCTTATGCCTACATAAGCCCTCTGACCTAAAAACTCTGTGGGGTTCAACGTTTTTCCAGATAGAGTTCTGCTGCACCGCCACCACCAGAAACCGTGATTCGGAACCAAAAACTCCGTTCTGGCACCCTGCCGGGACGGGGTTTTGGAGGAGATCATCGCCATCATCATCACCAACGCCTCTCCATCAACCATCCATGTTTCCCCCATCCATGAGTGAGTAATCCCCCGCTGCAGTCTATGGGGATGGTAGGGATTGGATGAGATCTATCATGTAATTGAATAAGATTTTTAGGGCATGGTGCCTAGTATCTATTGTTAGTGATTTTTGACATTGTTGCAACTTGTTATGTTTAATGATTGTCACTAGGGCCCGAGTTCCATGATCTCAGATCTGAACAAGTTATTGATTCATGATGATATTATTGTTTATGGTCTTATCTGCAAGTTGTATACACATATTGTTGTCTGGAACCCGAGGCCCCGAAGTGACAGAAATCGGGATAACCGGAGGGGATGGCTGTGATATGAGGATCACATGTGTTCATGGAGTGTTAATGGTTTGCTCCGATGCTCTATTAAAAGGAGTACCTTTGGTAGTTAGTTCACATTTCTTTTGGAAAAGTGAATATGCATAAGTTGATGATTCCATGCTCGTATTTTCTTGTCAATCATAAGCTCATTGATGCACGATCATGATCTATTCGCTTATTTGCTCGAGGACGAGCAAAGGTTTAAGCTTGGGGGAGTTGATACTTGCATCATCATTTTTAGGACCTTTATGTACTGTTTAGAATCATATTTACCTTGATCTATCATTATTTATGCATATTTAGATGATTTACGGGACTTTCCTACAAAGTCCCTTCCATTGGTATTTAATTTCAGAGAGGTAGAAAACCTCCTTTTTCATGTTTTGTTGTTTCAGGGACCTTCTGGACGTCTAAAAATCGGAGGAAAATACCTGATGAGTTTTTCATCTAGAGAATCAACTTGGGCCAAATAATAAAGCGAGGGGAGCCACGAGGCCTGAAAGAGAACAGGTAGCGTGCCCACCCCCCTAGGCGCACCACCCATGCTATTTTGGACCACAAGCATCGCCTCGCCTCCTACTTTTTATAGAAGCCTCTGTATCACCAGAAAACATACGCCCTATTTTTCCCACGATTTACACAGGTGGTGACGGTGACAAAAGTCCTCTCCTACTCCGGGAGGGGGCAGATCCTGCTGCACCGGAGCGTCCGGTGAGGGGGAAATTGACGCCATCGTCATCACCACTCCTCCTAGGCGTAGGGGAGGCCTCTCCATCAACATATCCGCCAGCACCATCATCATCACTATCACCATCTCCAAGATCCATCTCGTTCCCCTCATAGTTTGTGACTGATGGAACCCCGGATATTATTTTAAGGGATATTTACATGTTTGTGATTAGCATCTTGTCTTTATTTAGTGGAGAGATTATGTTTTCATATTGTGGTGTACCCCATATGCTACTGATCCATATCATGTTTGCCACTTGTGAGTAGATCCCCATGTTCCTGAGGGCATATGATGAATTGGCTGTGATTTCCATATAATATGCAATGAGTATGTGATCCAGTTTTTTTATTTTATATTGTTCTATGATGGTTTTATGCGAACGACGACTGCATATTACTTCACCTATATGGGCTCATAGGATAATACTTTGATGCAATGATAGGGGTTGGAAGGGACGGAATTGACAAAAACCGTTATCCAATACTTCGAATTGCATTGGAGGGATTATATGCAGGGACCATTGAACCTATTGCTATGGTGGGACATTTATGTCTTAATGATTCCTAGATGTTCATGTGAATGGATCTAGGACCTATCATAATTGGTGTATTTAGCTCATACTTATGGCTGCACCTAATTTAGGCTCCGCCCTAAGGGAATGAAACTTGACAACATATTCATCATATTGTGTAGAAATCATCATGCTAAGTAAATCCATGTCGCCCTCAGGAACGCTTGTCATATATAAGTACGCATACATACTTGAGTTTGTCCTCTTGCTGCATAGAGGATTGGGCTTTCTCTCATTCAGGGCATTTACTTATTGCTATTTACTTTCAGCACTTTATATTCTTGCAAACTACAAACCATAAACCAAATATACTGCATTTACTATTATTTTCTTTGTCAAATTTGCAAACCAATACCCTCAGCTCCTTGTGGGTTTGACAACCTTTCTTTATTGAAAAATACTACAATTAATTTCCTGCACTTGGGAGCCATCACCCAGCCAACCTGATCAGGTGCTCTGATGAGGACATGAACCTGGTGACCCGGGAGCTTCGCCGCCCTATCACGCAGTTCCTCTACGTGCTATCCCTGCGTAAACCATCTGCAACATCTCCGGTTGATCTGGTGGCCACCAAATTTCCATCATGGAAAGCATACATGCTCAACAAAGGGGGCGGCTTGATCTCGTAAAGACAATATTGCTGTCCATACTGATCTACACCATGATGTCCCTTGACATCCCCATAGAGACCATAATCGCCATTGAGAAGATCATATGTGGATTTATCCAGAAGGGGAGAAATACGTGCATGGTGGACATTGGCTAGTGGCGTGGGATAGGGTGTGCATGCCCAAGGATATGGGGGGACTCGGCATCCCCAACCTGCGTCTCATGAACATTGCGCTAAGGGACAGGTGGCTATGATTAAAGCAAGTGGAGGTGGACAAACCATGGCACGAACTTGACATCTGAGTTTCGGAGCTAACAAGGCAACTCTTCGATGCAGCAACTATTTCGGTTCTTTGGGACAAAGCCACTACATTCTTCTCGACAGACAAGTGGTTACCATGTGGATGGCTTCGGCGCCAAACCTCTTTGCAGCGGTTCCAACGAGCGCAATATCCACACCTCCGGTGCGCTAGGGCCTGCCGGGGGGCTGGTTGCATGATGTTCCCCTGCTCTAGGTGTCGCGGCCATCAGAGAACTCCTTGATGTGGCAGATCGACTGGAGGAGATCACCTTGACAGAAGGGACCTAGGATGTCTTTAAGTGGAACTAGGACCCGAGTAGCTACTACACCGCCCACTCCTCTTATCAGGCCTTGTTTGCTAGGCGGACCTCGATGGCGGGGGCCCTACAGATCTAGCGAGAACGCGCCCCCGCCGGCTGTAAGGTACTACTTTGGCTAGCTGTCAGAAACAGATGCTGGAACACTGACAGGTTGAGTCGGCGCGGCTTGCAACACCCTGAAGCGGGCCCCTTCTGCGGCCAATGTGGGAGACCATCGACCATCTACTGATGGGATGCGTCCTAGCCCGTGAAGTATGGGCAACCTGCCTAGGATGGTGGAACAAAAGCCATTGCATGCCGGACCAGGGCTCAAGGCTCATAGCATGGCTTCAAGACTTGCGGGGTGGCAAGGGCCGCGTCCGTGACATTTGGACATGTATAGCCCTAGTCTGTTGGACGCTCTGGTCCCACAAAAACAGCGTGGTTTTTAAAGGGGCATCTCCTGGAGAGGTCATCTGAAAGATCTCCGATGAGGCAGGGGCGGAGGACCGCCACGCGCGACTGCCTAGGAAAGGTGGACAAGCGGAGACGTCGCGAGTAGTTGGTTAGGGTGTATGTGTTGTCCCTAGGACGGCGTGAACATGGGCGGAGCCCAATGAGCTCACCCTGATGCACAGGCATCAGGGTCCAACAAAAGATTTAGTAGTGATTATCATCCAAATAAGGCATGTGCATCAGGCTAGGTATGCACTTGTGCATTAGGCTCGTCTCATATCCTTCAGGCCTTCGAGGCCGATGGCCACTCCTGCACGCCCAAGCCTGCTCAGGCGCGCAGGCCGCAGCTATTGAGGCTTCACTTGTACATGCGCGCCTGCCCACGTACATCAACACGCAGATCAATTCGTCCGTTTTGTTGGGAAACTGGGCCGGTAGAGACCCATTCGGTGTGGCCTCTACTAGGCTAGGGTTAGCCCATGTGGGTATCCTATCCCCTTAGTCTATAAATGGAGGAGCAATCATTGTACGGGAGTTTATCGAGGAACATTCAATAAAGTTTCCCCTTGTTCCTTGTGTCATTTTCCTGTGTAATCTTGTGTACCTTCGACTCTAGTCTTCTTCCTCGGGTGTGGAGCAGCCTCGGGACCGGCCAGCCGGCAGGGGGTGTTCAACACGTTATCACCACGTGTCTCTCCGTCGAGCCTCCGTCAAGCCACCGTCGAGCCTGCATCACGCAGGCTTTCGTTGAAGGTAACCTGAATCTGACCGAAAAATGGATTCGTCTCTCGATTTCCTTTCAAGATTTGCGTTCAAATCATAGATCAGATCTAATCTATGGTGCTGATTTTCCTTCTCGGGAGTCGAGCTGACCTGCTGTCGCCGACCAATGTCGATCTAATCACTCTTGGATTAGGAGTTTGTTGACTGTACTGTCGATGCGTGCACCTGCTGTGCCGATCTGGATTTTTTTAGTAGATCGGACTAATCTTGGCCATTTTATTTAGTAGATCGGATTGATCTACAATTTTTTATGAACTCGTTGCAACCGTACACGCAAGCCATGGCTACTGAGCAGAGCCACGCTGGCTGCTGCCGGCCACGCCACGCCGCCGCAGGCCCCGTTGGCCGCTGCCGCGCCACGCCGCGCCACCGCAGGCCCCGCGACGCCGCCGCGAGCCGCTGCCGCGCCGTTCTGGCCGCCGCGTGCTGCTGGCCCCGCGTTGCCGCCGCGAGCCGCGCCCGCCGCTGCCACGCCACGCTGGCCGGCCACGCCGCCGCGAGCCGCGCGCCGCTGGCTGCCGCGTCGCGCCGCGTGCCGCTGGCCCAGCACCGCCGGCCGCGAGCCGTCGCCCGTGCGCTGCCGCGCCGCAGCAGCTGGCCGGGTCCGCGCCGCCCGCGCCGCCTCCACGCCCCGCTGGCCGCCGCTGCCGCTGGCCGCACGCGTGCAGCAGCTGCTCGCCGCGCTCCCCCGCGCCGTCCCGCGTGCTGCGCCGCCGCTGGCCGCGTGCTCGCACCGCCGCGCTGCCGTCGGCCGCTGGCCTCGCTAGCCTCGCTGGCCCGCCACGCGCTGGCCGCGTCCTGCTGGCCACCGCCGAGCCGCCGCGCCGGCCGCTCGCCGTCACCGCCTGGTCGCCGCTGGCCGCGCGCGCACAGCAGCTGCTCGCCGCTCGCCCAAGCCGCGCATGCAACATGCAGCAGCTTCAGTTGAGGGTGGGCCGTACCACTTGGCCAGGCGTTTGGCCCGCACGTGTAGTCCATTTTCTGGACCGTTTTTAATATTTCGTACGCGCCTGCGACCTTCGTCGGCCACGCCCACACGCCAATCGCACCGCCGGTCCGGCCTGCTGCCGGCACCGCCACTCAAGTCGGGAGCTAGCAGAGCTAGCTCTGTTCCCTCGCTAGACGGGCTGGGACGGTCTGGAGCGGGCCGGCCGCGCAAAGGCAAGTGTGGATGGGCCGTTTGGGAGCACGCGATCGCAGGGCGGTTTGGCCCGTTTTTGGTCCTGTTTTCGGTTTGATTTTGCACAAGCTTTTGTACTATGCTTTACTACAGTTATTAATTATCGCCCAATTTTAATACTTTGTATCTCATAGTTAGCTTGTACCGGTTTTACATTAAATTTTGGAACGCCGTCATATTTGAATTATTGTATCGATTATCGCATTTATGCAACCGATTACCTGCTGTAATCTTACACACTTTGCATAAATTGCAGATGACCGGAATCGTCAGCCGCGAGTTCCCGGAGTTGACCCAGGATGGTCTTAACTACCTGACTTGGGCCTTGGACGTTGAGATCGTCCTCGAGGGCCGATGCATCAAGGATGCGCTGATTGCGGGGACCCCGACGGCCCCCAACACCACCATCCCGGCGGACAACGCCAAAGCCCTGCACTTCCTCCGCCATCACATGTGTGAGACTCTCAAGAACGAGTACATGGCAGAACGGAGTGCTTCTGCCCTTTGGACCGCCCTCAACAAGCGGTTCTCTAGGCTGAAGTACACCATTCAGCCACAGACGGAGGCATATTGGATTCGTCTGAGGTTTGCGGACTTCGAGACAGTGGGAGAGTACAACTCCAGGTTGCACCGGATTTGTACCATTCTTCGGCTGTGTGGGGATAGTACCACCGATCAGTAGAAGATAGACAAAACTCTCTCCACATTCCATCCGGACAACATCCAGTCCTCGCGAAACTTTCGCCAGGAAGGATTCACGGAATATGCAGCGCTTATTGATGCTCTCCAGGTGGCCGAAGCACAGGATAATGTTCTGAAAAATAACTTCTCCGTGCAACCCTTCGCGGGGAGCCCAAGTCATGAGGCTAATGCTGGTGCCTACAAGGTGCGCAAGCCCATCCACAAGAAGAGAGGCAAGAAGGGCAAGAAGGGCCCCAACTCGTCCAACTCGGCCAAGCAATACAAGGCGGGCAAGGGGGAGGCAAGGCCCCAGGACTGCTTCCGTTGTGGCTCCAAGACTCACTTCTCCAGGCAGTGTTTGGCCCCTAAGCACTTCGTGGACGCGTTCAAGGCCAACAAGAAGGCGGGCGAGGCGCACCTTGTCCAGGTTGAGGCACCACTAGCGCCCGGAGCGGCGCCTGTGCAGAACGTCGCGCCCGTAGTGGCGTAAGACGTAGCACAAGTGGCAGCACCTTCGGCGGTTCCCACGAACGCCACTGTGCCCATGGAGGTTGAGCACATTGTGCCCCCCCCGCCTCAGCTAGACATCTCTGCTGCCTCGATGATGATAGCCAACGAAGAGAAGCTCAATGATCTTGAGATACAGGCTGAGATTGATGGTTTCTCTGCAGAATCCACCTGAGTTCCTTTTTGTTGTGATGATTTCTTTTCCGCAAATAATCTGATACAATTTTTCGATATGGTTGTAATCTCTATGAGAGCATAACATTTATTTGTTTTCGGCGATTGGATGACACTTATTTCATTCATTTATTCCATTATTTCGTTGTGTGATGTTCTGAAATGTTTATGTGTTTTACTTACTTGATGTAGCATCTTCCTCGCTCCATTATATTAATTAGGCACTATATTTTAGAACGCGTGTGGCGCCCAAATGGAGGAAACATGTCTTGCTGATAGCGGCACCACAAATACCATCTTGAGAGAAACAAAGTATTTTGAGTCTATTACCAAAAACCCCGGTAACATAATGACGATCGCCGGCTGCGGTCCGTATGTAGTTGGCTCCAGAAGAGCAACTATCATACTCCCAAATGGAACAACTCTCTTGAGTTTTAGAGACATCCGCGCAAATGGTTTCCATATAGAAATCGATGATGATGAGAATGGAAAGGAGTTCCTACTCATTACCAAGCACGGCAAAAATGGTAAACATGTTTTCGAAAGACTCCCTTCATTAGCTACTGGGTTGTACTACACTAAGATAGTAGCACCACCTATTTACACTACCCTTAAGACTGTCTTTAGAAGCTCCGAACTATTCTGCCTTTGGCATTATAGGTTAGGCCACGCCGGTCTTAGGATGATGAGAAATATAATTAATAACTCGAATGGTCATAATGTTAATGTGAAAAATTTCCCGAAACCCGATGATTTCGTGTGCTCCGCATGCGCTACGGGAAAATTGATCATTAGACCGTCCCCCCTAAAGGTGAAGAATGAACTCCCTGCGTTCTTGGAATGTATTCAAGGAGATATATGTGGTCTAATTCAGCCCCTCTTAGGGCCGTTTCGGTACTTCATGGTGCTCATCGATGCTTCCTCTAAATGGTCTAATGTTTGCCTGCTGTCAACAAGGAACCATGATTTTGCAAAGTTGATCTCTCAGATCATACAAATAAGGAATAAATTCCCTGATTATCGTTTAAAGTCTATTCGAATGGATAATGCCGGAGAATTTACTTCAAAGGCATTCGATGATTATTGCATGGCAACAGGAATCAAACTTGAGCACTTTGTACCGCATGTCCACACTCAAAATGGACTTGTGGAGGCATTGATTAAAAGGATTAAATTCATTGCCAGACCACTCCTTCAGGGTTGTAATTTACCAACTACATGTTGGGGACACGCGGTGTTACACGCCGCTAATCTCATCAACTTTCGACCATCGGCCTACAACATCCACTCTCCTATCCAACTTGCGCAAGGGTCGGCACCGAAAATTTCCCACCTACGTAGGTTCAGCTGCCAGGTATATGTACCTATATCACCACCCCAGCGATCAGCAATGGGACCGCTCCGTAAGTCGGGGATATACGTTGGTTTTGAGACTGTGTCCATAATCAGGTTCTTGGACCCCTTGACAGGTGACTGTCACACGGCCCGTTTTGCTGACTGCATTTTTGTCGAGGATCTTTTTCCGACTTTGGGGGGAGGTAATCAACCCCTGGATGACAAAAGTCGAGAAATCACGTGGAAAGCCACGGGGATCCACGCTCATGACCCACGCACTGTTGAGACTAATAGAGAAGTCCAAAAGATACTAGATTTGCACTTCCTAGCGAATCAACTGCCCAATCATTTTAGTGATTTAAAGACTGTGACAAAGTCGCATGTGCATGCACGCAATGCACCGAAAAGGGTTGAAATACCCAAGAAAAATGATGGTATACCCGCTCCTGCTCCAAGGCCTAAGAGGACGCGGAATACGGTTTCTCAAATCCCAAGTACCCGGGGACGCCCAAAGAAAAAGGATAAGAGAGATTTATTACAATCTGTCCCTGTTGAGGGGAGCCAGTTGAGACCTGGCACAAGTATGGATATTTCAGTGCACGAAATTGCGAACTTGAATTTTCCTATATCGGAAATACCTAGCGAAGTTGTGTGCGCACACATCGGGGCGGGAAAGCTAAAGGACCTAGCTCCTGGATTGGGAAATCCGGTGGAGCAAGAGGATGTGTCTGATGCACTCCATGACGAAATGGCCATTAACTATGTTAATTCAGGCGAGTCATACAACCGAGCCATGGCAAATGTCGACGTTAATTTTGCCAAGAAAATTGCCTCAATCATAGATCTTGACCCTGAGCCTAACACGCTCGCTGATTGCAAGAAAAGGTCGGATTGGAAAGATTGGCAGAAGGCAATCACTGCTAAATTATTATCGTTAAACAAAAGAGAGGTATTTGGACCTGTTTGTCTAACTTCTCCCCACATTCGCCCCGTTGGCCATAAGTGGGTTTTTGTTCGAAAGAGAAACGAGAATAATGGAGTAGTAAGGTACAAAGCAAGGCTCGTTGCTCAAGGTTTCACTCAGCGACCAGGTGTCGACTTTGAGGAAACTTACTCCCCGGTCATGGATGGAATTACCTTTAGATACTTGATCTCAATGGCAGTAAACATGGACTTAAAAATGAAACTAATGGATGTTGTCACCGCTTACCTATATGGTAACTTGGACTCGGACATATACATGAAAGTACCAGAAGGTATCCCTGTTCCGAACCAGGATAGAGCAAACAAGAGCTTATACAGTGTTCAGCTTAAGAAGTCATTGTATGGACTAAAACAATCAGGTAGGATGTGGTATAATCGTTTAAGCGTTTTCCTTCATCGGAGGGGCTACGCGAGCAATGAAGATTGCCCATGTGTTTTTATACGGAGATCCCAGGATGTTTTCTGTATTATCTCGGTGTACGTGGACGATTTGAATATAATCGGTACACCTGACGATATTGAGGAAGCGAGTTCCTACCTGATGTCGGAATTCGAGATGAAAGACTTAGGCAAAACCAAGTTCTGCCTGGGTCTGCAACTTGAGCATTCCCCTGCTGGGATTCTAGTTCACCAGTCGGCCTACACCCAGAAGGTGTTGGAACGATTTGGGTTTGAAAAGGCATATCCTTCTAAGACCCCGATGGTCGAAAGATCTTTGCAGCAAGACAAGGACCCGTTCAGGCCTAAAGAAGAGGGGGAGGAAATTCTGGGACCGGAATTCCCCTACTTAAGTGCAGTTGGCGCACTTATGTACCTCGCAAATTGTACACGGCCGGATATTGCATTCGCCGTCAATTTGCTTGCAAGGTATAGTTCTAAGCCTACCAAGAGGCATTGGAAAGGCGTTAAGGACATCTTTAGGTACATACAAGGGACAAAGGACCTTGGCTTGTTTTACCAAAAGAACCAAGACCTATCTGTTGTAGGCTATGCAGCTGCTGGGTACCTTTCGGACCCGCACACATCCAAGTCGCAGACTGGATATGTTTTCCTTTGTGGTGGAACAGCGATTTCCTGGAAATCATCTAAGCAAACTCTTATGTCAACCTCGACTAACCACTCGGAAATCATAGCATTCTATGAAGCATCACGAGAATGTGTATGGCTTTGACGAGTAGTCAGCCACATCAAGATGTCATGTGGACTGAACACCATACAAACTCCAACAATTATCTACGAAGATAATGCCGCTTGTGTTGCACAAGTCCAGACGGGTTACGTGAAGAGTAATCTCACAAAGCATATAAACCCCAAGTTCTTCTATGCACATGAACTGCAAAAGATGAACGAAGTGAAAGTCTTGCATACTAAGTCGTGTGAAAATCTCGATTTGTTCACTAAATCATTGCCAGCATCTTCTTTCGAGAGATGTGTCCGTGGGATCGGCATGATGAGACTTTAGGGAGATGCAAGGTTCAGGGGGAGAATCTTCACAAACTCATCGCTGAAATCTTGATCCCGATGATTGAGTACTTAACTTTATAGTTAAGTGAATTGTACTCTTTTTTCCTTAGTGAGTTTTTATGAAGTTTGTCACATGAGGTTTTTAATGAGGCAATTCGTGCAACATAGCAAGAAGTATACCATGTGCATTTCTCCATATTTTTTTTACTGGGTTTTTCGGAGTTTTAAGCCATGGTTATACAGATAAGATACCCAGGGGGAGTGTTGGGAAACTGGGCCGGTAGAGGCCCATTCGGTGTGGCCTCTACCAGGCTAGGGTTAGCCCATGTGGGTATCCTATCCCCTTAGTCTATAAATAGAGGAGCAATCATTGTATGGGAGTTTACCGAGAGAAAGTTCAATAAAGTTTCCTCTTGTTCCCTATGTCATTTTCCTGTGTAATCTTGTGTGCCTTCGACTCTAGTCTTCTTTCTCGGGTGTGAAGCAGCCTCGGGACAGACCAGTCGGCAGGGGGTGTTCAATATGTTTGCCTCCTCTTCTATGCACGGGCGGCTCGAGCACATCGGCAAGACAGACAGCGACCCGCGATGCACGGACGCAGGCGTGCTGATCGACAGCTCCTCCGATCACCGGGCACCGCCAAGCCTATAGCCTCGCCTCTTTCCTCTGTCCACCCGTTGATGGTCCGCCTAGTATCGGTCTCGGTGGCTAGAGTACGCCCTAGATTGCTAGGTCAAAGTTAACAGATTTGACTCCTCATGTTGTTAATTTTTTACTTCTTTTTGCAAAAATTATTTTTAGCAGATGAATCTCATCAATATACGGTAAGAGATATATGTAGGGTACACACACTTAATCAGTACGCTTCATTCGCTCTCTGTCAAACATAGGTATCTTATGGAAAGCTTATTCTCAAAAGAAAAGAAGTATCATGAGTTGTTCCGGAAGACATCAAATCGAAAGAGGAGATTCAATGGATGCAAGGTCCAAGCAAAAGGAAATTCAATAGTACTCCCTTCGACCCATATTAGTTAGATTTATCTAGATACGAATATATCTAGTCAAGTTTTAATGTTAGATACGTCTATATCTAGACAAATTTGAGTCAACTAATATGGGCCGGAGGGAGTACTAAAAGGTAATGTTTAAAACTGAGCTACTTTAGTAGTATATAATTAATTTTTGTCCAGTCTACTATGTTTCACTTGAAAACTAGATCTATTGTTTATCTTGTCGATTATTGAGCCTTGGTGTTGGATGATGTATTTCGGAATTTGAAAACATGAGACATAATTTTCAAGAATTTATACCCCTATTTCATCAACGTAGGCATTTTTATTTTATTTTTATTTGCTCGTCTGTTACATTCATACTTAGTCTTAGCCCTCCTTTATGACAAAGATACGTCTCCTTCAAAAAAAAAAACCAGGAATTAATAAAATCATTTTTTACTAGTTTCCTAGACACCAACAAGATCCACCTTATAATCCATAATGGCATCTCTGAGAAATCTTCTTTTTCGACATGATAGCTTCCTATAGGTACTCAAGTCGACCATGCATGCATGTGTGGCATGGACAAGGAGGGAGGCGTACGTACACCCATCATAGCTAGCTACATATTCACGCCAGGCCAATAATGGAAAAAGAGAAACAGAATAGAATACTAGAAAGGATGCCTTCTGTTGGCAACCGCTGAAATGAAACGGATAGATAGCTAGCTAGCTTGGTCGAGCGAGCGACCGAATTCTAGATCGAGCCTGTCTGTCGACGTGACAAGCTGAAGAAGATGTATCACTTCTCCTCAGGGTCGCAGCAGCCGGAGGCCAGGACACAGAGGAGGATGTTCATGCGTCGAGGGAGCAGGCGGTCCTCACCGTCATCCTCCTCCTCCTCTGCCAGCCTCAAGGAGATCGGCGAGGAAGCCGCCATCCCGAGGGATGAGCCCCTCGTACAACGATCTGGCTTCGGCCCCTTCTCGGTGAAAATTCAGGTGGCAAACCCGGTGCCCATTCCGGAAAAGATCTTGGACGACCATGGCGCGGGGAAGCTGTATGTGGCCGTAGGGGAGGACGTCGAGGACGGCAAGTCCAACCTCGTCTGGGCAGCTCGCAACTTCCTGCGGGCCGGCCATCCCAAGCTCATCTTACTGCACGTCCACAGGCCTGAACACAGAATCATGACCGGTAAGAGAAACTGACTTGACATCCTGTATCTCCAAATATCACATTTACTTGTGAGTTTACTAGCTAGTGATCATCTATGGTGAAACTCAACTTAATTGTCTACACTAGGGTTATGCAAGGTTTCTGCGAGGCAGCAGCAAGAGAAGGACCTCCAAGCATACAGAAAGATTGGCAAGGAGGAGAGCAACACACCTTTAAACCAGTACCTCGATTTCTGCAGAGTTTCTCTCAAGGTCAGTACTCAACAACCAGTTCAGGCTGAATTCTGAAATCATATCTCCTAACCATTCTGTCGCTGCATTGAAATAATTACAGATCCAAGCTGAGACGCTCGTCATCGAGAAGAACAGTCCGGCAAATGGCATTATCGAGCTCATTGACCAGAATCACATTACAAGCCTTGTTATGGGAACATCTTCCTTCTTGCCGTATGTCTACATCTTTAACCCGACGACAGTTTGATCAATCGCAATCATTCACAGCTGCACTGCTCATATACGGTCCAAAATTTGTCATTCTTGTGAATCAATATGTTACCAAAAAAAAATTCCATCCTGGATATTACCTTTCCATTAATTCCTCAACAGGAAATACAAAGTTCAATATCTAACAAGATAGTTTGTTAGCAAATGGAAAATAGTCTAATGTACAAGCCAAACACTCCAATAAATATAATCTAGGTTATTTATGTTGATTCTGAATCTTTCATGCATGAACAGACAGAGGAAAGAGCCAAATTCAAAAGTTGCCGGCAGTGTGCATCTACAGGCCAAACCATACTGCCAGATTTTCTATATTTGCAACGAGATTCTCGCTTGCACTAGGTATATGACTGTCATGCAGCTCTCAAGTACACATATACAATAATTTGCAAATTTTATCTCGAGCAACTTCTCGAAATTTTTTTCCAGCTAACAAAACAGCTGTGCCATGGTTCTTCGTCATTTTTTTTAGGGAGCCCACTCACCTTTCTGCAGAAATAGAATCACCACAAAGTTGTGTCTCACATAACCCTGGGTTCCCTCCAAGATCCCAATCACCACCACGTTTCCTGGCCTCTAAAGCCCAACAAGACCTTCAACGACGACAGCCCAATTCAGCTAGTTATACTTGTCCCTTGTCTGAGATGCTAGCAGAAAGTGTGGAAAACATGCCAGCTACGAGGCGGTGGTCGGCTGAAATGACACAAACAGGTTTCTCCCCGAATTCCAGCCAGCACAACAGCACTGGAGGATCATCAGGTTTCTCTCTGAACTGTACGGATGGTTCACTAGTACCTGTTTCAGTTGCAAGCTCTGGAGAATATCAATACTCTATGGTAAGCTGCATGTAACTAGTATTAGAACTACGATTCAAGAGGCTTCAGTCCTAGCACAAGTGTAGAAGAAAAAAGCTGACACTAGAATGTACAAAAAAAAGTTAAAACTTAAAATGTTACTGATATTGCTCTGTCATCTAAAATTTGGTTGACCAAGCAAGGTCTTTTGTTTTGGTCTCCATTGGAATACTTATTACTCCCTCCGTCTCAAAATAGATGACGGGAGTTTGTCTAAATTTGAATGTATCTATGTAATATAATATCTACATAAATCTAAATTTGCGACATCTATTTGAGACGGAGGGAGTAGCAGGTAATTTTATCATACCTATGAATTCAAAGCAAACATACTTTTTTGGCAGGTGGAAACTGCCGTACAACATGAAGTGTTTGAGCAACTAGACCAAGTCCGCAATGAGCGACAGCGCTCGAGAATGGAAGCATCCAAGGGCCAGCAGAAAACCGAGAGGGATTTGTTTGAAACTTCTATGATGGTATGTTGTTTGTTCTTGCCACATACCACTGGTTATCCTTTATAGTTGCATAATCTACTGTATGTTCCAAATCATGTTTATCTCTCAAGTAAGCCAACTGTTTTGTTGCAGTTCAAAGCACGCGAGAATTCACTCCGAAAAGAAAAAAAGGAGGTAGAGGAAAAACTGACCAGAGAAAAGACCGTCCTTCAAAAAGAGCACATCCATATACGCAAGGAGCTGGAGAAGGCAAACAAGCAAAGGGAAGAACTGGAGAACAAGCTTCTCCATGCCAATTCCATGAAGGAAGAGCTGCTGCTTGAGAAAGCCCATGCTGTTAGAAAAGCTGCACGGACACGACAAATGAACGGTAACACTGTAGTTGGCTCTACTGGTACAGTTGCCTTGACAGAGCAGCTACGAAGAGATAAAAGAAGCAACCGACAACTTCGGTGACTCCAAAAAGATCGGGCAAGGTGGATGTGGAAGCGTCTACAAGGGTTTTCTCCGTCGTACTGCTGTGGCTATAAAGAAAATCAACCGTGACGGCGCAGCAGGGGAGAAAGAGTTCAACGATGAGGTAATTTTTGAGTATTTTTTCTATGACATAGGTTCGTAGCCGGAGATTAAGATGTGTATTCGTTCAGATGAGGAAGAATAAATCTAAAAGGGGGCATCTAAATACTTGATTTTCCATCTTACTGCAGGTAGCAATACTGTGTAAGATGAGGCATCCAAACCTTGTCACCGAATCTCAAACATAGGAGAAGGCATTGCCCATGGTGATCTGAAGCCTGACAATGTCCTCCTTGACGCTAGCTTTGTATGCAAACTGGCAGACTTCGGGATCTCTCGTCCCTTGAATCTGACAAACACTACTGTCACCCCTTACCACCGCACAAACCAACTTAAAGGCACAATGGGATACATGGATCCAGCATACATTGCCTCAGGGGAGCTCACAGCGCAGTATGACGTCTACTCCTTTGGAGTAGTTCTGTTCCGACTGCTAACTGGCAAGAGTCCCCTAGGCCTTCCGAATAAGGTGGAGTCGGCCTTGAGGAATGACATGCTGCAAGATATAATTGATCCTTCTGCAGGGGACTGGCCACTTGAGCACGCTGAAGAATTGGCAAGACTAGCACTGAGATGTTGCCGGTATGACAGAAAGGAGCGGCCTGATCTTGAAAAGGAGGCCTGGGGTGTCCTGCAAGCTATGATGAACCGTCGAGACGATAAAAGCCAGCCACCGACGTTTTTCATCTGCCCAATGACACAGGTCCGTTAACAAATCAGATTCAACCTTGATTAATCACCTTGTATTTACCTCCTGATTAATCACCTTCAACCTTAGAGTTCAAGTCCCTGTGCCCTAGTTAATGAGGTTTTATTTTCTTTCAAGTAGGTGCTTAATTAGCGTGGTCACTTTGTTGGCCCAGCCCCAAACGCCGAGTGCAGTCCGGCGTGACGGCAAAATCTTCCGACGAGTTCACGTGTGTAGAGAACGATCTGCCAGACAGCGTTGAGCTAGCTAGCTGATCAGAACACCAGTTCACGATGGAGTACGTAAAAAACAAGTTGATAGCCAGAGGACCGTCTCGGTCCTATTGAATCTTATTGCTCTCCACGTCTGGTTTACAAGCTAGCTATTACAGGATATAAATACTAGACTTAGTACCAACCGAGTCGAACAATAACTGGTGGAGTACCCGGACTAGAACAACGTATCTTAATCGTATTCTACGGAACAAAGCACACGACGCCGTGCCGGCGTCCGGTCGTGATTATTCCTAACAATCACCCCCTAAGCACGATGTGCCCGTCTTCACAGCTTGAACGCCGATCCTTTCTCGCATCTTCGCGAACTTCACTCGTCCCAAAGATTTAGTTAGGATATCCGCAAGCTGATCATCGGTGCAAACATAGTTGACTTCAATCTTGCTCTCCTCTACACACTGCCGTATGTAGTGATACTTCGTATCAATGTGCTTACTCCTGTCATGATGTACTGGATTATTGCACAATGAAATTGCAGACTTGTTGTCAATATTGAGCACCACTTGTTCCGCCTCCCGATTGGTGAGATCACCAAGTAGACTTCTTAGCCACACACCTTGACACGCTGCAGTTGCAGGCGCAATATACTCAGCTTCACAGGATGACTGTGCCACCACCTTTTGCTTTTGTGATAGCCAACTTACTATGCTTCTTCCCAAGAAATATGCCACGCCCGAGGTACTCTTACGGTCGTCAATATCTCCTGCCATGTCGCTATCACTGTAGCCAAGTAGCTTCACCTCCTCCTTCTCTTTCGAGTAGACAATACCAAAGTTTGTAGTACCTTTGATATACCTGAGTATATGTTTCACGGCTGTCCAATGCTCCATTGTGGGTGCTTCCATGAAGCGACTCACATAGCCAACGGAATAGGCCAAGTCAGGTCTTGTGTTGATGAGATACCTCAAACTTCCAACAACGCTCCTATACTCCATTGCATCAACCGCAGGTGCTTCACTCCTTTTGCTCAGTTTAAGACGAGGTTCCATCGGAACATGAGTTGGATTGCATTCTTCCATGCCACACTTCTTGAGTATCTTCTTTGCATATGCCTCTTGGCATAGCGTGATCTCACCCAGCTTTTGATGTACCTCGATCCCAAGGTAGTAGCTCAACAAGCCTAGATCACTCATCTTGAATAACTCCTTCATCTGTAGCTTGAACTTTGCAATCTCCTTCTCATCCGCTCCTGTTATCAATAGATCATCAACATAGATGCCAACTAGTAGATGATCCCTTCCTTTACCTCGCTTATACATCGCATGCTCCAGTGGGCTCTTCTCGAATCCGAGAGAGATCAATGTATGATCAAGCTTGATGTTCCACGCCCGAGGGGCTTGCCGTAGCCCGTACAACGCCTTGTGTAGCTTCAAAACCTTGTGTTCTTCTCCCTCTTTGATGTATCCCGGTGGTTGCTTCACATAAACTTCTTCTTCTAACTCCCCATTCAAAAACGCAGATTTCACATCCATGTGATGCAATTTCCAAGATTCTTGAGCTGCGAGAGCGATAAGTAATCTCACCGATTCCATCCTTGCACCGGGAGCAAACACTTCTTCGAAATCCACACCTTGCTCTTGCACGTATCCCTTGGCCACTAGCCGAGCTTTGTGTTTCACCAACTTCCCTTCGGCATCCTTCTTGATCTTGTACACCCACTTGAGCCCTATGGCCTTGTGATTGTTGGGTAGATCGACAAGCTCCCATGTATCGTTGCCGCGGATCGACCCCAACTCCTCATCCATAGCCCGACGCCAACACTCCTCCGTATTAGCATCCTCGAATTTCGTCGGCTCCTCGGTGAGTAAACACCGACCTTGTCCTCTCCCTCGTGCACGCGCTGTACGAAGGGTCTCCGGCGGATACAACTCCAGTACACTTCGGAATTTTTCTGGAGTAGGTGGCCGTCTCCTTTCTTCCCGTGCACTTGGAGGAGACGTGGAAGCTGACGTAGTACTTGTTTCAGCGTCTACTGAATTTCCTGCAGTTTCTGTCGGTGTACTGCATGTTGGCGACGTGACATCGTCGCCCGCGTCCACTTCTGGACTACCGCTAGCCCCTCCTGGATGGGAGTGTGCAGCTGATGGGCCACTTGCGCCAGGGCTCTCGTCCGCGCGTGGACTGGATGGCGACGTCGAGCCTCCATGTGCAGCGCGTGAGCTGCTGCTCGTGCCGGGACTCCCACGCGGAGATACCTCTCCAGGCGTAGCGCTGCTGCTGCTCACTTCCAGACCTCCATCTTCTGAACCAGCGCCTAAATCCGTAACGCCACGGGACGCTGTTTCTTGATCATCTGCATGTGAATCACTGTAGACTACAGTAAATATTTCATCAGAAATTGATTGTACCGGTTCCGCAGAGCCCCAATTCCATGATTTCTCCTCCTCGAAGACGACGTCGCGTGTCACCACCACCTGTTTTTTCACTGGATTTTACGCGCGATACGCCTTCGAACCGTATTCATAGCCGATCATGACCATTGGAGTACTTCGATCCGCCAACTTGCTAGTATGCCCGGTCACCGTCTTCACATGCGCCACGCACCCGAAAGTGCGAAGATGGTCAACCGAGGGCTTGCGCCCGTACCATGCTTCGTACGGCGTCATACCAACTACACTCTTAGTTGGCGCCCTGTTCAGCAAATAGACAGCTGTACTAACTGCCTCACCCCAAAACCTGCCTGGCATGCCTTTGCTCTTCATCATGCTACGTGCCATGGCCACCACGGTTTGGTTCCTTCTTTCCACAACACCGTTTTGCTGCGGTGAATATGGTGCGGTGAGATACCGCCGGATCCCATGAGCTTCACAAAACGCCTTGAATTCATTGGATTTGAACTCCCCACCCCGATCGGTACGGAGGGCCTTCAACTTTGCCTAGGACTCCACCTCGGCTGCCATCTTCACAATCCTGAACGCTTGCAAAGCTTGATCCTTACTCTTCAGCAACACAACCCACATGTATCTACTGAAGTCGTCGACGATGAGCAAAAAGTACTTGTTCCCTGCGGGGGTCGCCGGCGTGATTGGTCCGCATAAGTCTCCATGCACCAACTCAAGAACCTTACTTGCTCGATATTGTCCCTCCCTTGGAAACGGGGCTCGCCTTTGCTTCCCAATGAGACAACCGTCGCACACCTGCTCAACATGATCAACACACGGTAAGCCACGTACCATCTCCTTCTGTCCAAGTTGTCGTAGAGCTTGGAAATTTAGATGTCCGTAGCGAGCATGCCACTTCCACGCCGAGTCTTCCATGCTTGTCATCAAACATACTGGATCCGCCCGATTGAGATTGAGGATGTAGAGTCTATTCTTCGACCTCTCCACCTTCATGATGAGCTGCCTTTGGCGGTCATATCCCCACAGGAACTCGTCCTCCAACACGATCTTGCATCCACGCTCCGCGAGCTGACCAAGACTGATAATGTTGGTCTTAAGCTTGGGAATATAGTACACGTCAGTGAGTACCTTGTGACCTCCATCCTTCAACTCAAACAGGACAGTGCCTCGTCCTGCAATCTCCACCTTCGACCCATCGCCGAATCGAACGGAGCCTCCAACCGTGAGGTTCAACTCAGAAAACTGAGCCTTGTCGCCGGTCATGTGGTTGCTAGCGCCTGTGTCGAGGTACCAAACGTCGTGAGCCGTCTGCATCCTCCGCGGGAAGACCTTCTCTTCCACGAGCGTGACGATCTCCGTAGCAGACTCCTAAGGAGTTGATTCCTTGGTGGTCATTAACTCTCAAGCTTCGAGCATGAGCATCATCGGTCCATCATCTCCTTCCTTCGCCATGAGAGCCTTCTCCTTTGAACGGTTAGAACACTCCGATTTGAAGTGCCCGAGCTGATTGCACTTATGGCAGCGAAGATTCTTCTTGTCGAATTTCTTCTTTGGCTTCTTCGGCTTGTTGTCCGACTTCTTCGCCGGGACCGAACCATCACCACTGCCAGATGCTTTATCGCTCCTCTCCTTGGCGACCATTGCCTGCCACTGGGCACGTGTAAGCATGAGGTGCTCATCTTGATTTGCGTCGCCGTAGGTGATCTTCATCCGCTCGTCATGCGCCTTGAACCGTTCAACCAGGTCATCCATCGTGAGGGTGGTGAGATCAACGCATTGCTCGATTGCCGACACCACAGATATGTACCGCGGCGGCGCCGCGCGAAGAAAACGCATTACGACTGAGATATCTTCCAGCTTCTCACCTTGCGCGCGAATCCCGTTGACAATTGTGGCTACCCTCGAGGCAAAAGCGTCCAGCGTCTCATCTCCTTCCATCTCCAGGTTCTCGTACTTCTTCTGCAAGGTTTGTAGGGTCGCCCTGCGGACGCGCTCGTGCCCAAGATTCAACGTCTTGAGTGTCTCCCACGCCGTCTTTGCAGAATCCTTCGAGATCAGGTGCTGCATCACGTCCGCCGGCACCACGGAGCCGATGGCCGTGAGTGCCTGTCGGTCCTTGCGGTACTTCGGCGCGCCCTTCTTGAACTCGTCGCCGCCGGGATCGACAGCCTCCCAGATGTCGTTGCCCTCCATGGCCCACTCCATCCGTTTCGCCCACGTCGTGTAGTTGCCGCGATCATACCGCGGGTACTGCGACGACACCGATGCACCCGCAGCCGCACCGGAGTACTCGCCTTGATCTTTGCCCGTCATGACCTCCCGTTACTAGGAGATCCTCCGCGAGGCTCTGATACCAATTGTTGGCCCAGCCCCAAACGCCGAGTGCAGTCCGGCGTGACGGCAAAATCTTCCGACGAGTTCACGTATGTAGAGAACGATCTGCCAGACAGCGTTGAGCTAGCTAGCTGATCAGAACACCAGTTCACGATGGAGTACGTAAAAAACAAGTTGATAGCCAGAGGACCGTCTCGGTCCTATTGAATCTTATTGCTCTCCACGTCTGGTTTACAAGCTAGCTATTACAGGATATAAATACTAGACTTAGTACCAACCGAGTCGAACAATAACTGGTGGAGTACCCGGACTAGAACAACATATCCTAATCGTATTCTACGGAACAAAGCACACGACGCCGTGCCGGCGTCCGGTCGTGATTATTCCTAACACACTTTTGGTTTGATACATAACCTTTGCATCTTTATAATATGTTTTCAGAAAATCATGAGGGAACCACACATCGCTGCCGATGGATTCACGTATGAAAGCGACGCCATCAAGGACTGGCTTAAAGCTTTTGCATTTGCCATTCTTGGATCGCGAAGCGGAGGGCGTTGTTCGGTATTAGCTCATGGTGCGTGAGACTGAGGTATGTCATGGGTGACATTTCAAACCTCCATTTTCATTTGTATAATGTCAGAAGGAATTAAATCATTTTTTATGTTATGTAACTATCGAATTAAACCATTTTTATGTTCTGTAACTATCTTCCTCACTTTAGCATGCAGTTAGCCCTGCCTCAACCATTTGTGGTGTGGTTCGGGATGAACTGATATGGGGTTTATTTGTGGAGAGTTTTTTTTTTCCGCAAAAAAAAAAAAACTCTCCAGAAGGAGTAGATGCTATAATTCAAGTGATGTGTGTGCCCATTTCCCATCTCTCTTTCGTAGGGCTAGAAATATAAGTTACAGAAAATCAGCACGTTCTGTAAGTAGTAGGGTCTATACATGGTAAATTATAGGGGTGTTGGATCCTTACTTGATAATTCCACGTATGTATGCTGCCACGCACTTTATAGAAGATACATTATCTGTTGAAACTGTTTAGGCAAATTCTGGTAAAAAACTGTTTAGTCAAAGTAACGAACCAACACGCTTTTGCGACAGAGCAAATGGTAACTATGGATGTAAAACGTTGTTGTCTTACAGTGGGCACCAGGACCCCTCCCTGCTAGCCAGGCAGGTGCAAGAGCAGCAGCTGGCCTGGTTGCACACACCAAGATGGAGCTGCAGAGGATCCTTGGACCAGTACCTGCTCCTGTGTGCACAAAAGGAAAAAGAAAAACGTTTTGCTTTCTTAACACCTCTCAGAATGCAAATGCAAAAAATCATGGAAGGTCTCTCCAAGGGGCTCTACCTCCCAGATGGCACATTCACAGAAAGCAACGGCATTGCAGTAAAAGTGGTGTGTGCAAACCGTTGAAGCATCAATGGTTGTCCATTCTTGTCCCCTGGGTACTGTGTGGGGACTTCAATATGATCCCCTGGGTCCCACGTGTGCAAACTGGACGGCTTCCATGAGGTCGTGGACTCCGCATGGACAACCATTGATGGAGACCCTGACCCCTATCGTCGGCTCGTCGCTAAGTTGAAGCACACAGCACGACAACTCATGAGCTTGGCGGACAAGAAGGTAGGGACGGTGAAACTGCAGCTCATGCTAGCGGGGAGGTGGTGTATCGCCTGGATACAACTATGGAATCCAGGCAACTCACCGCCGATGAGCGTGCGCTTCCCGCCAAGCTGGAGCGCACATATCTGGGGCTGGCCTCCCTAGAGCGCACCATGGCGCGACAACGCGCTAAAGTGGCCTGGCTGAAAGAGGGGGATGCCAACATAGCTTTCTTCAACCAGCACGCTGCCTACCGGAGACAGAAGAATGAGATTCATAGCCTCCAAGTCGATGGCGCGATTTTTGTGGACCACGCGGCCATGGCAGAAGCTACGCACTCTCACTTCCAGACCATGCTGGGGACGGATGCGGAACGCGGGTTCGCGGTGGACCTAGATTTCCTGGGAACCCATGCTGAGGAGCTCTCGGAGCTTGACGCGCCTTTCACGGAGGAAGAGGTGTGGGACATGATCAGGCGACTACCGCATGGTAAGGCGCCAGGCCCCGACGGCTTCACGGCGGAGTTCATTCAGTCCTGCTGGCAAACCATCAAGACCGACTTCATGTTGGCCTTTGATAAGTTCCACAATGAAGGGGCGCGGATTCCAAGGCATTAACCAAGCCTTGATCATTCTGCTGCCTAAGAGGTGTGATGCTGCCACCCTGAGTGACTATCGTCCGATTAGTCTGATCCATATCTTCGCCAAGCTGGCGGCAAAGGTGCTGGCATCTCGTCTTGTCCCTAGATTGGGCGCCCTGGTGGATCCGAACCAATGTGCCTTCATCCAGAAGCGCTGCATTCATGAAAACTTCATGTTGGTCCAGTAGATGGCACGCCTCCTGCACAGGCTAAAGGAACCTAGAGTTATGCTCAAGCTCGACATTTCTCAAGCATTTGACTCGGTTTCTTGGGCACTTATGTTCGAGGTGTTGCGTAGAGTAGGCTTCGGCCCTAGATTCAGATAACTAGTCGCCATCCTACTCTCCACGGCTAGCACACGAGTGTTGCTCAATGGCGAGTCGGGGCCCCCGGTTTGGCATCGCCGGGGCTTGCGCCAGGGAGACCCCCTGTCGCCGATGTTGTTTGTGTTGTTCATCAACTCGCTCAACAAGTTGTTGGATAAGGCCAAGGAGCTGGGGGTGCTTAGGAGGATTGCCCCTCGAGAGCTGGTGACACCGGTTTCCCTCTACGCTGATGATGTAGTCATCTTCTGCCATCCGGATGAGGTGAAACTTCACGCGGTGCGCGCGATTCTGGACCTCTTCGGAAAAGCATCGGGGCTACATACCAACTTCGCCAAGTGCTCGGTCACCCTGATCGCCTGCACCCATGTCGAAGCCCAGGGGGCAGCAGGGGTTATGGAGTGCCAGCTGGCAAACTTCCCTATCAAGTACCTCGGTATCCCCCTCTTGGTTCGACGACTATCCGTAGCCACACTCCAGCCCTTAGTAGACCGTATAGCTAACCACCTTCCATTGTGGAAATCCTCCATGATGACCAAGGTTGGGCGCTTGACCTTGGTGAAGTCTGTCCTGATGGCGATCCCCCTACACCACATCATCATGCTGGCACTCAACAAGAAGACCCTCAAAAAAATCCAGAAGATCTGTAGAGGCTTTTTGTGGCTGGCAGGGCCGATGCGAGTGGGGGGCACTTCCATTTGAACTAGGACAGGGTCTGTCGACCACTCAAATTGGGCGGCCCAGGAGTCCCTGACCTGGCCCGCACAGCTATTAGTCTGCGGACCAAGTGGATCTGGAGGATGCGCACTGACCCGCTGCGACCTTGGCGCGGCCTTGATATGCACTTCTCCAGGACCGAGCACCAGGTGTTCGACGCCTCCACTACGATGCTGGTGGGGGACGGTAGAACGGCCCTATTCTGGACGGACAGATGGCTAGATGGCAGGACCATTGAGGAGATAGCGCCAGAGCTCCACGCGCTAATCCCGGCCCACGCTCGCAAGAGCCGCACGGTGTGTGAGGCGCTTCTTCAGCATCGGTGGATCACCGACATCGAGGGCGCGCTGAGTGCGCTTGCCCTCTGGCAATATGTCCAGCTCTGGATGTGGGTTCAGGACTCCACTTGTCAGACGAGGCGGACACCCTCCTCTAGCGTTGGACGACAGATGCGCAATATACTTCCAAGTCTTGCTATGAGTTCCTCTTCGAGGGAACACTGATATCGAGCTCTTGGAAGTTGAACTGGGGCACCTGGGTGCCGCCACGGGTCAAGTTTTTCATCTGGCTTGCCTGCCAAGACCGCTGCTGGACAGGAGAGAGACTGGCGCGGCGAGGGCTCCCCCCCCACCCCTCGCTGCCCCCTTTGTGATCAATCGGTCGAGACCATGAGGCACCTACTTGTTGGATGCCCCTTCTCAAGATCGGCTTGGCACGAGGTGTTATCCTGGATCCGATCGACTGCTGCCCCCTAGGAGTTGGATGAGCTAGATTTTGTGGACTGGTGGCTACAGGTCAGCCAATCTACCCCTCACGCCTTGCGTAAGGGCACGCCATCCCTCGTGATGTTGACGGCGTGGGACGTCTAGAAACATAGGAATGCTGAACATAGGAATGCTGCCGTCTTTTAGAACATCTCTCCTAACCTGGACGGTCTCTTAGATACAATTCGAACCGAGGCTCAATCCTGGGTTGCTGCTGGCGCAAAGGGGTTGAGGGCCCTGATAACCACAGCGTAGATCTAGAGGTTGAGTGGGTTGAGTTGTACAGGATGTTCGCTTAACATTAGAGTGTAAATATTTGTACAAAACTCTCTTTTTCTATCAATGAATCGAAATGCAAGCTTTGCGTTTTTGCTTTTTTTTAATCAGTAGTGGTATTTTCCCATGCGAAATGAGCACTATCCTGATCCTTCTCCTCCTCCTCCTTCTCCTGCTACTGCTGCTACGGGTCCTCAACTGGATCTGAGAAACCCAAAGTTTGGTAAGACAGTGACATCTTAATTTCTGGATATCAATTGGAAGACCATTGTTTGCAAGCCAAGAATCAGATTTCAGGATTTGAACTACCTATGTTTGTATTGCTAAACAAGAATCTGTATCAAATTGAGAATCTCTGACAAAAATCCTAAGTCAACGGACAATAAAGTTGGTAAGGAAAATATAACAGCATAGATTGCTTGGAAACACAATGAAGATGCTTTATATAAAGAATAATTTAAATGGCTGATAACAATGTAATGGGGTGGCATTATCAACTTCAGAGCCTTCAAGGAGTGGCGCGTACTCAGCCATTGGTCAATCTACAGATGCATAACAATGGCAATTTAGAATATACTGAGATGATCTTAAAAATCATTGACATACGCCATATATGCAGAACAGAAACATTCATTTGATCCTGAATAGCATCCTCGCCACAAAAGCTTGAATGAGATGCAACATGGGCATAATGAAGAATTTTGTTGACGTCCTATATAAAATCCCTGTATGGGATCATGATTGATTTTTTTTCAATAAAACCCAAAGGAATTTTGCGTTTCATTTCATTGAAAAGATGAGTTCTGCATACACCCTCCTAGGAGATCCAACACATGTCCAAAACTAACAAAAAATTAGTGCATATCCCAGGTGGATGGCAACACAACTCGAAGCCCATGCGCTCTAGATTGTGCCTAGAGTCTAGCCCAGGCCCAGCCTATTTATTATATGCCAATAAATTCCTGAAATT
Organism: Avena atlantica; assembly: GCA_910589765.1. Classification (NCBI taxonomy): domain Eukaryota; kingdom Viridiplantae; phylum Streptophyta; class Magnoliopsida; order Poales; family Poaceae; genus Avena; species Avena atlantica. The sequence continues at coordinate 375,787,023 of OU342738.1, forward strand.
CTAGAGGCCCATTTGACCCATTCATGCAAGGCAAAAGCTGGGACAAATGTTTAGTCCCACATTGCTAGTTGAGTGGAAGTTGGACCAGTTTATAAGGAGAGTTCTTCCACCACTTGTAAGAGCTTGAGAAGAGAAGACATATACATGCGCGCTCCTCCTCCTCCTTGCTCGCCTCGCCACGCCTTGCCTCGCCTCGTCACGACGCGCGCTCGCCGCGGGTTGCAACTTCCGTCCATTCGTTTCATCTCCTGCGCAGCCTTTCTGTCTTCCCTTTGTGCCTATAAGAGAGAGAGAGAGAGGTCGCGCCTCCTCTCAGACACACTATCACATCTCTTTGTGTCTCCAGTTCCAGAGCACTGCGCTACCGAGTTTTCCCCATCCCGTCTTGCGGCGTGCACCGCGAGCTGGTACAGTAGGCCTCCGAGACCCCGCTGCTTCGAGTCCTGTACGGGAGAAGGGCGATAAGGTTTTTGGGGAGCGCTGTTGGCACGACTACTAACTTCATCACGGACTCCTTCACGAATAGTGATTGCACCGATGTCTTCCCCAACGAGGACTTCTTCCCCGACATCAGCAACCTCTTCCCCGACGACATGGCTGACGATGGTGCCAACGCGAACACTGGCGGTGGTTCTTCTATTGCTGTTGTGATGTACATCCTTTTTCTCAACCTTGTTCTGATCGTTTCTCAAGTTCTATGCCTTGTAATCCGTTTGGTTATCTGTCTTAATTTGTATTCGCTATTTCACATGATTAGTATAATTTCTATTATTCTATTCATGTTTTATCTAGCGTTTATTATGGTTACTTCGCTTGGTAAATTGCTCTTTTATTTAACAGATCTTGGTAATCAGGGATTGGGCAGACGGGCGTGCTCCCTCAAAGATGCAATCATTCATGTGCTTCCGGATCATCCAAGGGATAAGTATGGCGGCGGAGGCCAGGCCCTTGCGCATCTGCTTCGGTGTGTTTTGCTTGGCGTTGTGCTACCAGTCCATGGTCGTTGCTTCTTGATTAGGGGGTTCACAGTCATCTGCAGCCATCCATGACCTTGTGCCAGGCTTGCTTGGCGACACGGCATTCCAGGAGTAGATGTTGTACTATCCTTGGCCGCAGAGGGGCACCGGGGATGGTGCTGCAAGCCATGGCGTGCCAGCCGTTCGGCAGTCCAGCAACGGTCTTGATTAGCGAGCCAGTGAAAGAATTTGATCCGTGGTGGCGCCCAGCTCTTCCATATGATCTTCTACGAGAAACAAGAGGTTGATCCTTGGAAAGTCGCTAGGTAGCAGGAGCGCACGGAGTAGTTGCCATCTGCCGTCCACTTCCATTGTAGCTGGTCTGGTAATTCTGTGAGGATGGTGCTCTGAATTGATTGCCAAATTTGTATGTATTGGCCAATTTCGTGTAGGCCTATTGCTAGGCGGAGTCTCTTGGGTATGCAGCTATATAGGTTGGGTGCGAGTTCACTAATGGAGTGGCCGTTGATCCATCGGTCTTCCCAGAAGAGTGCATGTTCGTCGTTCCCAAGCAGCATCGTGGTAGATGCAAAGAATAGTGCACGCTCCTCTGGGGAGAATTGTAAGTCGAGCCCGCTCCAGGCATGGTTGTCATCTGTGCGTGCTAACCAAAGCCAGCAGAGTCTAAGCACGAGGCCTTGCCGCTCCAGGTCTGGGACACCTAGCCCTCCGAGGTCAGTGGGCCTGCAGACGTGGTCCCAATTAACGTGATGCCCATAAGAATCCCCTCTCGATCTTTTGGATCGCTTGATGGTCTTCTGGGAGGGTACATAGACCATCAGTTGGTGCACAGGGATGGCCGCACAACACTGATTTGACGAGGGCAATGATTCATTGAGATGGCATAAACTCCAATATAAATACTGACGAGGACAAGTGCTAGTTAAAAAGACGCAGCACAAGGAAATCTTGCCTGCAATATGGTAACCATATAATGCAAGTAGAGTAAATGGTACTGGAAGTCATACAACTTGTCTCGCATGTGCACTTAAGTCACAGAATTTGTAAACTGAACTAATAAGTCGTATAACTTGCAAACCCGTGCACCCGTGGTTATAAAACCGGTCAACTGAGTGGTTTTTGATCAAAACCGCTTACTAGAGCTCGTTTTTCAAAAAAAAAAAAATTATAAGACTCCAAAAAATCTAAAAACAATTACGCACAAATATTGATACATTCCTAAGGTACGCAAAAAAATTAAAATAAGTTTTATTTTGTGAATGAAATATAAAAAAGACAAATCTCTAACAGAAATACGTGGTTTTTTATATGATATATAGATGGGAATTTCTTTTTTCTTCTATAGCCCAAAATAAAACGATTTTTTCACCAAAACTTGCCATAGTCATTCAGCCCACACATATGTATTCATGAAATAAATTTTGATTTTTTTTAATGAAAAGGTACAGATTTTGATTTTCAAATATCAAGCTTGGGAGCCACAAATTCTCTCTCGTGCTCACGAATGCAAACATAGTACTTGATAATAAAATATGGTTATTGTAAAGTTTTAGTCTAAATATGATCGGTTTTGGTCAAAAACCACTCAGTTGACCGGTTTTGTGAACCACAGGTGCACGGGTTTGCAAGTTATATAACTTATTAGTTTAGTTTGCAAGCTTTGTGACTTAAGTGCATATGCGGAACAAGTTATGTGACTCCCGGTGCAATTTACTCATGCAAGTAGCTGCACCTGCATCAGGACATGTCATACTACATCTTTCATCTCCAAGAACCCACAAAGATACATCCGGACCAAAGTACAAGTCTTACAACTAATTTGATATTTTGATTCATGTGCTTTCCCCACCCAGCTCTTAGCGCAACCATTGAATCATTTCGTTGAACATTTGGAGAACACAGACAAATTTAATATAAACAGAGTCGCTGATGTATAAATACCTGGATACAGATTAAATGCCCTAGGCTGATCATGTTGACCTCGTTAGAGTTCGCTGGCGAGGATGGGAGACTAGGGCGCGGAGGTGGCCGGGGCGGGAGCCTCTCGTGAGGAGCAGAAAGTCGGCGACCGCCCCACGCCTCGGGGCGCCGCAGTGGCAGGGCGAGCCTGCACTGTTGCGGTAGCAGGGCGGGGCGGCGCAAGTGGCGGCGGCGGGCAGGAGTGGATCGCGGCGGCTGTGTGGGCTCGGGCTCGAGGCGCACAGGCAGGGCGGGGCAAATTAAATAAAAATAACCTAAAGTCGTAACAAATTCAAAGATTAACCCTATTCGAAAAATAATTCAAACCGACTAACCCTTTTTTGCCACTCCCGCCCGCGCGGCGCCGCAGGCACTGATGCGGCGCCACCTAGGACGGCGCCGCACGCCGGCCACGCTGGTCGGCTGGGGCCCAGCGCCGCACAGCTGCCACACTGGCTCGCGTGTGCAGCGCCAGCGAGAACGGCGCCGCACGCACGCCTGCCGCGCCACTCGTGCTGGCGCTGCACGCCCTGCCACGCTGGCCCCAGCACCTTAAGTGCGGCGCCTGGCGGGGTGGCGCCGCACCCACCTGTGCCGCGCAGTGCTGGCTGGCGCCGCACGCCTAGAGCCCTTAAGGTGGCGTCGGGTCGGCCCAGCCCGACCCTCTTCTCCTTTTCCCCTCTTTCCTCTCCCCTCACCACTTAGAACGGCGGCGGCGGCTAGGGCACACTCTTCCCCAATCTCCACTCAAAACTCCAAGATTTGAAGAAAAACTTAGGGGATTTCTTCCCCAATAGCCTCACCAAGGTATTTTCCTCTTCTCCCCTCAATTTCATCCGCAAATTTTAAGTTATTTGTCCCTAATTTGAGAAATTCTTCCAAATGCTAGGCCACCAATTAGATATGTAAATTTGTATGGAGGAATGAGGTCTTTGGTTGATATATTGTATGGAGGAAAGAGGGGAAAATGAGAAGAGGGTCGGGCTGGGCCGACCCGGCGCCACCTTAAGGGCTCCAGGCGTGCGGCGCCAGCCAGCACGGCGCGACACAGGTGGGTGCGGCGCCACCCCGCCAGGCGCCGCACTTAAGGTGCTGGGGCCCGTGGAGCCAGCGTGGCAAGGCGTGCAGCGCCAGCACGAGTGGCGCGGCAGGCGTGCGTGCGGCGCCGTTCTCGCTGGCGCTGCACACGCGAGCCAGCGTGGCAGCTGTGCGGCGCCGGGCCAGCGTGGCAGCTGTGCGGCGCCGGGCCCCAGCCGGCCAGCGTGGCCGGCGTGCGCCGCCGTCCTAGGTGGCGCTGCATCAGTGCCTGCGCGCCGCGCGGGCGGGAGTGGCAGAAAAGGGTTAGTCGGTTTGAATTATTTTTCGAATAGGGTTAATCTTTGAATTTGTTACGACTTTAGGTTATTTTTATTTAATTTGCCGCAGGGCGGCGCTGTGGCAGCGACAGGTGCGAATCGTGCCGAGCAGAAGACGTGATTGGCGGTTCCGGACAATCGCAAGTTCGCAACCCTCACTGTAGTGCTGTCAAGTCCAACACATGAAATCCACATACACCTAGACGGGTGGGCTCAAAATAGCGAGAAAACTTTTTCGTTCCGGTCCTAAATTCTTTTGTCACATCTTCACTTTGATCCTAGTTTTTTAAGATGGTATGTATAGGTTCTAAATCTTTCATAAGTGATTCACGTGAGGTTCTGACCGTTGCCACGTCAGCAGTGAGGGTCAGGAGACGCACCAGCCATCCTATATATTTACGAATAGACCCTCACGGTTATATTTCTTGTAAAACATGGCCCTTGTTTCTCTCCACATCCCTCTCTCGCATAGTCCCCAAACACGATCATATCGCTGTCTATAACGGCACGCCTATACTAGCTACGCGATGGGTGCGGGACAGAACAGGGGCTGTCGCATGGGCACTCAGGCTATAAGCTGAATTGCTCCGTGCTGATTACATAATCACGTATATGTGCCGTGAAATTTCGCCATTGTTGCGTCACGCTTTGCGTGCGTACGTGCAGGTTGCGGAGGCGAAGCATAACGGCCTAGCTATGGCGGGCAGCAGGGCGCAGCTGATGTCGGTGAAGTGCGGACAGCCGACGCTGGTGCCGCCGGCGAGGCGACGCCGACAGGGGAGCAGTACTACCTGTCGAACTTGGACCAGAACATCGGTGTGATCATGCAGACTGTGTACTGCTTCAAGTGCCGGTTGGCCGTGGCCACGAGGACGCCGTGAAGGCGCTCAGCACCGCGCTGGCCCGCGTTCTGGTGCGCTACCACACGCTCGCCGGCCGCCTCGGCATCAGCCCGGAGATGAAACTCACCGTGGAGTGCGCCGGCGAGGGCGCTCCGTTCGTGGAGGCCGACGCTGCCTGCGACCTCTCCACCCCGGACCCGGCCGCGCTGGGCCAGCTCCTTTCTCCCCTTCGTGGAATACCAATAGTGAGCAGCGACATCTCAGCACCCAGCGTCGACGCCCATGTAGTGCTTCACGATGAATGCACTAGAGGAGAATGTGACTTTGCAGCTCGATACACTCAACGTTGTGCATGTCCACGCCCAGCAACTGGTATTGCCATGCGTGTTGCTTAATCTGAGGCGCTCATATGTAATGAGATAAAAGATGGGCTAGCATGGATGTATACGAGCACAACCATGCATGTATTCATTCATTGCATTTGGTCAACGGGTCGAGACCTGACCCGTGAGTATGAGCTGACAGGAGCGACTACTGCCACCTTTTTTCTTTGAATAGGACTATCGCTTGGAAAACATATAACCGAAGGGGTCTTTTTGCAAATATATTGTTGACGTGGCGGTGGTCATATACAAGTAGCATCTGGCGTGAATCACTTATAAAAGATTTAGGATCTAGATAATTTTAAAGAATTAGGACCAAAGTGAAGGTGGGACGAAAGAATTAGAACCACCCATTCGGTTTACTCTTTTCGTTCGTTTCCGGAGAAAAGGAAAACGGAGAGGTATAAAAATAAAACAAAAATAGCATTTTGCGGAAAAATATGGAAATAAATATTCTAACAAGAACGGAAAAGGAAACGAGAAAGCCATTTTTTACGAAAACATAAACGATAAGAAAATTCCGAATAAACAAATATAGAAACTTTCTGGAAAGAGTTATAACCAGCTATACGAAATAGTACTTTGCTCTTGTGAGGCCGTAGAATATATGCAAGGTCTATATAATATATGCAACCGATCCAGGCTGCATACTAATCAAGTGAATGTCTTATCTGATATTATGCCATGATTATATTTCAACCCATGATTATATTTCAACAAATGTCCGTTTTCTTATCGTATCCGTTTTGTATCCTTTTCATGTCCATCTCCGATGATTTCCAATTCCGCGTTCGTTTCCGGATTTTTCCATTTCGTTTCCGATTCCAGTAACACAAGAGCAAACAAAAACAAAAACACATGTTTCCATCCGTTTCCGTTCCGTTTTCAACAAGCTCCGGATTTTTCTTTTTGAGGAACTCCGAAAATTGTTTCTGAGAAGTTATAAAGCCCAACACATGTACGATGGTCGATGAGAGAGTTTTATCTTATATCTTAATTTTGATATGACAACAAAACATATTGTAGTGCATATTTTTATTAGCAATAGATATCTCTAAATATGTGGTGAGACATATTGTGTTAAGAGATCATCTCTTAGCTAAGAGAAGACAAACGTCTTTTTTGTTTCTCTCTCCTCCAACTCAGAAATCATTCTACATGACATTGTTAAGATATGACTAAGATAAAACCATTATGTGTACCTGAAGACGTTCATGCAAATGCTCAAAATAACACGGAAATAACCGAAGTCATTCATAGACAAATATTTAGACCTACCTCCAATTGTGGAGGCGGGGCGGGGCGATTGGTTATGGTTTTTCGTTGATTTATGTGTAAGATAATAAGTGGATGGGAGAAATTGTCATCACCTCACTAGTGGAAAAAGGGCCATCCGTTCACGACCCCTTAGAGCATTAGTCCAGGTTGCGCCACCAACCGGGACTAATGCTGGCACGCGTCCCGGTTCGAGCGGGCACGGGGCCAGGGGGCATGCGTCCCAGTTGGTAAGGGGGAATACGTCCCGGTTGGAGCCACCAACCGGGACTAAAGGTTTGGCCACAACCATGTGGCGTGGCACACACCTTTAGTCCCGGTTGCTGGCTCCAACCGGGACATATTCTCCCACCCTCTATAAATGCAACGCCCCAGCCCCCTCTGCCTCCACTCTGTTTTTTCTCTTGGTGGAAGGTGTGAGGGATGTGATAGTTTTTTCTCTATATGCATGCATTGAAGGTGTTTGATGAAATGTTTGAGTGAGTAATCCCGTTCAATTTCTCATAGAACAAAAATATAGAAGGTGTCCGAGACGCACTTGAGCTTTCTCCTCTTTATTTCCCTCGATCGAGGTTAGCAATCTTATCTTTTCTCTGTCATTGAGACAATTCATGTGTCGATGTGAATTAGTTATTTCACTATTTATGATGTCCTGTTTTTTGATAAACTTACTTATATGATGCAGATGAACGGTCGGGAATGGATGTACGGTGACCGGCGCGTAGCCGGGTATATGAAAGGCGTGGATAAATTGATCGATGTGGCTACGGCAAACAAAGAGAATGGTTTTATACGTTGTCCATGTGTTCAATGTCGGAACAACAAGGAGTACTCTTCCTCGAAAATCATTCGTTGCCACCTGATTATGAAAGGTTTCATTCCCAACTATAATTGTTGGACCAAGCACGGGGAAAGAGGGGTTATGATGGAAGATGGTGAAGAAGAAGATGATGATAACAACTATCATCATATGTTTCCTGAATACAGTGATACTGCAATGGAAGACAATGGAGAGGAAAGAGGTGAAGAACGGGTATCAGATGAGCCAGCTGATGAACTTGGTAGGGTCATTTCTGATGCAAAGCGAGACTGTGAAACAGAAAATGAGAAGTTGAAGTTAGAGGACATGTTAGAAGATCACAAGAAATTGTTGTACCCAAATTGTGAAGATGGCAGCACAAAGCTCGGTACCACACTGGAATTGTTGCGATCGAAGGCAGAGTGTGGTCTAACTGACTCCTCATTTGAAAAGATGCTGAAAATAATGAAGCCGAAGTTTCCAAAACATAACGAACTTCCCGAGAGTACCTACGAAGCAAAGAAGACTCTCTGTCCTCTGGGATTAGATGTGCAAAAGATACATGCATGCATTAATGACTGCATCCTCTACCGCGGTAAGGAGTATGAGAATTTAGATAAATGCCCGGTATGCAATGCGTTGCCGTATAAGATCATACGAGATGACCCTGGTGATGTTGAGGGAGAGCCCCTCCGGAAGAGGGTTCCTGCTAAGGTTATGTGGTATGCTCCTATAATACCAAGGTTGAAACGCATGTTCAGAAACAAAGAGCATGCCAGGTTGTTGCGATGGCACAAAGAAGACCGTAAGAAAGATGGGAAGTTGAGACACCCTGCTGATGGGTCACAGTGGAGAAAAATCGATAGAGACTTCCCAGACTTTGCAGGTGACGCAAGGAACTTATGGTTTGGTGTAAGTACGGATGGCATGAATCCTTTTGGGGAGCAGAGCTGCAGTCACAGCACCTAGCCCGTGACTCTATGTATCTACAACCTGCCTCCTTGGTTGTGCATGAAGCGTAAGTTCATTATGATGCCAGTGCTCATCCAAGTCCCGAAGTAACCGGGCAACGACATTGATGTGTACCTTAGGCCATTAGTTGAAGAACTCTTACAGTTGTGGGGCAAACCAGGTGCGTGGGATGAGAACAAATAGGAGCCATTTGATCTACGAGGGTTGTTATTCGTAACCATCAATGATTGGCCTGCTCTTAGTAACCTTTCAGGACAGACAAACAAGGGATATAAGGCATGCACCCACTGTTTAGATAAGACTGAAGGTACATATTTGCATAAATGCAAGAAGGTTGTGTACCTGGCGAATCGATGATTTCTTCCGACCAATCATCCCGTAAGAAAGAAAGGCAAGCATTTCAAAGGTGAGGCAGATCACCGGAAGAAGCCTGAACTCCCTGCTGGTGATGATGTATTTGGTATGGTCAAGGACATATAAGTAATCTTTGGAAAGGGTCCCGGCGGTCAATCAGTTCCGAACGACGTCGCTACAGGACACGCACCCATGTGGAAGAAGAAATCTATATTTTGGGAGCTGCCATATTGGAAAGTCCTGCGTGTCCGCTCTTCAATCGACGGGATGCACGTGACGAAGAATCTTTGCGTGAACCTGCTAGGATTCCTAGGCGTGTATGGAAAGACAAAAGATACACCTGAAGCAAGGGAGGACCAAAAAATTATGAAAGACCCAAAGAACATGCATACACATAACAAGACGGATAAAGGGCGTCACTTAAGTCGTGCCAGCTATGCTCTTACCAAAGCAGAGAAGGAAATCTTTTTTGAAGTCCTTTACAGTATCAAGGTGTCGTCGGGCTTCTCATCTAATATAAAGGGGATAATAAATATGGCAGAGAAAAAGTTCCAAAACCTGAAGTCTCATGACTGTCACGTGATTATGACGCAGTTGCTTCCGATTGCATTGAGGGGGCTTCTACCGGAAAATGTTCGAGTACCCATTGTGAAGATGTGTGCATTCCTCAATGCAATATCTCAGAAGGTAATCAATCTAGATATTCTGTCAAGGTTACAGAAGGATGTGGTACAATGTCTTGTTAGTTTTGAATTGGTGTTCCCACCATCCTTCATCAATATTATGACGCATCTCCTGGTTCATCTAGTGGAAGAGATTGCCATTCTCGGTCCGGTATTTCTGCATAATATGTTCCCCTTTGAGAGGTTCATGGGAGTCTTAAAGAAATATGTTCATAACCGTGCTAGACCAGAAGGAAGCATCTCCAAGGGATATGGAACAGAGGAGGTCATTGAGTTTTGTGTTGACTTTATTCCTGACCTTAAGCCGATTGGTGTTTCTGACTCGCGGCATGAGGGAAGACTAAGTGGAAAAGGCACGCTGGGAAAGAAAGCAATGATATGTAGGGACGGGGATTCTTTCACTAAAGCACACTACACAGTTCTACATAATTCCACCTTGGCAGCTCCGTATATCGAGGAACATAAGAATATTGTACGCTCCAAAAACCCGGGGAAGCCTGAATCATGGATTATAGATGAACACATGAAGTCTTTCGGTGGTTGGATGCGGACACATCTCTTGAATGATACCACTGTTGGAGATCAGCTATACTTGTTGGCCGCGTCACCATCTTCTACTGTATTGAATTTCCAAGGGTACGAAATAAATGGGAATACATTCTACACGATCGCCCAAGATAAAAAGAGCACCAACCAAAATAGTGGTGTACGCTTTGATGCAATAGACGAGAATGGACAAAAGGACACATATTATGGTTACATAGAGGAGATATGGGAACTAGACTATGGAGTCTCTTTTAACATCCCTTTGTTTCGCTGCAAATGGGTCAACCTGAATGGGGAAGGGGTAAAGATAGACCAGTTGTACGGAATGACAACAGTGGATCTCAACAATCTTGGTGATAGAGATGAACCATTCGTCCTAGCCAATGATGTGTCTCAGGTTTTCTATGTGAAGGACATGTCCTCTAGACCGAAAAAAAGAAAAAATATGCAAACGAATACATCATATGATGAGACAAAGCGTCACATAGTTCTTTCAGGGAAAAGAAACATCGTGGGAATCGAGGACAAGACAGACATGTCAGAAGATTATAATAAGTTCGATGAAATTCCGCCCAAGCATTCTGTTAAGTAAAGAAGATGCTCCATGGTTACGTCTGAAGCGATCATAAGGAAGGACATATGCCAAGAAGTTCATGCTCATATTATGTAACTCTAGTTCATGTCTTTCGCGGTTTGTGGCTTGGCCGAAGGATATCTTTCGCGGTTTGTGGCCTTTAGTCCCGGTTTTGTAGTCTCAGTTTTTAATATTAATAAATGTCTTGAGTGTTAGTCCCGTTTTGTGGCTGGACCAGGACTATGAAGAAGTTGTCCCGATTCGTACTTACCATTAAGATCTGATCTCCAAATGCGCGCGGTCACATATTAGGGAGTGCCTCTATGACCAGTTTCTTGGAGATGCCGGAGGACTGGGATCCGGCGGCATCTCCCTGAAACTGGTCGTAGTGGTGTCCCTGCTCTCGAAAACCATCTTGCAGCTTGTAACTTCTCTAACTATATCAATACGCCTCGGAGCTAACTAATTTCACATATTAGGGAGTGCCTCTATGACCAGTTTCTCGGAGATGCCGGAGGACTGGGCTCCGTCGGCATCTCCCTGAAACTGGCCGTAGTGGTGTCCCAGCTCTCGAAAACCATCTTGCAGCTTGGAACTTCTCTAACTAGATCAATACGCCTCGGATCTAACTAATTTCACATATTAGGGAGTGCCTCTATGACCAGTTTCTCGGAGATGCCGGAGGACTGGGCTCCGTCGGCATCTCCCTGAAACTGGCCGCAGTGGTGTCCCTGCTCTCGAAAACCATCTTGGAGATGCCTCAAACTGGCTGGAGGACCAGACTCGCAAGGATGCCTATTTATAGTACAAGAAGCTCGGCATAGTGTCGACACATACGAAATAATGTCGACACTCACCCCTATCATTAGTGCTGACTCGTGTTTTGTCCCGGTTGGTGTCTCCAACCGGGACTACAGGTTGATCTTTAGTCCCGGTTGGTGACACCATCCGGGACAAGGTACACGCCGCACGACATAATGTCGACATAATGTTGTGCCCATATTATGCATGTGTCGCACGACATAATGTCCCGGTTGGTGACACCATCCTTTTTGTCGCACGGAAAAGCCCTTTTCCATTTTCCGAGCGCAAAAAACGGGTCGTTTTGTGAAGTAACCACCAAAATGCCGTTTCAGAATGCTACCGTCCCATTTTCCTAAAATACTAGACCACCTTACATGGACTATCTCCCAATAGGGACATCTCAAACCTTTTCGTCCATCCCGGGTAAAAAGGACAAATCTCTGCCGAATCGGTAGGAAGTGGGTCCGGTTTGTACTACAGGTACATGATCTATCGCCCGTGATTTTTTGAAAAAAAACATTTTTAGACTCGCAATATGTGGTTTCTTCAGAGATCCAATGCAAGTTCTAACGATGCTCGTCCCCTATCTTCATGCACACCGGTTCGACCATAGTTAGAAATTCAGATAATTCAAAACGGGCATAATAAATTCAAAAAAATCCGAACAATGAAAATCCTTCGCGTGGTGTCATATTATGTTACATAGTTGAAAGGAAAAATACCAGACTTGGTATATTGATCATGTTTCGAAAAAACCTTCACAAAATGACCTATCATATTCCAGGTTTCATGGCTTTCGGTCCAAATGACCGATGTAATGTGCTGAATCACGGCATAGTTTGTGATGTTGTGCCCATATTATGCATGTGTGTGGACATTGGTATGGAGAACAATTTTGCAGGAGGAAGTTTTCCTTTTTGTCGCACGGAAAAGCCCTTTTCCATTTTCCGAGCGCAAAAAACAGGTCGTTTTGTGAAGTAACCACCAAAATGCCGTTTCAGAATGCTACCGTCCCATTTTCCTAAAATAGTAGACCACCTTACATGGACTATCTCCCAACAGGGACATCTCAAACCTTTTCGTCCATCCCGGATAAAAAGGACAAATGTCTGCCGAATCGGAAGGAAGTGGGTCCGGTTTGTACTACATGTACATGATCTATCGCCCGTGATTTTTTGAAAAAATCATTTTTAGACTCTCAATATGTGGTTTCTTCAGAGATCCAATGCAAGTTCTAATGATGCTCGTCCCCTATATTCATGCACACCGGTTCGACCATAGTTAGAAATTCAGATAATTCAAAATAAGCATAATAAATTCAAAAAAATCCGAACAATGAAAATCCTTCGCGTGGTGTCATATTATGTTACATAGTTGAAAGGAAAAATACCAGACTTGGTATATTGATCATGTTTCGAAAAAACCTTCACAAAATGACCTATCATGTTCGAGGTTTCATGGCTTTCGGTCCAAATGACCGATGTTATGTGCTGAATCACGGCATAGTTTTAATTGTAAATGGTTCATATTTTAAATAGTTACATTAATTAATTCTTAAAACAGAAAACGGTTTTGAATTATTTATTCAAATCCAAACACTTTTTATGTTTAAAGTTTTTCTAAATTCCAAATTATTATTCAAAATTATAAGTTAATTCATTTTAAATGGTTACATTAATTATTTTTGAAGAATAGAAAATAGTTTTGGATTATTTATTCAAATCCATACACTTTTTATGTTTAAAGTTTTTCTAAATTCCAAATTGATATTAAAAAAATATAAGCTAATTCATTTTTAATTGTAAATGGTTCATATTTTAAATGGTTACATTAATTATTTTTTTAAAACAGAAAATGTTTTTGAATTATCTATTCAAATCCAAACACTTTTTATGTTTAAAGTTTTTCTAAATTCCAAATTAATTATCATTTAAAAAAATACAAATTTAAACCCCAAAATAAAAAATAAGGCGGGAACAGAGAGAAAATACCTGAAAAAATTTGAAAATAGGGGAATATGTCCCGGTTGGAGCCACCAACAGAGACTAAAGACCCCCTGCGCGCCAACCCTTGGTCTGCTGAAAAAATTGGAGTATACGTTCCGGTTGGTGGCTCCAACCGGGACGTATAACCCTTTAGTCCCGGTTGGAGCCACCAACCGGGACTAAAGGTCCTTTGGTTATAACTGACGCCTCTCCTCTTCTTCTTCCCCATCTCACTTATCTTCTTCACCAACGCGTGCACAACCGCCCCGATGCCGGCAGGCTGCCCGAGCCCGCGCGTTCCGTCCGCCAGCACCGCCGCCTCCGTCCGTGCGCGCACCAGCTACTTCCCCCCTGCCCGCCGCCGCCGCTCGAGCTCGATGGAGGCGACGCTCCGGTGACCAAAAAGGAGCGGCGCCGCCTCTCTCTAACGCGCGGTGAGCCTCTGCACCTCCCAGTGCCCTCCGTTTGCCTGCTTGCTTGTTGTAGCCGCCACGCGTCGTGTCGCTGCAAGCACCGCCGCCGCTGCCCGCCGTGCGCCCAGCTCCGGTGAGCTTCTTCGAGCGGCGCCTCCACTTTATTGCCTACCGCGATGCGCTGCTTCGATCAAGCCTAGCCCCGTCGCCCCGCACCCCTCACAGTGCCTTCCCCGGTGAGCACCCGACGGTGGCCGCCGAGATGACGTCACCCCGGCGTCACGCTGACGTGGCCCATGGGCCCGCTGACCTTTGACCACCACGGTGGCTTGCTGATGTGGCCTAGGGCCCAGCACTCAGTAACAGTGGCTAGGTTCTGTCTGGGTAAAAAAACCCAACCCTTTCCTGATGTCATATTGACACAGTAATTCAATTTTAAATGATTTAATAATTTCAGAAATTGATATAAACTTGTAAATTCAATATCTTTTTATTTATAAGTCAGAAAAATACAAATAATATATCAAATTGTTCAGAAAAATGAAACCTATATATTTAACCTATAATCATGCATTGTTAAACAACTTAAATGACAAGTATAATTAGAAGAACAAATGCACCCCTCTCATATGTTCTGGAGTTTCCCTGAGTTAGGGTTTTCACCCCTCAGAACCACGATTAAATCGTCGAGCATGTCTTAGGGTTACATTCCAATGCAAATTAACTTGTCATGTCATCATACTTGCTTGAGCATTGCATCGATGCCATGTGTTGATTGTTTCCCTTTCTTTTCGGTGTTTGGATTATTAGGTTTATTATTAGTTAGGTATTATTAGGTTTATTAATTAGTTTGGTATTATTGGTCTTCGGCCCCACTGGTCAGTCACTGTGGGTAGCCCCAGACCCGATTCACATTGTCAAGCAACTTAAAAGCCCTATCTTAGATAAGGAATCATTAATACCCCTTAGGTGCATGTGGGTTCGACGATGTGCCTATCTACTACACGGTTTCCTTTTTGTAGCTAGGTTTAGGGTTTAGGGTTTCTCTTCATTTTTATTATTGTGTATGTATATATTAGGGTTTCTCTGAATTAGGGTTTATATCTCTCAACACCGTACCTAACTTTCTCCTTTAGCCGCTTTGACTTATTCGTTTTTCCACCTATGAAGAAAATATGGACCCACACGTCAGAGACGAAGAAAAGGAAGAGTTGATCCAAGGTGTGATCCGTGGGGAAGAAAATTTAGACGTATCAACGTTTCTGAACAACTCCGGTGAGGGTGATCCTCTTTTTACCGGAATAGACGGCTTGTTTGAGGTTGAAGGTGTTGCCTTCCGCGAGGGAGAAGGCGATGCCTTGTGTAATTGAGAAGACGACCGCTCCGGCGAGGTGCATGTAATATAATCAATTCATTAATTAATCATTTGCTATCTATATAGAAATAGTAACGATGATCTTTCTTTTTTAGCCCTCCGGATCGAAGGAATCTACTGAAAAGAGCAGACGAGGCCCAACCAAAAAGTTGCAAGACCATGAGAGGTTCAGGATCAAAGATGTCGCTGAAGACGGCAAACCGACGGCTCCCGAAGTTGTCGCAAACAAATTTGTGGCACAATGCGGAGTAATCATTAGGGACTTAATCCCGATCACCATTAGAAATTGGAATAGTCCTGCTAATGCGGATGAAGAGGGAACATGTTTATTTGTCCCTAACCACGCCAAAGATTTACTGTGGAATAGGCTCATGGTTAATTTCAAACTACCAAAGATAGAGCTGGATCCAAATGCGGAGGATCCAGTTGAGGACGCCTTACAACATGAGAGAGCCATGGAGGCTAAGGTCAGGGAGTGGGCATTGAAGAAGATGGCCCAGTGTTTCACCAACTGGAAGAAAAGATTGCACCTTGACTATGTCATGAAAGAGAAGACTCCCGACTTCAAGAATATTCAGTTTGAGAAGATAAAACCATTCTGGGCTGAGTTTGTGGAATACAAGACATCAGAAAAAGCTAAGAAAATGTCTGCAACGAATAAGCTGAATGCTGCTAACAAGAAGTATCACCATACTATGGGGCAAGGTGGCTACAGGGCTGGCATTCCTAAGAGGGAGAAACTTGAGAATGAACTACGTGCTAAAAAGATCACCCCAGAGACAGACGATTGGGTAGAACGTGCAAGGAATTGGTTTTACGGGCATGGGGGCACGTTGGACTCGGAAGGGAGGTGTATATATAACATATGACATAAAGAAGACCCCTTGCCAATCGAGAGGATGAGAAAAGCAGTAAATGATGTTAAAGATGGGGACTTCATTCCCGATAGAGAGAATGATGAGCTCACACTCGCCCATGGAAATAAGGAACATGATGGACGAACACGAGGCACAAGAGGCTCCCAACCATGGAGGACTGGGTTTCCCGAAGAGAGGAAGAAATATCCTGATAGAAGCCGTCAGAGGAGAAAGGACAGGGCGGAAGTTGAAGCAGATAGTTAGAAAGAGCCAATGCGTTTAATTGAAGAACGATTAAAGCAACAACAATATGAAATTAACGCACTTAAAGACCAAAGTACTACCGGCCCATCTCAGCAACACACTGCATTCGATGCTACCGGCCTATCGAATAATCGAAAAAGCAGTGTGGCTTCCACCGAGGTCCCGGGTGATGACAATGGCGATGACGATGGTGCACCGACGATGGCTCATGTTGGATACCCAGTGGATGATATCATAGAGATGACACACTGCGAGCTACATGTCAAAGTTGTGAACATATCAATGAAGGTGGCGGTCGGCTATGCCTTACCAATTGGACCCACACCAACTTACCACTGTCGTCCGGTTCCAGAGGGCTACGCTGTTGTCGGGGTGGATGAAATCATGCCCACCTTTGAAGTTTTGGATCTTCACAACCCTGCAGGTGAAGGGGATGTGACTGTACTGGGAGACACAAAAAACGTCACCATTCTATGGCCGAAGGAATGTATCGTGCTTCGAAATCACACGCCAAGGCCATCTTCGCCGCCGCCTCACCCGTCTCCAGCGAGGTCGTTGCCGCCGCGGCAGCCGTCTTCGTCGCCTCACCCGGCTACGTCGCCTCACCAATCTCCGGCGCAGCCATCGCCGCGGGAGCCATCGCTGGCGCCTCAGGATAAAAAGCGTAAGCGTACCGCTACTGTGCGTCGTGGTAAGCGATCGCCGAAACATAAACAAGAGCCTCTTCCAAAAGTACCAAAGGTTCCTCCCAAGAGAGCTTATGACTGTACTGAAGAGGATACTGCGGCGATCGTTGATGCGGAAATGACAGCATTTTTCGCTAAGCTGAGGCGGCCGAAAGAGCGAGAGTTCCCCAGCACCAAAGAAGAAAAAGCCAAAGTGTTGAAAATGCTAAAGACTCTTCATCAACCCGAGCCATAGCTGTCATCAGACTATGCGCGTTCTATTCTCAAGTCACATGCGGCACAAAAAGCCTCGAAGAGCAGTACTGATGCAAGCGAGAAATCTGTTGCCCAGCTCGGAGAACAAGCAAAACAGACTTGCGCCCCTCTCAAGGTGATTTCCCAAACCAATGTGGGGTCGAGCAAATATGGGGCCGAAGAGCAATATGATCCAGAGGTAGTTGCACAATACGGAGAAGTTGCCGCTGCTCAAGGTATGAGTATTGCCTAGTACTTATCCCAGTTAGAGTTCTTCCCCGTGAGTGAAGTAGCATACAAATACCAGTATGGTAAATCTCTCGTCAAACCTGAGGAGGTAAACAATCTTCCAACAAAAATGCGAAGATTGCATAACTGGTACATGCATGCCACAAAGGCCGGGGCTAACTGGATAGTGCTGAGGGTTACAAAAAAGCATCATGGGAAAGAAAAGGATGACATGATATCCATTGAATTTGATGAACTATTTCAATTATTCAATCAAGATGCCTTGGACAAATCGATCGTCAGTGCCTATTGTCTGTAAGTACTAATTCTGTAATTAATTTAGTCTCCAGCTATCTCACCATGTTCATTGCATGTATATAATCATACTGTAATATGCAGAATGAAGATTCTTGAATGCAGCAGAGGACAAATCTATGACATTGGCTTCATTGACCCATATTGGGTTCATGAAGCTAATCTCAAAACAAGCCCCCAAGATACGGAGGATAATATAGTACACGTGTTAAGGTTTCAAGAAACCAGAAGGGAAATACTTTTTCCTTACAACTTCGAGTGAGTGTTATTGTCTTGTATACACTTTCTATTTCGCTTACTCGATGTTAAGTATATAATTGATTAGTTATGCATTCGCAACTTCCACTATATTCTATTGATCATTCAACCTGACAAAGGGCGTGTACTAGTCATGGAATCGAAACATAAACCCCTTGAGACGTGGAAGGACATGCAGATGCTTCTCTAGCGGTAATTCTAATCATTATGACACTATATCGGCAACGTTCGTGAATTTTATGATATCAAGTAATTAATAACTTCTTTTATTCGTTTTCTACGCTGGGCAGCGCTTGGAAACGGTTCACCAACAAGGCTAGGGGTGTTTGGAAAGAGGAGCTTACATTTCAACCACTAAATGTAAGCACCACTAGCTATATCCGCGCATCTCTTTGATTCTAGTTTTGACACAGTTATTATCATGCTTGATTATTATTTTTGATTGAACAATGTTCTCGTAAAGTGCCTGACGCAGGGACCAGGTAACAATCTATGTGGATACTATGTTTGCGAGTTCATCCGGCAGACGTGCGATGAGAAGGGCAGAAATTTAGAGCAACTCCACGTACGTAAACAATTTCTATAGTTTTTAATTACAATCAAATTGTGTTTAGTTTCATTCATATAGACTGACACCTTTTTTAAATATCAGATCGAACGTCTACGGGACGGTCTTCTGCCAAAGGATCGCGTACGAGCAATTCAGGAGGAATTGGCGGGATTCTTGGATGCAGAAGTCCTAAACCCAAAAGGGGAATACTATTCGGCTGTGTATAGACAATAGGAATTGGCCGGTAGCATCGAATAACAACTTTTGTATGTAGTGCATGAACTCGATCCGTGTATTGAATGTAATATTGTCATGATGATCTTGTGTAATATAAGGTTCCTTCATTGATAAGTGCAAAACACTAAATAAACAATAAAACAACCTAAATGAATTCTCTGCCGCAGCACAAAAAGTGGCGAAAATGCTGCCGCGGCAACAAAATGTGCCAAAATAAATTCTCTGCCGCGGCAGAGAAATGGGCCAAATCTCTGCCGCAGCAGAAGGTTATTAGTCCCGGTTCGTGTTACGAACCGGGACTAATGCTCCACCCTCCTCGCTCTATGCCGCTGCCACGTGTGCACTCTTTTGTCCCGGTTGGTGGGGCAACCGGGACTAAAGGTTAGGGCTTTAGTCCCGATTGCCCCGTCCCGGTTGGGCAACCGGGACTAAAGCCCCGTACCAACCGAGACCTATAAGCCTGTTTCCACCAGTGCCTATACCCTCATATGTGATATTGGTCTTATATAAATACACTTATAAAGCCTACTTATAAGTGGATGGTATAGGTGACGAGCTCGGCAGATTTGGGGCGGGGTGATTGGTTATATCAATACATCGACTTATATAAATCTCCCTAGGATCTATTGATCTGTATGAAATTACAAAGGTGACGAGCTCGGCAGCGAGTCGCTTGGATGGGGTGTCTCATAGGACGTATCTACTGAAAGCACCCTAGGGAGATTTATGTAGAGTCGCTTTGTGATCTATGAGAGATCGCAAACTTGTTATTGTTTTCCAGTCGCACTTGAACGAGTCGAGCCGTCCTCGAGTCGTCGCGCCCAAGTGAGTAGAGCGAAGCGAGTGCGATGAAGCGACTGACCAATTTTGTCAAATTTGGACCGTTAGGCACAGTCAAACTAGCCGTTAAGTAACTTCTAACGGTAACTTTTACGAAATTACCATGAAGCAATGGCTAATCCGGGCTCGTTTGTTAGCGCCACTATATAAAGGGAGTGAGGGTGCAGCGTACGTATCTCACTCCGCATTCCCCATTATTCTCATCTTCCCTGAGCCATCACCCGATCCAGATCTCTAGATCAGGCGAGCCCATTTCGATGGCACAAATTTGGGGCAAATACAAGTGCACGGCAGCAATGCTGCAATCTTTCCAGGATGTCGGGATCCCGGTGAGACAAAAATGGCGATCCCCAGCATTGAGACCGAGCCAAAGCCACGGGCCGGGGACTTTATCTCTTTCCTCAGCCATCTGGAGCGCGGATTGGGATTCCCTACCTCGATCTTCTTCAGGCATATCTACAACTTCTACCAGATCAAGCCCTCAGACCTAGGGCCGCATAGCATCAAACATCTCATAGTCTTTGTCGCAATATGCGAGTGCTACAAAGGGTGCGGCCATACTTATCGCTTTGGCTCGAGTTCTTCCATGCCCGGTCCATCCACAAAAGGAAGGACAACCCTCTACTAGCGACAGGTGGTGTCACCTTCCAGATGAAGCCAAACCCCAAATTCTACAAGTTGATGTTGCCGAAGAAGGTGGCCAGCGAGTGGAAGAAATATTGGTTCTATGTCAAAGAGTCCACCCCCTCCGATGAGGTGGCGATCCTGACATACACCATGGAGCGGAGCAATCTACGACAGCTGTCGATGAAGAAGCTCCCGAAGAAGCAAGCGGTGGTCGTGGTTGAGATGTGCGCCTGCATGACGGAGCTTGAAGATGACGGGTTGATGGTGATCAACCTATACAACTACTAGCTCGGGCGACGATTGGTGACGCTCGCCACTAACCCCACTGGATGTATGAGTACACCGGGTCGACGGACCCCACGAAGTCTGATACGTCCAAAACGTATCTACTTTCCTGAACACTTTTGCTATTGTTGCTCGTCTTATTTCTGTGATTTGGATACAACTAACACGGATTGACGCTGTTTTCAGCAGAATTGCTTTGGTGTCTAGTTTTTGTGTAAAAAATCAACTTTTAGGAAAAATCCCGGAAAATATCGCAAAACTCCTATTTTACCAGAAGACTCACGGAGCCAGAAGATGAGACGGAGGAGGGCCACGAGGGGCCCACACCCCCTGGTCGCGCGGGCCAGCCCAGGATGCGCCTGGGAGGGTGTGGCCACCTCGGGCATCCTCTCGGTCTCCCCTTCGCCTACATAAGCCCTATGACCTAAAAACAGAGGGGTGTTCGACGTATTTCCAGATAAAGTTCCGTTGCGCCGCCACCACCATAAAACACGATTCGGAACCAGAAACTCCGTTCTGGCATCCTGTTGGGACGGGGAATTGGAGGAGATCATCGCCATCATCATCACCGATGCCTCTCCATCAACCATCCATGTTTCCCCCATCCATGAGTGAGTAATCCCCTGCTGTAGGCTATGGGAATGGTAGGGATTGGATGAGATCTATCATGTAATCGACTAAGATTGTTAGGGCATGGTGCCTAGTATCTTTGTTAGTGCTTTTTGACATTGTTGCAACTTGTTATGCTTAATGCTTGTCACTAGGGACCGAGTGCCATGATCTCATATCTGAACATGTTATTGATTCATGGTGATAGTATTGTTTGTGATCTTATGTGCAAGTTGTTTACACATATTATTGTCCAGAACCAAAGGCCCCAAAGTGACAGAAATTCGGATAACCGGAGGGTATGGCTGTGATATGAGGATCACATGTGTTCACGGAGTGTTAATGCTTTGCTCCGGTCCTTTATTAAAAGGAGTACCTTAATTTCCAGTAGATTCCCTTGAGGCCACGCTACAACGGGCTGACAGGACAAAAGATGTTCTGCAAGTTCTCATTGCGAGCACGTATGACTATATATGGAACGCATGCCTATGATTGTTTAGTACTTGGATGCTTTATCTTATTTATCCACAAATGCCCTAGATCTTGAACTTACATGAATAGTCTTATCCATACAACGCCCGTCCATCCATCCCTATGTCTACCGCACTCAAATCCTATTGTTTGATGCTATTGTTACTACTGCCTTCATTTTACTGCTGCCGTTACTTTGCTATTGCTACTACAAAATTGTTGCTACCGATAAACTACTGTGAGCAAGACTATTTCCAGGTGCATCTAAATTGACAACTCAGTTGTTAAGGCTTATAAGTATTCTTTGGCTCCCCTTGTGTTGAATCAATAAATTGGGTTATAAGACTGTTGCGATCCCCTATACTTATGGGTCATCAAAATCGTCTCAGAATCAGTGGGCCACCGACGATTACGTCACGACCCCTTTGAAAGGGCAATATGCCCATATCCGTTATTTTGGTTAAATGATCACACCGATGCTAGAGTGTTGAATAATGTTTAATTATTAGTTTGTTTTAGTCCACAAGTGATGATGAAACATGGTGTGAGACCCCCCATTCGCCGCTCAAGAAAATAACTGGTCGTTTCATTTTATTTCTCTCTCTTTTCATTTGAGTCCTATAGAAAATACCGCACTATTAAGAGGGGCGGTCTCGGTGAGATTATTGTGGCTGTTTTTCTGGCATATACACATCCTATCACCATATAGCCATCACACCCACCAGAGAAAAAGCCTCGAGTCAAAAGGAAAAATGCATGTTTAAGGATTTTGCAAATTGGTAGGCATACCGACACCGCCAGACGTAGTGCCTGATCAAATCGTGGGCCACCAGAATGAACGACCTCTATGTCGAATAGGTAGTCTAGCGACTACTTCGGAGAGACTCCAGTTCATCCAGCTCTGTGCCGGTTTGACTTGGCGGACAGTCCGGTTCGCCAAACTTGACGATGGTTCATCCGGTGCACGGTCCGGCAGCGCCGAACTTCCGGCGGACTTGCATGCAGCTTCCTTTAAACGGCTACATTTTCCGTTGGACTACATATACCCCCTTTCTTATCCATTGATAGGTTAGGCATTCCATTTTAGATTCAAACTTGAGCTCTCTCTCTCTCTTACCATTGTTGAAACACCAAAAGCTTGAGGATCTCCCATTCTACCCAACCAAATCCAAATCCCTTTGGTTGAAAGGAAGAGGAGGTCCCGATCTATGTTTCCACAAAGCCAAAGTCCATTCCTCCTTTAGTTCATCGAGTTTGCTAGTTACTCTTGGGTTTGTGGGAAACGCTAGGCGGTTAGGGTCTTCTGGAGGCATTCATCTTGTGATTTGCCCCGTGAAAAGTTTGTGAGGGTATGGAGACTACCATAAAGTCTACCACGAGTAAGTGAGTTATTTCATCATGGAATAGGCTTGGAGAAGAAGGTGAGCCTTCGTGGCATTGGGGAATCCTTCGTGGAACCTCACACCTCTCCAACATGACGTTGCCACTTCCCAAAGGGAGTGAACATGGGAATACATCTTCGTATCCGCGTGCTTCGGTTATTCCTAAACCAAACCTCTTACTTATGTTGTTTACTTTGTGATAGCCTTTGTGCTTGAAGTATCTTGTATCATCATCTAGGTTGCCTCACCTATTTTGTATTTAGGCACACTTATATTCCACAAAGCCTAAAACTTGCAAAAGATTATAAAGAAATTTGTAGAAACCTATTCACCCCCTCTAGGTTAAGCATCTTACCCTTTCAATTGGTATCAGAGCCAAGGGATATTTTAAGGGCTTTAATGACTAAGAGAGAAGATGGTTTTCTCCGATAATAAGGAATATAAGACTTATTATGTCAAGGAGCTTCGCGAAATCATGGCCAAGAGTGCCCTTAAAAAGTCCAAGGCCAATTCCAATCCCCTTGTTCGAATGAGTTTCCTAGAAGGACAACTTAAGGGTATTGGCGAGGGGGATTTTATTGGTAACCCATTGGCAGTACCTCATGGGAGGCCAATGGACACCAGAAAGGAGAATGTTTGCGAGTCCGCTCATGAGGGTGACTCGGCAAAAGCCTCCACACCCTCTAATCAATTCCCTTACATTTATCCTAAGCAAAAGAACATCATGCCTCATATTAATGGTTCGGGTCCCGCACCTCATTGTAATGGAACTCGCTTCTCTCATTGGAAAGCTTCTATGGAATCTCATCTTTGCATCTGTAGTGTGGAGCTTTGGGAGATTGTGTGCATGGGCTTCTATCCACAAGATCTCAACAACCTCACTCTGGCAGAGTACTATGACCGTCAACTAAATGCAACGACTTGTGACAAGATAAGGAGTGTCATCCACCGCACTCCATGATCAAGTTAGTGACATCCCCACCGCAAAGAATCTTTGGGATAGGATTGTCATTCTCCAAGAGGGAATGTATCTTATCCAAAAGTCCAAGTATGAAGCTTCCAAGTCGGAGATGAACATGTTCATGAACCATGATGGTGAGTCCATTGTGGAAGCATACACGATACTTGTTGCCCTGAAGATTGGTTGTCTAGGTTGTGAGAAGTATGATGATGGGTTCAACTTGAATGATGAGCTCATCAAGTCCAAGATTGTCTCCATGATCGCGGTCACCGACAAGAAGCTTGCCTTGAACTTGCAACTCCTAGATAAAGCTAACCAATTCTCTCCTGATGATCTAGTATCATATCTTATTGCCACGGATAACCTGGCGGATGAAGGACAAATGATCAAGGAGGTCAATCGTGCTATTGGGTCTTCTCATTCTCTAGCATTAAAGGCCAAGCATGTGCAAGAAGATAGTGCAAGTGAAGAACAAAGCAATAGTGGTGGAGTTGATCATATGCTCTCTCAACTTGCACTCTTCACCAAGAACATGAAGTTCCGAAGAAGGAGAAGTTCAACCGGATCAAATGAGAATAAAAGGACATGCTACAATTGTGATGAGTCGAACCACTTCACCGATAATTATCCATATGAGAATAGACTTGACAAACCCAAGTATGAAGAGGGTGCCAAGCCAAGATTGAAGCCCAATCCCATCAACGAACGATACAAGAGGAACAATAGGCATGATGGCAAAGGCTTCCTAGGTCAAGAATACATATCCAATAAGGAGGACGAGGACGAAGAAAAGGTTGTTGGTGTGGTTGGTTTGTCCTTTGCCAAAACCGGGTCACTCTTCACCTACGACTACACCAAGGACTACACCGACGACTCCCCTACTCCCAAGGTCAACGCCACTTGTCTCATGGCAAGGATCTCTAAGAACATATCCGAGCCGGAGTGTGAAGATGAGGAGAAGACGATGGATGTGACCGACTTGTATTGTGCCGACCCGAGTCACTTCTCACCTACGACTATGTCAAGGACTACACCGAGAGTTCTTCTACTCCCAAGATCACCTGCTCTTGCCTTATGGAGAGGAGCTCCAAGGTAATCTCTCCCCTCTATCTCTATCTAGAGTCTTGGATGATCATGTGAGTAACATTGATAGTGACAATGATGAATTTGGTGAACAATATGTACAATAAATGTATGCTCTCATGAAGTCTATTCCTAGTATTGCTCGTTCTAGAGTCAAGAAATTAATGGAACTTGTCAATTCACATGACGAGACCATTGATAGTTTGGAATCTCATATTGATGATAAGAAATGAAGATTAAATCTTCTTGAGCAAGATCTATGCGAAGAAAATAACACCACTTCACTTCTTAAACAAAAAATTGAACCCTTTGAACTTGATAAGGTAAAAGACATGGATACTTTTGATAGGGCTAATTCCTTGTCCCAAGAGCTTAATGCTTCAAATAAAGAGCTTGAGGTTGCTCATTCTTCTCTTACCAAGGATCTTGAGCAACTTTAAAAGGCTAACTTGCTTGTCAAGTGTGAGATCATAAAGCTTGGGAAGAACCATGATCAACTTCGAGTGACCTATGAGAAGGCTCTTGGTACATTGAAGGATACAATTATTGTGGAGAATGTTTCTTGTTCCCCTAACTCTACCTTTGATCAAGATCTCGTCATTAAGGAAAATAAGAAGTTGAAGGAACAGCTTCAGAAGGAGCGTCTCACAGCTACTTCCAAGGGAAAGATTCTTGATGAGATTCTTTCTCATCAAAATACGAGGGCTCCAAAGGAAGGTGTTAGGTTTGACCTAAAGAACAACAAGAATGATGCCACTCCACCAAAGAAGATCAACTTTGTGAAAGAAGGGAACAAGGTGAATAACCAAGTCAAGAAGAATGTTGTGAATGGGGGATCCATAAGGGGCAACCCTAGACATAAATATGCTGGGCAATATAATCCATCCTATGTGCTGCATAAGGGCACTCAAGGGGATGTATATGCCAAATATGTTGACCCTCGAAATGGTTATTCTTATAGGTGGTACTCAATTTGGGTACCAAAAGATGTTGCTAATTCTAGGGGACCCATTACTCAATGGGTTCCTAAATCAAAGAATTTATTTTGTAGGGTTATGCCTCCAGTGGATGAAAATGGGTGTTTGATAGTG
The DNA here is from genome assembly GCA_910589765.1 of Avena atlantica. Taxonomy (NCBI): domain Eukaryota; kingdom Viridiplantae; phylum Streptophyta; class Magnoliopsida; order Poales; family Poaceae; genus Avena; species Avena atlantica. Next base: position 375,813,297 of record OU342738.1, read on the forward strand.
GATGCACCAATCATATGACCGGAGGTAGAAGTGGGCTTGACCAATTCATTCATGACGTCAACTCAACGTCAAGTATCACTTTTGGTGATAACTCTAAAGGAGAGGTACTAGGTTATGAAAAGTTGGTAGTCTCCAAGGCTTTGTCCCTAGAGACTGTCTTGCTTGTTGAAAATCTTGGATACAACTTGCTTTCAATTAAACATCATGCAGATGTTGGCTATGATTTCTATTTTTCTAGAACATTTGTGAAAGTCTTTACGAATGATGATCTTAGTTTGGTCCTTGTTGGACATGTGGAAGACGACCTTTACATGGTCGACCTCTCGAAAGAGATGCAATCCCTTCCACGTCTAATGGCCAAGGCTGACTAGGGATGGCTTTGGTATCGCCGCCAAGGCCATATCAACATGAGAAATCTTAAACAACTCCTAAAGGGTGAGCATATTGTTGGAGTAACCGGTGTATCTTTTTAGAAAGATCGTGTGTGTAGTGCTTGCATCTCCAGGAAGCATCATCCTTCCATTTCCAAGGTGGCCACTTCAAGATCCTTGGAGCTTCTCCACTTGGATCTCTTCGGGTCATAAACTTATGATTCCCTTGGTGGAAGGAAGTATGGTCTTTTCATTGTTGATGATTATTCAAGGTATACTTGGGTCTTTCTCCTCAAGACAAAGGATGAGACTATAACACCCTGGCCTCTCCGGACCAGCGACTGTCACTCCTGGCAGCTCAATAGGATCTCTACACTAACCCCACAGACCAACAGTTGTCTTTTTTGCACACTTTGTCCTCACTCGTGCGCATCCGGTACCCACTTCCCGGCCGGTCACCCATCCTCAAATTTCTCTAAGCCAAGCACGCTTAACCTCAGAGTTATTTTTAGATGAGCTTCCGGAAAAGAAGTTGCAACTTGTTGGTATGGGTATACTATCAAATCTATTAATCCATGTGCCAGGGTCTCACATACACCCACCTTTATAAGATCGATGCCCTCGTCGATCAACTACTAGCCAGGAATGTTCCCTCTTGGCACACGTCTGTGTGTCCAGTGCTGGCACATGTACCATGTCGTGTCCACTCAGGGCCACACGCTCCATGCTCCACATGTCCGCCACTGACCCGCATATGCTCATGTAACCGTGAGGATCAGCTCTGATACCACTTGTAACACCCTGGCCTCTCCGGACCAGCGGTTGTCACTCCTGGCAGCTCAATAGGATCTCTAGGCTAACCCCATAGACCAACACTAGTCTTTTCTGCACACTTTATCCTCACTTATGCGCACCCACTACTGATACGTCATAAACGTATCTATAATTTTTGATGTTCCATGCTTCTTTAGTATCAACTTTGCTATATTTTGTCTACACTTTGAGGTATTTTTATACATTTTCTAGAACTAACCTATTGATAAGATGCCATAGTGCCAGTTGCCTATTTTCTGCCGTTTTTGGTTTCAGAAAAGCTAAAAAATCAATATTCTCGAAATTGTATGGGACAAAAGCCAATATGCCTATTTTCCTTGGAGCAATACGGAAACGCGAAGCAGAGACAGAGTAGGGCACCAGGGTGGCCACACCCTAGGGTGGCGCAGTCCCACCCTAGGCGCGCCACCAGGGGGTGTGGGCCCCCTTGGCTTCCATCGACCTTGCCCTCTTCGCCTATAAGAAGCCCCCGATGAGAAAACCCTAAATCATCCAGCAAAAAGCGACGAAAAGTTCTGCAGCGCCGCCGCCACCAAAGGGGAGATTCGGGGGATAGAAGTCTCTATTCCGGCACCCTGCCGGGACTTGCCACCCGGAGCCATCTCCATCGATCTCCACCATCATCCCCATCGCCGTTGCTAATTCCCATGATGATGAGGGAGTAGTTTTTCCTCGAGGCTAAGGGCTCTACCGGTAGCTATGTGTTCATATCTCTCTCTCTATGCATGATCTTGTTGTGGTCATGAGCTTTGTAATCAAATAGATCTACTCTGTTACTCAAGTGCTTAAACCAATCTTCGGCTCTCCCCACGTGTGTGAAAGTGACAGCGTGCATACCATGGTGGCACTTAGGCTAGAGTTTACATAAATACTCAAGTGCTTCAATAGATCTCTGCTCTCCCCATGTGTGTGAAAGTGACAGTGTGCACGCCGTGGTGGCACTTAGGCTAGAGTTCATAAATTCTTATTATGAGTTATATTTGGAGTTGGATGTATCTATGAAATTGTGGTGTTTGTTGGAACCATCTAGCGCTCAAGGTGACATTGTGGGGTTATCTAGATGGGGAAGGCGAACTTTGAGGAGTGCTGTTATAGCCCTACCATGGATTAGAGTGTCCAACCGGAGAGTAGTTCAGGGTAGTATCATGAAGAGAATATATTTATTGAGAGTGTTCACTAGTGAAAGTATGATCCCTAGGCCTTATTTCTAAGCATTGAAACATCGTTTACAAATAGATCTGTTGCATGATTGCTTGCTTCCATCTTTTTGCCTTTAGTCTCTTCCACGCCGTCAAAAGCTCTTTTCTGGCACTGTTACCACTTTTAATCATCCATACCACTCGTATTTCACTATCTCTTCGCCTAACTAGTGCACCTATACACCTGACAAGTGTATTGGGTGTGTTGGGGACATAATAGACTTCTTGTATCTTGATTGCAGGGTTTCTTGAGAGGGATACCTTTGACCACTTCCTCCTTGAGTTCGATAAACCTTGGGTGATCCACTTAAGGGAAACTTGCTGCTGTTCTACAAACTTCTGCACTTGGAGGCCCAACAACTGTCTACAATAATAGAAGTGCGTAGACATCAAGCCTTTTTCTGGCGCCATTGCCGGGGAGGTAAGGCAAAAGGTACTCACAACCTCTGACTACTAAGCTATATTCTAGTACTGTTGCTAGTGTGTGAGTGCTCGAAGTTATTTCCTTTAGATTCTGCAATTATATCTTTTTTTCTTGTTTTTATTATCACTAGTTAGGCTTAATGGAAAAAAAATTAGAGAGCTTTATAGTATTTATCTTGAGTTAGGACATCAAGTGTTTAAAGAGAAAATTAAAAAACCAATGGAACTTCATTTGCATGCTAATAGCGATGTTATTAGTATGAATTCTTTGAACACCATTATTTCTAATGCTATGGAAACATCTAAGCTTGGGGAGGCTAGTTTTGATGAGCATGATATTTTTAGTCCCCCAAGCATAGAGGAGAAAATTTTGTTTGATGATACTTTACCTCCAATATATGATGATTACAATGATGAATATGATATTTTCAGTCCACCTACTATTGAGGAGAAAATCAATTATTATTACAATATGCCTCCTATATTTGATGATTATGGTGATGAGAATATTAATGATAGCTATTTTGTTGAATTTTCTCCCACTACAACTAATAAGAATGACTATGCTTATGTGGAGAGTAATAATTATTATATGCATGTGGCTCATGATAAGAATGTTTTATGTGATAGTTATATTGTTAATTTTATTCATGTTGTTACTGAATGTTATTATGAGAGAGGGAACCATGGTTTTATGCATCTCAATAATATTAAGTTTCCCCTCTTTATGTTGAAACTCTTGAAGTTGCACTTGTTTTGCTTTCCTATGCTTGTTGCTTTGTGCTTTCATGCCTTGTTTATTTACAAGATTCCTATGCATAGGAAGTGGGTTAGACTTAAATGTGTTTTGAATTTGTTTCTTGATGCTCTCTTTTACTTCAATTCATATTCCTTATGTGAGCATCTTCTCAAACTATCAAGCCTAACTTAAAGGCGTTAAAGAAAAGTACTTCTTGGGAGATAACCCAATAGTTTTATTGAGTCTTGGAAGTTATTAATTCTGTAATAACCTCTCCTTATCCTTTTTATTTGATTTTTGTGCCAAGAATAACCTCTAAAGAGAGGGAAGTAAGATTTGGGGAAGTGCTGTCCCGAAACAGATTTTTGTGCTTCACTGTAAACATTCGTGAAACATCTCTGTAAGTCGGATTTAGCTGTAACTTTCTGAATAAATCCCCCAGGTTGTTATCTAACTTTAGTTAGTTCAAAACTTTTTGATTTGAGCAACATAAGGTCTTCGTAAAAAATGGTTTTCACCTGCTGGTCTATTTTGACAGATTTCTGCCATTATTGCATTTGCCTCTTTATTGATTTCCTTTTGGGTTCTCTTTGGTAAATTGAGATTTTTAAGGGAATTGCTTCAGTACCTTGTGTTCTTAATGGAAGTTTTTATGTGTTGAAACTAAACCCAAAGGTTTATTACTTTTGAATGCACTAATGTTGCTAATGAAGATTGTGTGAAATTTTGTATGAAGGAAATTTCCAAGTGTAGGGAAAGAATGATGTGATGAGATGAAGAATGGACAAAATCTCAAGCTTGGGGATGCCACCCTGTGTCACCCCAAGAAATATTTAAGAAGTACAAGCGTCAAAGCTTGGGGATGCCCAAGGCATCCCCTTCTTCATCAATAAAAATCTCAGGTTTTCTTTCTAGACACTTTATTTTTATTGCTTCATGCACTATTGTGTTGTTCTTGGAGCGTCTTTGTTTTTGTTTTTAGTTTTCTTTTGCTTGGTTTTCTGCAATAAGTTGGTTGGATCCCAACACACTTATTTTGGAGAGTGACACACTCTGTTTTCATTGCCTAGAACATTCTAGTTTTCACTCTTATTGTTTGTGAGTGTTTTCTTTTGCTAGCACTGTGTTTAGCCTTAGTTTTCTTGTGCTTTCAGCTTAGAACTTTTTAGTTTTTCTTTGTGGATTTGTGATACAAGCTCACTGATCTTTCTTGATTATTATCTTTGTGAGTTGTTTCAAGTAAGTCGATTAGTGTTGGAAAAGAGTAAGAAGCTTCATGCTTATAGTGCTACAAAAAGGGAGCTTGTTTTGACTGTGACTTAGACTCTATCATGTCATGCTAGATGTTGTTTTGACCTTATGCTTAGTGATTATTTTTGTAGCATGACTTGTTCCAAACAATTAAGATTGCTTAATGTGCCTTGAAAGAATCATGCGTTGTTTTAGCATATAAAAGCATAATATTGTGGTATTCTCCTTTGATGCTTTATTTGGGTTGACTTGGCACATGCTTACACAATGTTAAGACTATGAACCAGTCACCTTAGCCTCTATGATCATTTAGTTTTTGACTTGTGATATCACTTTATGCTTTGATTAAATAATGTTTTGTCGCTCTGCATGATTATGGCCATTATTGCTCTCTTAGTTGGTCGCTCCTAGTCTTTTGCTAGCCTCCACTTGTATTAAGTAATCTCTACTCATGCATCCAACTCCCAAGAAACCAAGTTATTCCAAAGTGTCCACTATAAATTCCTATGCATGGTGTGTTACACCATTCCAAGTATACTCTTGTTTTATCTATCTTCCAATTAAAAAGTCACTTTGTTATGTGAAAATTAGTGATTAAAGCTCTCACAAACTTGATGGCACACCTTATTTTTCTTGCCCCTAATAAACTTGAACCATTGTGTCATCTATGTGGTATATGCTTGCACTTATAAGTTGGAATTAGCAGAACCGTGTTGTCACGGGGAACGCATTCAACACTTGTAAATATTTATCCAGTTGATATCATGCTCTTTTGTTTATGGATGTCGTCGGTGTGAAATAAAAGGGGAGCTTGTAAGTCCATGGAGTTATGTATGTGTTATAGAAACGCCTGGGCCGCTAGCCTAAGCCATGCCTAATCATGGTGGAAACTTGCAGCATCACCATAGTTAGCAATATATGAAGCTTTCTTCTTATATAAAAAAAGAGAGACAAAAAAAGAGGAAAGAGAGAAAAAAGCACCATTTTCCCATGGTAAATAAGAAGATTGCTGAGATGCTCATTGTCTGCTTGCCTTGTCATTTTGATATGGGATAGCTCCTGTATCATGGGGCAAGGGGTACCCCGTTGGCGGTTCTCTATGATACGCATGTACTTACTATGACAAGAACTTACCAGTAACTAAAGTTGAGTAGCATGAGGAGCGGCCCTCATACTCAAGGGACATGAGATTGCCAACTTATACTTTCTCAAGCATATACTCCATACTTTGTTCACTTTAACCTTAATCACTTCAAGATTCTTATGATCGGGGCAATGAGAGCTGAAAGCTAACAAGTACCGTAATTTTGGAAGCTCTTTATGAAACTTGAAATCCCTGCTTCCCTTTGAAGGGCATTTATTCCACTTATATATTGAGTCTCCACCTTCTATCCTTAGGCACCAATTAAGAGAGCATAGTTGCCATTCTTAGTTCTATGTGCATTGTCCCAAAACTTATTGATTGATTCATATTATTGATATTTCTTGCTCTTGAACTATTTGTATCTAGTCACCCTTATGACCTTTGAAGGTGTCCTATGCATTTATGTTTTGCTACTCCATGAGGGACAAGCTGAATGCCACTATGCTATGTTTTCTATATGTGAAACAAACAAACGTCTTTCAATGCATTGCTATTCATGATCTTTGTTTGTATCATTTCATGTTGCAACATAGTTACTTTGTCTTATTGTTAGAACTACATCTTTCATGCTCATGTTTAGAGTACTTTGATCCCAGCTTTCAATTCTTGCAAATGGTTTGATCATGATTGTGATGGTGCATGTCACCTCAAAAATTATTATTTTTATCACTTACCTACTCAAGGACGAGCAGGAGTTAAGCTTGGGGATGCTTGATACATCGTAAACGTATCTATAACTTTTGATGTGCCATGCTTGTTTAGTATCAATGTTGCTATGTTTTGTCTACACTTTGAGGTATTTTCATACATTTTCTGGAACTAACATATTGACAAGATGCCACAGTGCCAGTTGCCTGTTTTATGTTGTTTTTTGTTTTAGAAAAGCTAAAAAATGAATATTCTCGGAATTGGACGGGACAAAAGTCAATATGCCTATTTTTCCCGGAGCAATACGGAAATGCTAAGCAGAGACAAAGTAGGGCACTAGGGTGGCCACACCCTAGGGTGGCGCGGGCCCACCCTAGGCGCGCCACCATGGAGTGTGGGCCTCTTGGGCCTCCACCGACCTTGCCATTTTCGCCTATAAGAAGCCCCCGATGAGAAAAACCTAAATCACCTAGAAAAAAGCCACGAAAAGTTCCGTAGCGCCGCCGTCACCGAAGGGGAGATTCGGGGGACAGAAGTATCTATTCCAGCATCTTGCCGGGACGAGGAATTGCCCCCGGAGTCATCTCCATCGATCTCCACCACCATCTCCATCTCCATCTCCATCGCCGTTGCTGATTCCCATGATGATGAGGGAGTAGTTCTTCCTCGAGGATAAGGGCTCTACCGGTAGATATGTGTTCATCTCTCTCTCTCTATGCATGATCTTATTGTGGTCATGAGCTTTGTAATCAAGTAGATCTACTATGTTACTCAAGTGCTTAAATCAATCTTCGGCTCTCCCCACGTGTGTGAAAGTGACAGTGTGCATACCATGGTGGCACGTAGGCTAGAGTTTACATAATTACTCAAGTTCTTCAATAGATCTCTGCTCTCCCCATGTGTGTGAAAGTGACAACATGCACGCCGTGGTGGCACTTAGGCTAGAGTTCATAAATTCTTATTATGAGTTATATTTGGAGTTGGATGTCTCGATGAAATTGTGGTGTTTGTTGGAACCATCTAGCGCTCAAGGTGACAGTGTGGGGTTATCTAGATGGGGAAGGAGGACTTTGAGGAGTGCTGTTATAGCCCTACCATGGATTAGAGTGTCCAATCGGAAAGTAGTTCAGGGTAGTATCATGAAGAGAATATATTTATTGAGAGTGTTCACTAGTGAAAGTATGATCCCTAGGCCTTGTTTCTAAGCATTTAAACATCGTTTACAACTAGATCTATTGCATGTTTGATTGCTTCCATCTTTTTGCTTTTAGTGTCTTCCACGTCGTCAGAAGCTCTTTTCTGGCACCGTTACCACTTTTAATCATCCATACCACTCGTATTTCACTATCTCTTCGCCGAACTAGTGCACCTATACACCTAACAAGTGTATTGGGTGTGTTGAGGACATAAGAGACTTCTTGTATCTTGATTGCATGGTTGCTTGAGAGGGATACCTTTGACCACTTCCTCCCTGAGTTCGATAAACCTTGGGTGATCCACTTAAGGGAAACTTGCTGCTGTTCTACAAACCTCCACACTTGGAGGCCCAACAACTGTCTACAAGAATAGAAGTGCATAGACATTAGGTACCCACTTCCCGGTCAGTCACCCATCCTCAAATTTCTCTAGGCCAAGCACGCTTAACCTCAGATTTCTTTTCAGATGAGCTTCTGAAAAATAAGTTCCTACTTGTTGGTATGGGTATACTATCAATTCTATTAAGCCATGTGCCAGGGTCTCACAGAGATCTACAAGGAATTCATGATATTCGCCATCCAAGCTCAACACACTCATGAAGTGGAGATCAATACCATTTGAACCGAAAACGGTACCGAATTCAAGAACTACACCATGCAAGAGTTTGTTGAAGATGAGGGGATCAAGCATGAATTCTCAGCTCCCTATACCCTTCAACAAAATGGTGTTGTTGAAAGTAAAAATCGGACAATCATTGAGATGGCAAGAACAATGTTGAGTGAGTTCAAGTCACCCCATAACTTTTGGGGAGAAGCCATTGCTACCGCGGTTCACTACACGAACCGGCTCTTCCTCCGAGCTCCCTTTGACATGACTCCGTGCAAGATTCTAACAAGTAACAAGCCCAAGGTCAACTACTTCCGTGTCTTTAGGTGCAAGTGCCTCATCAAGAATAAGAAAGAAAAGCTCGGTAAATTCAAATCTAGAACTATAGAGGGTATTTTTGTTGGTTACGCGGAAAACTCTCGTGCATACAGATACTACAACAAAACCAATGGTTGTTTTGAAGTATCCTGTATCATGGAGTTTTTGGAGAATAATGGCCCCCAAGAGGGGCAAGTTATTTCATGTGATGTAGGTGATGGAGATTCTTCTCAAGTCATCAAGTTAATGGGTATTGGGCATATTTTGCCCATCGAATCCCACATTCATGATCAAGAAGTTGATGGGGGAGAATCAAGCTCAACCCAAGAAGAGCTTATATCTACCCAAGTTGAGTCATCAAGTGCACCAACAAATCAACATCTCACTCAAGATGCTACGCATACCGGAGAACAAGAATCAAGCCCTCAACCTGTTGAGCAAGACCAAGTAGAAGAACAAGCTCCTCCACCTCAATGTCAATCTTAAGATGGTTTCAATGATCAAGGACCTTAAAAAGATGAATTTGTTGATCATGAAGGCACAATTCGTAAGATCAAGGACGCCTCCATTGCAAGTGGGCTCCAAGACAATAATATACTTGGAAGCATATCAAGAGGGATCGACACTCGTGCCAAGAAAAATAATATCATAACCTTTTGGGGGATTCATGCTTTTGTGTCCAACTTAGAGCCACTCACGGTTCATGAAGCTTTGGAGGATCCGGATTGGGTAATTTCCATGCAAGAAGAACTCGAGTGCTTCACCCATAATTTTGTCTCTTGTGGAGAGGCCTAAAGATCATCGCATCAATGTCATTAGGACCAAGTGGGTGTTCAAGAACAAGAAAGATGAAAACGGAACCGTCACAAGAAACAAAGCAAGGTTAGTGGCGCAAGGGTATGCCCAAATAGAAGGTATTGACTATGAGGATACTTTTGCACCCGTTGCTCGCCTTGAAGCTATTCGTCTCTTGCTTGCATATTCTTGTTTTCATAACTTCAAGATTTATCAAACAGATGTGAAAACTGCATTTCTTAATGGTCCCTTGAAATAGGTTGCATATGTAGCTCAACCCCTGGGTTTCGAAAACACAAGCTATCCCAACCATGTGTATCTACTCCATAAGGCACTCTATGGAATAAAGCAAGCTCCTCGTGCTTGATATTAGCATTTTAGTGATTTCCTACTCATTGAAGGGTTAGCGTGGGTAAGGTCGATTCCACCCTTTTCACCAAACAGGTTAAAGGGGATGGCCTACTCATTGTTCAAATTTATGTTGATGATATTATCTTTGGTGGAGCTAACTAATCTCACAACAAAGCTTTTGCCGAGTTGATGACTATGAAATTTAGGAGGTCCATGATGGGGGAGTTGAAGTACTTTCTAGGCTTCATTGTGAAGCAACTTTATCAAGGCACCTTCATCTCCCAAGATAAGTATGTAAAGGACATGCTCAAGAAGTTCTAGATGACCAATGCTAATCCCGTGAAGACATCCATGCCGCTAAATGGGCAACTTGGTCTTGGAGTAGGTGAGAAGGACGTGGATCAAAAGGTATATTGCTCTATGATTGGTTCCTTGCTCTACCTTTGTGCCATTTGATGACGGTCAAGCGGATTTTTAGGTACCTTGTTCTGACTCCTACTCTCGGGCTTTGGTATCCAAAGGGGTCAAATTTTGATCTTGTTGGCAATTCGGATGCTGATTGGACTGGTGATAAGATTTACCGGAAGTCGACCTCTGAGGCTTGCCAATTCATTGGCCGGTCATTGGTGAGTTGGTCATCCAAGAAACAAAACTCCACCACCCTATTAATGACTGCAAGTGCACATATCGTTTGTAGCAAGTTTCGAAATAAAGATATCGATCCCACAGGGAGCAGGAGTCTGAAGTATAATAACTCTTAAATTAAATACTAAAATAGAAATGCTAAAATAAAGTTCTAAGTAACAAGATAAAATGTGATTGTTGTGTAAAAAGGTGTTTTGGGGTTTTTGGTAAGAGAACAATAAGTAAAGTAAAATAAACTAAATACAAAAAATAAGTATCGCGTGTGTCATTGCTATGGAAATGGCAGTGCCTAATAAGGCTAGATAGAGGTGTGGGAGCGAGCAGGGCGACTGCAAAGGTGTCCGCAGGAGGGATTGGGTACGAGCAAGTGCGGTGAGACACAGGAAGTACCCAGCTTCGGAGCCCTCGTGGTGAGGTAAAACTCCTACTCCTGCATGTCTGTCAGTATATCGGGTATAATCGGGCTACAATGGGTGCTCCTAGAGATATATCTCAAAGTGTATGTGTGCCCGTATGAGAGCAAGCTAGCTAGTCCTGAGTGGAGTGATCGATCAGAGTGGCCAAATGCTAGTGGCGTGTGAGGATGGAGAATGAGGATGTTCCCTTGGTGCCCTATAATGGTGGTACAAGGGACAAGGGCGGGCCTGCGTGGCCTAACTCTACTATACATGATGTCATCTAATAGTACAAAGTGTCATGCATAGTGGTGGACTGTTTGCTACATGTCATATATAGTATTTACTAGTGCATATGTCATCTGATAAAGTAGCATGGCCTCATGTCCTGGGTCTTGTCGGTGTCTTGTGCTTGTCCGTCTTCCGGTACCTGTCCTTGGTCTTGATTGACACAGATAGCGGCAGCTGGGCGTCGGGACTCTGTCTTGGTTTTAATCGGTCCCGAAAGGAGCTAGATCGACCGACTGGGGCGATGGAGCCAGCCAACACTTGGTCGATCCTTTCGATCGATGGGAGGTGGTGGCGATCGCAATAGCCGGCTGGGGTGCGCCTGGAAGGCCCAGCCGGGCGGATGGAGCGACACGGACCACACGGGGCGAGCCTGCCCAGCTGGGGGAGACGGTGATTGGCCCATGCGAGGCGGCCCAGGAGGTGGGAAGGAGCCATGCGGGAGTAAGGAGCCGGGCAGGAGCAGGCCGGCTGGGGTCGCCTAGCCGGGCGAGGTAGGAAGGGGCGATCCGGGAGAAGGCGAGGCCTAGTCGGGGGCGCCAGCCCAGCCAGGAGGGGCGCACACGGGGACCTAGCCGAGTGGGCCAGCCAGCCCAGGCTGCGGCAACTAGCCAAGGCTGCGGCAACCAGCCCAGGCAGGAGGAAGGATGGATGCGGAAGCGCGCAAGGGGGCTGGCCGAATGGTCCAGTCGGCCCAAGAGGAGTCTAAGCGCGGGCAGGCCGGCTGAAAGCTCCCAGCCAGCCCAAATTTCTTCAGCTGCAGTTTTCTTTTTTATCTTTGGCTTTTTTTATTGTTTTGGAGTGCCTTTGGAGCGTCTTTGTGGTACCCGGGGACCATCCCCCGATAGCGTGTGTAAAAGAGATTTGAAACTGCAATGGGAAAAGGCGTTCTCAGGGAGTAGCAGATACACCTCTAGCATTATAAAGGAGCTAAGGTAAAGATTATTATCATGAACATTCTCAACTATGCATGTGCGGGAGGAAATCCGTATTTGGACAAATAGGCAGCAACCACTTCTCACATCATCCTCATAACCACATCAGGCAACAATCAACATCAATCAAATTACTGTGTTATTAAGGGACTTGATCCCATAGAATGTATCCCATGGCATGGATAATGTTCCGTGAGTTTCCTCGGTTCCCAAGTTTATACTTAAGGAGTGCCAACATCTTTATAGTCACTGTAAGTGCTAACACACCTCCGTCTACCAACACGTATTTCCCTCCATCAAGTCCCCACAAGAGGAAAATATTGAGAGGTCGACTTCTCCCAACATCAAGATGAAAACAATCTAACACATGGTTACAACGATGAATATCATAATAAACTTTATCTTATTTCAATATCATGCTAGGGTTCCATCTCCCCAAGAACTAATGATCTACTCAGACATGGAGACAATCAACATCATGGAAAAAACAATGGAATCTATCATAGATGAATAGTACTTCTATAAATCCACAACGAGTACGGAAATTACAACAAGATCTAGACAAGATGTAGATGGGATGGATGGAGATGATGGTGATGCAACGGTTGATGATGAAGATCGATGCCTTAGCCTCCCGAACCTGCGTAGGGCGAAGATGGATCCCCGGTGGATGAGTTCCCCTCCAGATGCCTTCCGGAGGTGAGGTTTCAGTGATTTCTGGTCGTTCTTTATGTCGTCTCCCCGATCCAGTTGCACGGGGTGAAACTATTTAAGGAGGCGGTCGCGGCGCCAACTATACGATGGGAACTATACGGCCAAAAAAGTTGCTCCCGTCGTATAGTTGGTCGTTAAACCTTCTATGTCCTCCAATCGCTTCGGGTTTTCTTCTGGTGTTATTGATATTTTGCAAATAAGCGATTTACGTTGTTTTTGACTCCTACAACTGGTCCAAGAATTGTGTCCACCATCTGTCCTGATCCTGGTGAAAATAGACATAAAAGGTGCGCGCGAACGCCGTAAAATACCAAGATCCTACAACTATAATGCAAAATAATAATATAAAATATGATGCAAATATCCAATCATCAACTTCCCCAAGCTTAGACTCTTGCTTGTCCCAAGCAAGTTTAGCTTAATGGATGTGATCCTCATATTCATGAAGCTAAGTCAATAAAATAAATGAGGCGGTTGCAGCATGTGTTTATCATATATGATACATAGGAATAAGTCCATGAATAGTACCTTACTCGAGCCATCCAAATAATATTGGCAGGCTTCCACACCTTAACATTTAATAGTTCACAAAATATTACTCTCAACATGATGTAAACGTGTTTAGTTCGATCGAATGAGTTAGCGAGGTAGTCCAAGTGTTTTTAGGATTAACATATTCACTTGGGATTTAAAATCTCAAACGTTTCTTTGTCTCACTACACTATAGTGGCGTATGACTATTTGCTCTTTGCACATGCGCCCTTTTTATTCTCTCTTTTCTTCCTTCTTTTTATATATATGCTCACACTTTGGATTAATTGTTGTGCAAAGGAGCAAGCCATACACTCAACATCATGTTGGAATTCAAAGTTTAATGATCTCAATAACCAAATTCCAATTGTATATGAAGCATCTTTATAGCTTGAATATTCTACCTCGTCTTGTTCTCACTCTAATTTGATAGCACTTTTAATTTTTCTTTGTTCAAGGTTTCTTTTTCAACTTAACTGATTATATATTTTTTCTTTGTAAATCAAACCATGAACTTACAACATATTGACCAAATTATCTTTGTATGTTCCATTAATACCAATAGTGTGGAAGAATCCTATTGCTATTATCAAGTGCAAGTAAAATTATACTCAAGCCATTAATATATCTAATAAGACAAACACAAACTCAATAATGCTCCATATATGATAATAAACTCGGAATTTCATAAAAGGGATTGACTATTCCTGAATGGAATTCTAATGATGCAAATTTTATTTTTAAACTCGAACTAATGCAAAACTGAAATACTAATATAAAACTTATAAGATAGGTTACAAGGTCTTAAAGATCTCCCCAAGCTTGAAATCAAGCCACTCGAGATCAAATAATCCCTCGTGATTATTTGATACCGTGATTATTGTAGATCACTGCGGCGCCATGGCACGTGGTAACTTATCTTCACGGGCCATCCTAAGACGGAGGGATTGATTGACAGCCTCTAGTTCCTTAACACGCCGCTTGTAGAAAATATCATTCCTCTCCAGCACTTTCACTTGTTCTTTAATGAGATCATTGTTATCTTGGAGGGTTTGTATCACCTTAAGACTCATAGAAAAATCTGATTTGGTTGTCTGCTTATGTAACATCCCAGGCTTAGCACCTAGAAATAAAGAGGACATAAGGTTGTTCATTGCATTCATGCATAAGAAAATCTGGGAAATTTTCGCGCAAAACTAAAAGAGCTATAGAGGGATCGAGATATCTCTTGTTCTGATAGAAACATCAGGACATGTGCGATGGATTTCGACATGACCTCTACTGTATTTTTGTGTTTGAAGGGAAGACCATTAGAATTTGCATATTTAATTGATAGATTATTAATTGGAAATTAAGTTGTAATAAGAAATAAGAGGTGAACTCTTACTTATGAAAAGATACCATAATTACAAGTCTCAAATAATAAAAAAAATTGAATGAAATAATTTATAATAATAAATAAGAATGGAATTCTTATTTATAAGTAAGATATAGATATTTAATTAGTTCCAAGGATAGTGGAACCCTTTATTATAGAATACAATGTTTTATTGTTGTTATAATAAGAGCAAACTACTATAAAACAAATAATATAAAAATGAATTACATAAATGAATAACTAAAAGGATTCTTGATTACAATCAGATATAAATATTACATTGTCTTTGCAAATGCATTATAAAATAAAAAGAAAACTAGTAAACTTTATTGAATAAAATAAAACAATATAATGTTTTTATAATATTTAAATAGAAAATAAATTACAATACTTAATACAAATAAAATTCCTAAGCTATTGTTCTTTTGTTCCCTCCATCATCTGACATTACCTTTATTCTTCTCATTTCCTGCAAAACCACACAAAAGATAACAAAACAGAAAAATAAAATAAAGGAAATTGTTAGGCTAATATTACTCTCAGACTGGCATAGAGTTGCTATGCTAGGATCATCATTGAGTATGGTTAAAAGGGGCCAAATAGGATCTGTTCTTATCAAATTTGAGCTTCAGCTTTGAGCATCATTATCATAGAGTCAATATTCCACTTGGCAACTCAAAATAAAGGTCAAGAGCAGATAATACCAAAGTAACCTAGCTCATCCTTAGAAAAAATATCCCACAGATGAAACCTGGACAGGGGAGGTTCCCTGGACCAGCAGCACACACGCAGGAATCTTACGCATGCATGCAGGAGTCTGTGTTGTCAACACCACATGAGGGTACCAAATAGACAAAGATCACAACCGCGGCTAGTAAAACCATATCATCCACATCCAACCAGTCCACATACACAACTCCAGAGTACATTGTTCAACACTAAAACTCCCACTAGCACCCTGGTTGCTTGGGAAAGCCATCCAGGAGCACCAGAAGAAGGCCAAGAGCTAGGAGGAGCAGGTTTACCATAAATGGAGCAGTAGCAAATCCAAGAGATCAAGTCAGGAGATGAGAGGAGGGGGTTGGGACATCAGTGATCAATAATAGACACAAGAGCAACCACAACTCCAACACAATAGGTTATCCATCCAAGATCATGTCCTTGCATCTGTTCTTACTATTGCATCTTAAATAAAATAGATGGGGCAATAGAAAATCCTTTGATCTGTACTAAAATGGAGTACTAGATCATCATTGGATAGTTTCATAAGCAAGAAGTAGCTTTTGTATACAAACATCATCAAAGCCTCAGCGTTTGCATCCTAGGCAGAGCTAAGCAATGAAGGGAAATGTTTGTATTAACCTATGCTTCAGACCAGCATCACAAGCATTCAGGTTTAAGCAATTCTGTTTAGCTTTATAAGCAGCAGATTATCCCACTTGAGGTTATATTGTGCACACTCCTGTATGGAGGCACCACAAAATAATCAAAGCAAGAGAAACCACTAAAATAGTGTATCCAGCAGCATATCACTATTACTATGAACTACTACTGTGTACACTCCAAAGAGGTATCATAGTAGCAGGTTTCCAACAACTAAAGCCACTCTAGTTTGATGCCAACTCAGAAGTAGAGAAGAATATTGTTTCTGTTATATGCACTAGCCAGCTTTACCAAGATACTCAAATCATTTTCCTAGCTACTCTAGCTAGGAATCATTTCAAAGCAAGTTTCTAGTAGACTGGATGTGGTGGTGGCACGACATATGCCATGGGTAGGCTTAAGTTGGGGGCCGAATGGATTCTTGTGGTCACCGGGGAGGGAGTGCACGGTCGATCCATGCACGAAGAACAAGAAGAACTCTCCAGACTTAGCGATTTGATTGATACCCCAAGATTACAAGTGCTCCTTGAGCTATATAAGATAGGGTGCAGTGCACTAGTTCACTACTTGGTCCAACCTCTTTCTACTACTGCTATGCCCTCCCTTATATAGGCAGTGCTAGCTAGCTAATACCCTGTTGGGTTCTAGGGTTTACTGTTTGGATCTTGGTCCCTACGATGTGGTCCGGGTCATGGGCTTGCCCTAAGCCCATTGGCCCAGTCCATAAAGCTTGACAGCTAACAGTCTTCTGGTATGCTGCATCCTGTTCCTTTTGGCGTCATGCTGTTACTTTGTACGTCAGCGTATGCTTTAGGCGTCACCCGGCTCCTTTCGTGTCACCCGGCGCCGCCCTTCTCTTTTGACCATGCTTTACCATGGTCCCTCCTGAACCTTACTCGAAAAGGTGCCATGCGTTCTATTTGACTCGGCCCTCCCTCGGTAGACTCGGCTCGTCGGTACCTGCAAGAATAGAAACTTTGTCTTATGCGGGCCGACATAGTAACTATGTCGGCCGATTATGCTTCTCTTACCCGGCCGTTCTTACCCGGCCGGGTTCTTTCTTTACTCGGAGCTTGCCAGGCTACGCTATGTTTCACCTCTCGTGACCCTACCGGGGGTTATCCCCCAACATTAGTCCCCGAAGCTGGTGAGGTCTAGCCGTTCAAGCTGTTAGGAGTCTCCAGGTTCCTTTTGTGTGAGTGGAACTTAGTTTTTGTCTCTATTTGTCGCAATTTTGCACTTTGTCGGGTCTGTTTGATAGTTTCCAGATCAACTCTTTGACTTCTTGGCTCATTTTTGCCTCGAGCCGAGTCATTTTGACCAATTCCGAGTCATTTTCGGCGCGCTTCAGTCACTAACAGCTGGTAATCATGATTACTTGCCTCAATTTTTGTTCCATGCATGGGTGGTACAGTGACGGCTGTGCAGTTATTCCTCGTCATTGTGCCAGTCCCATCGGCCTGCGCCTCTTGTCCTTCCTTCCATGACGTGGCACGGGATTTTTTGTGTATATCTGGCTACGTGGTGCTTGCTGATTGTCCTACCCATCTGGGTACACGGCCACACGCTGGTCGCACGGCACAGATGGATCCCACTACCAGGGTTTTTATTGTCCTTAAGTAGGGGTTGGGGGTTTCCACTTCCCCCACGCCCATTCAGTTTTCCCTTGCCCTTTTTTCTTCCTTGCGCCCGCAAAATCGAACCGCCCCCTTTGCAGTTTCCTCTTCCTGCTGTTCTTGTCTCGCAATCGCCCCTTTTTTCTTTCCATTCCACTACGGGTCCACGTTGTTCCAAGCCTCTTCCAACTGCGAAGGAGATTGAATCTGCGGAACTCATGGATGCTCACGACATCGCTGATGGTGCTGAGGAGCAGGAGATTCCCGTCGGCGAGCGCGGCAGCTGGGAAGGCTCGGAGGTCTCCACCGAAGAGGTAGAGTGGCTCCGCTCTACCAGACGCATTCCACTACAAGTGGATTGCCATCTCCCCACCGGTGAGATTTCTCCCAAACCCCAAGCTAACGAGCGGGTGGTTTTCCTTTCTCACTTTGAGCGCGGTTTCGCTCTTCCAGTGAGCACCTTCTTCTCCTCGTTTCTATCCACCTTGCATCTGCAAACCCATCATCTTCCTGCCAATGCGATTGGCTCTCTTTCCTGTTTCATCTCTGCTTCCGAGGCTTACCTTGGAATTTGGCCTACAGTTCCTCTATGGGCCAAATACTTTAGCTTTAAGGTTCAGGTTGTTCCCCAGCCTGGTGCTCCTCGATCCGAGAAGAGGACGACCCGGTGCGGTGCTTCTAGCATCACGTCCAGGAGAGATTCCATCTTTCCTCGGGTTACTGGTATTGATTCCTGCGATAAATGGCATAGGATTTTCTTTTATGTCAAAAACAGCGGGTCTACCGATAACATCCGGCTCCCCCTTTCTTGGATGAGGTCCCAAACAAGAAGCTCTGGCAGCTTGACTCGTGTGACCAAGACGCTACGGTAAACGAGGCTAACGCGATCTTGGAAAGGTTGCTATCGCCGGATGAAAACTTTCATCTCGCCGACTCTGATCTCATGCACCTTTGTCTCATGCCGGGTAAGCCCCATCCAAGCGAGGAGCCACAAGATGTGCTTCATGAGTGGCTCCCACGATCCCACTCAGCACTCCACTAAGGAGCTCACCCATGACTCCATTGCCCGCCGAGTAAGCTCAATCTTTAAATTGAACTTGGCGGATGATTAGGCTTGGAGTTGCCCTCCGTTTATCCGGGTCAGGCCTGTCCCCTGTGTAAGTTCTCCGAGTCATTTTTCTTGCCGAGTAGGCTTTAGCTCTTTTGCCACTTTCAGTTTAGTTTTTTGGTTACTCATTCTGTTTGTCTTCCACAGAATCTCCTTCACCAGGTTGATGACAGTACTATCCCTCCTGCTAGTTATAATGGGGACCGCTCCAACTCGGATGAAGTCGAGTATGACCTGGAGTGCTTCATGCCCATCCCGCATGCTGCGGCTGCTTCAGCTTCGGGTAAGAGTCAATCTCACAATCCCTTACAAGATTTGTCTGACGATGATGAGGATGATGATTGTACGCTTTTGGAGGTATATGCCTTGTGACCTTAGTCTCCCAGCTTATCCGAGTAAGCCTGTTATTTACTTATGCAGCTGGCCAGGTACATGACACTGCTCCTCTCGCCGTGGGCGGAGTCGGCAAGATCCTGAAGGGAATATGCCCTGAGAGGCAATAATAAAGTGTTTATTATGTGTATTCCAAGTATATGATAGATGTTTATTTTGCATGCTATAATTGTATTAATACGGAAAGATTAATACATGTGTGTTAAATAAACAAACAGAAAGTTCCTAGTTATGCCTCTCTCATAAACTAGCTCGTTGATTAACAAGATGATCAAGGTTTCCTGATCATGGACATTGGATGTTGTTAATAACGGGATCACAACATTAGTGTAATGGTGTGATGAACATTCATCCGAAGTATAGCATTACGATCAAAGTCATTGATTTTATATTGCTATAACAACTTACGAAGTGATCCTAATCCTTAGACCATGAGATCATGTCAATCACTAACACCGGAAGAGTTTCTTGATAACATCAAACGTCACACCGTAACATGGTGATTATAAAGATGGATTCAGAACTAATAAAGTGTTATGTTGAGGCTCATGGATCGAGAGTGGAATTTGTTCATCCCAATGACGGATAGATATACCCTGGGCCCTCTCGGTGATATCACATTGATTAGCTTGCAAGCAAGTGATTTGATCACTAGAATGTTATATCACGGGAACGAGAAAAGAGTGCATGTCAGTAACGAGATCAAACTAGGTATGGAGATACCGATGATCGAATCTCGGACATGTAATATATCGTGAAACAAAGGGATTAAGATACTAGCGTAAAAGGTTCCAACGATCACAAGAAAGTCATCGTTGAATGTGTGGGAGTCGGTATGGGTCTCCAGATCCCGCTTCTGATTATTGATCCGAGAGGGATCTCGATCATGTCCGCATTATTCACGAACCATAGGGTGACACACTTAAGAGACACCTACATCCAATTGGAGCAAAAGTTTCATGCCAAAAGAATGAACAAGCGTAGGAATTTATTTCACTAGATACCGAAACAGGTTTTCGGGTGAAATTGCATAAAGTGGTTATGCATGTGAAATAGAATTCTAGCAAGGGGTTATTTGTGAATGTTTGTCATTAAAGTAATTGAAAAAATTCTGAATAAAATAAAATAGTTTTATTTAATGAGAGTTTGCATTAAATTTGGTGGAAATTTAATGGCAAGTTTGAGTGAGATTTTGAGTGGAGGCATATGAATGGATTTTCGTGAGTGGAGTGTCCACCCACATGAAGAGGGGAGGGAAAGGGGGCAGCCCCCATGCGCCGGACACCCCCTTGGGGTCCCCCCTCCTCCTATAAAAGGAGCCCCTCCTCTCACTTCTCACTCACTCCTCCTCGTGAAGGATCTCTCTCTCCCTCAAAAATTTATCCCCCATGGTCTCGGACTAGCGAGATACATGTTCCGGGTGGCTATTCGGCACGGATGCGCTGCTGATTTGCGGCGCTAGGACTTCCTCTCGATCTTGAGATCGGCAAGAGATCTTCTACATCAACCACGAGTTGAACTCGTTAAGCTTTGTCGGTCTTCAAGGGTATGTTCTCTACGGATATAAATCTGCCCGTTGTTTGTATCTAATAGATAGATCTTGGTACATAGTTCACATCGTAGGAAATTTTTTGTTTTCTATGCTGCGAACCCTACAGTGGTATCTGAGCCAGATCTATCCGTAGATGCTTTACACGGGTAGTACACATATGTGTATGTGGGCGATGATGATCATGTTGTTGCTCCTTTGTTGTAATTTTGGATATTGGTGGCATAGTAGGATGAAGCGGCCCGGACAAACTTTACATGTCCTCGCACATGAGACCTGTTCCACGCTTGACATGCAACTAGTTTGCATAAGTGGCTAGCGGGTGTCTGTCTCTCCTACTATAGTCAATATCTATTTTGCAACGAGTTGTCAACAATTTGGTTATCCTCGTTGTGGTTCATTTTCGTAGGTAAGAACGGTTCTATCTCGAATGCCCTAAGCCACGTAAAACTTGCAATGGATAAATTAGAGGCGTCTAGCTTAGATTATTGATGGGCTAGTGTTATGAGATGGTGATGTTGTAAGTAGAAGTATGAGATGATACTCTTACAACACACATAGCGTGTAAACTCCATAGACCTTGGATTTACACATATAGGTATGATAGTGATCATACCACGATGCACATGATAGAGATCATCTGCGGGAACCATACATTTCACTAATAAACATGTGATGTTTGATAGCATCTTATATTGCTTGTTTAGCGCTTTGTTAGCATAATAATATGATCCCTCATTTAAATATCAAGATAAGAATGTGTTCTTCCTTTAGTATGCACCGATTATGTTTTCGTCGCTCCAAGACATCACGTGATGATCGGGTGTTCTTGGATCCACGACCATATTTCGGGTGTAAAACAGTTACACACGCAAATACTAAGGTTCTAACTTGGCGAGCCTAGCATGTACAGACATGGCCTCGAAACACGGACCAAAAGGTTAAGCATGAGTCATATAGTAGATATGATGCCCATTTGATGCTCGCCTTTGAAGCTATACCGACTCACGTGATGATCGGACTTGGTATAGTGTATTTGGTTCATGTAATCACCAAAAAGGCACGAGGGGTGTCGTTTTTGAGTGGGAGTTCATTCGTAATATGGATTAGTTGAACTCAATCTATCATACACTTAGTCTAAACTTTACAAATTCTGTTGTAGATGGCACCACCTGCTTTTAATTTCAATGTGTTCATGGAGAAAGAGAAACTAGCAACGAACGGTAGCAACTTTACCGAATGGGCCATGAATTTGAGGATTCTCCTCTCTGCTGCACAAAAGCAATACGTGCTAGAAGCGCCACTAGGCCCCCCACCTTTTGAGGATGCCCCTGACGAGGAGAAGAATGTCTATCAGACTCGTCAGGAGGACCACAACTTAGTTCATTGCGGCATATTGTATGGGCTAGAGATGGAACTTCGGAAGCGTTTCGAAAACGTCAATGCATTTGATACAATGGGTGAGTTGAAAAATGATTTTCGACACACATGCTGCTGTAGAGAGATACAACGCTTCAGAAAAGTTTTTAGCTGCATGATGGAAGAGCACAGCTCCGTTAGTGAGCATGTACTCAAGATGTCGGGTTACGCCGATAAGCTTGTGTCCTTGGGAATAACGATTCCCATTGACTTAGGCATACATCGTGTTTTGTAGTCTCTGCCACCTAGCTATAAGAGATTTGTGATGAACTATAATATGCAAGGCATGAAGAAGTCTCTCCCCGAGCTTCTGTCAATCCTTAAAACTGCAGAAGTGGAGATCAAAAAGGAACATCAAGTGTTGATGATCAATAGGAACACTGGTTTCAAGAAAGACAAGAAGGGAAACGGAAGGGAAGTAAGGGCGGCAAGCCTATTGCCGTGCCTGAAAAGAAACTCCGAGTTGGACCTAAGTCTGATACCGAGTGCTACTATTGTAAGGGGACTGTCCACTGGAAGCGCAACTGCCCCAAGTATTTGGCAGACAAGAAGGCCGGCAAGGCAAACAAAGGTATATATGATATACATGTTATTGATGTGTACTTGACTGGTGCTCGCGGTAGCACCTGGGTATTTGATACCGATCCAGTTTCTAATATTTGTAACTCGAATCAGGGGCTGCGGAACAAGCGACCGCTAGCAAGGGGTGAGGACAAGATGCGTGTCGGCAATGGATCAAGCGTTGATGTGATCGCTGTCGAAACGCTTCCTCTCCATTTGCCGTCGGGATTAGTTATAAACTTGAATAATTGTTATCTGGTGCCTGCACTGAGCATGAACATTGTATCTGGATCGTGTTTGATGTGAAGTGGTTATTCATTTAAATCCGAGAACAATGGTTGTTCCATTTATATGAATGAAATCTTTTATGGTCATGCACCGATGATGAATGGTTTATTTCTAGTAGATCTCGATGATAATGTTACGCATGTTCATAATGTTGATGCTAAAAGGATTAAACTTAATGATGATATATCCGCATATATGTGGCACTGCCGTCTAGGTCATATTGGCGTTAAACGCATGAAGAAGCTCCATTCGGATGGACTTTTGGAATCACTTGATTTTGAATCATTTGATACATGTGAGCCATGCCTTATGGGCAAGATGACTAGAACGCCATTTTCCGGTTCAATGGAACGAGCGACAGATTTATTGGAAATCATGCATTCTGATGTATGTGGTCCAATGAGTGTGTCGGCGCGAGGTGGATATCGTTATTTTGTTACTTTCACGGATGATTTGAGTAGGTATGGTTATATCTACTTGATGAAACACAAGTCTGAAACCTTTGAAAAGTTCAAGGAATTTCAGAATGAAGTGGAAAATCATCGTAATAGAAAGATCAAATTTCTACGGTCCGACCGTGGAGGTGAGTATCTAAGTTACGAGTTTAGTACTCACATGAAAGAGTGTGGAATTGTTTCACAACTCACGCCTGCCGAAACACCACAGCGAAATGGTGTGTCGGAACATCGTAATCGTACTTCATTAGATATGGTTCGATCTATGATGTCTCTGACGGACTTGCCATTGTCATTTTGGGGTTATGCACTAGAAACTGCTGCATTCACTTTAAATCGGCCACCATCTAAATCCATTGAAAAGACACCATATGAATTGTGGTTTGGAAACAAACCTAAGCTGTCATTTCTTAAAGTTTGGGGATGCGATGTTTATGTGAAGAAACTTCAAACGGATAAACTCGAACCCAAAGCGGAAAAATGCGTCTTCATAGGATACCCTAAGGAAACTATTGGGTATTCCTTCTATCACAGATCCGAGGGCAAGGTTTTTGTTGCCAAGAGTGGATCCTTTCTAGAGAAAGAGTTTCTCGCGAAAGGTGTGAGTAGTCGGAAGGTAGAACTCGAAGAGGTTATTGAACCTTCTCTTCAAAGTATGGCGAGTAGCGCAGCGCCGGAAGTTGTTCCGGAGTTGGCTCCACCTGTTGAAGAGGGAACTAATGATAATGATCATGAAACTCCGAAAGAGAGTACTACTGAACCTCGCAGGTCAAGCAGGACGCGTGCAGCTCCCGAGCTGTACGGAAATCATGTCATGAATTTCATGGTTGATGAAAATGATGACCCTGCGACATATGAAGAAGCGATGATGATCCCGGATTCCAACAAATTGTTAGAAGCCATGAAATCCGAGATGGAATCCATGTATGAAAATCAAGTTTGGAAATTGGTGGAATTACCTCACGACCGAAAGGCCGTGGAGAACAAATGGATTTTCAAAAGGAAAACTGATGCTGATGGTAATGTGACCGTCTATAAAGCTCGACTTGTCGCAAAGGGGTTTCGACAAATTCAAGGAGTTGACTACGATGAGACATTCTCTCCCGTAGAGATGCTAAATTCAGTTAGGATTATGTTAGCAATTGCTGCATATTTCGATTATGAGATATGGCAGATGGATGTCAAAACCGCGTTTCTCAATGGTAATATTGAAGAAGAGTTGTATATGATACAACCAAAGGGCTTTGTCGATCCTAAGGATGCTAACAAGGTGTGCAAGCTTCAGCGATCCATCTATGTATTGAAGCAAGCATCACGAAGTTGGAATCTCCGCTTTGATGAGGTGATCAAAGAGTTTGGATTTATCCAAACTTATGGAGAAGCTTGTATTTACAAGAAAGTGAGTGGGAGCAATGTGGTATTTCTGATATTATATGTGGAGGACATATTATTGATCGGAAATGATATAGATCTTTTAAACAGTGTTAAAAGTTATCTAAACAGCAAATTTTCAATGAAGGACCTAGGTGAAGCGTCATACATATTAGGCATAAAGATCTATAGAGATAGATCTAGGCGCCTAATAGGGCTATCGCAAAGTACATACCTTGATAAGATTTTAAAGAAGTTTAAAATGGACGGAAGTAAGAAGGGGTTCTTACCTATGTTGCAAGGCAAGACATTGAGTAAGACTCAAAGTTCGGCTTTGGCGGAAGAAAGAGAGATAATGGACAAAGTCCCCTATGCTTCAGCCATAGGCTCTATAATGTACGCCATGCTATGTACAAGACCGGATGTGGCACATGCTATTAGTTTGACTAGTAGGTACCAATCGGATCTAGGTTCGGAACACTGGATAGTGGTCAAGAATATCCTTAAGTACTTATGAAGAACTAAGTATATGTTTCTTGTATACGGAGGTGAAGAAGAGCTCGTCGCTAAGTGTTATGTTGACGCTAGTTTTGACACCGATCCGGATGACTCTAAGTCTCAATCCGGATACGTATTTCTCATGAATGGCGGAGCGGTTAGTTGGAGGAGCTCCAAACAACCTGTGGTAGCGGGATCAACAACGGAGGCCGAATATGTTGCTGCTTTAGAAGCGGCTCAGGAAGCAGTTTGGATGAAGGAGTTCATATCCGAACTAGGAGTGGTTGCAAACGCGTTGGACCCAATGGTGATCTATTGTGACAACAATGGTGCCATTTCCAATGCCAAAGAGCCAAGGTCTCACAAGCATTCCAAGCATATTAAGCACCGGTTTCACTCCATCCGCGAGCATGTCAAGGATGGAGATATAAAGATTTGTAAAGTACATACATATCTCAATGTAGCAGATCCGTTGACTAAAACTCTCCCTAGAGCAAAACATGATCAACACCAGAATTCAATGGGTGTTAGATTTATCACTATGTAACTAGATTATTGTCTCTAGTGCAAGTGGGAGACTGAAGGGAATATGCCCTAAGAGGCAATAATAAAGTGTTTATTATGTGTATTCCAAGTATATGATAGATGTTTATTTTGCATGCTATAATTGTATTAATACGGAAACATTAATACATGTGTGTTTAATAAACAAACAGAAAGTTCCTAGTTATGCCTCTCTCATAAACTAGCTCGTTAATTAACAAGATGATCAAGGTTTCCTGATCATGGACATTGGATGTTGTTAATAATGGGATCACAACATTAGTTTAATGGTGTGATGAACATTCATCTGAAGTATAGCATTACGATCAAAGTCATTGAGTTTATATTGCTATAACAACTTACGAAGTGATCCTAATCCTTAGACCATGATATCATGTCAATCACTAACACCGGAAGAGTTTCTTGATAACATCAAACGTCACACCGTAACAGGGTGATTATAAAGATGGATTCGGAACTAATAAAGTGTTATGTTGAGGCTCATGGATCGAGAGTGGAATTTTTTCATCCCAATGACGGATAGATATACTCTGGGCCCTCTCGGTGATATCACATTGATTGGCTTACAAGCAAGTGATTTGATCACTAGAATGTTATATCACGGGAACAAGAAAAGAGTGCATGTCAGTAACGAGATCAAACTAGGTATGGAGATACCGATGATCGAATCTCGGACATGTAATATATCGTGAAACAAAGGGATTAAGATACTAGCGTAAAAGGTTCCAACGATCACAAGAAAGTCATCGTTGAATGTGTGGGAGTCAATATGGGTCTCCAGATCCCGCTTCTGATTATTGATCCGAGAGGGGTCTCGATCATGTCCGCATTATTCACGAACCGTAGGGTGACACACTTAAGAGACACCTACATCCAATTGGAGCAAAAGTTTCATGCCGAAAGAATGAACAAGCGCAGGAATTTATTTCACTAGATACCGAAACAGGTTTTCGGGTGAAATTGCATAAAGTGGTTATGCATGTGAAATAGAATTCTAGCAACGGGTTATTTGTGAATGTTTGTCATTAAAGTAATTGACAAAATTCTGAATAAAATATAAGAGTTTTATTTAATGAGAGTTTGCATAAATTTGGTGGAAATTTAATGGCAAGTTTGAGTGGGATTTTGAGTGGAGGCATATGAATGGATTTTTGTGAGTGGAGTGTCCACCCACATGAAGAGGGGAGGGAAAGGGGGCAGCCCCCATGCGCCGGCCACCCCCTTGGGGTTCCCCCCTCCTCCTATAAAAGGAGACCCTCCTGTCACTTCTCACTCACACCTCGTCGTGAAGGATCTCTCTCCCCCTCTAGAATTTATCCCCCATGGTCTCGGACTAGCGAGATACATGTTCCCGGTGGCTATTCGGCAAGAAAGAGTTGTGCTTCCGCTACATCGCTGGAGCGAGGAGGCGGAGGTTGCTCGGTGCCTCGAACGTGTGTGCGAGCACGGATGCGCTGCTGATTTGCGGCGCTAGGACTTCCTCTCGATCTTGAGATCGGCAAGAGATCGTCTACATCAACCACGAGTTGAACTCGTTAAGCTTTGTCGGTCTTCAAGGGTATGTTCTCTACGGATATACATCCGCCCGTTGTTTGTATCTAATAGATAGATCTTGGTACATAGTTCACATCATAGGAAAAATTTTGTTTTCTATGCTGCGAACCCTACA
This sequence comes from Avena atlantica, assembly GCA_910589765.1. NCBI lineage: Eukaryota > Viridiplantae > Streptophyta > Magnoliopsida > Poales > Poaceae > Avena > Avena atlantica. The sequence continues at coordinate 375,840,933 of OU342738.1, forward strand.
GATCCCCGTCGCCAAGTCGAAGCGACGCGGAGCCTCCTCCAGCACTCAGCCGGCCAAGAAGAGCAAGCCCACTCCTGCAGCTCCTGCTTCCTCTGCTGCTGCCAGCCTGGCTGAGACTCGCCAAGCCGCTGGGCGCCGAGTCACACGCCGAGTCGTCCGTGTCCCGGTTGTCACCGGGTAAGTTTTTGTACTCTTCTTTCTCCGTTCTTTTCTTTTTCGTCACTAATGTTCTCTTATATATGTCTTGTTGTTTTCAGTGCCGTGCCCTTGATGGCGCCAGGCTGCTTCTAGCATTGCCTCTCCACTTAGGCATGCGCCTCCTCCAGCTGACTCGGTGGCGCCGAGTCCCGTCCGGGTTGAGGCTCACGCTTCTCAGTGTCAGTCAGACTCGGTGGGTCACTCGGCTAGCGCCCCTGGCGCTGGCCAGGAAAAACTTCCTGATATTGGTGCCCGTGATTCTGGCGCCGAGAAACCTTCTGCCACCAGTTCCTCTGGTATCGGCCCTCAGGCTGGTGTGAATGAACAACTTCCTGATCTTGGAGCCAGCAAAAATGCTGAGCCTAGTCAGCCAGCTCCACGTTCTTATCCAAATCCCTCTGCTCGCTCTCCAATTCTATCAAAGGGCCAGACCCAGCCCAAGGCTTCTGGCTCTGCTCGTCCTTCATCTGGCAAATCCATCTCCTCCAAGCAAACAACGCTAGTCTGTGCTCCGGGTTCTTCTCCTCAGATCCGGCCTCCGACGTTGGCGACGATTGTCGCTTCCACGGGTAAGGGAGGCAAATCCGTAGCTGTCGGGTCAGGTGATGGCTCTAAGGCTGTTACCCTCCATGCTAACGCTGTAGTGACCCGTACCAATGTGGGAACCACCCTGAAAACGGGTCAAGTTCTCACTCGGACGCTCAGCGGGAAAAGCCTTGGTTCGGCTGAGCCTTATGTTGTGGCATGGAATGCAGCTAGCAAGCAGGAGGTCAGCACCCGTGCCGACAAGAAGCTGAAGTTGGGCCCTAAGGTCGTCTCTGACATGACCCAGCAAGCCATTTCTTTGATGGCCCGCGCCGACGAAGTGAACGAGGTAAAGTGACTTCTTACTCTTTTGTATTGTTGAGTATTTCCTTTATACATATCACCTAGTCCCGAGGTTATGGCCGAGTAAGTAACTTACTCGGCCTTAAGCTCTTACTAATCACTTTAGTCTTCAAATCCTTCACCCCAAGTTTACATGTTAGAGCTTCGATCCCTAGCCCTCGAGGTTACTTTTGAGTAAGGAACTTACTCGGCTGTAAGCTCTTAAGCTTTTTGATTTACTTATGCTAAACTCATATGTTAGAGCTTCAATCCCTAGCCCTCGAGGTTACTGTCGAGTAAGGAACTTACTCGGCTGTAATCGCTTAAGCTTTTTGACTCAGCAGGTTGCTTGACTTGACTCTTCCTTACTATCTATCTTCTTTGATCAGATCACGCATAACGAGCGCACCAAGGTGCACCAAGCTCTCGTTCCGGCGCATCGCAAGCTCGAACTTGCGTATGAAAAGCTGCAGACTGATACCCAAGGCCAAGGTACCAACCTTAGTCATTCTTTCTCTATTCGGTGTATCTTTCTTTGGTACATTTCCTCAATCTTCTCTTGCTCTTTTCTCACAGCCTTCGCTCAATCCACCATCGAGGTTCTTCACTCGCAGATCAGCGAGACCGAAAGTAAGTTTCTTGCCTCATTGTTGTGATAGCTGAAAGTTTCTGTTGGTGCTGACAAGTAATTTTTTAGGATAAGCAGAGAAGCACCAAGCCGAACTCTAGAAGGAGCGAGATGAGGTGACTCGGCTGAAGAAGCTGATGGCCGAGATGGAGTAGAAGCACATGGCCGAGGTGAAAGGGCTTAGGGAAGAGCTTGCCGAGAAGAACGAGCAACAAGCTGCCAGCGCTGAGAAGACCAAGAGGCTGCTCTACGAGGCCGAGTCATCGGTCGAGTCGGCAAATCTGAACTTCGATGCCCTCCAAGCCAAGGCCAAAACTTGGCATATCAAGCTCGCCACCATCAACTTCTTTCTCGGTAGTGAGTTCTTACTCTTTGCGCACTGTATAAGTCATTCTGGACTTCTTCCATCTACTTTTGTTATTCTGCTAACTTTCTGCTTTTGCTTGCAGAGAATTTTCCCGAGGCCAATATGTTTGCCATCCGAGCCATGAAGAAAATGAGGGCCGAAGCTGGTGCTCCTACCGACGGCGAGGTGTCCATGGAGGAGCTTCTCGAAGTGGTGTCCGAACGGGTCAGGACCCTCAAGTCTTGCGGCGTGGACTTGCACAAGTCGGCTATCCATGCGTTCTGCATGCTCTGGCCGGATGAAGACCCACCTGAACTCATCGAGCCACTTGCCGAGAGATTGCTCCTTACTGAAGACCGGCTGGATCAATGGCATGAGTCGGCCAGCCGAGCTACAGCGGACAAGGCTCTCACCTTCGTGCTTTCATGGTACGAGGACATCAACCTTGATGTTCTTGCTCCCATAAGAGGGGATGGCAAATGGATGAATGATCCGGAGCTGATCAAGAAGCGCCAGGAGCGAGCTTATGCCATGATCGAGTACACCATGGTGTACGCTTGGTGTGACAGGCCCAGCTTCATCGACCTTGGCGACCCGCTCGTCGAAGTTGCTGATGAAGAGGGTGGCGACAGCGAAGCAACCGAGTCAGATGGCCCGGATGACCCGGCCACCGATGCCCCTCACTCGGCTGATGCTCCAAGAAATGCTCCTGGCTCCGAGAGTGCTCCTCCGAGTTCTTCTGCTTCTTAGGCCAACAAATACTCGAACTTTGATCAGATCCCCGGTATGCCGGGTACATATGTAACATACATTGCACTTTTAAGTTTGATTATACGCCTTTTAGTAGGCTTTATATGTTTGCGTTATGTTCTAAGTGTGAATCATTCAAGGGCAAGTCCCCGAGTTTCATTTTGCCGTGTCACCCTTCCTTGACTTTGGCCCCTGTCTACCTTATTCGGTGTTCGACATTAGAGTCTCAAAGTACGAAGGATATAGTTAGCGGGTATGAAACTTGGATCACTTGGCCGAGATTACTCGATATGTAGTATAACACGACCTACAAAGAGTTAGGAAAAAACTAAAGACGACTCGCATTTCTCCTTTGTACTTATCCGACGTTCATGTTTACCCGTCATACATCCTTTTATCTTGCTTGCCATGAGGCCGTGTTTTCGGACAACATCATAGTCGAAGAGTTGATTTCTTCCGAGTAAACAATACTTGTTTCGAGATAAATTCCGGGTATCACGCCAGCCGACATAAAATAATTGAGATGGAAAACTTAAGGGGTAGTCCCCGAGTCAGTTTTTCGAACCATACCATTTTATTATCAGCACATAGCCGGCAAACACGTCCGACATATGAGAGTTTGGGTGATACATGCATTGCTTCTCCTAAATACAGAAGGGACGAAGTAGTGCCACATTCCATGGCCTTTTGGTTTCATCTCCTGACCTGTCCGCCTTGTTCTTTTGCGCTTCACGAGCGTCTATGAGATAGTAGGAATCATTGTGCAATGCTTTCCTTACAATGAATGGTCCTTCCTATGGGGGTGATAATTTATGCATTCCGACTGTGCGCTACACCAGCCTTAGCACCATATCTCCTTCTCGAAAAACACGAGGTTGCACTTTCCGGCTATGGTAGCGTCGGAGATTCTGTTGATCCCTTGCTTCTTCAAGTAAGTCTACTCCATCTTCTCGAGCCTCTTTTACCTCTGCTTCCGAGTATTGCCTTATGCTTGGCGAGTCATATTCTATGTCGGCGGGAAAAACTGCTTTTGCCCCATACACGAGAAAGAATGGCGTATAACCAGTTGATCAATTCGGAGTTGTTCTTAGACACCATAGCACTAAGGGTAATTCCTCTATCCAACAACCAGGTGACCTCTGGAGTGGTTCCATTAAGCGGGGTTTTATCCCTGATAGAACTAAGCCATTAGCCATTTCAACTTGTCCATTTGATTCTGGATGGGCAACTGATGCTACATCGAGTCTTATTCGGTGTTTCCCATAGAAGCGAGCAAAAGCTCCTTCGGGAAAGTTCGTGCCATTATCAGTGATCACACTGTGTGGATAACCGTATCTGAGAATTATATCCCTTAAGAATGTGACAGCTGTTTTACCGTCCAAATTTTTGATTGGTTTCACTTCTATCCACTTGGTGAACTTATCAATCATGACCAAAATATGAGTCATGCCTCCTCTTGCTGGTTTGAATGGTCCTACCATATCTAGGCACCACACCGCAAAAGGCCAAGTGATTGGTATAGTTTTTAATTGAGACGCTCGTAAATGCGACTTGGATGCATAATGTTGACAACTACTGCATCTTCCGACTAACTCTTGCGCTTGTGCCAATGCGCTTGGCCAATAGAATCCATGTCAGAATGCCTTGGCCACCAATGCTCTTGATGACGCATGGTGTCCGCATTCTCCTTGATGAATATCCAATAAGATCTCCTGGCCTTTCTCTAGGCTGATACAACGCTGCAGTACACTCGTCACACTTTGCTTGTATAGTTACTTGTTGATTATGGGGTACCCTTTTGCTCTTCGTGCTGTTTGCCTTGCCAACGTTTCATCACTCGACAAGGTCCCATCTTTTAAATAGTCGAATATGGGTTGCGCCCATATTGGTATCAGTGGTTCCGGGTCTGCTTCAACATCAATTTCCATTGGCTCCGCCGACATATGCTCTGCCGACATGACCTGAGGAGTCCCCGAGTGTGATTCGGTGACCCCTAAATCAAGCGGGTCAGTCCCCGAGCTGAGTGACTCGAACCTACCCCTGAGTCGATGTCCATTGGTACCGCATCTGACTCCTGACTCGCCGGGGTGACCTTGATTGATTCAGACTCCGGTGACGGCTTGATCGATGGTTTCCTGAGGTCTTCCAGCGCTACCCCTGGTGGTATTGCTTGCCGAGATGATCCTATTTTGGATAGTACATCTGCTGCCACATTTTCTGCTCTAGGAACGTGATGGAATTCACAACCAACGAAATATCCCGAAATTTGTTGCACATGGAAACGATATAATGCCATGTTTGTGTCGAGTGCATCCCAATGTCCAGACACTTGCTGAATCACCAAATCTGGATCGCCAAAACACATGATCCTTTTGATACCAATCTCCTTGGCTACTTTGATGCCATGGACAAGTGCTTCATATTCGGCAACGTTGTTAGAAGAAGCAAAATGAATCTGTAACACGTACCTCAGTTGCCTCTTTGGAGATGTGAGCACTATCCCGGCGTCCAGACCCATTTTCGTCTTGGACCCGTCAAAATGCATTTTCCAGTAATTCGGATCTGGTAGTGGTGGTTCGTACTGCATTTCCATCCATTCTACAAAGAAATATGCAACAGCCTGAGACTTTATTGCATCTCGCCTATCATATTGTAGAGTATATGGTGCCAGTTCTATGGCCCATTTTGCGAATCGGCCACTGGCATCTTTGCTACCCAATATATCGGAGATAGGTGCCTCGCATATTACCCGGATTGGGTGTTCTTGAAAATAATGTTTCAGCTTCTTTGCTGCCATATATACCCCATATGTCATCTTCTGATAATGCGGGTAATTTTGTTTCGAGACCGAGAGCACTTCGCTCAAGTAATACACTGGCCTTTGGACTGATTTGCCCCTTCTTCACGTTTAACCACTATTACTGCACTTACAACTCTGTTGGTTGCGGCGACATAGAGCAACATTGGCTCTTTGGATAGTGGTGATGCTAATATTGGTGTTGTTGCCAACATTTTCTTTAATTCGTGGAAAGCGCTATCAGTTTGATGTGTCCATGTGAATCTGTCTGATTTCTTCATCAGTTGATATAGTGGTAGGGTTTTTTCGCCTAGCCGACTAACAAACCTGCTCAACGAGGCCAGGCATCCAGTAAACTTCTGGACATCGTTGAGGGTTTTTGGCAATTCCATTCTTTCGATGGCCCTGATCTTTGTCGGGTTGGCTTCAATTCCTCGGCTGGATACAAGGAATCCGAGTAACTTGCCAGCCAGGACACCAAATGTACATTTTTCTGGGTTAATCTTCATCTGGAATCTTCTCAGGTTTGTGAATGTTTGACACAAGTCCTCAATTAGAGTATGACTTTGTTTGGTTTTTATTACTAGGTCATCGACGTATACTTGAACATTTTTGTCCAATTGATCTTGCAAGCATTTTTGCATGAATCTTTGATATGTTGCGCATGCATTTCTCAATCCGAATGGCATGGTACGATAGCAATCAGCCCCGTACGGGGTGATAAAAGCTGTCTTTATTTGATCATCCGGATTCAATGGTATCTGATGGAATACTGAATACGCATCCACAAACAACAACAACCTACACCCAGCAGTAGAATCTATGACTTGATCGATCCGTGGCAGGGGAAATGGATATTTTGGACACGCCTTTTTGAGGTTCGTGTAATCAATGCACATACGCCATACCACTGCTACGTTCGGGTCATCTTTTTTCTTCTCAACCAAGACCGGATTTGACAACTAATCCGGGTGCAGTACTTCCATGATGAATCCAGCAGCTAAAAGTCTGGCAATCTCAGCAGCTATCACTTTCCTCCCATGTAACATCCCTAAAATCATGTTTCAAAACTCATGCATATCATCCATGCATCCATAATCATTTAGGGTTCCATTTCAAAACCATTTCAAAAACAGGAGCATCTGATGGTCATTATTTTATGTGAGCAACTATTAAACTAATGCCACTCTCAATTGAAGAGTTTATTTGTTTTAAACCAAGCCTTGTTTGCTCTCTTGTTACTTTGTTTGATTGTTGGAGTTTGGTAAAAATTTACAAAACAAATATGATTTAAAAACCATTTCCAAAACTTATTCAAATCAAGTGCTATAGCACTGTTTATTTTGTTCAATCAAAGGGACCAAGCTAATACAGAGAGACCACATGGTTTTATGCCCAAAAATATGAAGGATACACTCTACAAAAATCCAGAAAAGATTTGAATTCGAATTGTTTTGAATTTGTTTGAATTAGATTTCTGGAAAATCAATCAGAAGAAGAAAAAGATAAGAGAAATAGAAAAAGGCCGGCACTAGCGTTTGAGCCCAATAGCAGAAGAAACCCACTAGCCAGCCCACCTGGGATTTCCCTCTCTCCCTGTTTTTCTCACCGCACCCGCACTACCTAAACAGTCGCTGACGGGTGGACCCTCTACACGTCGAATCCTTCTTCCCCAAATCCCGCGCACAGACGCCGTCGCCGCCCGTTTCTTCCCCCGCCTCTGCCGTGATTTTAATCCACTTAATTGGCGATGAATACGTGCGTGATCTCCGCCCCTGCTCCAGCTATAAGTTCCCATCGTCTCTCCGCTCCATTCCCCTCACTCACCAACCACAGAGCGCCGCTAGGCTGTCCACAATCGAGCTCGCGCCGCCGCTGTCCCGAACCACTCCGACGAGCCATCACGGTGAGATCCGACCGCCCCCCTGTCTCTGGTTCAAAAAACCGTGACTAGCATGTCCTTGCGCGTTACCTGATGCCTTTTGTTTGCTTCCTCGTGGCCCAGGTTGCCGTCACTGTTCGTGCCCGCAAACATCAGAACCATCACACGACTCCGATGAGCGATTGAGGTAAAACCCGACCGCCCCTTGACTTCTCCTTGACCCAGTAGTGTTCGCCATAGCCTTGCGCACCCCCTAATATAACTGGTTCATGCTAGGGTGATCCAGAGCATCGCAAACGTCTTCGTCACCGAGTACCCGACGCTGCGCTCAACTCCGACGAGCTCCCACGGCCACTGCAGCTTTCCCTAGTCCACGCCAACAACCTATGGAGCTTCCTCACAACCTTGTGACGCCGGTAAGCATCATCACTGTCCCCAACCCTCGCTAGATTCGCCGATCCATCGCCGGCAGAGCCGTCGCCGCCGTTTGGGCCATTTGCGCCGCCGAGTTGTGGTCAGAGTGATTTGATCCACTGGATCTAGATCCAGTGGTTGAGATTAGAAGCTAGGCGAAGAGGTACGGGCAGATCTGAGCCGCGCATTTTAGTTAGATCTAATAGTTCGCAAGCGCGATCCAGCGCGAAGCGGTACCAGCCAATCAGATGCCGCCGCGTGTCTGTGAGTTAGATTTAAAATCAGAAATTTGATCTATTAGATGTTAAAACTTTTTTAATTCATAACTTTTGATTCCCACGTCCAAATTTGACAAATTTTATATCAATGGAATTAGGAGAGAAAATCCTTTCCATTAATGCAATGTGTTTAAAGTTTTGATTCTGTTAAAATGGTTGTTTTTGTAGAAACATTTGTAGGAATAATTTGGGTATAATAATTATTTGAAAAATGATCAATTGTTCAAATAAAGTTTATTTGGCAAAGTTTTGAACTTGTTTATGATTCAGTACTATGCACTAGTCTTGTTTGGTGTAGAGATTCATCACATGACATTATGCATGCATCCATATATTTTTGCTTGTATTTATTTTGTATGTGATTTTGGTGCCATTATTTTATGTGTAGATTTTAGTGCAAATAGTGATTGTGATTGTCAGGATTGTAGCTACTCTCCAAACTACCAAGGCAAGTGGTGCTTCATGATTTATTCCTATGTTTTTCAACTATGCATTAGACATATTTTGCTAGACTTGCATGAATATTTTGATCTATATGCTATGCTTGGGAAATCCTAGTGGTTGTAGAATTGCTAGAAATATTTCTAAGTCTTATCAATGCCATGCTTAGCCTAGCTAGTAGCTACCAAGGGTGGTTATATATTCATACTATGAGAAAATATTTCTAAGTCTTTGGACTTGAGTTTTGTTTAATAAAACAACTAAGTGAATGAAACATCTATGTGGAATGGAAGGAATGGTTTATGTTGAGTGGTTACACAAGGCCCATTTCTATGGTTTACCTTGTGTATCTCACTTGTGGAAAGCCACCCAGGAACAAAGGGATTTGAGATGCCATATGTTAAGAAGCTTCTAGTGCAGCCACTTGGCAATATGGGCTCTGCCTCGATCATATAGGTTGCAATAACTTAGCCATTTGGACAGTTGGTGGTAGTGGGATGATAGGTTGGAGCGCGTCCATTTGGTCTAAGGGAAGGCTTCTAAAAGGTCTTGTCTTGGTGAAAATCAAGTCTTGTGGGGAAAGTGCACAACCTCTGCAGATGGAAGAATCTAAGTACTTAGCCATGTCCCTGGTATTGGACAACTTGAGCATCAAGACATGGAAGCTATCAAGAATCTCCTCATCCCAATTTCTAAGTAAAAACTTGTGGTTGAACAAGGGTGAAGGTCCCCAATGTCTATTGGTGGTTCCTTGGAAAATATTTTGACAAAGAAAAAATTAGTGTTTTCAACTAATAGGTAAAACCTATTTTGAGCAAAGCAAGCCTAAGCTACACTTAGCCAAAATGCATATAGTATTTAGTCTACCAATATTCTAATAAGGTATCACTTGACAATACTATTCCAATGTATTGACCCACTGTGGCTGTAACTTGTGATGTTGCTATTGGGCCACGCGGAGATAAAATAAAATTTTCCTCTAACGTGGTGATCCCAAGATCTAGCTGAGGTAGAACGCCACGAGGTTTACCACTAGACGCGCGGTTGCGGATTACTGATGAAGCGCGTCAGTTGATGCAGTGCAGTCCTCACGATCCGATCGTCTTGGTGCTGATCGCACAGCACCTCTGCTGGTATCCACACGTACAAGGAGGAGCGCCGGCGGCGAACTGCTAGGTTCGTTACGGCGACTGGACTGCTGTGGAGCTAGGGTTTCCAATACATGGAATGACCTAACCGAACAACGATTAACCTTTCTGGGTTACTGTGCTCCACTATATATAGGGAGTGAACGTGGGCTCTGCTCGCGCGACCCATTCACTAAAGCCCATATAACACTAGTCACCGTGAGTCCAACTCACTAACTCAGTCCTAATCCGGTTTAGGTCCAACCCAACCAGATTATATGTTCAGAGCCAATCCGAACTAGCTCCCGCTCTTAAGTGTGTGACCCCGCAGGCTCATGGTTACTTGGACACGATTAGAGTCCGACTCACAATCGATCAATCGGCATCGGCTCCTAGCAGAACGTGCCGATTCCCAAGTACCAAAGAGTCATGACGACTTGCCTTTCCATTGCGACTAACGTCCGAGTCCCTTTTGCCTCACGATATACCTTGTCAGACTATAGGCGAATATATGTCATCCCTTAAATAGTCCGACTCTCTTCTCGATCCGAGATAAGTGATTCATCCGACTAACTCTTAGTCGATCGCCTCGGTTAACACTTAACCGAGTCGTGCATGGCCATGCTTTCCGAATCATATCTCACGAGAGGGCCCAGAGAATATCTCTCCGAGTTGAGGGGCAAAATCCCATCTTGGTTATTCACATCACGCAGCTTGATTCTCAGTCGACCCGAACCCTGCCTTTATAACTGCCCAGTTACGGATCAGCGTTTGACAGAACCTAAGTCGGTGATCCTCAACTCGGACTATGCAACAACCTCAGGTCTAAGGATTACATTGATTGAGATATACAAATGACAGCTTAGTTCGTTGTACCTCAATATGGGTCAATCCGACTCGCTAAACTCTTTAGCCTAGTCTGTGTAAGTTGGAATAGCATCTCCATGCCCATGACAAGTGGAACCGAGTCATCAAGCCGACTTTCACATTGGTCTAAGTTGTGTGTCCAGCACAACCTCAATGACCAAGGATATTTAGTACAAACAACATGAATGCATAGTTCCACAACTGAATCACATATTCAATGATACACATCAGATGTTTATACAAGGACTACTTAATAACTTTATGAATACAATGGGAAATCTCATCATACATGATTGCCTCTAGGGCATATTCCCAACAGTCTCCCACTTGCACTAGAGTCAATCTTCCGACATCATATTTCTAAGCATCTAATGCCCATGGCTCTTAGGTGCGCCTCATGCTTCGGCTGGGGTAACGGCTTTGTCAACGGATCCGCAATATTTGCATCCGTGTGTACCTTGCATAACTTGATATCACCCTGATCCACGAACTGGCGAATTAGGTGGTACCGCATGAGTATGTGCTTGTTCTTCTGGTGTTGTCTAGGTTCCTTGGCTTGTGCAATAGCACCATTGTTGTCACAATACACGTCCAACGGATTGGACGAGCCCTGAACCACACCAAGATCCATGAGGAAATTCCTCATCCAAACAGCTTCCTTTGCTGCCTCCGAGGCGGCAATATACTCAGCCTCTGTTGTAGACGCAGACACAGTCTCTTGCTTGGAACTTTTCCAGCTCACAGCACCTCCGTTTATAATAAACACGTATCCGGATTGCGAACGAGAATCATCAGAGTCGGTGAGATAACTCGCATCCGTGTAACCCTTTACACTGAGTTCATCTTCACCACCATAAACCAAGAACATATCCTTAGTCCTTCTCAAGTACTTTAGGATATTTTTAGCCGCTGTCCAGTGGATCTCTCCAGGATCAGCCTGGTATCTGCTCACAACACTTAGAGCATAGGAAACATCCGGCCTAGTACAAATCATGGCGTACATGATGGATCCAACTGCAGAAGCATATCGAATCACACTCATCCGACTTCGCTCATCAGTTGTCGAAGGACACTGAGTCTTGCTAAGTTTTACACCATGGGACATCGGTAAGAACCCCTTCTTAGACGATTCCATGTTGAACTTTTTCAACACTTTGTCCAAATAAGTACTCTGACTCAATCCAATGAGCCTCCTTGATCTATCTCTATAGATCCGGATTCCGAGGATGTATGTTGCCTCACCCAAGTCTTTCATTGAGAAACTCCTTTCCAATGATTCCTTGGTTTCTTGCAACATCTGGACATCATTTCCAATCAGTAATATGTCATCCACATATAAGATTAAAAAATTTACTTTGTTCCCACTAAACTTCTTGTACAAACAAGAATCATGATCACTCTTGATGAAGCCAAACGATTTGACTACCTCATCAAAACGAATATTCCAACTCCGAGATGCTTGCTTCAACCCATAAATGGATTTCTGAAGTTTGCATACCTTGTCAGCATTAGACGGATCGACAAAACCCTCGGGCTGTATCATATACACGTCCTCGGTTAAATTTCCGTTAAGGAAAGCCGTTTTGACATCCATCTGCCATATCTCATAGTCGAAATAGGCCGCTATAGCTAACATGATCCTAACTGATTTAAGCATTGCTACGGGCGAGAAAGTATCGTCGTAATCAACTCCTTGAACTTGTCGGAACCCCTTCGCGACAAGGCGTGCTTTATAGATTGAAACATTTCCATCCATATCAGTTTTCTTCTTAAAGACCCATTTGCACTCGACGGGTCTTGCACCGTCTGGCAGATCAACCAAGTTCCAAACTTGATTTTCATCCATGGACTTTATCTCGGATCTCATGGCTCCAAGCCATGACTCGGAATCAGATCCCACCATCGCTTACGAATAATTTGCCGGCTCATCACTGTCTAACAGTAACACATCACGAACACTTCGTAATCTTGCCGATCTTCGTAGTACAGGTGCTGATGTCGGCTCAGCTGCCACGATCGGCTCAACCTCCAAGGTTTTTGCCGATTCGCTATTAGCCGATTCCTCTCGAATTTCTTCGAGTTGCACCGTGCTCCCACTTACTCCCCGACTGAGAAACTCTTTCTCAAGGAAGACACCGTTCCGAGCGACAAACACTTTGCCCTCTTCTCGGTTGTAGAAGTAGTAACCCAAGGTTTCCCTCGGATACCCCACGAAAATACATTTATCTGACTTGGCCGTAAGCTTGTCCGACTGAAGTCGCTTGACAAAAGCTTCATAACCCCAAATCTTAAGAAAAGACAAACTCGGCTTTTTGCCTGTCCACTTCTCATGTGGTGTCTTCTCTACCGATTTTGATGGTACTTTGTTTAGTGTGAACGCCGCTGTTTCTAGACAATAACCCCAAAATGATAAAGGCAGATCTGTCCGACTCACCATTGATCGTACCATGTCCAACAAGGTCCGATTCCGCCTTTCCGAAACACCATTCCTTTGTGGCGTTCCTGGCGGAGTAAGTTGAGGAACTATTCCACAACTTTTCAGATGGTCATCAAACTCATGGCTCATGTACTCGCCTCCTCGGTCCGACCGAAGAAACTTTATTTTCTTGCCGAGTTGATTCTGTGCTTCATTCTGGAATTCTTTGAACTTTTCAAAGGCTTCCGACTTATGTTTCATCAAGTAGATATATCCATACCTACTCAAATCATCAGTGAAGGTAATGAAGTACTCATAACCACCCCTGGCTGTCATGCTCATTGGTCCGCATACATCACTATGTACTAGTCCCAACAAGTCGGACGCCCTTTCACAACTCTTTGCAAAAGGTGTCTTGGTCATTTTGCCGAGTAGACAAGATTCGCATGTCTCGAACGACTCCAAGTCGAACGAAGTTAGGAGTCCATCATCATGGAGCTTCTTCATGCGTTTCCAACTTATATGACCAAGCCGACAGTGCCAAAAGTAAGTCATATTCAGATCATTTGGTTTCAACCTTTTAACATTTATGTTATAAACCGACTCACCATCAAGATTCAAAATAAATAACCCGTCCTGGACGGGTGCAAAGCCGTGAAACATGTCATTCAAATACAAAGAACAACCATTATTCTTGATATTCGACTCATAGACTTGCCTCATCAAACATGAAGCAGAAATAATGTTTCGACTGAGCACTGGAACATAATAACAATTATTTAGTTCCATAATGAATCCGGAAGGTAAATGAAGTTGCATCGTTCCGACTTCCAACGCAGCAACTCTTGCTTTGTTGCCGACTCGAATATCAACCTCGCCTCTTGCTACGCTCCTAGTTCTTACCAGTCCCTGCAACGAGTTGCAGATGTGAATAACTGATCCGGTATCATATACCCAAGAACTATTAGGTGCATCAGCAAGATATATGTCTATAACATTGCAAACAAGTGTACCTGAGTCGGAAGTCATACCTCCACTCTTGGCTTTGTCGGACAAGTACTTGCTGCAGTTCCTCTTCCAATGGCCATCTGCCTTGCAGTAGAAGCAAGTGGATCCGGCTGAAGGAGATGGCTTAGTCCCTGAGGAAGCGCTTGGGACAGGGTCCTGAGCCTGCTTTCCTCCTGACTTAGCCTTCTTCTTAGTCCAAGAACTCTTCTTGAACTTAGCCTTATTCTGCACCATCAACACTTGACTGGTGCCCTTCTTGAGATCCGCCTCTGCCTGCTTGAGCATCCCATGCAATTCAGTGAGCTTCTTATCCATACCATGCATGTGGTAGTTCGAAATGAACTGCCCATATGCACTAGGAAGAGAGTTCAGAATTATATCCGTAGCGAACTCTTCGCTTATGGGGTAGCCAAGCCTCTCCAGAGACTGCACGTAACCAACCATTGTGATCACATGCGGACTCAGTGGATCACCATCCTTAAGCTTGCAACTCAGCAAAGCCTGAGAGACTTGATACCTCTCAGTCTTCGCCTGAGCCTGGAACATACTTTTGAGGCTTTCGATCATATCGTAGGCCTCAACATGCTCGAACTGCTTTTGCAAGTCCGGTTCCATGTGAGCAAGCATAAGACAGCTGATATCCGTGGACTCATCCTTAGCCCGACGGTAGGCATTTGTGGCTGCGACAGTCGCATTCTCATTCGGCTCATCTGGAAGTGGGTTGTCTAGGACATGGTCCTTCTTTTCTTGTTTGAGAACAATTCTCAGATTTCGATACCAGTTGGTAAAATTAGTGTCGTTCAGTTTATCTTTCTCAAGAATGGTTCTCAACGCAAAACCGGATATCTGAGAGTGACTGCTACTTGGTGCCATGATCTACAACAGAAAATATGCAAAACACTTAGGACATGTATTCATAAAAGAGCAAGCATATTAAAAATTTTAATATTTTATGCTCCCACTAGAACCAACACCCCTCCGATGGTTACTTAGTGATTCAGGATCCTAAATAAGCAAGTCGGCTAGTGAGCTTTAGCATCACCGCTAGCCGCCAAGTGATCTAGGTAGACAACTCCTTGTCAATCGCATCTCATGCGACTCCTGTTGGACGGGTGGAATCATATGCCCCGGCTCCCATCCGACCTTTCCCCGAGTCCCACAACCGTTGTGATAGACCCGTCTAGCTTACCGAATGTTTCTGCAGTAAGAGTCCGACTCGAACCCACCTAGTCAGAAAGAATTGGCAGCACCTCAATTTTATGAGCCCACTACCAAAAATGTCCGACTTGTGATGGTGCAAACACTGGCGGGAAAACCGACTAGACCTTCTTTGAGGGATTAAATTTTACCGACTATCTAATAGAGGTAAAACTGAGACATAACAATAACACAAAATAAAGCAATTATAATGTGAAATGGTATGGCTCTCTTCATGGCGATCTCCATCTCCACAAAGCCTGTAATCCGACTCGTGCCAACTCTTGTCACTTGCCGTCTTACTCCATGTCGCCGACATGTATAACGCCTTGCATGCCTTCCGGGTTCTCAAACAGCTACACTAGCTTAGTAAAGTAAATTACATAGAGAATCCGACACGCAGGTCGTTATACAATAAAGTGACAGCACCTAGGCTCCAGCCGGCTGACAAAAACCGTGATTCGCAGATCACGTATGGATTACACACATACATCACATGCACATGAACCATACCATTCACAACTTCCTGCAAAAACAAGTTATGCATAGATACAATATCTACCGGCGTTGTGAAACTCGCAACGACATCTAAGGCGCTACGACAGGGCGAAGCCGGCGGTCCCATCTAACTCGCAATGATTTTTCCGAAAACGTAGATCTCATCTACGATCCGAACATGGATTCCGACCATCGTTCCGATTCGATCAAACTTTTGATCTTCGATCACCGCTTCTGGATTTACGTGTCACAGTCTACCCCGATGGCGGAAGCCGACCGGTAGGGGTATGTCGTTCCACGACCTCAGCAGTATGATCACGGAAATCAGATCTACCATTCCCCGAGTACAGTTGATCCAATCAACTTCATACAAAACCGATCTATCTCATAGATCGACCACCAAAACAGCACATAGATCTCATCTATAGCCTACCGCATATCTCATATGCGAGATCTCGAGCCTAAAACCAGAAGCTATCGCTCTGATACCACTGTTGGGCCACGCGGAGATAAAATAAAATTTTCCTCTAACGTGGTGATCCCAAGATATAGCTGAGGTAGAAGGCCACGAGGTTTACCACTAGACGCGCGGTTGCGGATTACTGATGAAGCGCGTCAGTTGATGCAGTGCAGTCCTCACGATCCGATCGTCTTGGTGCTGATCGCACAGCACCTCTGCTGGTATCCACACGTACAAGGAGGAGCGCCGGCGGCGAACTGCTAGGTTCGTTACGGCGACTGGACTGCTGTGGAGCTAGGGTTTCCAACACATGGAATGACCTAACCGAACAACGATTAACCTTTCTGGGTTACTGTGCTCCACTATATATAGGGAGTGAACGTGGGCTCTGCTCGCGCGACCCATTCACTAAAGCCCATATAACACTAGTCACCGTGAGTCCAACTCACTAACTCAGTCCTAATCCGGTTTAGGTCCAACCCAACCAGATTATATGTTTAGAGCCAATCCGAACTAGCTCCCGCTCTTAAGTGTGTGACCCCGCAGGCTCATGGTTACTTGGACACGATTAGAGTCCGACTCACAATCGATCAATCGGCATCGGCTCCTAGCAGAACGTGCCGATTCCCAAGTACCAAAGAGTCATGACGACTTGCCTTTCCATTGCGACTAACGTCCGAGTCCCTTTTGCCTCACGATATACCTTGTCAGACTATAGGCGAATATATGTCATCCCTTAAATAGTCCGACTCTCTTCTCGATCCGAGATAAGTGATTCATCCGACTAACTCTTAGTCGATCGCCTCGGTTAACACTTAACCGAGTCGTGCATGGCCATGCTTTCCGAATCATATCTCACGAGAGGGCCCAGAGAATATCTCTCCGAGTTGAGGGGCAAAATCCCATCTTGGTTATTCACATCACGCAGCTTGATTCTCAGTCGACCCGAACCCTGCCTTTATAACTGCCCAGTTACGGATCAGCGTTTGACAGAACCTAAGTCGGTGATCCTCAACTCGGACTATGCAACAACCTCAGGTCTAAGGATTACATTGATTGAGATATACAAATGACAACTTAGTTCGTTGTACCTCAATATGGGTCAATCCGACTCGCTAAACTCTTTAGCCTAGTCTGTGTAAGTTGGAATAGCATCTCCATGCCCATGACAAGTGGAACCGAGTCATCAAGCCGACTTTCACATTGGTCTAAGTTGTGTGTCCAGCACAACCTCAATGAACAAGGATATTTAGTACAAACAACATGAATGCATAGTTCCACAACTGAATCACATATTCAATGATACACATCAGATGTTTATACAAGGACTACTTAATAACTTTATGAATACAATGGGAAATCTAATCATACATGATTGCCTCTAGGGCATATTCCCAACAGTTGCAGGTTATTCTGATGATGATTAGGAGTCATGAGTCTACACTCAACATGCTTGCCTATGGCACATGAAGATGAAGACTTATTTATCTTATTACATATTTAAACTCTTGTACTAGGCATGTGGCCATGGAGTTGTACAAGACTATGTTTGTCTCTGGAATGACTTGTAATAATGACCTTTGTTTCTGTGTACTTCATCTTAAACTGTGGATGCTAGCATTGATCCAGGGACTAGAACTGCAATCACAGGGATCCTTACCTTTATAATGGGAGGGATCTTACAGATGGTACCAGAGCACTGTGTTGCCTGTAGGATTATGACCCTAGGATTGGAAACCACTAAGGAAAAAAATTCAACAACTTCCACACTTGTCTTTTCTTCTCGTAAACTTTTCTAATCTTCTTTCTCAACTCTATTTGTAGATGAACTCCATCAACGAAGCCGTGAAGAAGGGACCTCTCATGACTATGACTTTGGAATGTGAGACAGAATTCCCCAAGGCTCTCAAGGACCTCATGGTTGCCATGGGAATACATGGTGCAGCTGTGTACAAAGGTTTTCCTGTGATGGATGAAGGAGTTGAGTACTGGTGGGTGCAACTTCACTTGAATAAAAACAAGGAAGACAACCACAAGGACTCAGGATTCTGCATGGTCACCAACTCAGTGATGCACACTACATTCTTTGATTCAGCAAGGGATGCAGCTTGGAAAGCCATCAAAGAGCTTGGTGATAGAATTAAGTGCAGAATGCTCAACACACAGAATGATCTTAAGGAAGAAGAGAAGCATACCCAAGAGTTAGAGGCTACCAACCAAAGTTTAAGGAAGGACATCATAGACTTAGCAATGGAGTCATGTGATCTAGATAAACAGATTGCCTCTAGGGATGCCCTGTTAGCCAACTTGGCAAGTGAGATGGGATTGTAATGTACCTCATTAGTTGGACCACCACACTTATCATTTTATTTCCCAAATGTTGTTTAAAATAAGTTGAACCTTGGTTGTTTGTAATGGATCCATGTATGCCATGACTTGTGTGTTTTGATTTCCAAAGTTATGCATGTGATGCCTTGTCTTGTGATTTGGCTTAAATTGTGTTGATTCTAACTTTTTCTATCTTATTAAATAGATGCCTAATGTTACTATCAACACGGCTGAAGAGTTCAAGGGAACTCGTTTTGGCACTCATATTATTGAGCTCACTAGTCTACTCAATCTCCCTCTTCCTACTATCATGATGCTTCCCCTCACCAAGTTTGAGAGGAAAGACATTTGGGGCTTCAAGGTTAATCAGCCAAGACGCCAGACTGAGCCTACCACGGAGGCAATCATCTTCAAGCTCATGCATGATGACAAGGAGAGAGGCCTAGAAGTAGTCATGCAGGACTTGCTTGGACGCTTGTTAGGGAGACACTCTCGGGAGGTTAGAGGTACTCACTTCCACACTTTCGGTAGACGTGATGAGGATGGTGAGGCCATTGACTTCGAGGATACTTCTAGAGAGACGGGAGAGATGATTCGTCTATACCTCCAGGACTTAGAGGTTCTTCTTAGGCACCTAGATACTCATAGGACCAACGTCATGCTCAGCAATGACGAACTCCAGGTCCAGCTTCGTGATAAGGACAAGCTCTTCGCGGAGCAAGATGAGATAGTCAAGGAGATGGAGGCCAAGTTTGAGAGTCAGGATAGAAAGTTCAAGAGTCAAGAGAAGCGAGTCCAAGATAGGAACAAGAGGATTCGAGACATGACTGCAGAACTAGAGGCCAAGGACTTCGAGATCGAGCATCAACAGACTGTGATTGAGAGGCTTCGTTCACAGAAGAGGGCTCTCAAAACCAAAGTAGAGACCTTGACCACCAATGTCGAGGAATACAAGACCGCAATGGAGAATGCAGGTCTTACATTTGTTGATGAGGAGGTTGATGCAAAGGAGTAGTGATGACTACTCATTTACCTTTATTTATCATGTCTTTGATTATTGAGTCGCAATGACCATCCAACATGTGGATGGTTTGCTATTGGTGTGTTAATTTTCAGAACTTGTTGTTGAACTTTTGTTATTATGATGCATGTTTGGTGATTGTTTATGTGATGTATTGTGCATGTTAGCATCTATGGGTATCTCATTCTTATCTTTATTGAAAACCACAGATGCCTCCCCGACGTGCCAATCCCAACCCCAACAACAACAACATCAACCCTGAGATGCAGCAAATGATGACAGCTCAGACTCAGCTGATGCAAATGATGACTACTTTCATCCAGAATCAGAACAACAACAACAAAAACAATAATAACAATAACAACTACAACAACAATCAGAACAACCCACCGGGTTTTGACATGCTTACCAGGTTCTTAAGAATGAGGCCAGCAAAGTTCTCTAGAACTACTTATCCTATGGTGGCCAATGATTTGCTACGCTCTGTGAACAAGGACTTGGTAACTGTTGGCTGTATTGATGAAGAGAAAGTCAGATTTGCAGCTCACTTGTTGGAAGGACCAGCATCCACTTGGTGGGATAACTTCCAGATCACCACTCCCATTGAGGGTGTGACATGGGCTATCTTTGAAGATGGTTTCCGTACTTCTCACATCTCATCCGGAGTGATGAGTTTGAAGAAGAAAGAGTTTCATAACTTGAAGCAACACCACCGCAGCATGGCTGAATATATTGAGGAGTTCAACAATCTGGCGCGATATGCACCGGATGAAGTTGACACTGATGCTAAGAGGAAGGAAAAGTTCCTTGAAGGGTTGAATTATGAATTGAATCTGCAGTTAGCTGTGGCCTATGTCCCCACATATCAGTCTCTTTGTGACAAGGCTGCCATCTTGGAGAGCAAGATGAAACAAGTTGAAAGCAGGAAGAGAAAGCACTCTGACAAGCACAGCTCGGGATCGTCTCACAAGCGTTCCCATTATGATGATAGTGGGAGTTCTGGATCCCACAAGCATGGGAAGTTCAACAAGCACCACAACCACAACCGTTATCATGACAACAAGCACCACCGTAGTCATGACAACGATAAGTACAAGAATCACAAGGGTGGATATAAGAACCACCACAATGGAAGTGGAAGTGGCAGTGGAAGCCAGCCTGTCAAGAAGGACCTTAGTCAGGTTGAATGCTTCAAGTGCAAGAAGATGGGGCATTATGCAAATGAATGCCCAGAAAAGAAAGTTGAAGGACCCAACAAGCCCAACCCTTTCCAGAAAGGGCAAGTGAACCACATCAATGTGGAGGAAATCTATGAAGAGCCAGATGTTGTGGCTGGTAAGTTCAAACTCAATTCTATTCCAGCACTTGTTCTTTTTGATACTGAAGCATCACATTCATTCATATCAAAAGCATTTGTTGATAGAAATGGGTTTTCAACTGAAAACATTGGGTGTCCAATAAAAGTAAGTTCTCCAGGTGGAGATATGATAGTAAGTCTTGGATGCCGGGATCTAGTGATAGAGTTTGGAAAACATAAGTTTCCAGTGAGTCTGATAATCCTAGATTACCAAGGATTAGATGTAATTTTGGGAATGGATTGGATGACCAAGTATGAAGGAGTACTAGATTGTGCCAATCGTACTGTTGCACTCACAACCCCGGAAAAGAAAAGGATTAGGTTCAAGTCTAACTTTGAATCAAAAGGGAGTAAGCTAAATTCTCTTAAGGGGGTTAGCATAGACAGTGTGCCTATTGTGAGTGAATATCCCGATGTGTTTCCGGAAGAATTACCGGGAATGCCACCAGATAGAGATGTGGAATTTCTTATTGATTTGCTACCAGGATCTGGACCAATAGCAAAGAGACCGTACAAGATGTGAGTGGATGAGTTGAAGGAACTCAAGAAGCATCTTGGAGAACAGTTGCAGAAAGGTTTTATCCAACCAAGTTCTTCATCTTGGGGAGCACCAGTTTTGTTTGTGGAAAAGAAAGATAGAAGTCAAAGGTTATGCATAGATTACCGTTCACTCAATGAGGTGACTATCAAGAACAAATACCCTTTGCCAAGAATCAATGACTTGTTTGATCAGTTAGAAGGAGCTTGTGTGTTCTCAAAGATTGATCTACGGTCAGGTTATTTCCAGCTCAAGATAAGGGAACAAGACATACCTAAGACAACTTTCACCACAAGGTATGGATTGTATGAGTATACCGTGATGCCATTTGGTTTGATCAATGCACCAGCTTATTTCATGAATATGATGAACAAGGTGTTCATGGAGTTCCTTGACAAGTTTGTTGTCGTATTCATCGATGACATTCTGATCTACTCCAAGAGCAAAGAAGAGCATGAGGGACACTTGCGTCAGATACTTGAGAAGCTTAGAGAGCATAAGATGTATGCCAAATTCAGCAAGTGTGAATTTTGGTTGAGTGAAGTTGGATTTCTTGGATACGTTGTGTCAGGAGATGGTGTAGCAGTTGATCCCTCTAAAGTTTCAGCTGTAACTGAATGGGAATCTCCCAAGTCAGTAAAAGAGGTTCGTAGTTTCCTTGGCTTGGCAGGATACTACAAAAGATTTATTGAGAATTTCTCCAAGGTAGCTAAGCCAATGACAGAGTTGCTAAAGAAGGACAAGAAGTTTGCTTGGTCAGAAGGTTGTGAACTCAGCTTTCAAGAATTAAAGAAGAGACTAGTGATAGCACCAGTCTTATGTTTGCCAGATTTGGAGAAAGATTTCCAAGTGTATTGTGATGCATCTCATCATGGATTAGGTGCAGCACTTATGCAAGAAGGAAAAGTTGTGGCTTATGCCTCGAGACAACTCAAAACTCATGAGGTGAATTACCCTACTCATGATTTAGAGTTAGCCTCTGTTGTCCATGCACTCAAAACATGGAGACACTATCTTTTAGGAAAGCGATGTGAAGTGTTCACAGATCACAAGAGTTTGAAGTATATCTTCACCCAGAAAGAAATTAACATGAGACAAAGAAGATGGCTAGAACTCATCAAGGACTATGACTTGAGTTTGCAATACCATCCCGGTAAAGCAAATGTTGTAGCGCATGCTCTAAGTGGTAAAGTTTTTGTGAATGGCCTTACTAAGGGAGAATTGCCAGATGATCTGTGTACCCAATTCAGAAATGTTAGATTGGAGATTGTGCCTGAGGGACATCTCATGTCCTTGGATGTTCAACCCACTTTGTTGGACAAGATCAAAGAAGCCCAAAAGACAGATAAGGAAATTGAAGAGATTAAGGAAAAGATTTGCAAGGGGAAAGCCAAAGGATTCCATGAAGACGAACAGGGTACTTTATGGCATGGAAAACGTATCTGTGTTCCACAAGATCCGGAGCTTCGGAAACTGATATTACAAGAATCACATAACTCACCATATTCCATTCATCCGGGTAACACCAAAATGTACATGGATATGAAGGAAAGATTTTGGTGGAATAATCTCAAGAAGGACATCGCCGAACATATTGCTTTGTGTGATATAAGTAGTAGAGTGAAAGCGGAACATCAGAAACCAGCAGGATTGTTACAACCACTACCTATTCCTGATTGGAAGTGGGACAAGATTGGTATGGATTTCATCACCGGATTGCCAAGGACCAGGTCAGGATATGATTCTATTTGGTTAGTAGTGGATCGCCTAACTAAAGTGTCTCATTTCATACCCGTGAAGACAACTTACACAAGTTCTAAGTTAGCCAAGATCTATATGAGTAGAATTGTATGTCTACATGGAGTACCCAAGAGTATCGTGTCTGATAGGGGAACTCAGTTCACTTCTCATTTTTGGAGGCAACTACATGAGTCATTGGGAACGAGGTTGGAATTCAGCACTGCATTTCATCCTCAGACTGATGGACAGACAGAAAGGACCAATCAGATTCTTGAAGATATGTTGAGGGCATGTGCTCTAGACTATGGAGCCAGTTGGGATGAAAGTCTACCTTACACAGAATTCTCTTACAATAACAGCTATCAAGCCAGTATTGAGATGGCACCATTTGAGTTTCTCTATGGGAGAAAGTGTACCACCCCATTGCTATGGAATGGTGTGGGAGAAAGAAGTTTGTTCGGACCAGAACTAATCAAAGAGGCTGAAGAGAAAGTCAAACTAGTTAAGGACAGACTAAAGATATCACAATCCCGAAAAAAGAGCTACGCAGATCCTAAGCGTAGAGAAGTCACCTATGAAGTAGGTGATAGAGCTTATCTTAGAGTGTCACCACTTCGTGTAGTGAAGAGGTTTGGTGTCAAAGGTAAATTGGCCCCAAGATATGTTGGACCATTCAAGATTCTGAGTCGTAAAGGAGAAGTAGCTTATGAGATTGAATTGCTAGAGTCTTTGTCTGCTGTTCATAATGTGTTTCATGTGTGTCAGCTTAAGAAATGTCATCCAGAAATGGAAGAGACTTCTTTGAAGGATACTATACCTTTGGAAGAGGTCCAATTGGAAAGTGATCTCACTTATAAGGAGAATCTTATCAAGATTCTTGAGACTGCAGAAAGAGTTACTCGGACTAAGACTATCAAATTCTGAAAGTTCAATGGAACCATCATTCCGAAGAAGAAGCAACATGGGAAAGAGAAGATGATCTTCAGAAAGACCACCCTCACCTATTTGCTAGCCAATCCGAATCTCGAGGGCGAGATTCACCTTAAGGGGGTTAGATTTGTAACATCCCTAAAATCATGTTTCAAAACTCATGCATATCATCCATGCATCCATAATCATTTAGGGTTCCATTTCAAAACCATTTCAAAAACAGGAGCATCTGATGCTCATTATTTTATGTGAGCAACTATTAAACTAATGCCACTCTCAATTGAAGAGTTTATTTGTTTTAAACCAAGCCTTGTTTGCTCTCTTGTTACTTTGTTTGATTGTTGGAGTTTGGTAAAAATTTACAAAACAAATATGATTTAAAAACCATTTCCAAAACTTATTCAAATCAAGTGCTATAGCACTGTTTATTTTGTTCAATCAAAGGGACCAAGCTAATACAGAGAGACCACATGGTTTTATGCCCAAAAATATGAAGGATACACTCTACAAAAATCCAGAAAATATTTGAATTTGTTTGAATTATATTTTTGGAAAATCAATCAGAAAAAGAAAAAGATAAGAGAAATAGTAAAAGGCCGGCGCTAGCGTTTGAGCCCAATAGCAGAAGCAGCCCACTAGCCAGCCCACCCGGGATTTCCCTCTCTCCCTATTTTTCTCACCGCACCCGCACTATCTAAACAGTCGCTGGCAGGTGGACCCTCTCCACGTCGACTCCTTCTTCCCCAAATCTCGCGCACAGACGCCGTCGCCGCCCGTTTCTTCCCCCGCCTCTGTCGTGATTTTAATCCACTTAATTGGCGATGAATGCATGCGTGATCTCCGCCCCTGCTCCGGCTATAAGATCCCCTCCTCTTTCCGCTCCATTCCCCTCACTCACCATCCACAGAGCGCCGCTAGGCTGTCCACAATTGAGCTCGTGCCGCCGCTGTCCCGAACCACTCCGGCGAGCCATCACGGTGAACTCCGACCGCCCCCTGTCTCTGGTTCAAACAAACGTGACCAGCATGTCCTTGCACATTGCTTGATGCCTTTTGTTTGCTTCCTCGTGGCCCAGGTTGCCGTCACCGTTCATGCCCGCAAACATCAGAACCGTCGCTCGACTCCGACGAGCGATTGAGGTAAAACCCGACCGCCCCTCGACTTCTCCTTGATCCAGTAGTGTTCGCCATAGC
Source organism: Avena atlantica (assembly GCA_910589765.1). NCBI lineage: Eukaryota > Viridiplantae > Streptophyta > Magnoliopsida > Poales > Poaceae > Avena > Avena atlantica. The sequence continues at coordinate 375,866,214 of OU342738.1, forward strand.
CTTGCGCACCCCCTGATACAACTGGTTCATGCTAGGGTGCTGTAGAGCGTCGCCAACGTCTTCGTCACCGAGCACCAGGCGCTGCGCTCAACTCCGATGAGCTCCCACGGCCACTACAGCTTACCCCTGTCCACTCCAACAACCTCTGGAGATTCCTCGCAACCTTGCGACGCCGGTAAGCATCATCACTGTCTCTATCCCTCGCTAGATTCACCGATCCATCGTCGGCAGAGCCGTTGCCGCCGTTTGGGCCATTTGTGCCGCCGAGTTGTGGTCAGAGTGATTTGATCCACTGGATCTAGATCCAGTGGTTGAGATTAGAAGCTAGGCGAAGAGGTACGGGCAGATCTGAGCCGCGCGTTTAGTTAGATCTAACGGTTCGCAAGCGCGATCCAGAACGAAGCGGTACCAGCCAATCAGATGCCGCCGCGTGTCTGTGAGTTAGATTTAAAATCAGAAATCTGATCTATTAGATGTTAAAACTTGTTTAATTCATAACTTTTGATTCCCACGTCCAAATTTGACAATTTTATATCAATGAAATCAGGAGAGAAAATCCTTTCCATTAATGCAATGTGTTTAAAGTTTTGCTTCTGTTAAAATGGTTGTTTTTGCAGAAACATTTGTAGGCATAATTTGGGTATAATAATTATTTGAAAAATGATTTATTGTTCAAATAAAGTTTATTTGGCAAAGTTTTGAACTTGTTTATGATTCAGTACTATGCACTTGTCTTGTTTGGTGTAGAGATTCATCACATCACATTATGCATGCATCCATATATTTTTGCTTGTATTTATTTTGTATGTGATTTTGGTGCTATTGTTTTATGTGTAGATTTTGGTGCAAATAGTGATTGTGATTGTGAGGATTGTAGCTACTCTCGAAACTACCAAGGCAAGTGGTGCTTCATGATTTATTCCTATGTTTTTCAACTATGCATTAGAAATATTTTGCTAGACTTGCATGGATATTTTGATCTATATGCTATGCTTGGGAAATCCTAGTAGTTGTAGAATTGCTAGAAATATTTCTAAGTCTTATCAATGCCATGCTTAGCCTAGCTAGTAGCTACCAAGGGTGGTTATATATTCATACTATGAGAAAATATTTCTAAGTCTTTGGACTTGAGTTTTGTTTAATAAAACAACTAAGTGAATGAAACACCTGGGTGGAAATGAAGGAATGGTTTATGTTGAGTGGTTACACAAGGCCCATTTCTATGGTTTACCTTGTGTATCTCACTTGTGGAAAGCCACCCAGGAACAAAGGGATTTGAGATGCCATAGGTTAAGAAGCTTCTAGTGCAGCCACTTGGCAATATGGGCTCTGCCTGGATCATATAGGTTGCAATAACTTAGCCATTTGGACAGTTGGTGGTAGTGGGATGATATGTTGGAGCGCGTCCATTTGGTCTAAGGGAAGTCTTCTGAAAGGTCCTGTCTTGGTGAAAATCAAGTCTTGTGGGGAAAGTGCACAACCTCTGCAGATGGAAGAATCTAAGTACTTAGCCATGTCCCTGGTATTGGACAACTTGAGCATCAAGACATGGAAGCTATCAAGAATCTCCTCATCCCAATTTCTAAGTAAAGCTTGTGGTTGAACAAGGGTGAAGGTCCCCAATGTCTATTGGTGGTTCCTTGGAAAAGATTTTGACAATGAAAAACTTAGTGTTTTCAAATAATAGGTAAAACCTATTTTGAGCAAAGCAAGCCTAAGCTACACTTAGCCAAAATGCATATAGTATTTAGTCTACCAATATTCTACTAAGGTATCACTTGCCAATACTATTACAATGTATTGACCCACTGTGGCTGTAACTTGTGATGTTGCAGGTTATTCTGATGATGATTAGGAGTCATGAGTCTAAACTCAACATGCTTGCCTGTGGCACATGAAGATGAAGACTTATTTATCTTATTACATATTTAAACTCTTGTACTAGGCCTGTGGCCATGAAGTTTTAAAAGACTATGTTTGTCTCTGGAATGACTTGTAATAATGACCTTTGTTTCTGTGTACTTCATCTTAAACTGTGGATGCTAGCATTGATCCAGGGACTAGCAATGCAATCACAGGGATCCTTACCTTTATAAAGGGAGGGATCTTACATCCTATCTTCGGCGAAGCGGCGGAGGGGTTGCTTCACCGGCTTGGAATCTGGTCTGACATGAAGAGAGTGCTCAGCCAGCTCCCTCGGAACTCCTTGCAGATCTTGAGTGGACCATGCAAAGATATCCCGATTCTCACGGAGGAAGCTAGCGAGCTCGCTGTCCTATTTGCCTGTGAGGCCGGCCCCAATGGTAACTGTGCGCTCTGGGAAAGTCTCATCCACCTATACCTTCTTGGTTTCTTTGGTAGGTTGAAATGACACACTGCCATGCGGGTTGGTGAGTGCCGACATGGACATTTGTGCTGGTTTGGCCAATGCTGCCACCTCCAACATTTGACTTTTTTCTTGTGCTATGACGAGTGACTCGGCCAGTGAAGATCCGGCTGAGGCACAAGCAATAGATCTTTTGTAATCCCCTTCAACTGTAATCACCCCACATGGGCCTGACAGCTTCATCTTTAAGTAAGCAATGTGGGTAGTAGCCATGAATCTTGCCATAGCCAGCCTGCCGAGTAAGGCGTGATATGAGATGACCAAATCCACTACCTCAAACTCTATGGCCTCAGTGCGACAGTTCTCTCTATTGCAGAATAAGACATTGACCCAGATCTTGCCAATTGGCTCACAGGACAATCCCGGCACAATACCGTGGAAGGTGGTCTTAGTCAGCTCCAGCATGTTCATGGTAATGCCTAACTTGAGCATTGTGTCCTTGTACATGATGTTGATGCTAATGCCACCATCAATCAGCACTTTTGAAAACTTGACATTGATATCTGGGCCCATGAATGTTGGATCCAAAACTAGAGCATATCCTCCTGGGGTTGGCATGATCTTGGGGTGATCTTTTATACTCCAAGTTATCTCTTGCTCAGACCAATGCATATACTTGGGGATTGCAGGCATCGTGGCATTCACCTCCATCTTTCGTCGCTGCTGGCTCTTCTTGTCATTTGGCTCTGTGACAAAGACAACATAGCTCTGGTGATGCTCTCTGTACTCATTTCTAGTTCCATGACCGACATGAGCGTCTTCACCTCTTGGATTGTGCACCTGGTGCACAGCTTCTCTTCTTTCTTGATTCTGATATCTCGACTGCCTGTTTTCATATATGTTGTCTGCTCCCATTGTCTGAGCATTTCCTCCTGTAAGTGGTGGAGGGGGAGGTGGTGGGAGCTGCTTATTCGGCGAATCCACTCTATCTCCTTTCTGAAACCAAGTGCATTGCCTTGTTGTGTGATTGGCCGGTTTACTCAGACTGGGCATGTGAAACTGACACGGGTTGGTCCAGCATCATCTCATAGGTATATTTCTGTCGGTCCTGATATTCCTTCCTCTGGTTGTATGGCTTTTTGTCGTCATTCTTTGGCACCCATTGTTGTTGTCCACTTGTCCTTTGACGCTGACTGCTTCCAACATCTGGATGATCCTGACTCACGGCCGCAACCTGAGTTGAATCATACCTGTAATCTAGCCTTTCGTGTCTTCTCTTGCTTCTGTATTCGGATCTTTCCTGACGCCTTTGCGACCCGACATCATCATAGATCTGAGTCTCAGTCATCCCATCTACCGACATGAGAAGCGGCTGAGTCGAATCTCCTAACGCATACGAATCAGCGATTCTTATCGTTTCTGCCAGGCGTGCGGACATATCTCTTAGTAACCTTTGCCACATCACACTTCCATGTCTACATCCTTATGCAAACCATGCGATGGCCTGTGACTCGATTACCCCTTCACAAGAGTTGTGCATCGTACACCACCTTGTGAGGAATTCCCTGTCTGTTTCATTCGGTCTTTGCTTGCACATTGCCAGTTGTTGTGGGAGATTCGGCCTCTTGTAAGTGCTCGTGAAATTTCTCACAAAAGCGTCATGAAAATCGATCCAACTGTTAATGCTTCCGGGTGGAAAATTATTCAACCACACCCGAGCTGGTCCTTCCAGCATCTGTGGCACATAACGTACTGCCCATCTCAAATTTCCCTGCGCGATCTTCACAGCTGTTCCATAATCTATGAGCCAGTCCTCTGGCTTAGTTCTTCCATCATACGTTTTTGTCCCTCTGGCTAGCTGGAAATTTGGCACCGGTGGCTCCTTCATGATCCTTGGGCCAAAGCACGGTGGACCCTACGGACCTTGCGATTCAATTATCTCTGCCATTTTTATTCGATCAAGATTCAGCCTTGCATCATCCGGCTGAAGGTTCCTGCCTCCGAGTCTTGCTCCCATTACCTGATATGCGTGATCCGGCAGTTCATATCCGTCATTCACCATGGCCGAGTAACCATCATTGTACTTATTTGCGTTTGGGTCGGCAGGCTGCTGACCTACCTTTCCCGTGCTTTGCTGTCTTCTTTCAGGCTGAGCTGGTGCGTTATTCGGCGCTGGATTTCCTCCTCCTGCCGAGTGAGTTCCGCGCCTAGCATGAGGCGCAAAATTCTGCCCTCCGTTGTCATTTCTTTGCCCTGCATTCTCCTGGTTTTCATTTCCTTGGGCATTATTCCTTCTTGCCCCCTGCGCATGTGCTGGGTTTCCTTGAACCACTGCCGGATCATAGGCGACCATCTGCTTGTTTCTTCCGGAATCTACACCTTTTTCTTTCATCGGCCTAGGCACCGCTTCGGGTGATGATGTCGTGTGCCCTGCTGATCTTGTCGGGATAGGAGTCGCCGAGTGAACCAGCTGTGACCGTCCTGCTATACCCAGATTTGCTCGGTAATATTCCTCATTCAGCATGCTAGCTGCTTTTACTAGTTCATTGACTCGTTCTTGTTGCCTTTTGTTTGCCTCTCCCTCCAAGTGGGGGTAATTCTGCCATTGCTGCTTCTGCTGCTCGCAGATTAGCTGCTGCCGTGTAATATGTTGGCCGCGTGGCTGTTTCATTACTGTTCTCTGGCGTTATTTTTTACGTCGCATCTGCCAGCTCCTCGTTGAGGTTCCTTCCTCTCCATCTCGTTGCGTCAAGCCGGGTCTTTGCGCCCTTGACTCGATTTGCTGAGTTAAGCTCTCGGATGGTGATGTCCACGTCCTGCTGTAACTGTGCTAATTCCTTTGCTTTCTCCAGGACCTTTATCCTGGCTTCCTCCAACTCGACTTGCACACGTGCCGGGTCAGTTGCCTGTGCCACTGGTTCTGCCAACTTGTCTATCGCTTCCTGCAGTTCCTTAGCCCTCTTACTCCTAGCTATGTTCTCTGGTTTTTCCAGTGGTGCCTTTGCTGTCCTTGCAGCCCTTGGCGTTTCCTCATGATTTCCTTCTTCTGCATTCTCATTCACTACTGGAACTATTGGGGGAGCTGCGGGGTTTGGGGCTATCATCATTACCTCCATGGAGACGAGTTGGTAAGGCTTCCTAGCGACATGAATCGCTGGCGGATCCGGCGCTAGGACGACGCACTCGGGATATGCGCGTTCCACACGCACCGTGACGTAGACTTGGTGTTCGTCGAACTTTATGAAGCGACCGTCCCTAGGGAACGACTTGGTCCCGAAGCATCCCGCGTTGTCGCTGACGAAGTTGAGCGCTCCAAACCTCTGGATGAGGCCGAAGTAGACGCGCTCGCCGGTCTTGGCGATGATGTTGCCCATCTGGATGAAGACTCCATCAAGCACCTGCTTCTGCCCCACGGTGGGCGCCAATTGTCGTGGTGGTGGCACGGCATATGCCATGGGTAGGCTTAAGTTGGGGGGCCGAATGGATGCTTGTGGTCACCGGGGAGGGAGTGCACGGTCGAGCCATGCACGAAGAACAAGAAGAACTCTCCAGACTTAGCGATTTGATTGATACCCCAAGATTACAAGTGCTCCTTGAGCTGTATAAGCTAGGGTGCAGTGCACTAGTTCACTACTCGGTCCAACCTCTTTCTACTACTGCTATGCCCTCCCTTATATAGGCAGTGCTAGCTAGCTAATACCTTTTGGGTTCTAGGGTTTACTGTTTGGATCTTGGTCCCTACGATGTGGGCCGGGTCATGGGCTTGCCCTAAGCCCACTGGCCTAGTCCATAAAGCTTGACAGCTAACGGTCTTCTGGTACGCTGCCTCCTGTTCATTTTGGCGTCATGTTGTTACTTTGTACGTCAGCGTATGCTTTAGGCGTCACCCGTCTCTTTTTGTGTCACCCGACGTCGCCCTTCTCTTTTGACCACGCTTTACCATGGTCCCTCCTAAACCTTACTCGGAAAGGTGCCATGCGTCCTATTTGACTCGTCCCTCACTCGGTAGACTCAGCTCGTTGGTACCTGCAAGAATAGCAACTTTGTCTTATGCGGGCCGACATAGTAACTATGTCAGCCGCTTATGCTTCTCTTACCCGTCTGTTCTTACCTGACCTGGTTCTTTCTTTACTTGGAGCTAGCCAAGCTACGCTATGTTTCACCTCTCGTGACCCTACCGGGGGTTATCCCCCCGACATAATCAAAGCAAGAGAAACCACTAAAACAGTGTATCCAACAGCATATCACCATTACTACTACTATTGTGTACACTCCAAAGAGGCATCACAGTAGCAGGTTTCCAACAACTAAAGCCACTCTAGTTTGATGCCAACTCAGAAGTAGAGAAGCATATTGTTTCTGTTATATGCACTAGCCAGCTTTACCAAGATACTCAAATCATTTTCCTAGCTACTCTAGCTAGGGATCATTTCAAAGCAAGTTTCTAGTAGACTGGATGTTCAATTACCATCATAAACAAACATCCTTACATTTTATACAACCCACCTATGTATCTCAAATGATTTCAAATCATTTTCCCAAAATTATCCTTTCTAGGAATCATTTGTCCAGATATCAAGACATTAAGTAGCCAAAGAGGATCTACTTTGAATATTTCCAAATCTTGCCTGACCCAAGATCATGCATGTACATGATCTGATCCACACCAACTCATTCCTTGTAAAGAACCTTTTTGCAATCTTAAATTGCCAATACATGGGTAGTACCATAGGAAGCCATTATCCCCAAAATTCAGGAAAACTGAATTTGTATCCACCTTACTTGCATCATACAGAATCAAATAACACTACCACTAGGCAAAGCTCAGTTAAGCCACAAACCAAGTTTCAGTATAGTCTGTTAAGACAATTGATGTAACCAGTGATTTGAATCTAAATATAACCAATTATGGTTGGACAAATCTTAGCAGGTTTTGATAGAACAACAGAGGATATCAACATAATTAGGGTACAGATAGTGTGCCACTAGTGAGAATGTTTGGCAGAAGAAGAGAGAAGGACGAGAGGTAGAGGAAGGTGTACCAGGGAGTCAACGGTGACCTCAAAGGGGCGGCGCCGGCGTGGCAGCAACGACAATTGCACTAACATGTTCCTCGGGGATGCGTTACGTCACCAGGGCGGCACAGGGAGCACCCACGAAGGGCACAACATCCTGCGCCTTCCCTAGAACAACAACCATACCGAATAAGCAGGCACCAGAGTGAACCCAGCGAGCGGCGGTGGCACATCATCAAAAACCTAGCACCAACAAAATGGAAGGGGGCGAGCTGGATAAAGCATGAGAATCAAATGGATACACATGACTAGGTCGGCTAGAAGGATGCGGAGCTCCGGCGACCGGTGGTGGTAACCATAATCGCCCATACCGCCGGAATCAATGGATAACGACGGTGACGACGACCAGAGAGGAACGAGAGAGGAGAGGTGAGCTTCGCGTGCGTGATGAGGGCGAGAGCGAGAGATATGCCTAGGCCTGGGTAGACTCATGTCTAATGGGACGACTCGGCTGTTATCCTGGGATGGCTCATGGGCTGAGCCCAGTTCCAAAATAAGTAAATAAAATTTAACATAAAAAGGAAAAGAATAAATAAATTATTATATTACCCCTAAACTTATTTAATCTCTATAAAAATATAGAAAAAATCCTATAAAAATACATATGATAAATAAAAATCATCACAAAAATAATATCCACCTAAGAAAAATATAATCTTACTTATTCAAGTTAAATAGAAGGCAAATAAATATTAACACCACTAAAGCCTTAGTGAAATTTCATAAAATAAAGGAAAAGTTCAAAAAATTAATAAAAATATTTTTTATGTATAAAAATGAATCCACTATATTATAAAAATACTAACTTAATTTTTTTGAAAATAAAATTGAAATGAAGTATTTAAAATACATTCAATCCTTTATGGAATTTTATAAACATAAAAATAATACTTAAAAATAAATAAAAAATCATTTTTAAAGCCCTAAGTACATATATTACACTAGAAAATATTTTTATTAGAAAGTTTTTAATATTTTAAAGTAATAAATCATTATCTATAACCAATTTTAAAAATTCTTTAGACACATTCTTTTAAGTAAAAATAATAATTATATTTTTTTAGACATATTAAAACTTTTAAAAAAATCTAATTACCAAAATTCTAAACCATAATTAAGATTAAATAATAAAACTTGAATGTAAATTATTAACTTAATAATACTCTTTTAAAGAAAATAAAATTAAAATTCAAAACCACAACCTTAAAGAAAATTTTATACATCCCTCACTGATTTTAGGGGGAGTGATCTTAATATTTAAATAATATATAAATCTAACACCTTATTAAGATCATCCAAATTATACTTCCATTGAATAGTTACATATTATGTTCATAATAGCAAAACCAATTTAAATCCAACCCTTCACTTAAATATAAAATAAATAATCCCACACCTTAGTTATACCTACTATAAATTTAAAACTTGGGAATAATTAAAACATATTACACCTTAAGTTTACTTACCCTTTTTAAAGTTAACTTTAGTCTCAAAGCTTATAAACATCATGTCTAATAAACTACTTATGTTTTTTATAGTTAACTTTGGTCTATTTCCATTAAGACATAAAGCATCTCAAGTCTAGACTAATCAATCAAACACCAAAAGGCATTGATCACGTTCTACTTACAATAAAGATTGTTTAAACCTTATACATGAATTTTTTTCAAATGCTATTCTTTTTGTCACTTCAAACAATAATATCATAATAAGTTCTTCAACTCTTAATAACTCAACCCAAAGACTTTTATCATAGTCACTAAATGGCAATTAATTATAATCACATTATTTTATACTTTACTTGTATATTTTGGTTGTTAACACTTAAGCTCCTTATACAGGTCATTACTTATAGAGTAAAATTTAAAGATAAAACAACTCTTAAAAGAATCACCTAAATTAATTGGATCAAAGTATTGGGAAATCACTTTGGGAGTTTTACAAAATGCATAGCATTACTTATGCATAATTGCATATTGCTTCTTTAAACATTAGTCCTTACCGGATCAATGATGCTTTCAGATATTGGATCTTGTATTGTCTTGAAGACCGCATTTCAAAAAGGTCAGAAAACACTTGCTCATGTACTTTGATTATTTTCTGTAAAGTATTTTACAAATCCAATGTTATCATCACCTGGATTTCAAAAAGGTCAGAAAACACTATTTTCTTAATAATATGATTATAGGTTAGTTACCATGAGGTAATAACCTACTATGAAAGTTCCGGTGGTAAAGGAACATATTATCTAGGACTTAACAACCAATGTTGCCAGTGATTCTTGCGCCGTATATAACGCATTAACCATGAGATTTGGAATGGGCCGGAGAAGTCAGTTGTATCCTTTTCCTCTCGTATGGAGGCAAGACGACCTGAACGTGACATTGTGATTCCTTGTGTGGATCCAACATATGGGTGGGCACCCTTATGCCCCACACTTTTGGTGTCTAGATTATCTATGAGTGGTTTTTAGTGGTATAGTCCATCTGATATGGCACTTGCCACGGCATCACCAGTTTATAGAGTCTTCGGGAACTCATCAGGGTTTTAGCCTGCCCGAAAGGGGGCTTAACAGAGGTGAGCCAGCCCCGAAGGATCATGCAGACATATGGGGTCACGGAGAGGGCAGTGATTGGCTTGGATCATCTACTGGGCCCCACATAACGGAATTGTGGACGGGAATAAGCTGCCCGGTTGTGCAACAAGGAGTTGATCTCTCATGGGAAAAGTAACACACCTCTACAGAGTGTAAGAACTGTAACTTGTTACTCCATGTTCCGGGAAGGAGCTGCGAACGCGGCGGGAAAGGAACTCCATGAAAGTTCTGGTAAACCCGTGAAGGCTGATGGACATAGATTTTCGGAATAAAAGCAACCTTTGAAGAATTGTTTACGAAAACATGCATTGCCTACGACTTACGGTCTGTGGATGTAGATATAGTGCATCAAAAACTCCTTTTCTAGTGAACTTGCTGAGTACGCTCGTACTCAATGTATCTTCTTAACCCTTGCTAGATTCTGAACCCATTAATAAGACGTCTACATCAAGTTATGCTTCAGGAGTCATCATCAAAAGTCTTCAATGAAGCCAAGAAAGTAAACATATGCATCAATTCACGTGAATACGAAGTTGCGCATTAGATAGAAATTTCATCTCTAGCCATAGAACCTACTTCTGTAGAGTGATGCATTAGCAGCAATACCAGCCAAATAGTTTGGTGTTAACCTTATTAGGATACTAGTTTTGAGTTATTTATTTCCGATTCTTCTTTGAAAGAAGTTTCTTTCTCTCTCTTTAACCTAGATTATTCTTTGGATCTTATGTAAAGAGTCGAGTTGTAACCTTTAGCCATGTATTGGTCCTGCTGTGTTTCTGTTGTACCACTCTGAGGGATCTAATACTAGTGAATGATGTTTCATTGGTGTTATGTTCACAACTATAGTATACTACATCATGGAGTGGTATGCTGGGTCACCGCAGTTGGTATCAGAGCATATGCTTTGACCTTAGGTGGGAAACCTAGTAAATGGGTAAAACCTGTAGGAAATATATCTGCAATAATAAAGAGTTCTCTAGTGATATGATGGATATTCAACTGAGAATAATCTGGTCATGTTACTAGTGTAATGATTCTTTAGTAGGATTGAAACTTCAATCATGACCAAGAGTTTTAACTCTATGTGGCTGATGATAGTTTCTTATCTACAGTTCTACATGTGTCACATCCCAAAATTTTCCAAATTTTGTAATGTGAAAAATAAATAAACAAAATATATAATTGTCGAAATTTAGGGTGAAAATAAACTTTTTGATTCCAAATGGAAACTTAAAATCCCATCTTGAACAAACTTGAGTAAAGTTTGAATCCAACTAAATTCAAATCAAGTGAAATTCATTCTGCATAATTGCATCTGGAAATTTAAACACTTGAAAAATAAACCAAAACCCTAAAACCCTAATGGGATAAAATCATTTCCAAATATCTCCAAGACCATGGATTTGACCCATATAAAAATTTGTCAACAAACATTTACAAATGATCAAGAATGACAAATAGAAATATTACAAAACTATATGAATTGGTTTCACTTAATTTGGAGCCATAGGTAAAATCTTATAAATTTAATAAGATAAGGAAATTGAATTTCCAAAACTAATAAAGCACCAATCTAGAAATCCATACCAATATGTGAGCAACTAATCCTAAGAGAAATATAAAGGATAAACAAATATTAAATAAGATTTTACAAATTGAAATCACCAAGTTTGGTCTTATAAATAAAAAGATATGGATTTTATAAGATAGAGAAAGAAATATTAAATGAGGAATATTTAAAGACAAAATTAAAACTTGGCCTAATCCATAAGCAAATGGAGTGAATATAGTCCAAATCCAAATAAAATAAATGGATAAAGAATTTTCACATTAAATAAAATGGCATTAACCAAATCCAATTCTATTTGAATAAAGACAAAATCCCTATTAGAAATGATTAATTAAATCATGGGAAAATAATATTTGGAATATACCCAAGTGGTATAAAAGTTATTTTAATTAACTTAAAGGGAATCAAGGAAATCACCTAAATAAAATTTATTGAATTTTTAAAAAAATTGATTTCATTGGAATAAAGACAAATACCCAATTTAAATGATTAATAAATCATAATAAAAATATTACAAATAATTCAAAGTGAATTATTTGACACCCTAATAAATAAATAAAACCTACTGAAAAGATTTGGAAAGAATTAGATTTCAAATGGAGTTTGAAAACATTATTAAAATCTTATTTGAATTAATACAAGGGCCAATTTTAAATAATTAATATGCCCTAAAAAGAATAAATATATTATTCTAAATTTGACTTTAGAATGTATTATTAATCAGTATTAAAACCTACACAAAGTTTGGTTGAAGTTTGAATTCAAATGTGTGTTTGAAATAATTAAACAAAATCAAAACAGAATATTAGAAATGGAAAAAGAAAAAGAAACAGATCAAAAAAAAATTAGAACCCAGCCCAACTAACCTAGCCCACTAAGCCAGCCAGCCCACTCCCTCACCCCAGCGAGTCGTTCCCTTTCTCACCGCAGAGAAAACCCACCCCTTTCCCTCTGGTGAGTTCTTTCACAATCTTGAAAACCTTGTGCACCCTCCTGACGCATTTACTTGATCAATTGTGACCCAGACGCTCGCCTTCGACCATGGCCGTGCATGCCCATGCCAGCAAGCTACTCCGGCGAGGAATCCCAGTCGACTCTGTGCGTCCCTCGACCAACAACGTCAACCTTGAGCTTCAAGGCGACGAGGCGATCTCGGTGAGACCCTCCCCTGCCCCTTTTGCTTCCTGCATCGCCAACACCACCCTCATCTGAGCGCGCCGCCGCCGCCAGCGCCGCCCATCTGAGGTCGAGCTGCTGTGAGCCACTGGATCCAGATCCGAGCGTCACGATAGATTCATAATCGAAGAGGTATAGACAGATCTGTGCCGTGCGTTGCATCTTAGATCCAACGCACCAGAGAGGTCGATCCAACCGAACCGGTATCAGCCAGTAGCAAGCAGCCACGTGGCCAGACTGTTTTAAATAAAAACCAAAATGATCTATTAGATGTTCAATTTTGTAAAATCTATAACTTTTGATCCACACATCCAAATTTTGCAAATTTTATATCAATGGAATAAGAAAGACAAGTACTTTCCAACCATGCCATTTGTTTAGTAAATTTCTTCTATTAAAATGGTTGTTTTTGCAGAAACTTGTGTAGGCATATTATGAATATAAAATTCATTCTAAAATTGTTTTTGTGATAAAACCTTTGGCAAATGGATTATTTTGAACCTACTGATCATATAAATCAATTTGTGGATTCAAAAACATATTTTGTGAGGCAAATTAATAAATCTTGGAATTAAAGCATATCTAGTCAAATAAAAATGTTGTTTATATGTTGGAAATACCTTTTGGAGAAACACTGTCACATCCCAAGATTTTCCAAATCTTGTAATGTGAAAAATAAATAAACAAAATAAATAATTGTTGAAATTTAGGGTGAAAAGAAACTTTTGTTTCTAAATGGAAACTTAAAATCCCATCTTGAACAAATTTTGGCTAATGTTTAAATCCAACTAAATTCAAATCAAGTGTAATGCTATAAGATCCCTCCTTTGTAAAGGAAAGGATCCCTGTGATTGCAATGCTAGTCCCTGGATCAATGCTAGCATCCACAGTTCAAGATGAAGTACACAGAAACAAAGGTCATTATTACAGTCATTCCAGAGACAAACATAGTCTTTTACAACTCCATGGCCACAGGCCTAGTACACGAGATTTAAATAAGTATTAAGATAAATAAGTCTTCATCTTTATGTGCCACAGGCAAGTATGTTGAGTGTAGACTCATGACTCCTAATCATCATCAAAATAACCTGCAACATCACAAGTTATAGCCAGAGTGGGTCAATACATTGGAATAGTACTGGCAAGTGATACCTTAATATAATATTGGTGGACTAAATACTATATGCGTTTTGGCTAAGTGTAGCTTAGGCTTGCTTTGCTCAAAATAGGTTTTGCCTATCAGTTGAAAACACTAAGTTTTTCTTTGTCAAAAACTTTTCCCAAGGAACCACCAATAGACATTGGGGTCCTTCACACTTGTTCAACCACAAGTTTTACTTAGAAATTGGGATGAGGAGATTCTTGATAGCTTCCATGTCTTGATGCTCAAGTTGTCCAATACCAGGGACATGGCTAAGTACTTAGATTCTTCCATCTGCAGAGGTTGTGCACTTTCCCCACAAGACTTGATTTTCACCAAGACATGACCTTTCAGAAGCCTTCCCTTAGACCAAATGGACGCGCTCCAACCTATCATCCCACTACCACCAACTGTCCAAATGGCTAAGTTATTGCAACCTATATGATCCAGGCAGAGCCCATATTGCCAAGCGGCTGCACTAGAAGCTTCTTAACATTTGGCCTCTCAAATCCCTTTGTTCCTGGGTGTCTTTCCATAAGTGAGATACACAAGGTAAACCATATAAATGGGCCTTGTGTAACCACTCAACATAACCCATTCACAACCATTCCACCCAGGCGATTCATTCACTTAGTTGTTTTATTAAGAAAAAACATAGTCCAAAGACTTAGAGATATTTATTCATAGCATGGACATATAGCCACCCTTGGTTGCTACTAGCTAGGCTAAGCATGGCATATATAAGCATCTTAACTTAGAAATTTCTAGAAATTCTACAACTACTAGGATTTCCCAAGCATAGCATATAAGTAGAATATAACCATGCAAGACTAGAAAAATATTTCTAATGCATAGTTGAAAAACATAGGGATAAAATCATGAAGCACCACTTTCCTTGGTAGTTTGGAGAGTAGCTACAATCCTCACAATCACAATCACTATTTGCACCAAAATCTACACATAAAATCATAGCACCAAATCACATACAGAATAAATACAAGCAAAAATATATGGATGCATGCAATATGATATGTGATGATTTTCTAATCTCAACAAGACAATTGCACATTACTGGTTCATAAACAAGTTCAAAACTTTCCAAACAAACTTTAATTGGAAATTAAAACATTTCCTAACTATTTGTAATATACAAAATAGGCCTACACATGTTTCTGTAAATAAAACCATTTTAACAGAAACAAAACATTAAACTCATTGCATCAATGGAAAGGGCTTTCTCTCCTGATTCCATTGATATAAAATTTATCAAATTTGAACGTGGGAATCAAAAGTTATGATTAAAACAAGTTTAAACATCTAATAGATTCAAATTAGAATTTTAAAACAAACTAACAGACACGCGGCGTGTTTCTATTGGTTGATACCGATTCGGGCGGGTCGATCAATGAGAGCCACACGATCTAATTGAAGGTGCACGGCCAGATAGAACGCGTACCTCTTCGACACAGATCTAATCTTACTCGTTAGATCTAAATCCTACGGCCCTAATCTAATTGACCACAGACGGGCGGCGCTAGCGGCGGCAACTGGCGGCGGCGTCTCTGTCAGAGCTGCTACCGGCGTTCTAGGTCGCGCGGGAGAGGGAGAAGGGGCTTACCAAGCTCGCTGTGTGCTGCTGATGCTCAAGGTGGGATTCGTTGGCGAAGGGGCGCGCAGAGGTGGTCGCTGGAGCTCGTCGGAGTCATGCACGTCGTCGGGTGATTGCAGACGAAGTGGTTGCCGATGCTCTAGGCCTTCCTAGTACCAATCAGAGGCATCAGTAGCTGCGCAAGGACAAGGCAAACCTAGTCGTATGCGAGAGGGGTCAAGGGGCGCTCAGTGCTTACCGCAATCGATCACCGGAGAGGAAAGAAGCGTCGGGCACTTGCGGTCATCGTCGTTGGCGAGTCTCCAGACGATCCTAGCATGCACCAATAGGATGAGAAGATGCGCATGGATGTTGTGATCAGTCTGGCAAACTTAGACGGCAAGGGACGACGGGGTCTTACCGGAATCGTACGCCGGAGGTCGTCGGAGCTGCGGCGACGTGGGCAAAACTACGGGCATCCTGGTGGCGTGGAGAGGAAATTGAGTGAGGGGAAATGCTCGCGGTGCAGAGGGGGTTAAATAGCCAGGAGGGGGGCGGTGATTACGCGTTGTATCAATGGCAATTAAGCAGGCAGTGACTGCGGCGAGGTAACGATGGAGAGCCACGGCCGCACGTTGATTGGGGACGACGCTGACGTGGTCGCAGGGTCCACTTGCGAGCGAGAGAAGGAAAGAAGAAATGGGCCCAAGCGGTCAGTGACTCAGTGGGTTTTCCCGCGAGTGAGAGAGAGAGAGAGAAGGGGAACCCGGGTGGGCTTAGTGGGCTGGTTCTTCTGCTGGGCTAAATAACTGGCGCCGGCCCTTTTCCTTTTCTCAATTCATTTTTTATTTCTGATTTGATTTTCTGAAACCATTTTCAAACAAATTCAAAAGCCAAATGAATTCAAATTTGTTCTAGGTTTTTGCAGAGTGTAACATTCATAATTCTGAATGTAAAAACATATGGACTCTCTGATTAGCTTGGTCCTATTGATCAAACAAAACAAATAGTGATATGGCACTAGATTTGATCAAGTTTTGAAAATGGTTTTAAATTCACTTTTGTTTTGCAAATTTTTGGTTTAAGCAAATAGCAAGCAAGCAAAACAATCTGAGAGTAACAAGGTTTGATTCATGAACAACAATCTCTCATTGGAGAGTAGCATTTGATTTAATGCTGATCACATAAAATAATGAGATCATATGCTATTGTTTTTGAATTGATTTTTGAAATGAAACACTACATGATCATGAATGCATGGATGATATGCATGAGTTTTGAAACATGATTTTAGGGATGTTACAAATCTAACCCCCTTAAGGTAAATCTCGCCCTCGAGATTCAGGTTGGCTAGCAAATAGGTGAGGGTGGTCTTTCCGAAGATCATCTTCTCTTTCCCAAGTTGCTTCTTCTTCGGAATGATGGTTCCATTGAACTTTGCAGAACTTGATAGTCTTAGTCCGAGTAACTCTTTCTGCAGTCTCAAGAATCCTGATAGGTTTATCATCATAATTGAGATCACTTTCCAATTGAACCTCTTCCAAAGGTATAGTATCCTTCAAAGAAGTTTCTTCCATTTCTGGATGACATTTCTTAAGCTGACTCACATGAAATACATTATGTACTACTGACAAAGACTCTGGCAATTCAATCTCATAAGCAACTTCTCCTTTACGACTCAGAATCTTGAATGGCCCAACATATCTTGGGGCCAATTTACCTTTGACACCAAATCTCTTCACTCCACGAAGTGGTGACACTCTAAGATAGGCTCTATCACCAACTTCATAGGTGACTTCTCTACGCTTAGGATCTGCACTAGTTTTTCTGTCGGGACTGTGCTATCTTCAATCTGTCCTTAACTAGCTTGACTTTCTCTTCAGCCTCTTTGATAAGTTCTGGTCCGAACAAACTTATTTCTCCCACACCATTCCATAGCAATGGGGTGGTACACTTTCTCCCATAGAGAAACTCAAATGGTGCCATCTCAATACTAGCGTATAGCTGTTATTATAAGAGAATTCTGCGTAAGGCAGACTTTCATCCCAACTGGCTCCATAGTCTAGAGCACATGCTCTCAACATATCTTCAAGAATCTGATTAGTCCTTTCTGTTTGCCCATCAGTTTGAGGATGAAAAGCAGTGCTGAATTCCAACCTCGTTCCCAATGACTCATGTAGCTGTCTCCAAAAATGAGAAGTGAATTGTGTTCCCCTATCAGACACAAGACTCTTGGGTACTCCATGTAGACACACAATTCTGTTCATATAGATCTTGGCTAACTTAGCACTTGTATAAGTTGTCTTCACGGGTATAAAATGAGCCACTTTAGTTAGGCGATCCACTACTACACAAATAGAATCATATCATGACATGGTCCTTGGTAATCCAGTAATGAAATCCATACCAATCTTGTCCCACTTCCAATCAGGAATAGGTAGTGGTTGAAGCAATCCTGCTGGTTTCTGGTGTTCCGCCTTCACTCTACTACATACATCACACAAAGAAATATGTTCGGCGATGTCCTTCTTGAGATTATTCCACCAAAATCTTTCTTTCATATCCATGTACATTTTGGTGTTACCCGGATGGATGGAATATGGTGAGTTGTGTGCTTCTTGTAAAATCAGTTTCCGAAGCTCCGGATCTTGTGGAACACAGATACGCTTTCCATGCCATAAATTACCCTGTTAGTCTTCATGGAATCCTTTGGCTTTTCCTTTGCCAATCTTTTCCTTAATCTCTTCAATTTCCTTATCAGTTTTCTGGGATTCTTTGATCTTGTCCAACAAAGTAGGTTGAACATCCAAAGACATGAGATGTCCTTTAGGCACAATCTCCAATCTGAGATCTCTAAATTGGGCACACAAATCATCTGGTAATTCTCCCTTAGTAAGGCCATTCACAAAAACATTACGGCTTAGAGCATACGCTACAACATTTGCTTTACCGGGGTGGTATTGCAAACTTAAGTCATAGTCCT
The DNA here is from genome assembly GCA_910589765.1 of Avena atlantica. Taxonomy (NCBI): domain Eukaryota; kingdom Viridiplantae; phylum Streptophyta; class Magnoliopsida; order Poales; family Poaceae; genus Avena; species Avena atlantica. Next base: position 375,884,669 of record OU342738.1, read on the forward strand.
TGATGAGTTCTAGCCATCTTCTTTGTCTCATGTTAATTTCCTTCTGGGTGAAAATATACTTCAAACTCTTGTGATCTGTGAACACTTCACATCGCTTTCCCAACAGATAATGTCTCCATGTTTTGAGTGCATGGACAACAGAGGCTAATTCCAAATCATGAGTAGGATAATTTACTTCATGGGTTTTGAGTTGTCTCGAGGCATATGCCACAACTTTTCCTTCTTGCATAAGCACTGCACCTAATCCATGATGAGATGCATTGCAATACACATGGAAATCTTTCTCCAAATCTGGCAAACACAAGACTGGTGATGTCACTAGTCTCTTCTTCAATTCTTGAAAGCTGAGTTCACAACCTTCTGACCAAGCAAATTTCTTGTCTTTCTTTAGCAATTCTGTCATGGGCTTAGCTACCTTGGAGAAATTCTTGATGAACCTTCTGTAGTAACCCGCTAAGCCAAGGAAACTATGAACTTCTTTCACTGACTTGGGAGATTCCCATTCAGTTACAGCTGAAACTTTAGCAGGATCAACTGCTAAACCATCTCCTGACACAACATGTCCAAGAAAACCAACTTCATTCAACCAAAATTCACACTTGCTAAATTTGGCATACAGTTTATGCTCTCTAAGCTTCTCAAGTATCAAACGTAGATGTCCTTCATGCTCTTCCTTACTCTTGGAGTAGATCAAAATGTCATCGATGAAAACGACAACAAACTTATCAAGAAATTCCATGAACACCTTGTTCATCATATTCGTCAAGTATGCTGGTGCATTGGTCAAACCAAATGGCATCACGGTATACTCATACAATCCATACCTTGTGGTGAAAGCTGTCTTAGGTATGTCTTGTTCTCTTATCTTGAGTTGAAAATAACCTGACCGGAGATCAATCTTTGAGAACACACAAGCTCCTTCTAGCTGATCAAACAAGTCATTGATTCTAGGCAAAGGGTATTTGTTCTTGATAGTCACCTCATTGAGTGAACAGTAATCTATGCATAACCTTTGACTTCTATCTTTCTTTTCCACAAACAAAACTGGTGCTCCCCAAGATGCGGAACTTGGTTGGATAAAACCTTTTTGCAACTGTTGCTTCTTGAGTTCTTTCAACTCATCAACTGACATCTTGTATGGTCTCTTTGCTATTGGTCCAGATCCTGGTAGCAAATCAATAAGAAACTCCACATCTCTATCTGGTGGCATTCCCGACAATTCTTCCGGAAACACATCTGGATACTCACTCACAATAGGCACGCTGTCTATGCTAACCCCCTTAAGAGAATTTAGCTTACTCCCTTTTGATTCAAAGTTAGACTTGAATTTAATCTGTTTCTTTTCCAGGGTTGTGAGTGCAACAGTACGATTAGCACAATCTAGTACTCCTTCATACTTAGCCATCCAATCCATTCCCAATATTACATCCAGTCCTTGAGAATCTAGGATTATGAGACTCACTGGAAACTTATGCTTTCCAAACTCTATCACTAGATCTCGGCATCCAAGACTTACTTTTGATATGGACACCCAATGTTTTTAGTTGGAAACCCATTTCTATCAACAAATGCTTTTGATATGAATGAATGTGATGCTCCAGTATCAAAAAGAACAAATGCTGGAATAGAATTGAGTTTGAACTTACCAGCAACAGCATCTGGCTCCTCATAGATTTCCTCCACATTGATGTGGTTCACTTGTCCCTTCTGAAAAAGGGTTGGGCTTGTTGGGTCCTTCAACTTTCTTTTTTGGCATTCATTTGCATAATGCCCCATCTTCTTGCACTTGAAACACTCAACCTGACTAAGATCCTTCTTGACAGGCTGGCTTCCACTGCCACTTCCACTACCACCGTGGTGGCTCTTGTATCCACCCTTGTGATTCTTGTACTTGTCATTGTCATGACTACGGTGATGTTTGTTCTCATGATGACGGTTGTGGTTGTGGTGCTTGTTGAATTTCCCATGCTTGTTGAATCCTGAACTCCCACTATCATCATAATGGGAACGCTTGTGAGATGATCCCGAGCTGTGCTTGTCAGAGTGCTTTCTCTTCCTACTCTCAACTTGCGTCATCTTGTTATCCAAAATAGCAGCCTTGTCACAAAGAGACTGGTATGTGGGAACATATGCCACAGCTAACTGCAGGTTCAGTTCATCATTCAACCCTTCAAGGAATTTTTCCTTCCTCTTAGCATCTGTGTCAACTTCATCCGGTGCATAACGCGCCAGATTGTTGAACTCTTCAATATATTCAGCCACGCTGCGGTGACGTTGCTTTAGGTTATGGAACTCTTTATTTTTCAAACTCATCACTCCGGATGAGATGTGAGCTGTACAGAAACCATCTTCAAAGATAGCCCATGTCACATCTGCAATGGGAGTGGTGATCTAGAAGTTATCCCACCAAGTAGCTGCTGGTCCTTCCAACAAGTGAGCTGCAAATCTGACTTTTTCTTCATCAGTACAACCAACTGTTACCAAGTCCTTGTTCACAGAGCGTAGCCAATCATTGGCCACCATAGGATCAGTTGTTCCTGAGAACTTTGCTGGCCTCAATCTCAAGAACATGGTAAGCATGTCAAAACCCGGTGGGTTGTTGTTGTTGTTATTATTGTTATTGTTGTTGTTGTTGTTGTTCTAGTTCTGGATGAACGTAGTCATCATCTGCATCAGCTGAGTCTGAGTTGTCATCATTTGTTGCATCTCAGGGGTGATGTTGTTGTTGTTGGGGTTGGGATTGGCACGACGGGGAGGCATCTGTGGTTTGTTCAGTAGAGATAAGAATGAGATACCCATAGATGCTAACATGCACAATACACCACATAAACAATCACCAAACATACATCATAGTAAAAATAGTTCAACAACATAAACGACAAGTTTGCAAAGTAAACACACCAATAGCAATCCATCCACATGTTGGATGGTCATTGCGACTCAATAAAAAGCGTCATAAATAAATGACAAATGAGTAGTCATCACTACTCCTCGGCATCAACCTCCTCCTCAACAAAAGTAAGACCTGCATTCTCCATAGCGGTCTTGTATTCCTCGACATTGGTGGTCAAGGTCTCTACTTTGGCTTTGAGAGCCCTCTTTTGAGAATGAAGCCTCTCGATCATAGTCTGCTGATGCTCGAGCTCTAAGTCCTTGTTTTCCAGTTCTGCAGTCATGTCTCGAATCCTCTTGTTCCTTTCCTGGACTCGCTTCTCTTGACTCTTGAACTTTTTATCTTGACTCTCAAACTTGGCCTCCATCTCCTTGACTATCTCATCTTGCTCCGCGAAGAGCTTGTCCTTCTCACGAAGCTGCACCTGGAGTTCGTCATTGCTAAGCATGACGTTGGTCCTATCAGTGTCCACGTGCCTAAGAAGAACCTCTAAGTCCTGGAGGTATAAACGAATCGGCTCTGTTGTCTCCCTCGAAGTATCCTCGAAGTCAATGGCCTCACCATCCTCATCACGTCTACCGAAGACGTGGAAGTGAGTACCTCTAACCTGTCGAGAGTGTCTCCCTAACAGACGTCCAATCAAGTCATGCATGACTACCTCTAGGCCTCTCTCCTTGTCATCGTGCATGAGCTTGAAGATGATAGCCTCCGTGGTAGGCTTAGTCTGGCGTCTGGGCTGATTGACCTTGAAGCCCCAAAGGTCTTTCCTCTCAAACTTGGTGAGGGGAAGCACCATGATGGTAGGAAGAGGGAGATTGAGCAAACTAGTGAGCTCAATAATACGAGGGCCAAAAAGAGTTCCCTGGAACTCTTCAACAGTGCTGATGGTAACATTAGGCATCTATTTAATAAGATAGGAAAAGTTAGAATCAACACAATTTAAGAAAATTCACAAGACAAGGCATCACATGCATAACTTTGGAAATCAAACACACAAGTCATGGCATACATGAAACCATTACAACATTCCAAGGTTCAACTTATTTCAAGCAACATTTTGGAAAATAAATGGTTAAGTGGTGGTCCAACTAACGAAGTACGTTACAATCCCAACTCGCTTGCCAAGTTGGTTAATAGGATATTTCTAGAGGCAATTTGTCTATCTAGAGCACATGACTCTATTACTAAGTCTATAATGTCTCCTCTTAAGGTTTGGTTGGTAGCCTCTAGCTCTTGAGTATGTTTCTTTTCTTCCCTAAGATCATTCTGGGTGTTAAGCATTCTGCACTTGATTCTATCACCAAGTTCTTTGATGGCCCTCCAAGCTGCATCCCTTGCTGAATCAAAGAATGTGGTGTGCATCATTGTGTTGGTGACCATGCAGAATCCTGAGTCCTTGTGGTTGTCTTCCTTGTTTTTATACAAGTGAAGTTGCACCCACCAGTACTCCACTCCTTCATCCATCACAGGAAAACCTTTGTACACAGCTGCACCATGTATTCCCATGGCAACCATGAGGTCCTTGAGAGCCTTGGGGAACTCTGTCTCACATTCCAAAGTCATAGTCATGAGTGGTCCCTTCTTCACGGCTTCGTTGATGGAGTTCATCTACAAATAGAGATGAGAAAGAAGATTAGAAAAGTTTACAAGAAGAAAAGACAAGTGTGGAAGTTGTTGAATTTTTTTCCTTAGTGGTTTCCAATCCTAGGGTCATAATCCTACAAGCAACACAGTGCTCTGATACCATCTGTAATATCCCTCCTTTGTAAAGGAAAGGATCCCTGTGATTGCAATGCTAGTCCCTGGATCAATGCTAGCATCCACAGTTCAAGATGAAGTCCACAGAAACAAAGGTAATTATTACAGTCATTCCAGAGACAAACATAGTCTTTTATAGCTCCATGGCCACAGGCCTAGTACAAGAGTTTTAAATAAGTACTAAGATAAATAAGTCTTCATCAACATGCTTGCCTGGAACATGAATGCATTCTTACAAATGCATTCTTCATAAATGCACCTAGAAACTTAAACACTTGGAAAATAAACCAAAACCCTAAAACCCTAATGGAGAAAAAATATTCCAAGCTATCTCTGAGCCTATGGATTGTATCCATATAAAATTTGTCAAACAAACATTTCAAATTGATCAAGAATGATTATTATAAATATTATAAAACCATATAATTGGTTTCACTTACTTTGGAGCCATGAATAAAATCCTATGAATTTAATAAGGTAAGGAAAAGTAAATTCCAAAGCTAATAAAGAACTTATCTAAAATCCATACCAAATGGTGAACAAATAATCCTAAAAGGATTTAAAAGGATAAACAATTAATAACTAAAGTTATAATAGTTGGAAACACTATTTTTGGATCTTTAAATAAAAAGATATGGTTTTTATAAAGCAAAGGTAGAAATACAAATAAGGATTATTTTATAGAGCCAAATTAAATCTTGACCAAGCTTTTGAAATAAAATATTTCAATTTGATAAAAAGAGTAAAGGTTTATTTAATAAAATAATGAGGATTTATTAATATCCAATTTTATTAAAGTAAAGGCTTTTCCATTTTAAATAAACACTAAAACTTGTTAATTTATTTTAAATAAGATTTCCAAGTGTTTTAGTTTTTCAAATGAAACCTACTGAAAAGAGTTTGGTATTATTTAGTTTTCAAAAAGAGTTTTTAAAAAATAAATTAAAACCTATTTGAATTAAAGACTATGGACTATCTATTTAATTATTAATAGACCCTAAAAAGAATAAATAAATTATTCTAAATTTGACTTTGGAATGTGTTATTAATCAGTATATGAATCCACACAAAATTTGAGAGAAGTTTGAATTCAAATAGATGTTTGAATAGACAAAACAAAATCAAAATAGAAAATCAAATTGGAAAAAAGAAAATAACAGGAGAAGGAAAAAAATATGATCTAGCCAGCCCAGCCCACTAAGCCCATCAGCAGCCCACCTGCTCATCCCCGCAGTGAAACGTTTTCACTCAGAATAGAACCCGCAAGGTCACTGAGTAGTGGAACCCACCCCCACACTCTCTCTCTCGCTGCCAAGCGACCCCACTGCCACCTCATCATCGTCCTCACCCGCCGCTGACCGCGCCCCCCTCGCTGGCCATTACTGTCGTTTGAATGCCGGCGTGAATTCGCATTACTGGCCGAGTAACCCCCGTCGGTGACCGCTCCCTCTTAACCGCCTCTCCCTCCTCTCTGTTTCCCCCTCAATCCCTCACCCTAGCGCGCCTCCAGGCTGCTTAATTTTGCACTACACCGCCACTGTCTCCGGCGAGCTCCACCTCCAATTCAGGCCAGTCGCCGTCGCCCCTCGCTCTCTAGACCACGCAGGCATGATCCCCATCACTCCCTGAACCTCCCAGTGGCCTCAGCTCGCTCGCGCGTGCCCCCCATCGTCGGCAAAAACCTCGACTGAACACGCCGCCGTCGGTCTCCAACTCCGTCGACCTCTCCCCGGTAACACCGACCTCCCCTTCCTCTCGCGATGATACTCCTACGCTCTCCTCTCTCTCACGCATCTAACAGACTCACTGCTTTGCTCTTCCGTGCTTGTAGCCTCGCCACCGTCGACGACCGTGCGAGCCCGAGCCAATGGACAACTCCGACGAGCAATTGTCATCAACCCCGTACGCCCCCTGCCTTCCCGCAAGCAAGTTGAGCATCAACAACACCCTGCGAACCTAGTGAGCTTCTCCCCACCCTCTCTCGCTTCCTGCATCGCCAGCAACGCCACCGCCAGGCCGCTCTACCGCCAGTCGCCGCCGCCAGCACCGCTAGTGAATGGTCAGTGGTTGAGCATCGTAGGATTTAGATCCAACGCACGCGATATAAACTTAATCGAAGGGGTATCTTTTGATTTGTACCATGCGTAGTCATTTATATCTGACGGCCCAGAAGGCTCGATCCAACCGAAGCGGTACTGCCCAATGAAATTGCTCCACGTGGCCCTGTCTGTTTGAATAAATACAGAAATGATCTATTTGATGTTCAATTTTGTAAAATCCATAACTTTCAAACCACATGTCCAAATTTTGCAAAATTTATATCAATGGAATTAGCAAGACAAGTAATTTCTGACCATTCACTTTGTTTAGTAAAATGTTTCTGTTAAATTGTTTGTTTTTGCAGAAACTTATGTATGCATGTTTAGAATATAAAATTTGTTCTAAAATGATTTTTGAGATAAAATCTTTGGTAAATGGTTTGTTTTGAACCTACTGACCATAGAAATCAATTTGTGGTTTCAAAAATATATTTGGAGAAGCAAAAGAATAAATCTTTGATTTAAACCATTTCTAGTCAAATAAAAATATTGTTTATTTGTTAAAAATGCTTTTTGAAGGAAACCTTTGGGAAATGTTTTGGAATAAACTCTCTGACCCCAAGCACCAAGTTTTATGATTTAAAAATGTATTTGGTAAACCCTATAAAGATTGCTACTTGATAAAGGCATTTTCAACCACATAAAATAATGATTTGGTTTGAAAATGGTTTATAGGTAAAATCTTTTGCAAATAGTTTTGCCACTTTATAAAATGACCAATAAGTGTTTTAGAATGTTTATAACCTATTATAAACCACTTTTGTAAATAAAACAAAGTTTTGGCATGCTTGCATGCATTGTTTGTTTCTATTATTTTATGTGATGTTGCTTGAATGGTAGATTGAAATATTGCTTGCTTGATGGAATTGTAGTGATTTGAAGAGTGTGAATATTGCAATATCAAAGAGTGAACTCATATTCTCTACCAAAAAGGCAAGTGATGCTCCATACTTTTGTCCCATTATTTTCACTATGCATTAGTGATATTTCTAAGTAGGACTTGCATGGAATTTTTGCTAAGTATAAGCTATGCCATGGGAAATCCTAGTAGATGAAACCTTAGAAGAAATTTCCTAAGTTAAGATTCCTACTACTATCATTCTTAGCTTAGCTAGTAGAAAACAAGGGTGGATTATACTTCATGCTATGGAATATTTCATAGTCAAGGACTTGTGTTTTGTTTAATAAAACAACTAAGTGAATGAATCACCTGGGTGGATTGGAAAGATTGGTTCGTGTTGAGTGGTTATGCAAGTCCAGTATGCTGGGGAAAACTTGGGCATCACCAAGTCCAGTATACTAGGGAAAACTTGATATCTCACTTGTGGATGGCCACCCAGGAACAAAGAGATTTGAGATGTCAAATGTTGAGAAGCTTCAAGTGCAGCCACTTGGCATTATGGGCTCTTCCTGGATCATATAGGTTGCAATAACTTAGCCAAATGGACAGTTGGTGGTAGGGGATTGATAGGTTGGAGCGCGTCCATTCTGGTCTAAGGGAAGGCTTCTGAAAGATCTTGTCTTGGGAAACCAAGTCTTGTGGGGAAAGTGAACCACCTCTGCAGAGTGTAAAATCTAAGTACTTAGCCATGTCCCTGGCAAAGGACAATTTGAGCATCAAGACATGGAAGCTATCAAGAATCTCCTCATCCAAATTTCTAAGTTAAAACTTGTGGTTGAAAAAGGGTTGAAGGATCACCAATTTCTATTGGGAGATTCCTTGGGTGATTTTGTCAAGCAAAAACTTAGTGTTTTCAAATGATAAGAAAAATCTATTTTGAGCAAAGCAAGCCTAAGCACCACTTAGCCAAATGCATATAGATGATAGACTCCACTATATTACCATAGTATCACTTGCCAATACAATTCAAATGTATTGACCCTTGTGGCTGTAACTTATTATGTTGCAGGTTTGTTTGATATTAGTGAAGTTTATTGATTAGGATTACAAGTCTACAACCAACATGTCTGCATGTGGCACTTTGAAGATGAAGGACCCCATGCTATTGTTATATTCTGGTGCATTTTAATGAGATAGCCAAATGAGCTATGTAAGATGTAATAAATTATGTTATTCCTGGTTATAAAGTTGTACTATGACCTTTGTTTCTTGATATTACATCTTAACTGTGGATGCTAGCTATTGATCAGGGACTAGCATTGTAAACACAGGGATCTCTACCTTATTAAAGTTTGGGACCCTTATAGATGGTATCAGAGCATTGTGTTGCCTGTAGGATTTGTAACCCTAGGATTGGACAAAACCCCTTAGAAAAATAGGAGTTGTATTTGTTCCAAAACTTATTTACAAACAATCTTGTAAACTCTTTCCTCAACCATTTTGGCTTTGACTCTACATATCTTCTATTTCAACTTAACGGATAAAGCCTTTCCATGGCCAAAGACTTCACCATGTGCAAAGGACTTCATCAACTCTAATGACTTCAACATCTTCAAGTGATTTCAACCTTATTCTCAACAAGGACTTCAACCTTGGATGTCACTAAGGACTACAAGTGAGACAAGAAATGTTGCTCAAGACTTGAAGACTAAGGAAACACAACATGGGAATCATCATCACCTTTGAAGTTTTTGTGACCAAGAATTTTCCCAAGGAAACCATGATCTCATTCAAGAAGAATCCACCAAGAAGGATGGAATGATCTCAAGTGAACCATATAGATGGACCACCATATTTAGTTTAAGTCAAACACACCAACCTATGTGGTGTAGCAAAAATATTTTGTTGCCTAAGGATGTGCTTGAAACTTGTTGTTGAGTGGAATGTTTGTTTGTGATTGCTTGCACTCTGATTGTGTGAATTGTGATGTGTGTGATTAGAATTATTCACTTAGAAATATTTTGCCTATTCTAATTCCAATCCAACCCAAACAGATGACTACTCCAAGAAACTCCAACATCAAGGATGGTGACAACAACAACAACCAAGAGGACAACATGAGAGAACTCATAGTAACCCAAACCCAGTTGAACCAAGTGACAGCTCAATTTTTAGCCAACACCAGTGAGGTAGATCCAACCATGCAAAGGTTTTTGGAAACCCAAACCCAATTGTTGCATAAGGTGACAAATCAAATGATCAACATGGGAGACAACTCTTCCCAAGAAGTTTGTGACAACAAGGATGTCAAGGATTATATTCTAGAAGGAACTCAAGTTTGCAATATTTGTGGAGACAAGGATCACACTTCCAAAGAGCATGAAGATCAATGCCCCAATTGTGAAGAGAAACATCCAGCTAATCAATGCCCCACAACCCAAGCTACATGTTTCCTATGTGAAGTAAATAATCATGTCCCTATCCAATTCCCCATATATTCCATAGTTCAACAAAGGAAACAAGGTGGAGTGCAACAACTGATTGCAGACTATCATGAGAGAACAACTTCTACCAAGAAGGATGAATACAAAGGAAAATCTCAGCTTGCACCTCCATGCAATATGACTCAATTTAAAGGACCAAAGAGGAGACACATGTATTATCCAAGGAAACTTTCCTACCTTTGAGATAAGATATGAAGAGCATGAACTAGAAGCACTCCTAGCTTTGGAGAAATCCAAGAAGAAGAAGGACAAAATCCAAGTGCAATGTTGCCATTGCAAAGAGATGGGACAATATGCCAATGAATGTCCAGAGAAGAAGAAAAAGTATAAGGAGATTAGCCAAGTATGGTGCAACAACTGCAAAGAGTTAGGCCATTACGTGTCAACTTGTCCATAGAAGATACGTGAAGAACTCAATCTTATCACATGTTACAATTGTGGTGACCAAGGACATTATGCAAGCAATTGTCCAGAAAAGATGAAGCACAAGATAAAGCCTATGAAGGATCTCAGCCTTGTCACATGTTTCAAGTGTGGGAACAAGGGACACTATGCAGATGTTTGCCCAGAGAGATTTCAACAAGATTCCAAGCAAGCCAAGAAGTAATCTAGTTGGAAAGTTTTTAAGGGTGGTAGTACCCTAGTTGCTTTGAGCCAACTTGTAACCCCTAGCCTCCCCATATCTCGGGACGAGATTTATTTTAAGGGTGGTAGCCTGTCACATCCCAAGATTTTCCAAATCTTGTAATGTGAAAAATAAATAAACAAAATAAATAATTGTTGAAATTTAGGGTGAAAAGAAACTTTTGTTTCTAAGTGGAAACTTAAAATCCCATCTTGAACAAATTTTGGCTAATGTTTAAATCCAACTAAATTCAAAATAAGTGTAATTCATTCTTCATAAATGCATCTGGAAACTTAAACACTTGGAAAATAAACCAAAACCCTAATGAAGGAAAAACATTCCAAGCTATCTCTGAGCCTATGGATTGGATCCATATAAAATTTGTCAAACAAACATTTCAAATTGATCAAGAATGATTATTATAAATATTATAAAACCATATAATTGGTTTCACTTACTTTGGAGCCATGAATAAAATCCTATGAATTTAATAAGGTAAGGAAAAGTAAATTCCAAAGCTAATAAAGCACTTATCTAAAATCCATACCAAATGGTGAACAAATAATCCTAAAAGTATTTAAAAAGATAAACAATTAATAACTAAAGTTATAATAGTTGGAAACACTATTTTTGGATATTTAAATAAAAAGATATGGTTTTTATAAAGCAAAGGTAGAAATATAAATAAGGATTATTTTATAGAGCAAAATTAAATCTTGACCAAGGTTTTGAAATAAAATATTTCTATTTGATAAAAAGATTAAAGGTTTATTTAAATAAAATAATGAGGATTTATTAATATCCAATTTTATTAAAGTAAAGGCTTTTCCATTTTAAATAAACACTAAAAATTATTAATTTATTTTAATAAGATTTCCAAGTGTTTTAGTTTTTCAAATGAAACCTACTGAAAAGATTTTGGTATTATTTAGTTTTCAAAAGGAGTTTTTAAAAAGTAAATTAAAACCTATTTGAATTAAAGACTATGGACTATTTATTTAATTATTAATAGACCCTAAAAAGAATAAATAAATTATTCTAAATTTGACTTTGGAATGTGTTATTAATCAGTATATGAATCCACACAAAATTTGAGAGAAGTTTGAATTCAAATAGATGTTTGAATAGACAAAACAAAATCAAAACAGAAAATCTAATTGGAAAAAAGAAAAATAACAGGAGAAGGAAAAAAATATGATCTAGCCAGCCCAGCCCACTAAGCCCATCAGCAGCCCACCTGCTCACCCCCGCAGTGAAACGTTTTCACTCAGAATAGAACCCGCAAGGGAACTGAGCAGTGGACCCCACCCCCACACTCTCTCTCTTGCTGCCAAGAGACCCCACTGCCACCTCACCGTCATCCTCACCCGCCGCTGACCGCGCCCCTCTCTCTGGCCATTACTGCCATTTGAATGCCGGCGTGAATTCGCATTACTGGCCGAGTAACCCCCGTCGGTGTCCGCTCCCTCTTAACCACCTCTCCCTCCTCTCTGTTTCCCCTCAGTCCCTCACCCTAGCGCGCCCCCAGGCTGCTTAATTTCGCACTACACCGCCACTGTCTCCGGCGAGCTCCACCTCCAATTCAGGCCAGTCGCCGTCGCGCCTCGCTCTCTAGACCATGCAGGCATGATCCCCATCACTCCCTGAACCTCCCAGTGGCCTCAGCTCGCTCGCGCGTGCCCCCCATCATCGGCAGCAACCTCGACTGAACACGCCGCCGTCTGTCTCCAACTCCGTCGACCTCTCCCCGGTAACACCGACCTCCCCTTCCTCTCGCGATGATACTCCTACGCTCTCCTCTCTCTCGCGCGTCTAACAGACCCACTGCTTTGCTCTTCCGTTCCTTGTAGCCTCGCCCCTGTCGACAACCGTGCGAGCCCGAGCCAGTGGACAACTCCGACGAGCAATTGTCATCAACCCCGTACGCCCCCTGCCTTCCCGCAAGGAAGTTGAGCATCAGCAACACCCTGCGAAACTGGTGAGCTTCTCCCCACCCTCTCTCACTTCCTGCATCGCCAGCAATGCCACCGCCAGGCCGCTCCGCCGCCAGTCGCTGCCACTAGCACCGCTAGTGAATGGTCAGTGGTTGAGCACCGTAGGATTTAGATCCAACGCACGCGATAGAAACTTAGTCGAAGTGGTATCTTTTGATCTGTACCGTGCGTAGTCATTTAGATCTGACAACCAGAAGGCTCGATCCAACCGAAGCGGTACCGCCCAATGAAATTGCTCCACGTGGCCCTGTCTGTTTGAATAAAAACAGAAATGATCTATTTGATGTTCAATTTTGTAAAATCCATAACTTTCAAACCACACGTCCAAATTTTGCAAACTTTATATCAATGGAATCAGCAAGACAAGTACTTTCTGACCATGCACTTTGTTTAGTAAAATATTTCTGTTAAATTGTTTGTTTTTGTAGAAACTTGTGTATGCATGTTTAGAATATAAAATTTGTTCTAAAATGATTTTTGAGATAAAATCTTTGGCAAATGGTTTGTTTTGAACCTACTGACCATATAAATCAATTTGTGGTTTCAAAAATATATTTGGAGAAGCAAAAGAATAAATCTTTGATTTAAACCATTTCTAGTCAAATAAAAATATTGTTTATTTGTTAAAAATGCTTTTTGAAGGAAACCTTTGGGAAATGTTTTGGAATAAACTCTCTGACCCCAAGCACCAAGTTTTATGATTTAAAAATGTATTTGGTAAACCCTATAAAGATTGCTACTTGATAAAGGCATTTTCAACCACATAAAATAATGATTTGGTTTGAAAATGGTTTATAGGTAAAATCTTTTGCAAATAGTTTTGCCACTTTATAACATGACCAAAAAGTGTTTTAGAATGTTTATAACCTATTATAAACCACTTTTGTAAATAAAACAAAGTTTGGCATGCTTGCATGCATTGTTTGTTTCTATTATTTTATGTGATGTTGCTTGAATGGTAGATTGAAATATTGCTTGCTTGATGGAATTGTAGTCATTTGAAGAGTGTGAATATTGCAAGATCAAAGAGTGAACTCATATTCTCTACCAAAAAGGCAAGTGATGCTCCATACTTTTGTCCCATTATTTTCACTATGCATTAGTGATATTTCTAAGTAGGACTTGCATGGAATTTTTGCTAAGTATAAGCTATGCCATGGGAAATCCTAGTAGATGAAACCTTAGAAAAAATTTCCTAAGTTAAGATTCCTACTACTATCATGATTAGCTTAGCTAGTAGAAAACAAGGGTGGATTATACTTCATGCTATGGAATATTTCTAAGTCAAGGACTTGTGTTTTGTTAAATAAACCAACTAAGTGAATGAATCACCTGGGTGGATTGGAAAGTTTGGTTTGTGTTGAGTGGTTATGCTGGTCCAGTATGCTGGGGAAAACTTGGGCATCACCAAGTCCAGTATACTGGGGAAAACTTGATATCTCACTTGTGGATGGCCACCCAGGAACAAAGAGATTTGAGATGTCAAATGTTGAGAAGCTTCAAGTGCAGCCACTTGGCATTATGGACTCTGCCTGGATCATATAGGTTGCAATAACTTAGCCAAATGGACAGTTGGTGGTAGGGGATTGATAGGTTGGAGCGCGTCCATTCTGGTCTAAGGGAAGGCTTCTGAAAGATCTTGTCTTGGGAAACCAAGTCTTGTGGGGAAAGTGAACCACCTCTGCAGAGTGTAAAATCTAAGTACTTAGCCATGTCCCTGGCAAAGGACAATTTGAGCATCAAGACATGGAAGCTATCAAGAATCTCCTCATCCAAATTTCTAAGTTAAAACTTGTGGTTGAACAAGGGTTGAAGGATCACCAATTTCTATTGGGAGATGCCTTGGGTGATTTTGTCAAGCAAAAACTTAGTGTTTTCAAATGATAAGGAAAATCTATTTTGAGCAAAGCAAGCCTAAGCACCACTTAGCCAAATGCATATAGATGATAGACTCCACTATATTACCATAGTATCACTTGCCAATACAATTCAAATGTATTGACCCTTGTGGCTGTAACTTATTATGTTGCAGGTTTGTTTGATATTAGTGAAGTTTATTGATTAGGATTACAAGTCTACAACCAACATGTCTCCCTGTGGCACTTTGAAGATGAAGGACCCCATGCTATTTTTATATTCTGCTGCATTGTAATGAGATAGCCAAATGAGCTATGTAAGATGTAATAAATTATGTTACTCCTGGTTATAAAGTTGTATTATGACCTTTGTTTCTTGATATTACATCTTAACTGTGGATGCTTGCTATTGATCCAGGGACTAGCATTGTAAACACAGGGATCTCTACCTTATTAAAGGTTGGGACCCTTACAAAAACCTTTGGGAAATGTTTTGATTTAAACTCTCTGACCCCAAACACCAAATTTTAGAATTAAAAATGTATTTAGGGAACCATATAAAGATTGTTTCTTTGCTAAAGGCATTTTCATCCACATAAAATATTGATTTGGTTTAAAAATGATTTATAAGTAAAATATTTTGCAAATGGTTTTGCCACTTTTATAAAATGACCAATAGGTGTTGTAGAATGTTCATAACCTATTAGAAACACATTTTCCAAATAAAACAAACTTTGGCATGCTTGCATGCATTGCTTTGTTTCTATTATTTTATGTGATGTTTGCTTGAATGGTAGATTGAAATTGTGCCTTGCTTGATTGAATTGTAGTGAAATTTGAAGAGTGTGAATATTGCAAGATCAAGGAGTGAACTTATATTCTCTACCAAAAAGGCAAGTGATGCTTAATACTTTTGTCCCATTATTTTCACTATGCATTAGTGATATTTCTAAGTAGGACTTGCATGGAATTTTTGCTAAGTATAAACTATGCCATGGGAAATCCTAGTAGATGAAACCTTAGTAGAAATTTCCTAAGTTAAGACTCCTACTACTATCATGCTTAGGTTAGCTAGTAGAAAACAAGGGTGGATTATATTCGTGCTATGAAATATTTCTAAGTCAAGGACTTGTGCTTTTGTTTAATAAAACAAATAAGTGAATGAATCACCTGTGGAATGGAAGGAATGGTTTGTGTTGAGTGGTTACACAAGGCCCATTTCTATGGTTTACCTTGTGTATCTCACTTGTGGATGGCCACCCAGGAACAAAGAGATTTGAGATGTCAAATGTTGAGAAGCTTCAAGTGCAGCCACTTGGCATTATGGGCTCTGCCTGGATCATATAGGTTGCAATAACTTAGCCAAATGGACAGTTGGTGGTAGGGGATGATAGGTTGGAACGCGTCCATTCTGGTCTAAGGGAAGGCCTCTAAAAGATCTTGTCTTGGTGAAACCAAGTCTTGTGGGGAAAGTGCACCACCTCTGCAGAGTGTAAAATCTAAGTACTTAGCCATGTCCCTGGTAAAGGACAATTTAAGCATCAAGACATGGAAGCTATCAATAATCTCCTCATCCAAATTTCTAAGTTAAAACTTTGTGGTTGAACAAGGGTTGAAGGATCACCAATTTCTATTGGGAGATGCCTTGGGTGATTTTTGACAAACAGAAACTTAGTGTTTTCAAATGATAAGGAAAAATCTATTTTGAGCAAAGCAAGCCTAAGCTCCACTTAGCCAAATGCATATAGATGTTAGACTCCACTATACTACCATAATATCACTTGCCAATACAATTCAAATGTATTGACCCTTGTGGCTGTAACTTATTATGTTGCAGGTTTGTTTGGTGTTAGTGAAGTTTATTGATTAGGATTACAAGTCTACAACCAACATGACTGCCTGTGGCACTTTGAAAATGATGGACCCCATCCTATTGTTATATTCTGCTGCATTGTAATAAGATAGCCAAATGAGCTATGTAAGATGTAATAAATTATTTTATTCCTGGTTATAAAGTTGTATTATGACCTTTGTTTCTTGATATTACATCTTAACTATGGATGCTAGCTATTGATCCAGGGACTTGCATGGTAAACACAGGGATCTCTACCTTATTAAAGGTTGGGACCTCTACAACATGGCACCTCGATATCCACCCCAGAATGTTCAGGGGATTGGACAGACACTCTCCAACAACTTCTATGGAGTTTGGATTGTGAATCAAGACTTTTGGTCAAGATTTACAGTTACTATGATGGGAAGGTATTGGCTAAATACCGTGTCATGATCATGCTACCCAAGAAGTTAGGACTTAAGGGAGAAATGCCATCAGGAGAGGCAAGGTGTATGGCATCTGCATATCAGATTGCCGTAATAGCAGCTATAACCATGATCCGAGAACAGAAATACCAAGATCTAGAAGGAAGTACCCACACCATTATACCCCATGAAACCATAAACACGGAGCATGAGTTAGATCACTCTACTCTATTCCAAACTAAACCTACTTTAGCCGTAGAGTATATGGATCGTTACCGGTCTTTACTAAACACTTACCATAGCACTCACCAAGTTCTAGTTCAGGAACTGGATACGGTCATTGACGATTTTACTAATCATGTCAAAGCAATGGCACGTAGAAAGAAGTTAGATAAAGAAGCTAGGCATCCCAAACACATCTTTTCAGGTGAAGTGTATGACGAAACCAAATTCAATGATCCACAGTCAGAAACCTATGCCTACTACCAAAATAAACCACATTCACCCGAAGATCCATGGACCAAATATATCTCCGAACAAAAGGAATGGGCGGGAGCTAATCCAAATAACCCTGAGAAGAACCATTATGAATGGGCAGTAGAATCTCAAGATGGAACTATAGGAAATCCTATACCGTGTGATACAGGTATCAGAGAAGATACCAACTATAACCATAGAGAGACTTATGGACCATATGTGGGTAATACCAATCCAATCGACTTAGAGGAGTATTCCGGTGGTTACTATACCAATATGTACAAATGGATCCAAGAAAAGGCGAAATAACCATCTTACTTTGAGGAAGCGTTGCCGGAAGCGCATGTATATCCTGCAGAAGATTACGCTAACTCCAGTCATTTTTCAATGACTAATCTCAGTCTAGGTACTTCTAATCAAGAATACGCACCTCCTGGATGCTCTTATGCTCCAGAAGGCAGTCGTAGGACTTCACGTCATCATGGACGGAACTCCAGGAAGCACTAGAAGAGGGTGAACGTAAGAATAGAAAGAAGTCCTAAGGGATGAGTGTTGAATAATGTACATAGAGGGTAATGCGTATTGTAGTTTGAGAGGTTTGATGAAATAAGTGAGGATATACTCACAAGAACAAGAAGTTCTTGTAAGATAGTTGTGTATATGAGAGGCAAACCGTTGGAACGTTCAGTCATCTGTAAAGTATCTAAAACCTATGTATAATACATGGTATATGTTTTGTTTTTTATCAAATTTTTTGGATTTTATTGAATCTTCTTGATTGGCTAGATCTGTACATGAAGTTGACTTGGTGTGCAAATGCCTGATGTAACACCCAGTTATTACTTGATGTTATAGACCTAGATAGGAATAGGAATTCGTGTAAGGGAGTGACGGGCTTCGAAGACCAAAAAAGGAGATTCACGCGAAGAATGAAACAGCAAGAAGTAGTGAAATAAAGTTCACCCGCAATAGGTGATGTTTATAAGAAGTTAATAAAGTAGTGATACCATATCCATGGAAGTATCATGAATAAGTACAACTATAACGTTTTGGAGCAGAGTGGTATTCAAGCTCTGATAATCCCGAGAGAATACCAGTATTAAGTCATAAACCATAGGGTAATACCTACAACCTAGGATGATCTGCAACGGGTATTTGATCCGCAGTTGGTATTCTGCTCCACAACCGGTATCTTGTACGTAGCTGGTGTTGATTGACATAGTTATCTAGATCATCTTAATGGTTGCATAAAGAGCATAAAACTTGGCCTAAGTTAAGAAAAACATGAAGGAGTACAAACATTAAAGCGGCCGTCTTTCGAGACTCTTCGCAAAATCAGGCCTATCAGAGAGAGAATGTCCAAATAGTAAGTAAGACAAACAAGGTTGGAAGATTCAATTCGGAAATACACAATTGTGTGGGTATACCGTAAGTTCTTTTGTGAAAACCTTAAATATGTAGAGTATAATCTAGACAAAGACCCACATTCTAATTATGAAGCCAATGGTTACTATAGAGGTAGTTTAGAGACCATCAGTAAACACTAAGGGGGAGAGTAAACATTAAATGGAAGTATTGTTATCTGATTATCCGGGTAAAGGTTGGAGAAGAAGTACTTATAACAATATTAAGCCTTATTTTCATAAAGTCAAAAGAAGTCATCATTATTAAGGTACTTTTAGAAGTATGTTTGGATGAAAGATCAAGGTTTACCTCAAGATAGTAGGACTCAAACCTTAAGTCAATTAATAAAGGGAAGTTTAAGAAGTACTTAAGGTAAAAAGAAAAGATTATCTAAAGCCTACTAAAGTAAAAGCTTAAAGATGATAAAATGGAATAATCTAAATAGACTAATTCTAAAGGAAACAACTCTTTAATGATTATTAAGAAATGAAGTACATCCAATTGGACATGTATAAATAAACAAGGAATTCCAATGGGTATGGACTAAATGTGTTCGACACCAATCTTCGGGAGGACTACCAATACAACTCATATAATGATAAATCAAAGATTAGTCTTTTGACCACAACTATTGACTACTAGAAATTTAAAATCTGTTTTAGTGAGACTTCCTAAACCTTACATAATATAGTAAAGAAAATCGATGATCAAGTTAAGCAGTTGGATTAGGATACCTAATTAGGACAAGGAACTAAATAAGAGACCTTAAATTAAGGAGTTATAATAAGGACATATCTCTAAAGGAGGATAGTAAAAGGAACTTTGGGGTATTGAAGACAACAAGTTGGATATTGCCAAGAATAGTAAGAATTCAAGGAAAAGATCTGGATATGGGATACTACAATTATTTCCATTTGAGGTTACTATGGAATTGAGAAATGTCGTAGCCAATTCAATTCCAATTCCTCATTTTGAAACGTGAGAGTTTACAAACTTCGAGGACGAAGTTTATTTTAAGGGGGAGAGTCTTTAACATATGATGATCCACAAGTATAGGTGGTGTATCGTAGTACTTTCGATAAATAGGAGTGTCGATCCCAACGAGGAGAAGAAGGTGCTGAACAGTGGTAAGGAGCAGGAAATCCCTGTGAATACATAAGAAACGGATTTTTAGTGGCAACAAAACAAGAGCAAGTAACGTAAGTAACGAACAAACGGAGCAAGTGGCCGAATCCTTTCTTAGCAAAGGACAAGCCGGTGAAAATACTTATAAGGAATAAACGTTCTCGAGGACACATGGGGATTATGTCAAGCGCTTTCGCTGCAAATAGCTGAGTACTCTTCTCTGGTGTTTGTAAGTGTTGTGTGGGTGAACCTGTGCTAACATACCGCTGTCACATCCCAAGATTTTCCAAATCTTGTAATGTGAAAATAAATTAATAAAATAAAACTTTGTTAGATTTTTAGAGCCAGAAGAAACTTTTTGAATTCAATTGGAACTTCAAACCATTTGAATTAAATAAAATCCTAAAGGGATTCATAAAGATAAACATTTAATAAAGGAAATTAAAAATGTTTTGGAGTTACTATTATTGGATCCTTTAATAAAAGATTGGTTTTCAAAAGAAAAGGTGGATTTATAAATAAAGATTATTTAATAAAGCCAAATTAAACCTTGACCAAACTTTGGGAATTAAAACATTTAGTTTTGAATAAAAATAACAAAGGTTTATTTAAAATAAAATAATAAGGAATTAATATAAAATTTTATTATGAAAAGTTTTACCATTTTAATTAAAACATCAAGACTTATTAAATTGTTTTAAATAGGTTTTCCAAGTATTTTATATTCTCTAATAAAACCTACTAAAGTGTTTTGACTTTATTTTAGATTCACAATAAATATCTCAAATAAAATAAATCCTATTTGAAATAATAATGAAAGTCTATTATATTTAATTAATAATGAACCCTAAAATAAAATGTTATTTTATTTTTAACAAATCTCCAAGTATTCTTTACTTTCAAATAAAACCTACTGAATTGGTTTTGACAATATTTGGGTTTTAAATGAAGATTTTATTAATTAAAACAAACCCTATATTATTAAATAACTAAAATATCCATTTTATTTAAATTAAAGAATGGATCTTAAAAAGAATAAAATTATTATTTTATTTTGAGATTTGGATTATGTTGAAAAATAGAACCAAATTCAAAGTAAAGTTGAGTGTTTGTTTTGAATTTGTTTGATTGTTGTTTGAATGTTTGAAAACATTGTTTGAAATTCAAAACAGAAAAGAATTAGAAAAAGAAAAACGTTTTAGACAGAAAAAAATAAGAAACAGACCCAGCCCACTAAGGCCCAGACCAGCCCAGTCTTCTCCCTCTTTCCCCCCCCCCCCCGAAGAAACCATTTCTCACTCAGAAATAGACCCGCACAAAGAGTGACAACCAGGACCCACTCCTCTTCCCCTCACTCGCTGACGAAACGACCCCACCTCTATCACCCACGCCCCGAACCGTTTTCTGCACAGCGAAAGGAACCCGCTAAGAGACTGGCAAGTGGACCCCGTTCCCTCTCCCTTTCCCACTGACCAGAGGACCCCACCGCCACCTCCTTCTTCTTCCCCGCGTGACCCCTTCTCCCCTCACCGCGCGGCAGTTTCTGCCCGTTGAGAGCTCCATCAATCCGCGTTAATCCGTGCATTAAACCTCGCCGAGACAACGCCCATATAATCGCGTCGCTCTCTCCTCCGTTCTCCCCCAGACCACTCCTCCACTCTGCCCCTAGGCTGCCTCCAATTGTCTCTGTACCGCCGCCGCTCCGACGATGTTCCGGTGATGATTCCGACGAAACCCCACCGCCCCTTGCATCCCTAAGCACCCCAGCAGCTTCTCCACCTCCAGGCGCACCTGCTAGTGCATCCAGTTCACTCGCGCGAGCCTCACAACATCGGCAAGGATAAGCTCTACTCGCCACCACCGTCGGCCTCGACTCCGGCAAACTTCCCCGGTGAGCACAGACTTCCCCTCGCCCCCTTTTTGATGCTCCCTTACTCGCGACCCTCGTGCGCACCTAACCGCGCCTCTCCTTTGCCTTAGCACGGTCCCGAGCGACGCCAACGACGACAACCCGAGAGCACCGCCGCCGCAGCAACTCCGGCGAGAGATTGCCAACCCGTCCGAGCGCCCCTTGCCTCCCCATCAGCACGTTGAGCTTCCCCAAGCGTCTGCGAACTCGGTGAGCCTCCCCTTTTCCTCTCCCGCTTCCTGTATCGCCGGCACCATCATCGACCGATCGCTCCGCCGCCAGCAGCCGCCGCAGCGCCGCTCGTCTGTGGTCGAGCACCCCACAACCGTTCGATTTGGATCGTACGCATTAGATAGAATCACTTAAACGCGAATGGGTACGCTCTCTGCACCGCTCGATCTAACTAGATCCAACGCCCCACAGCCACGATCCCAGCGAACCGGTATCGACCAATGAAACGGCGACGCGTGTCCAGTGTTTGAGTTAAAACAGATTTTGAATCAGATTTATTTGCAAACTTCAAACCTTTGTAACTTTCAAACCACACGTCCAAATTTTACAAATTTTATATCAATGAAATCAGGAGAACAAACCCTAGACAACCATGCCCTTAGTTTAGCAAATAGTAGCTGCTAGCTTGTTTGAAATTGCAGAAACATTTGTATGCTTATTATGAATGTAAAAATTGTTTAAAATTGAATTTAGGGTTAAAATCTTTGGCAATTGGATTGATTTGAACCTACTGACCCTAGGAAACACTTTGTGGACACAAAAATTTATTTGGAGAAATTAAGAAATGATTCTTTAATTTAAAACCATTTCTAGTCAAATAGAAATGTAATTTATTTATTGAAAATAATTTTGAAGTAAAACCTTTGCAAATTGATTTGTTGTGATCTTACTGACCCTAGGAACCAACCCTTGGTGTTAGAAATGATTTTTGTAAGATTTAGGTTAGATTACTTGACTTAGTCATTTTCTAGCCAAATAAAAAGAATAGTTTTTGTTATAAAAATGTTTATGAAAAGAAAACTTTAAGGAAATGTTTTAGACCAAACCTACTGACCTAAAAACACCAAGTTTTGCAAATTAGCAACTCATTTGGTGCACAACTTAAGAGTTTTTCCTTAATAAAAACATTTTTCACCACATGAAATGATAAATGGATTTAAAATATTTTTTGGACAAAACCCTCTTGCTAATGACTTTGCCACTCTGGTAAATGACCAATTTGGATCTTACAAAGTTTAGAAACCCCATAGAGACCCCTTTGCAAAATAAAACTATCTTGTGCATGCTCCCATGCATGACTTAGATTCCATTACTTTGTGTGTGTGAAGAATTGTTTGTTTGACTTTGGTTTGGAATGTAAATTGAATTAGTGTTTGCTTGTTTGACTTGTAGTGAAGTGTGAGACTAACAAGATCAAGGAGTGAACTACTATTCCCTACCAAAAAGGCAAGTGATGCTTCATACTTTCTATCCCATTACTTTCACTATGCATTAGTGATTTTGCTAAGTAAAACTTGCATGGATTTTGCTAAGTATAGATATTGCTATAAGAAAACCTAGTAGATGAATCCTTAGTAGGATTTCCTAAGTTAAGTTTCCTATTACTACCAAGCTTAGCCTAGCTAATAGAAAACATGGGTGGAATATATATTCACACTATGGAAAAATATTCTAAGTCTGAGGACTTATGTTTTTGTTTAATAAAACAACTAAGTTAATGAATCCCCTGGGTGGAATGGGCTTGCTTGGTGGAGAATGGTTGAGTGGTTCACAATGCCATAGGCTTGGATTGTGTATCTCACTTGTGGAATGCCACCCAGGAAACAAAGGGATTTGAGATGTCAAATGTTGAGAAGCTTCAAGTGCAACCACTTGGCAATATGGGCTCTGCCATGATCATATAGGTTGCAAGAACTTAGCCAAATGGACAGTGGGTGGTAGTGTTTGATAGGTTGGAACGCGTCCATTTTGGTCTAAGGGAAGGCTTCTGAAAGATTTTGTCTTGGGAAACCAAGTCTTGTGGGGAAAGTGCACCACCTCTGTAGAGTGTAAAATCTAAGTACTTAGCCATGTCCCTGGTAAAGGACCATTTGAGCATCAAGACATGGAAGCAATCAAGAATCTCATCATTCCAATTTCTAAATTAAAATCTTGTGGTTTGAACAAGGTTTGTTTGAATTCTTCAATCATTGATGGAGAAATGGCTTGGTACAAGGATCTTGAAATCTTTGATTGAGAAAAATGGTTTTGCCAAGCACTTCAGTCTTTGATTGGTAGATGCCTTGGAAAGTAATTTGTCAAAACAAAAACTTAGTATTTTCAAAATGATAAGAAAAATCTATTTTGAGCAATGCAAGCCTCAACTCCTCTTAACCAAATGCATATAGATGATAGATTCCACTATACTACCATAGTATCACTTGCCAATACAATTCAAATGTATTGACCCTTTGTGGCTGTAACTTGTATGTTGCAGGTTTGATTGATTTTAGTGAAGATTGATTGTTTAGGATTACAAAGTCTACAACCAACATCTGCCTGTGGCACTTTGAAGATGAAGGACCCATGACTATATTTATTCCGCTGCAATGTAATGTAATAGCCTAATGAGCTATGTTTGATGTAATAAAATTATGTTATTCCAGGTTATAAAGTTATATTATGACCCTTGTTTCTTGATATTACATCTAAACTGTGGATGCTAGCTATTGATCCAGGGACTAGCATTGTAAACACAGGAGGGATCAACCTTATTAGGTTGAGACCCCTACAACCGCCCTTCCTAGGACTAATACATACTTGTGATTAAACCCCCTACAAACATCTGTAACTACATGAAAGTAATTAAGATATAAATCTAACCACAGCCTTAAACTCTGAGATCCTACACTCCCTTGTGCAAAGGTGTCCTAACAGGGGTTCAGGTTTCTATCTGGCAGCCCCACGATTAGTAGACAAATACACAATGCATTCCCCCAGGCCCATAAATGGTGAAGTGTCGTCGATGTTCACATGACACCACTAGAAGAATAGCACCACAACTTAAATACTAAACCATTGAATAATAACTCATCACAGATTCACTACTAGCAACATGATCTCCCATGTCCTCAAGGACACAACGAACTACTCACATGACATCATATGGATCAAGATCAAAGATGATATGGTAATGGATAACAATCTGAACATAAACAATAATCCAATGGTTCCACTCACAAGCATCAACTACAATAGTAATTAACACCGGGAAAGTTTCCCCTAATGAACTAAGCAATATCCAACACAATTGTTATAGCGAGATAGAGTGGTGATGATGGTGCTGGTGGAGATGATGGTGTGGATGATGATGATGATGATCTGATGAAGCCTAGCTTGATGATGGTGTTGATGGCAACGGTCTCCCCTCTCTGGGAAGGAATTCCCCTGGAAGAAATTTGTCTCCCGGAGAGATCTTTCTCTCTCGGTGTTTTCCGCCTCCTAGAGGCGGCGGAAATCTATCTATGGTCGCTCCCCAAGTATTAGGGTTTCGGAGGGAAGTTATAGGCGAAGGGGGAGAGTCAGAGGCCGAGCAGGTGGGCCAGACCCACCCCAGGCGTGGCCTTAGGTGGGCCCGCGCCTAGGGGGTTTGGGCCCCCTGCAGCCCCCCCTCGCTCCTCCTTCTGGCTCCAGTCATCCTCCGGTAAAATAATATGTTTCCATATTTTTCTGGTATTTTCTGATCTTCGCCAAATTGACCGAAACGCCATCTTCTCCATCAGAATCTAGACTCCGGCAGTCCATCCTCCAAGAATCGTCCAACATGCATAAATAGATGAAAAGCCATAAGTAATACCTCATAATAAGACAAATATCAATGAATAGAGGTAAATTATGATATAGAATGGTGATGCAAATTGGGCGTATCAACTCCCCCAAGCTTAGACTTCGCTTGTCCCCAAGCGAATACTGAGCTCAGTAAACATGTCCACAGGTTTATGGAGTGAAGTGTCGATAAAAGAATACGAACAAGAAGCATCACACTTACCATTGCACAACTCATAGAAGAAAACAACTCACCATTATATAACTTAGCTTGCAACCAAGCACAACAGTCACAATAGAGATGCATAAAGATAAATCATAATTGGAATTGGCAAACTTGTTCTTGGTCAGAGAACACCCGGCAAACAGTTTCACAACAAGCTTTTTGTAGAAGTTTCAAAATGGGAGCACTCTTTGCTCAAAAAGGTTTTTCACAAGTGAAGCCTTTCAAAGTAATACTCAATAGATAAGAGTTTTGTGCAAACAAGGAAGATAAATAACATGATTGAATAAATCACCATATGAATGCTTGAAACACGACAACTCAAATGCTTGCTGGAGATAGAGAGGAAATAGGTTTACTGACTCAACTTGGAAGTGGAAGAAAGGTCCCTTCTTAGAGGGAAGCAGGGATTACAAGTCATAAAGAGCTTCCAAAATATTATGGTACTTACTAGCTTTGAGCCCTCATTGCCCCTATCATCAGAATCTTGAGATGGTTAAGGTTAAAGTGAACAAAGATGGAGTATATGCTTGACGAAATATAAGTTGGCAATCTCATGTCCCCTGAATATGAGGGCCACTCCTCATGGATACTCAACTTAGGGCCCAAGCAAGTTCTTGTAACTGTAAGTATTTGCATATCATTGAGAACAGCCAACGGGGTACCCCTTGCACATGGTACAGTATCTTTCCTATAACCAAAATGACAAGGAAAGCAGACAATGAGCATCTCAGCAATCTTTTAATTTACTATGTGCATAGCTTTTTATTGAGGATGCTTCATAGATAGCTCACTATGGTGATACTGCAATTTCCACCATGATTAAGCATGGCTTAGGCTAGCGGCCCAGGCGTTTCTCTAACACAGGATACAAACTCCATGGACTTACAAGTTCCCACTTCATTTCACACCGGTAACATCCATAGACAAAATAGCACGATATCAACGATGTAAGGAGTACAAGTGCTATGTTGAAAACATTACCCGTGACAGCACGGTTCTGCTAATCCCAATGTATAGATGCAAGCATATACAACTTCGATGTCCACAATGGTTTAGTTTTATTAGGGGCAAGAAATAAAGTGTGCCATCAAGTTCGTGAGAGCTTTACTAACTAGTTTTCTCATAACAAAATACTTTTTAATTTGGAAGGTAGATGAAGCTTGATAATTTGCTTCGAATAGCAATAGCTACTAGGTTGATATGGTGGACACAAGTGGCAAAAGTTTGGTTCAAAGGAGTTTGGAAACATGAGAAGTATGCTTTCTTAAACAGGTTTTTGGCTAGCAAGGCTGGGTAGCAAGCAAGAGAGTTGAAACAAACAAGCAAACATATAATTAATAAATCCAAACATGCAATCTTCCTTAAAGACACAAAAGATCTTAAATAAATAATACTAAGCTTATGAGCCAACAAGAAAGAAAACAAATGATACCAAATACATGTAAGCCTTTTCTTTCTCTTTTCTTTCAAACCTCAAAATTGTTGCTACTAACTAGAACTCGGTTTGCCAAAACCAATTTAGATCCACTTGATGCTACCAAAGTGGTGCCAATATTGATCAACAAGATCCATCACATAATAGAGATTGCAAACAAAATAAGAAGTGCAAAAGGTAAA
Organism: Avena atlantica; assembly: GCA_910589765.1. Classification (NCBI taxonomy): domain Eukaryota; kingdom Viridiplantae; phylum Streptophyta; class Magnoliopsida; order Poales; family Poaceae; genus Avena; species Avena atlantica. The sequence goes on from OU342738.1 coordinate 375,912,072, forward strand.
ATATGATACTTCTCTTTAATATTCCAATAAAGGCACTAACACCAAGGGATACATAGATAATCAACTAAAAGAGAGATATTTACATAAGCAAACCAAACTATAAGATAACTTCTCTACCACAGATATGAATCCACTAGAAGGTAAAATATGAAAGATAGTGGTGGTGATACCGCGACACTCCCCCAAGCTTGGAACAAGCCAAGGGGATACCAAACGTGATGACGAATTACTCCTTTTGTGGTGGTGGTGTTCTTTTGTCATCATAAAGCGTCTAGGGAAAAGGATCCCCATCCAAAAAGTATGTTGTAGCACCCCCCGGGGTTAGGGTTAAACTAACCTCAGATTGCCATCTAAGACAAGTTCAACTCCCAAACACGGAAGATCACAGTATGATTCGATAACATTACAGAACACGGGGATTCAACAGCATAAGTTCAAACTCTTAGCAGAGTAAGATATTAGAGTTATTACAAATCAGAGGTCATAGACCCAACATTACATCACACAACGAAAGCAAATTATGTTGTTCTACACAACAACTTAGCAAAAGGCCTAATAGGCCATAAACAAAAGCGACGTCCATCCCATAGTCCTCAGGCTGCCACCTGGGACCCCCAACTACTCGTCGATGTTAACGTAGAAGCCACCTTCAGTTGCAACCAGATCCTCTATAGAAAAACAACAATGGCGCAAGGCTGAGTACGAGATTGTACTCCGCAAGACTTAGATAACCTAGTATCTACATGCTTTGGCTAGAAAGGCTTTCTCTAGATTTTCTTTTACGAAAAGCAATCTTTAGTTGTAAACAAGAGAGAGAAGAGGCTCGTCTACTCAGAATCTTTTAAAAGGGATGAGATAGCGACTTCTTCATCTTGTTCATCACATCTCTATAACCACCAGCTTCATCGGAACCTCCTATCTAGGATCACCCCCCCTCGACCCGGAGGAAGCATCCTTAAGCACACGTGGATCAACAAGTTTTATAGTGGTAAGAGTTATCTATGATCTTAGAATCTGGTCACCAAGGTTTCATAACCGTGAACACGGCTTTTCAAAAAGATTAATACCCTGCAGGGGTGTACAACTTTACCCACACGTACCAACCAACTCTTAATGCCAAATATTATTAGCCGAGACCATGAATCACGCAATAAGTATGATTCCACCGTAACGGGTCAAATCCCGAAACCGGTACTTAAAGATTTGAGGCGAGGTTGGTTCACCAGGGGCTCCATCGACCCCAAGCAACTGCGGCCATGCTTCCTACCTGTTATGATGCACCTCCACCACCTCCTCTTTCTAAAATGTTTTCAATGCATATGCCAGATGGAAAGCTCGAACTATGTGACTCATGGAATCTACTAGGCAAGTTAGTCAGTCGAGGGGTTCCCAAGCCCCGTGTGGTTGTACGCTCGTCTCGGTTCCAAAGGCAAGAACTCAGTTCCTAGTGGTGGCGAGCATGGGACTACGAAAACCACACCCAATGTGGCCTCCAATACAAGCCTTAGCATACTTAGTTAACTCCTTTGATGGTGTCACCATATCCTACCTCACTATCTTCCTTGCACCTCTGATTCATCATGAATAGATCCAAACGTTGTTTCTATGCTTGGCTAAGCTGTCGGTAACAAAATCTCTACAACGCTCACATGCCAAACCTAGGTATGCTAGGAGCGGTGGATCAGGAGTATAAGGCTACAAAAGGGAAACAGTGCAGCAGATACGTAACGCTAGCTACTGACAAAAGACCACATTGGAATATGTGCATCATAGCAAGAAAGTAATATACTTTATAAAATATAGGTTCAGTGAGGGGCTACGCTTGCCTTGTCCGTCAGTAGACATGTATGGATCGTCGATGTTGTTGACTTCAGCTTCGGGCTCGGATCCTATCGCGAAGAACCAACACTAGAAAGAGAGCTAAAAATCAACACATGGCATCGATGCAATGCGCAAACAAGGATGATGATATGACAAGTTGAATTGCATTGAAATGAAACCCTAAGTCATCCTTGACAACTTAAACGGGGTTCCGAGGGTTGAAAACCCTAACTCGGAAAACTCCGGAGACACATGAGAGGGGTTGATTTTGTTCTCTATTTAAACTTGTCATTAAAGTTGTTGATCAATGTATGATTATAGATTAAACAGGTAGAACTCATTTTTCTGAACATTTTGATATATTATTTGTATTTTTCTGACTTATAAATAATAAGTTATTGAATTTTCAATATTTAAATCATTTTCTGAAATATTTAAACCTTCATTGCATCAGGCTGACGTCATAATACAACCTAGGGCTTTTGTTACCACATCTGAACCTACCCACTGTGACTGACTGGTGGGGTCGGAGCCACATCAGCAGCCACACGCGCAAAGTGGGGGTCAGGGAGTTTCTCACCGGGGCTGGCTCTAGCCAGAGGGGCTGACTGGTGGGGCCTGGCCACACAAGCAAGCCACGCAGACTCAACGCAGGATCCACGTCGTGGCCACGTAGGCTCGACGGCGGCGGCGGCTCAGGTGCTCATGGCTACGGCGACTGGGGACGCACGGGACAGCGAGGAAACGTGCGTATGGCTCAGCACGACGCTGCCGACCTCATAGTGGCAGCCCCGCCCTGTTTTGGCAACCACCGCTTTGGCAATGATGGCCTCTGACGGCGAGCGGCAGCGACGTTCGTCGACACAACAACATAGTGCACAGGAGGGAGAGAAAGAGGGTCCTTATGGACCAGAAGCTCACCCCGAAGCAATCTGAGGCGACGACGAGGCTCGAGGAGACCGGAATCGATGGCGAAGACGACGGCTGGCATCGGGGAGGGGAGGTCACGATTCCGTCGATTGGGGGCATGCGCGTCTCCGTGGCTTAGCTAGTAAGAACAAGTCCAGCACGGCGATGTCGTCGATGGCCACGGCTCAGCCTGGGACGGTCAGGAACGGCGACGAGCTGCCAGAAAGGTTTCGGACCGGCAGCAGGAGAGAAAGAGGGAGGTCGGGGGAGAGAGGGGGAATGGTTGAGGATGGCCACAGCGTCGCCATGACGTTCTTATCCTCCCCAGGAAGCGGCGGGGCGCTGTGATTCGGGCGAGGATTGGGCGACGGTGGCGTGGACACGCAGGAGCTTCGCCGGCGTCCTTCTGGCGAGGAAGAAGAAAGGGGAAAGAGAGGTGAAGGGGTACGGGCTGCGTGGGCTAGCTTGGGCCGCTGACTTGCGCACGCGAGCGGCAGGAAAGGGAAGAGGGAGATGGGCCACGGCCCAGTTGTGGCTGCTGCTGTTTTATTTTCCAAAAACTGTTTTCTTTTTCTGTTTTTGGCATTTCCTCTTTGAACTTTTAATTTTCAAACTGTTTTGAATCTTTTCAAAGTACCAGGAGCTTTCATAAATCAGTCAAACTGTTGTGGGGCCCTCATAAAAAATTGGGCTTCACATTTTGTCATTTTCAAAATTCAAACTATTTGAATGTGGGTTCAGAGAGAGGGAAAGAATTTAGGGTTTTGCAAATGTATTTTAATTCACATACTTGATCTGATGCATATCTTTTATTGATTTAAATAGATGCATGCATTTCTTAAGTACTATTTACATATCTTACAAGCTTGGGCTGTTACAGCTCTATCCCCCTTACAAGAATCTCGACCCAAGATTCCTAAGTTTTGGAAAAGAAAGCAGGGTACTCAGATCTAAGACGATCTTCTCGTTTCCAGGTTGCTTCATCCTCAGAGTGATGAGACCACTGAATTTTCATGAACTTGATGTTTTGACAACAAGTTTTTCGCTCAGTTTCATCAAGGATACGAACAGGATACTCACGATAAGTCAGATCCTTTTGGAGATCAAGAGTTTGGTGATCAACACCACGGACAGGATCTTTGAAACAACGCTTGAGTTAAGACACATGAAAGACGTCATGCACCTCAGGGAAGTTTGCAGGTAGCTCCAATTTGTATGCGAGGTTACCTTGTTTAGAAAGAACACGAAAAGGACCAACATAGCGAGGAGCTAGTTTGCCTTTGATACCAAAACGATGGACACCCTTCAAAGGAGTGACCCGGATATAGGCTTTATCACCGACTTCATATTCAATATGTTGATGGTGACGATCATGATAGCTTTTCTGGCGAGACTGAGCAGTTTTCAAATGATCTCGAATGATACGAACTTGATCTTCTGCTTCCTGGATCATATCCGGTCCAAAGAACTTTCTTTCGCTGGTTTCTGACCAGTTCAAAGGAGTACGACAGGTTCTTCCATATAGAAACTGGAATGGTGCCATACCAATACTGGATTGAAAACTGTTGTTGTAGGAGAATTCAGCAAAAGGAAGGCATTTCTCCCAATTCTTGCAAAAATATATGACACACGCTCTAAGCATGTCTTCAAGGATTTGATTCACTCTTTCGGTCTGGCCACCGGTGCTAGGATGATAAGCTGTACTAAAAGACAGACGAGTTCCCATAGCTTGTTGGAAACTTTCCCAGAACCTTGAGGTGAACAAACTTCCACGGTGAGAGATGATTTTCTTTGGTACCCCATGAAGGACAACTATTCATGAGATATACAGATCAGCCAATTGATTAGCAGTAATGTTCTCGCGAACAGGTGGAAAGTGAGAAACCTTGGACAGATAGTCAATGATCACCCAGATTGCATCATTTCCTTTCTGAGTCTTACGAAGACCAGTAATGAAATCCATACCAACTTCATCCCATTTCCACTCAGGGATTTTATGTGGTTGCAGGAGACCAGCGGGTCTTTGGTGCTCGGCCTTGACGTGAAGGCATACGTCACATTCGGCAACAAAACGAGTGATATCCTTCTTCATACCAGACCACCAGAATATTTGACGAAGATCTTGATACATCTTGGTACCTCCAGGGTGGATAGAAAGAAGTGATTCATGAGCTTCGGTAAGAATTATCTGCTTCAAGTTCTTTCTATTTGGTACTACCAAACGTGTACCGAAATATAGTACACCTTCCTCGTTAACAGAGAAACATTTAGCAACTCCGCTAGCGATGTTCTCTTTAATTGTATCCATCCCAGGATCTTGCCTTTGAGCAGCTTTGATCTGATCCTCTAGAGAAGACTTTACTTCAAGAGTAGAGAGAAATCCACGAGGAACTACTTCAAGATTCAATAGAGCAAATTCCTCATGAAGAAAAGGTTGAGCTTGTTTGATCAACAGGGTGTTACAATAGGATTTACGGCTCAGTGCATCAGCAACGACATTGGCCTTTCCAGGTTGATAGTTGAGACCCAAATCATAGTCCTTGATGAGTTCCAACCATCTTCTTTGCCTGAGATTTAAATCAGGTTGTGTGAAAAGATACTTCAGACTCTGATGATCCGAGTATAACTCGCAACGACTACCGAGAAGGTAATGTCGCCATTGCTTAAGAGCATGAACAACAGCTGCAAGCTCAAGATCATGAGTTGGGTAGTTGTTCTCATGTGGTTTTAGCTGACGGGAGGCATAAGCCACCACATGCCCATCTTGCATCAACACACATCCGAGACCTTGGTGAGAATCATCACAGAAGACAACAAAGTCTTTGCTAGTGTCTGGGAGAACTAACACCGGAGCAGTGGTTAACTTGGTTTTTAACATCTGGAAGCTTTCTTCAGCCTTATCAGACCATTCAAACTTCTTATCCTTCTTGAGAAGATCGGTCATTGGCTTTTCAATCCTGGAGAAGTTCTCGATGAATCGACGGTAATAACCAGCCATCCCGAGAAAACTTCGGACATCCTTAACAGATTTAGGAGACTCCCAGTCGAGAATAGTTTGAACCTTATCAGGGATAACAGCAACCCCTTTGGCGGAAACAACGTGACCAAGGAATACGAGCTCTTGTATCCAGAACTCACATTTGGAAAACTTGGCGTAGAGACGATGTTCTCGGAGTTTTGTCAGCACCAACCGAAGATGTTCAGTGTGCTCTTCTTTAGTCTTGGAATAGACCAAAATATCATCGATGTAAACCATGACAAACTTGTCGAGATACTCCGTGAATACAGAGTTCATAAGCCGCATGAAAGTGGCTGGAGCATTGGTAAGACCAAAGGACATGACTGTGTACTCTTAAAGACCATAACGAGTGGTGAAGGCAGTCTTTGGAATATCTTCCTTACGGACCTTTATCTGGTGATACCCTGACCTCAAATCCATTTTGGAAAAGACAGTGGCACCACTTAACGAATCAAACAGATCATTGATCCTAGGGAGAGGATACTTGTTCTTGATAGTCACAGCATTAAGTGGGAGATAATCCACAACCAGACGCGGTATATTGGTATCCCGCTTCTTGACAAAGATGGTAGGACATCCCCAAGAAGATGTGCTGGGCTGAATGTATTCTTTTCCTTCTAACTCCTCTAATTGCTTCTTCAACTCCACAAGCACATGAGGAGGCATACGATAGGGTCTTTTAGAAACAGAAGCAGTTCCAGGAACTAACTCTATGACAAACTCCACACTTCGATCGGGTGGCATGCCAGGCAACTCCTCGGGGAAGACATCCGGAAACTCACAGACCACGGAAACATCTTGGATCTCTAACAGAGGTAGAACTTCAAGAGCATACAACTCTACTTCAGGAATAGAAATAGCTGAAGGAGATAGTGATCCTATGGTCCAATACTTGACTGTTATGCCAGCAGGACTAGTCAGAGTCACAGACTTGGTTGTACAATCGAGAATAGCTTGATAACGGGTCAACCAGTCCATGCCCAAAATGATGTCAATATCAGTTGACTTGAGGGCGATCAAAGAAGTGGGGAAAATTTGAAATGCAACTTCGATTAGATTCCCATGACTAACCATGGTGGAACGCCAACTAGAACCAGGAGATTGAACCCATAGAGGAACAGATAATCCCTCAAAACTTATCCCATGCATTTGAGCAAAAGCTTGTGACAGGAATGAATGCGATGCTTCAGAATCAAACAAAACTTTAGCTGGAATTTGATTGATACGAAGCATAACCATTATGACGCTTGGATCTTCCTGAGCCTCCTCATCAGAGATATGGTTCTATCATTCTTCTTTGGTGGTTGTGCATTCGCAGCAGCGCTCTTTTGAGGACACTCCTTTGCATAGTGGCCAGGCTGGCGACAATTGAAGCATATAAAACCTGATGCATTGCCAGCAGAAGGGTAGTTTGATCCACCAGCATTGCTTGAAGTAGCATTCGGACGAGGAGCATATCCAGAAGACCTTGGAGTATAAGGAGCACATGGCACAGCACTATAAGGCATGAAGACACGACGCTTCTTATTGCCAGAACCTGCCTTGTTGTACCCCTCCTGAGGACGCTTACGAGTTTCTTCATACTCCACCTTTCCACTCTCGGCTTTCATAGCCTTGTTAACAAGACCTTGGAAGTTACCAAAGTCCATGAGGTGGATATCACGGCGAACCTCAGGATCCAGTCCCTTGCGGAACAGAGCTTGCTTCTTAGCATCAGTGGAGACCTCTTCAGTAGCATAGCAGGAAAGACGATTGAAGTTGCACTGGTAATCACACACGGAACCAGTGCCCTGCTTATGCTTGAGGAACTCCTCTCTCTTTTGATCCATCGGACCCTCTGTAATATGATAAGCTCGGAAGGCTTTAGTGAACTCTTGCCATGTAACAACATGTTGAGCTTCTTGCATAGCCAAGAAATTTTCCCACCAGGAGTTAGCTGCTCCCTCCGGATGATAGGCAGCAAAAGTCACCCAATCAGCTTGAGCAACATGACCAACCTGAAGTTTACGCTCCATGGTGCGAAGCTAGTAGTCCGCATCAAGTGGCTTAGTGGAATAGCTGAAAACTGGCGGAGTGAGATGTGTGAAGTCCTTGATACCAACTTGATTGTTCTGGCATTGAGCAGTGTTGCGCTCAATCCTTTCAAGGAGCCTCATGTTGTCAGCACGGTTGGTTTCGTACATGGCCATGAGTTGAACCATGGACGGTGGTGGAGGAAGGTTGGAAGATTCACCCTCATTTGCGGCACCCTGAGCATGAGCATGGGTACGGGCACGAGAGGTATCACCCATCCTGAAAGAACAAAAGGGGATTAGATAAAGGATTCAAAGGAGCAAGACGAAAAGATGAACAAAGAAGTACTTGATTTAAAAGTATCATCTTATCAAGCATGGTAGTATCAAAGCATACTAATGTATACACTAACCAGCTGACTTACAAACCATGACAATGGAATGCTAAGATGTTACACACCAAGCAAAATGGAGATATCTTGGAACTCTGAGAATAGCAACCAAGTACGAAGTACTTCAGAAAAACAACCCTAAAACCACGATCCTAAAAGTTTTGAGATATAAGGTAAGGAATGAAAACCTTTCAAACCAAATAAGGTAAAAGAAACTACAACATCAGAAACACACCAGAGAAAGAGTAAAAAGAATCCTAGTCAGAGTTTCTGCAAATAGTTTTTAACTTTCAAATAGTTTTGTCAACTTCTAGACTCAACATCGACCAATAAAAGGGTTTCCTACAGGCAGTCCTGCTCTGATACCAAAACCTGTAGCACCCCCCGGGGTTAGGGTTAAACTAACCTCAGATTACCATCTAAGACAAGTTCAACTCCCAAACACGGAAGATCACAGTATGATTCGATAACATTACAGAACACAGGGATTCAACAACATAAGTTTAAACTCTTAACTGTAAGATCCCTCCTTTGTAAAGGAAAAAGGATCCCTGTGATTGCAATGCTAGTCCCTGGATCATTTCTAGCATCCACAGTTTAAGATGAAGTACACAGAAACAAAGGTCATTATTACAGTCATTCCAGAGACAAACATAGTCTTTACAACTCCAAGGCCACAGGCCTAGTACAAGAGTTTGAATAAGTAAATAAATAAAAGTCTTCATCTGCATGTGCCACAGGCAAACATGTTGAGTGTAGACTCATGACTCCTAATCCTCATCAGAGTAACCTGCAACATCACAAGTTACAGCCACAGTGGGTCAATACATTGGAATAGTATTGGCAAGTGATACCTTAGTATAATTTAGGTGGACTAGATACTATATGCAATTTGGCTAAGTGTAGCTTGGCTTGCTTTGCTCAAAGTAGGTTTTGCCTATTAGTTGAAATCACTAAGTTTTTCTTTGTCAAAACTTTTCCCAAGGAACCACCAATAGACATTGAGGTCCTTCACCCTTGTTCACCCCACAAGTTTTTACTTAGAAATTGGGATGAGGAGATTCTTGATAGCTTTCATGTCTTGATGCTCAAGTTGTCCTTTTCCAGGGACATGGTTAAGTACTTAGATTCTTCCATCTGCAGAGGTTGTGCACTTTCCCCACCAGACTTGATTTTCACCAAGACAGGACCTTTCAGAAGCCTTCCCTTAGACCAAATGGACGCGTTCCAACCTATCATCCCACTACCACCAACTGTCCAAATGGCTAAGTTCTAGCAACCTATGTGATCCAGGCAGAGCCCATATTGCAAAGTGGCTGCACTAGAAGCTTCTTAACACTTGGCCTCTAAAATCTCTTTGTTCCTGGGTGGCTTTCCACAAGTGAGATACACAAGGTAAACCATAGAAATGGGCCTTGTGTAACCACTCAACATAAACCATTCCTTCCATTCCACCCAGGTGTTTCATTTACTTAGTTGTTTTATTAGGCAAAACACAAGTCAAAAAGACTTAGAAATATTTTCATCATAGCATGTATATTTCACCAACCCTTGGTTGCTACTAGCTAGTCTAAGCATGGCATAGATAAGCATCTTAACTTAGAAATTTCTAGCAATTCTACAACTACTAGGATTTCCCAAAATGGCATATAAGCAAAATATAGCATGCAAGTCTAGCAAAATATTTCTAATGCTTAGTAGAAATCATAGGGATAAAATATTCGTGAAGCACCACTTGCCTTGGTAGTTTGGAGAGTAGCTACACTCCTCACAATCACAATCACTAGCACCAAAATCTACACAAAGAATCATAGCCACAAATCACATACAAAACATATACAAACAAAAATATATGAATGCATGCAATATGATATGTGATGATTTATAAAACTCACCCAAGCAAGTATACAGTACTGGTTCAAAAACAAGTTCAAAACTTGCCAAACAACAATTATTTAAACCTTAAATCATTTCTTAAATAATTCATATACTCAAATTAGCCCTACACATGTTTCTGTAAATAAAACCATTTTAACAGAAGCAAAACATTAAACACATTGCATATTTAGAAAGGGCTTGTTCTCCTGATTCCAATGATATAAAATTTGTCAAATTCTAACATGGGGATCAAAAGTAATAGCCTAAATAAATTCAAACATCTAATAGATTCAAATCCTGTTTTTAAATCTAAATAGCTGCCACGCGTCTTAACCTGATTGGCTGGTACCGCTTCGCTCAGGATCGCGTCTGTGAGCCGTTAGATCTACATAATCTGCATGGCCCAGATCTACCCGTAACGCTTCGATAAGTGATCTAATCTCACACGCTGGATCTAGATCCAACGGTCCTGGATCAAACGACCATAGCTGGGCGGCGCTGGCGGTGGCTACTGGCGGCGGCGAGCTCTGCCTATGGTGGCGCGGTGCTACAGGTGGCTCTGGGGTCGCTAGAGATGCTTACCAGAAATGTGATGATGCGCTGATGCTCAACCTGGCGACGGCTTGGCAAGGGGCGCTCTGTAGTGGCCGAGGAAGCTCGTCGGAGTTGCTGGCGGCGTCGGGCTTGGGTGGACGACGATGTTGGCGACGCTCCTGGTCACCCTAGCGCGAATAAATGGCATCAGGAGACGCACAAAACTACGGCGAACATGCTTGTGTGAAACAGAGGCGAAGGGGAACAAAGGGCTCACCAAATTTGATCGTCGGAGTTGAGGATGCCGTCGGGAGCTTGCAGCGTTTGACGCAGTCGACGACCTGGGGCAATACAGGATGAACCAGTGGGGTCAGTATGTGCGCGAGGAAGTTGTGAAGCGGCTCATATGAACCAAAGGGAGAGGGGCGCGTGGGGCTCACCGGAATTGGTCGCCGGAGAGCTCTCTGTCTGCGGCGGTGCGAGGATGAAGGCGGCCAGCATGGGGGCGCTCTGGGCTCGGAGTTTGGGGAAATGGAGAGGGGCAGAGGGGGTTTAAGTAGGCAAGGCGGGGGCGTGAATTACTCCTGCAATCAACGCGAATTGATGAGCAAATCAACCAGGTAACGCACAGCGTGATTTGGGGAAGAACACGTCGCGGTGGGGGTGGAGACGACGACGACGTGTGGGCCGTGGCTGTCAGCGAGAGAATCAGAGAGGGAGTGGGTCATGTCTGTCAGTCACTCAGCGGGTGCGGGGGTGAGTGAAAGAAAACGGTTCGCAGGGTGGGGGTGTTAGGCTTAGCTGGGCCAGTTGGGCCAGATTCGACTGAAGGCTTATGTTTTTCCTTTTAACCTTTTTCTTTTTCTGTTTGGTTTTTTTGAAATGAATTTCAACTCCAAATCAAAAGAGTTTGAATTAAAATATTCTCTAGGTTTTTATGATGTAAACCTTGCACTCAAATGTGTGACAAACACTACTGTTTAACCAAAACACTTTGATCAAATGAAATTAAAAATAAAACCAAGCCTTTATAATATATATACAATAGGCATAATATTGGTTTTATTTACTCATTTTGTTTTGAAACTTTGTTCAAACTTTTGATGGTGCCTAAGTTTGAATTTCAAACCTTACTGAACAAAACAAGTACTCTTCTCATTGAAAGGTAGCACTAAGGCTAGAGCAACTTACATGAAATCATAAGCATAAATACTTCTGTTTTGAAAAGATTTGTTTGAAATGAAATTCATATGATCATGGATGCATGGATGATATGCATGAGTTTGAAACATGATTTTAGGGATGTTACATTAACAGATTAAGATATTAGAGTTATTACAAACCAGAGGTCATAGACCCAACATTACATCACACAGCGAAAGCAAATTATGTTGTTCTACACAACAACTTAGCAAAAGGCCTAAGAGGCCATAAACAACTTAGCAAAAGGCCTATTCAGTTGCAACCAGATCCTATGTAGAAAAACAACAATGGCGCAAGGCTGAGTACGAGAATGTACTCCGCAAGACTTAGATAACCTAGTATCTACATGCTCTGGCTAGAAAGGCTTTCTCGTAATTTTCTTTTGCGGAAAGCAATCTTTAGTTGTAAACAAGAGAGATAAGAGGCTCGTCTACTCAAAATCTTTTAAAAGGGATGAGATAGCGACTTCTTCATCTTGTTCATCACATCTCGATAACCACCAGCTTCATCAGAACCTCCTATCTAGGATCACCCCCCCCTCGACCCGGAGGAAGCATCCTTAAGCACACATGGATCAACACGTTTTATAGTGGTAAGAGTTATCTATGATCTTAGAATCTGGTCACCAAGCATTCATAACTGTGAACACGGCTTTTCGAAAAGATTAATACCCTGCAGGGGTGTACAACTTTACCCACACGTACCAACCGACTCTTAATGCCAAATATTATTAGCCCTCTTCCTTGGAGGGCCGGCAGAGGGTGGTTGACCAAGACCTTTACCTTGCTTTCGCCGAGACCATGAGTCACGCAATAAGTATGATTCCGCCGTAACGGGTCAAATCCCGAAGCCGGTACTTAAAGATGTGAGGCGAGGTTGGTTCACCAGGGGCTCCATCGACCCCAAGCAACCGCGGCCACGCTTCCCTACCTGTTATGATGCACCTCCACCACCTCCTCTTTCAAAAATGTTTTCAATGCGTATGCCAGCTGGAAAGCCCGAACTATGTGACTCATGGAATCTACTAGGCAAGTTAGTCAGTCTAGGGGTTCCTGCGGTGACCCAGCATACCACTGCATGTGTAGTACACTATAGTCGTTAACATGACATCCACATAACACCGTTCCGTAAATATCACATCCCTCAGAGTGGTACAACAGAAACATTGCGGGTCCATATTACAAAAGTACACACATTATTATTATTACAATACCGGAAGTTCAAGACTTCATAAAGATCCAACTTACAAACCAAAATATAAGATGTTCAGCAGAAATTTAAAAGTAACAACTCCGACTAGGAGTGGGGCTCAACAGCTTATTCTATAGGGTTCATGTTGCTCGGCTCCGTTAGTTACTACTAACTAGATACTTAAGTGGACTCGTTCTCATCAACACCGTAGCGGATCTGGTAGTCCACGCCTTCAACTCATTCAGATAGATCAGGTTCCTCGTACAACACGTCTTCTTGGCATTCGGCTGCATACTGTTATGGTCGGACTCCAGTATACATGAAAGAGGCTCAGTTAGGGGCTTATCCCAAGTTATCTAGGGTTTAGAGGAGCTCCCTCCTATATAAACGCATGTACCCCTTTGATTATAAGCAGACAATAAACATATTCTATTGTCGTCTCCCTCAGGAGACAGGAGCCCCAAACCCTAGCCGCCGCCGCCTCCCTCTCGTAGCGACGGCGCCCAGCCGTCGGCGTCTGCGCCTCCACCCTCACTTCCACCCCTATAATCTACGTCCGAGATCTGGTAGAACCATAGCCTCTACCAATTTGTATCAGATTGCTTTGGTTCGATGAGTTCATCCGGCCTCCCCACCACCGCTGCCGCCTCCACCGACACGGCCACCGCCACCTCGCAGCAGCCGCCGGCCAACTTGGGTCCTCTCGCCTCGGGCGCCGCGGCCCTGGCAGCCGATGCAGCCACCGTCCTCTCTCCGGCGGAGATGTCGTCGGCGATCCGCGACCTCACCCTGGCGGTCTCGAACCTACGGACCTTCCTCCAGGCTCCATACGCGCCACCACCGCCACCGCCTCCGCTGGCGTCGCCCTTCGCACCAACACCACCGTCCACCGCCGCGCCCCAGTGAATCCCGATCACCCAGATCAGGTTCCCGCCGTCGCCGTCCGCGCCGCCGACGTGGATCGACACGCCGATCTACACGTCGGTGCCGCCACAGCCGACGGTGCTGCCGCCGCCCGCCACCACCTTCGGCGGGTATACTGACCCATACGCCGGGAGCTCCATGGTGTCGCAGTACTCTCCTCCCACCTCGACGGGTTGCCACGAGAGCGCCTACACGGCCTCGCCGCACGTACAGCAGTCGCCTCGCTTCACCAAGATGGAGTTCGCCACCTACGACGGAACCGTCGACCCCCTGAACTGGCTCAATCAGTGCGACCAGTTTTTTCGGGGGCAGCGGACCATGGCGTCCAACCGCACGTGGATCGCCTCCTACCACCTCTGTGGCACCGCATATACGTGGTACTATGCCCTCGAGCAGGACGAGGGCGGGATGCCTTCGTGGGAGTGCTTTTGCGACCTATGCCTCCTCTGGTTTGCCCTCCCCCCCCCCCGTACGTCGGAGCCGCCTGGCCGAGCTCGGTCGCCTCCCCTTCACCACCTCAGTGTAGGACTTCGCCGACCGCTTCCAGACGTTGGCCCGCCATACGCCTGGCATCACGGCTCGCCAGCACGCCGAGCTCTTCGTCGGCGGCCTCCCCAACCACATCCGCGTCGACGTCGAGATGCGCGACCCCCAGGACCTGCAGACGGCAATGTACTACGTGCATGTGTACAAGCAGCACGCCAACGCCATGCAGCAGGCGTTCCCAGGCTGCGGTGCGCGTCCCCCGACCCGCCCCGCACCGGCGGCCGCCACCCCGACACGCCCTGCTCTGTCGGCCGCTACTTCCGCCGCCCCCGCGCCGACACGTACCTTCCGGCGCTTGACGTTAGCCGAGCAGCTCGAGCGGCACCGCAAGGGCATGTGCTTCAACTGCGACGAGCCGTATGCGACGGGTCGTACATGCACCCGTCTATTCTACTTGGAGACCATCGACGACGCGAAGGTATAGGCCCTCACCGCGGAGCTCGAGACCACCACACTCTCTGAGGCCGGTGTCACGACCTACGGGCCGGTCGATGCGACCGCCTTCGTCGTCTCCCTTCATGCCTTGGCAGGCATCAAGACAGTGAAGACGATGCTGCTTCCAGTGACGATCAACGGGGAGCATCTCACCGCGCTCGTGGACACGGGCTCGACGCACAACTTCTTGTCCAGGGACGCCATGTGCCGCCTCTCACTTCAGCCGGCGGGCGCAGAGAAGTTCAGCGTCACCGTCGCCAACGGGGACCGCCTTACGTGCTACGGCGTGGCACGGTAGGTTCCCGTCCTCATCGGCGATGAGCCCTTCTCCATCAGCTGCGTCGGCATCGACCTTGGCTGCTACGACTTCATCCTCGGCGTCGATTTCCTGTCCACACTAGGCCCCATCCTTTGGGACCTCGACGGGTTGTCCCTCATCTTCTGGCGCGCAGGGGGCCGTCGCGTTCAGTGGACAGGCATCGGCGGCTCCGGCGCCGCGACCCCGCAGCTTCAGTTGATGGAGGCCGCACTTGACGAGGCGCATCCGCTCCTGGCCGACCTCCTACAGCAGCACAACGACATCTTCGATGAGCCACAAAGCCTCCCACCCGCGCGGCCCTGTGACCACCGCATCCACCTGCTGCCGGACACGGCGCCTGTCGCAGTGCGCCCTTATCGGTACCCCCAGCTGTAGAAGGACGAGCTTGAGCGCCAGGTGGCGGTCATGCTCGCGCAGGGCATCATCTGGATTTCGACATCGTCGTTCTCCGCCCCGGTGCTCCTTGTGCGCAAGCCCGACAGCACATGGCGCTTCTGCATCGACTACCGCGCCCTCAACGCCATGACGTCCAAGGACAAATTCCCCATCCCCGTAGTGGATGAGCTCTTGGACGAGCTACACGGGGCGGGCTTCTTCACCAAGCTCGACCTGCGCTCGGGCTATCATCAGGTGCGCATGCACCCGGACGACATCGACAAGACGGTGTTCCGTACTCACCATGGCCACTTCGAGTTCCTGGTGATGCCGTTCGGCCTCTCCAACGCACCAGCAACCTTCCAAGCCCTGATGAACGACATGCTCAGCCCATACTTGCGCCATTTTGTGCTTGTTTTCTTTGATGACATTCTTATCTATAGTTCATCCTGGGCAGAGCACCTACAACACGTGGCCATCATCTTCAACGAGCTTCGAGCGCATCGTCTCCACCTCAAGTGCTCGAAGTGCTCGTTCGGCACGACCTCCCTCGCGTACCTGGGGCACGTCATCTCGGCGGAAGGTGTTGCAATGGACGCAGACAAGGTTGCCGTCGTCGCCGCGTGGCCGACCCCGCGGGTTCTCCGCAGCTTCTTGGGCCTCGCTGGCTACTATCGGAAGTACATCCGGGACTTCGGCCTCATCGCCGCGCCACTGACGCACCTCCTTCACCGCGACGCCTTCTCCTAGGACAAGGAGGCGACTACGGCATTTGAAGCTCTCCAACGGGCGCTCATGACGGGACCCGTTCTCCAGATGCTGGACTTCATCATGCCATTCGTGGTGGACTGCGATGCCTCCGGCATCGGTTTCGGCGTCGTCCTCCACCAGGGCGAAGGGCCGCTAGCCTTCTTCAGCCGCCCCTTCGCTGCTCGCAATCACAAGCTCGCGGCATACAAACGCGAGCTTATCGGGCTGGTCCAGGCGGTGCGCCACTGGCGACCTTACCTTTGGGGCCGGTCGTTCCGTGTGCGTACGGACCACTACAGCATCAAGTTCTTGCTGGACTAGCGCCTCTCCACCGTCCCGCAGCACTAGTGGATCAGCAAGCTCTTCGGCTTCGACTTCACCGTCGAGTACCGCCCCGGCCGTCTCAACACGGTCGCCGACGCCTTGTCCCGCCGTGACACTGAGGATGTCACAGACGACGTTGCCACGATGGGCGCCGTCCTGTGCATCCGCTCCGGGCCGTCCTTCGCCTTCATCGACGACATCCGCCGGGCAACTTCTACTGCCGCGGACGCACAGGCGCTCCGCGAGCGCCTTGACACCGGTGAGATGGGGCGCCATGGCGCCTGGACGATGGCCTGCTTATACACGGGAGCCGCCTCTTCGTGCCCGACCATGGTGACCTGCGCCACCAGGTCTTGTCCCTGGCACACTCTGCAGGACACGAGGGCGTGCAGAAGACCCTTCATCGCCTCCATGCTGATTTCTACATCCCCGGTGATGGTTCGCTGGTCCGTGACTGGGTGCGGTCATGCGTGACATGCCAGCGGAACAAGACGGAGACACTGCGACCCACGGGTCTGCCACAGCCGCTGGACGTACCCTCCCAGGTGTGGGGAGATATCTCCATGGACTTCATCGAGGGCCTTCCCAAGGTGGGCGGCAAATCCGTCATCCTCATGGTGGTTAACCGCTTCTCCAAGTACACGCACTTCATCGCCCTCGGTCACCCCTATACAGCCGCATCCGTGGCGCGGGCCTTCTTCAATGGCATCGTCCGCCTCCACGGTTTTCCTTCGTCCATCGTTAGCGAATGTGATCCTGTGTTCATAGGTCATGTGTGGCGGGATCTCTTTCGGCTAGCTGGCGTGAAGCTCCGCATGAGCACGACATTTCACCCTCAGATGGCGGCCAGTCCGAGGTGGTCAACAAGGTGATTGCCATGTATTTGCGATGTGTTACGGGTGATCGTCCACGAGCTTGGGTAGACTGGTTGGCGGGGTGGAGTACTGCTACAACACCTCCTATCACTCCGCCCTGCATGCCACGCCTTTCGAGGTAGTCTATGGGCGCCCATCTCCGGCGATGCTTCCTTTTGAGCCTGGCATGGCTCGGTCCGAGACGGCGGGCGACTTACTCCGCACCCTCGACGAGATCCTGACTGAGGCGCGCCAGCGTCTTCTCCAAGCACAACAGCTGACCAGGAAGTACTATGATGCTCATCATCGAGAGGCAGAGTTCGCGGTGGACAATTGGGTGTGGCTGCGCCTCCTTCACAGGACCACCCAGTCCCTGGACCCGCGCTCTAAGCGCAAATTGGGACCCTGCTACGCCGGTCCCTTTCGTGTGCTGGAGTGTGTTGGAACACTCGCATACCGCCTTGAGCTGCCAGCTGGGTCTCGCCTCCACAACGTCTTCCATGTTGTCTTACTGAAGGCCTACCGCGGGGACCCTCCTGCAGTGCCACCGGCCCTTCCTCCTACTTCGAATGGCCAACTTCTGTCGGCTCCCGCGAGGGTGGAGAAGGTGATGCAGGCACAGCAGCGTCGCGGCGTGTGGCATGTCTTGGTGCAGTGGGCCGGCCTGCCCGAGGAGGAAGCAACTTGGGAGCAGCTCGACGATTTCTGCCAGCAGTTTCCAGATGTTCAGCTCGAGGACGAGCTGTTTGAGAAGGCGGGGAGAGATGTTATGGTCGGGCTCCAGTATACACGAAAGAGGCCCAGTTAGGGGCTTAGCCCAAGTTATCTAGGGTTTAGAGGAGCTGCCCTCCTATATAAACGCTTGTACCCCTTTGATTGTAAGTAGACAATAAACATATTATGTTGTCGTCTCCCTCAGGAGATGGGAGCCCCAAACCCTAGCCGCCGCCTCCTCCCTCTCGCAGCGACGGTGCCCAGCCGCCGGCGTCTGCGCCTCCAGCCTCTCCACCCTCACTTCCACCCCTATAATCTATGTCCGAGATCTGGTAGAACCATAGCCTCTACCACATACATTGGAACATCTTCGGGATCCTCAGAGTCTAAGCAAGGGATCAAAGGAAAGGATGAGTAACAGTGTTACCCAACAAGTTCATTATATGCAAGGTGGGAAGTTTGATGCTTTAACTACCACCTCGTATTATAAATCCTTGGATCTATGCAGTTTTTGTAAATCTTTCTTCAAAGGTTGATTTTATGCCGAAAAACTATGACAATCAGCCTTCACAGGTTGACCAGAACTTTCATGGAGTTCCTTTCCTGCCGCGTTCGTAGCTCCTTCCCGGAACAGGGAGTAACAAGTTATAGTTCTTACACTCTGCAGAGTTGCATTACTTTACCCATGAGAGATCAACTCCTTGTTGCACAACCGGGCGTACTTTCCCGTCCACAATTCCATGATGTGGGGCCCAGTAGTTGGTCCAAGCCAATCACTGCCCCCTTCGCGACCCCGCATGCCTCCTTGGTGTGCACCATGCCCACATAATGAATTACGGCAATGGTTTGTACAAACCGTTAGATGTCAGAACTATCGTGGGACGTTGAGGGTTCCCAACCATATGCTGCATATCCTCTACAAATTACCAATTAATATGCACGCTACAAGGATAACAGCCACGACCTGCACATCCGGCTTCATGCGAGAGGAAGAAGATACAACTGACTTCTCTATCCCATTCCAAATCTCATGGCTAACGAGTAATATACGGCGCTAGAATCACTGATGTCAGGGGTTATTAAGTCCCTATTTGATCATCATTGTTGCAATTAGAACTCTAAGTTCTATTGCTCCATTATATCACCACTTAGGATGATATCTATGATTTCTTTGTTTATGAAAATAATATTTTCTTTCTTTTATAATATATAAGATAACACACAATTTCCAAATACTTTAATAACGACTCTTCAAAGGACATGAGCAAGTGATGAACTTGCCTTGTGATGGCAAGGTAGTGAAGTATGATGCTTGCACTGGACCTTAAGCTTCTAGTTCTACAAAAACATCATTATTGCCCGGTAAGGACAATATTTAAAGAAGCAAAATGATTATGCAAGTAATATAATGCATTCTTTAATTCTATATGCATTTTCCCTATATAAGGTGCCTTTTAATAAAGCATTTATAAATATTAAATTTTTATATTTATTGCATATATTGAATTATTTTATTTTATTTCCCTTTTATTTGAATTTTATAGATTTAATAATTCTTTTAGGAATTATTAATTATACTTTAAACTTTATAATTAAATATTTATTTAGTATTTTTCAAAAATACTATAATATTAATAAATAATGAAAGTGATTTTTTTATCACCTTTCAATAATTTTATAAAATTCCATAAGGAATATATAAATTACAAAATTCTTATAAAATTTTAAGTGTTCAAAACTTCATATTTTATTTTATTTGAATAGATTGAATTATTGTGAATCCAAAAATATTTTATTTATAATTTTTGGACTATTATTTTATTTTCTATAATTTTATTGAGATCAGGGGTATTTTGGTCTTTTCCAATTGATCAAAAGATTTATTAAATAACCTGGGCTGGCCCCTTGGGCTTATTGGGCCAAGGTGGCCCAATAGGGCAGGGACAAATGACTACCCCGAAGGGTTTTGGCCCACCCAGACCACTCTGCCTCCCTCTTTCTCCCTCGACCTTATCTCCTCCTCCTCTGACTCACCCCCGTGGCTGGCGATGCCACCACCGTCGATTCTCGCAATCGTCGGCCGTTCTGGCCGCTGCCATGGTGCGGGTTGGGGTTGTCGACGATGCTCGTTCGTTCTATCCATTTGAATTTGACTCTGGGGCTTCCCCGTGGTCAGTTCCACCCCATTCCCGAACCCTAGGGTTCGGAAAAGAAGATGTCGCTGCCGCCGCGATCCCGCCTGCGGTGGTGTGCTGGTCTCGTGCACTGCTGCGGCCTCTGTCGTGGCAGGTGCAGGTTGTAGCGCCCCTTTGGGTGCTCCCTGTGCCGCCGCGGTGCGTCGTCCCCTCTTCTTCCTCTTCGATTCATCAGCGAGGACCTCGGGTAAGTTATCTTTGTGGTGTTTGTCCATGCTACTGCAATGATTCTCCCTATGTATCTAGTGGCTTTCATGTCGAGTGACTATGTTCTGGTCGGGTTAATCTCTGGATTAGGTTTCCTCACCCCCTATGGACCATATCTATGATGTGTTAGATCTAGTGTTGATCATATTTGATCATGGGAAAATATTGTTTGCTAGGATTGATGATTAATAGTAGCTTTGTTGCTGCTAATTGCCTATCAGATTAATTCTAGTGGTAATCCACCATGATCCATGCTAGTGTATCAATGAAATCCTTGATTGGATTATGTTGTTGATCTAAGAGTTTACTCTACTGTCAGATTGCTTATACTAACAGTAGTTGCTTACTACAATTATACTATTGGCTTGTCTGAGATTATACTCACTGAATCAAATCATTGCTTGCAATGATTTTTTTGTGGATGTATGAATTTAAGATTGATTCCTGGCACTTGGCTTCAGGAAAATGATATGTAATGGTTTGTCCCTTTTCCTGTGGGAACTAAGCAAGATGATTTTAGCTCATTAAGAACTTGTCCTTGTGATACCATTGTATTCTGGCACACAAGTGATTGGGTTTTTCTTTCTGGCTTAGCTTGATCATGCTTGTGATTTGAACTCATAAGATGATATGAAAGATTTCTTATCTTTCCTGCCTATGATGTTGGTCTGAGGCTCTAGGATTTAATTCCTAGTTAGTTGGGCAATAATTTGTTGTAAACTTATGGGATTAGAGGTGCTACTCTCTCTTCTAAGAGATGTGCCCTGATCTGTTAAGATCAAATGAAAATGATCTAAGTTGTTAATACTGAACCCAGTGATGCTGGTCTGAGGGTTTAGTGTTTGTGGTTGAGCTTGATTTATTATCCTTATACTTGAAATCTCTAGGATAGATTCACCCTCTTAGGTGCATATTGAGAGATCATTACATAAAGCAACACATGCTTTTGTTTAGATATTCTGATGAAAGCATGTGATGGTTTTATGAGGCTCACCACAGATTCTGATGTGGATGTAGTAGATTAATGATCTGGATCTTGATCTAGGCTCCTGAGCTTGCTCTTGAGCTTGCCTGCTCCTCCTAGCTCTTGGGCTTGACCTTGCTGTCCACCAGATACATTCCCCTCCTTATGTCACCATCCTAGTGATGTTTGGGTTGATCTGGGTGGTTGGTTTTGGCTGTTGTTCTTGGTTTGCTTGTTGTTCACCCTGGCTGTGTTGTGGTGTGGTGTAGTGGAGTGATGCACTGAGGTGCTTCTCCACGGCTGTGCTGTGGTTTTGTGATCCTGGTTGTGCTTGTGTGGTAGACAGCACACCATCTGCATGCTTGTGTGTGTGCAGTCTGTGTGCCTGCTATGCACATATGGATAAGTTCAGAAAGTTTGAACTTACTATTACCAATCTACTTTTACCTTGGCTGGTGAATTGGTCCCTTTTGGCTGTCATTGGTGAAACTTGCCCCTTTTTAACATTTCTCAATGATGAGTTGTCAAGTGCACCTCACTGACATATCTAAGAGAAATATACTAACACTAATCCAGTTTTGTTTTCTTATTTATTCTCTGTTTTGCAGGTACAAAGATAAAGATGAAGATTTAGTGTAGTTTTAGATATAGGATAGTTAGTAGAGATATAAATGTAATTTTCTTAATTTTTGTAATTTTTTCTTTTATAATACTTGTAATCTTTATTTGGTTCATTTGTAATAAAGATTATATATTTATTAATAAAGAATATTCTTTTTCTTTATTCTTTTTGTAAGTAGTGAAGTTTTGAATAAATTCAGTAGGTTCATTCTTTGTAACTTATTTATGTATATAAAATGAATTTCATATACAATATTGTTTTTAGATAAGATTTAAGTTATAATACCTTTTTCTTAATTAATTTAAGATTCAGATCTTATATCAAAATCATTTAAATTATAAAACACTTAAGTTTTACAAATCCAAACTCATTTCAAAACACACATAATTCCTTTTAAGATCATATCAAAGTTTATAGCAATCCTCCTTTAAGACTAAACCTACTCTCAAAGTAAGAAAGAAACATTGATCACTCCAGGTTTTTATTTGGCAAAAATTTTACCCATATTTTCTCAAATGAATACATGCAACAATACATATTTCTAAATCTACCCTTCGTTAGGTCCTATATGCTAGAATGTTACAGTTCCCAAGCCCCGTGTGGTTGTACGCTCGTCTCGGTTCCAAAGGCAAGAACTCAGTTCCTAGTGGTGGCGAGCATGGGACTACGAAAACCACACCCAATGTGGCCTCCAATACAAGCCTTAGCATATTTAGTTAACTCCTTTGATGGTTTCACCATCTCCTACCTCACTACCTTCCTTGCACCTCTGATTCGTCATTGAATAGATCCAAACGTTGTTTCTATGCTTGGCTAAGCTGTCGGTAACAAAATCTCTACAACGCTCACATGCCAAACCTAGGTATGCTAGGAGAAGTGGATCAGGAGTATAAGGCTACAAAAGGGAAACAGTGCAGCAGATACGTAACGCTAGCTACTGACAAAAGACCACATTGGAATTTGTGCATCATAGCAAGAAAGTAATATACTTTATAAAATATAGGTTCAGAATGAGAGGCTACGCTTGCCTTGTCCGTCAGTAGACATGTATGGATCGTCGATGTTGTTGACTTCAGCTTCGGGCTCGGATCCTATCGCGAAGAACCAACACTGGAAAGAGAGCTAAAAATCAAGACATGGCATCGATGCAATGCGCAAACAAGGATGATGATATGACAAGTTGAATTGCATTGAAATGAAACCCTAAGTCATGCTTGACAACTTAAACGGGGTTCCGAGGGTTGAAAACCCTAACTCGGAAAACTTCGGAGACACATGAGAGGGGTTGATTTTGTTCTCTATTTAAACTTGTCATTAAAGTTGTTGATCAATGTATGATTATAACTTAAACAGGTAGAACTCATTTTTCTTAACATTTTGATATATTATTTGTATTTTTCTGACTTATAAATAATAAGTTATTGAATTTTCAATATTTAAATCATTTTCTGAAATATTTAAACCTTTATTGCATCAGGCTGACGTCATAATACAACCTAGGGCTTTTGTTACCACATCTGAACCTACCCACAGTGACTGACTGGTGGGGCCGGAGCCACATCAGCAACTACACGCGCAAAGTGGGGGTCAGGGAGTTTCTCACCGGGGCTAGCTCTAGCCAGAGGGGTTGACTGATGGGGCCTAGCCATGCAAGCAAGCCACGCAGACTCAACGCAGGAGCCACATCGTGGCCACGTAGGCTCGACGGCGGCGGCGGCTTAGGTGCTCATGGCTACGGCGACTGGGGACGCGTGGGACAGCGAGGGAACGTGCGTCTGGCCTAGCACGACGCGGCCGACCTCATAGTGGTGGCGCCGCCCTGTTTTGGCAACCACCGCTTCGGCAATGACGGCCTCTGAAGGTGAGCGGCGGTTGCGTTCGTCGACACAACAACATAAAGCACGGGAGGGAGAGAAAGAGGGTCCTTACAGACCAGAAGCTCACCCCGAAGCGATCTGAGGCGACGACGAGGCTCGAGGAGGCCGGAATCGATAGCAAAGACGACGGCCAGGGTCGGTGAGGGAGGTCACGATTAAGTCGATTGGGGATGCGCACGGCTCCGTGGCTTGGATAGGAAGAACAAGTCCAGCACGGCGATGTCGTCGGTGGCCACGGCTCAGCCTAGGAC
Organism: Avena atlantica; assembly: GCA_910589765.1. Lineage (NCBI taxonomy): Eukaryota > Viridiplantae > Streptophyta > Magnoliopsida > Poales > Poaceae > Avena > Avena atlantica. The sequence goes on from OU342738.1 coordinate 375,936,388, forward strand.
GGTCAGGAACGGCGAGGAGCTGCCGGCAGGGTTTCGGACCGGCAGCGGGAGAAGAAGAGGGAGGTCGGGGAGAGAGGGGGAATAAATGAGGATGGCCAGGGCGTCTCCACGAGGTTCTTATCCTCCCCAGGGGCGGCGGGGCGCTGTGATTCGGGCGAGGATCGGGTGACGGCGGTGCAGACACGCAGGAGCTTCGCCGGCGTCCTTCTGGCGAGGAAGAAGAAAGGGGAAAGAGAGGTGAAGGGGTACGGGCTGCGTGGGCTGGCTTGGGCCGCTGACTTGCGCACGCGAGCAGCAGGAAAGGGAAGAGTGAGATGGGACACGGCCCAGTTGCGGCTGCTGCTATTTTATTTTCCAAAAACTGTTTTCTTTTTCTGTTTTTGGCATTTCCTCTTTGAACTTTTAATTTTCAAACTGTTTTGAATCTTTTCAAAGTACCACGAGCTTTCATAAATCATTCAAACTGTTGTGGGGCCCTCATAAACAATTGGGCTTCACATTTTGTCATTTTCAAAATTCAAACTATTTGAATGTGGGTTCAGAGAGAGGGAAAGAATTTAGGGTTTTGGGTTTTGCAAATGTATTTTAATTCACATACTTGATTTGATGCATATCTTTTATTGATTTAAACAGATGCATGCAGTGCTAAAGTACTATTTACATATCTTACAAGCTTGGGTTGTTACAGATGTCCTAGTTTCTGCAATTCTGAAACTAGCAGCAGAACTTATATGATCAAATCTAGCCTCATACTCACAGTTTTGATTTTGTATGTCATAGAGATGTGCTTGCAATTGGTTGGTGGTTTGATGGAGTCATAAGATCTCTTCTCGGAGTTTAGCAACTTCTCCCTCATGCTTGGTGATGAGTTCTAAACTTATCTTGTGAATAACATCCACTTCGCGTTCTGCCATCTTCTTGTACCTAAAAACTTCTTTTTCCGATGCTTCCATCCTGTCTTCCAGGTTGCCTTCTCCTTTAGGGCCTTGAACTTCTTTCATATGTACCTTCCCCTCTTTGAGGATCAACTCTTTGGGGTGGATCCTCAACTCATACATGTACGGGTTGAGGACATCCGCAGAGGAATCCTCCGTGGGTGATCCAGAGGAAGACATGGAGGCTCCAAATCTGAGAATTTTCCTGACAGAAACAGATCGAAAACGAAAACACGACGAGAACATGATGCAAGAACCTTGGGGAACCCGGGGGTTATATATTACGAAGTTTCAATGCATAAGGAAGGTTTTGACACAAAAACGAAGTGGAGACAGAGTTCGAGGGTGGAACACCCCCTCAGGTGCGGCAAGGCTGGGCTCGCGCCTGGGGTGGGTTTGTCCACCCCGGGCTCCGTTTCCTCTTCAGTTTCGTCTCATAACTTTCCTTATATATTAAAAACATCAAAAATATAAAAAGATTGGGGTTTCACGAACCTTCTGTTTTTACCACTTTTACCTATTTAAAGACAAACTCTGCAGTTTCTGGTGTTTGGTTCTTGATAAATTCTTCTGGAGTCACCATTTGAATGACATCCACTTCTTCATTGTAATAATCTCTAGAAATATAATGTTTTAGTCTTTGACCATTAACCACCTGTGTTGTGTCATCCTTTAGAGAAGAGATTTTGATGGCACCTGAATGGTACACTTACTTGATAACAAAAGGTCCTTCCCATTTGTAGAGTAATTTCCCTGCAAAAAATCTGAGACGAGACCTATACAAAAGAACTTTCTCACCAACATGGAACTCCCTTTTGAGAATCCTACTAGCATGCCATCTTTTTACTTTTTCCTTAAAGAGCCTAGCATTCTCGTAAGCTTCCCCTCTCCACTCATCTAGATTACTTAAGTCGAGCAGTCTTTTCTCACTAGCAAGTCTAAAATCTCTATTCAACTCTTTCACTTCCCAATAAGATTTGCGTTCTAATTCTAGTGGCAAGTGACAAGCTTTCCCATAGACCATTTTGTAAGGAGACATCCCCATAGGATTTTTATAAGCAGTTCTATAAGCCCACAAAGCGTCATTCAACTTTTTAGCCCAATTTTTTCTAGACCTATTAACAGTCTTTTGCAAGATAGATTTAATTTCTCTATTGGAAAGTTCTACTTGCCCACTAGTCTTGGGGTGATAAGGTGAAGCTATTATGTGGTTTACATCATACTTAGCGAGAGTTTTTCTAAAACCCCCATGAATAAAATGGGAGCCCCCATCAGTCATGAGATATCTAGGTACACCGAATCTAGGAAAAATGACATCTTTGAGCATTTTCAAAGAGGTCTTACCATCAGCACTGCTCGTAGGTATGGCTTCTACCCACTTCGTAACATAGTTAACATCAACAAGAATATGAGTATACCCTTTTGAAGGAGGAAAAGGCCCCATAAAGTCGAATCCCCAACAATCAAAAGGTTCGATAACAAGAGAATAATTCATAGGCATTTCATTGCATCTAGGGATGTTACCTACTCGTTGGCATTCATCACAGGATAAGATAAACTTCCTTGCATCTTTAAAAAGAGTAGGACAATAAAATCCAGATTGTAAAACCTTCTGTGCGGTCTTATCCCCCGCATGGTGTCCTCCATACGTACTGCCATGACATTTCCTCAATATCTCTTGTTGTTCAAATTCTGGAACACATCTTCTCATAACGCCATCTACTCCTTCCTTATATATGTGTGGGTCATCCCAAAAGTAATGCCTTAGATCATAGAAGAATTTCCTTCTTTGCTAGGCTGTAAAGGTCGGAGGGAAATACTTGGAAACAATAAAGTTAGCATAATCAGCATACCAAGGATTCTCATGTGGACTTACCCTTATTGCAGCTAACTGCTCATTTGGAAAATTATCATTAACAGGTAAAGGGTCAAAAGAAATGTTTTCCAAACGAGATAAATTATCAGCAACAGGATTATTAGCACCTTTCCTATCCATAATATGCAGATCAAACTCTTGCAAAAGCAACACCCACCTTATAAGCCTAGGCTTAGTGTCCTTCTTTGTCATAAGGTACTTAATAGCTGCATGGTCAGTATGAATAGTAACTTTAGAATCAACAATATAAGGTCTAAACTTATCACAAGCAAAGATTACAGCTAAGAACTCTTTTTCAGTAGTAGCATAATTCTTTTGAGCAGCATCTAGAGTCTTGCTAGCATAATGAATAACATTCAGCTTCTTGTCAACATGTTGTCCAAGGACAGCACCCACAGCAAAGTCACTAGCATCACACATGATTTCAAAAGGTAAACTTCAATCAGGTGGTTGGACTATAGGATTAGTTGTTAAAGCTTTCTTCAAAGTTTCAAAAGCTTCCTTACAATCATCATCAAAAACAAAAGGTACATATTTTTGAAGAATATTAGTAAGGGGCTTTGAAATTTTGGAGAAATCTTTAATAAACCTCCTATAGAAACCAGCATGACCTAGGATACTACGAATACCTTTGATATCTCTAGGGCAAGGCATCTTCTCAATTGCTTCAATTTTGGCTCTGTCAACTTCAATGCCTCTTTCAGAGATCTTTTGTCGAAGAACAATCCCTTCATTGACCATAAAATGACATTTCTCCAGGTTAAGAACAAGGTTGGTTTCCTCACATCTCTGCAAAACTTTATCAAGGTTGTGCAAACAGTTATCAAAAGAAGTTCCATAGACGGAAAAATCGTCCATGAAAACCTCTACAATTTATTCACAAAATCCATGAAAGATAGCAGACATACATCTCTGAAAGGTAGAAGGAGCATTACATAAACCAACAGGCATACGCCTATAAGCATAAGTACCATAAGGACAAGTGAAAGTGGTTTTCTCCTGGTCCTGTGCTTTCACAGCGATTTGAGAAAACCCAGAATAACCATCAAGAAAGCAAAAGTGAGTCTTTTTGGACAGCCTTTCAAGCATTTGATCAATAAAGGGAAAAGGATAATGATCTTTCTTGGTAACTTTATTAATGTTTCTAAAATCAATGCACATTCTATACCCAACCACTACTCTTTGGGGTATAAGCTCATTATCCTCATTAGGCACAACAGTTATTCCCCCTTTCTTGGGAACACAATGAACAGGGCTAACCCATTGACTATCAGCAATAGGATAAATAATACCACCATCAAGGAGCTTTAATACCTCATTTCTTACCACTTCCTTCATTTTAGGATTTAGACGGCGCTGGTGCTCAACAACTGGTTTTGCATCAGGCTCAATATTAATAGCATGATGACATATAGTGGGAGAAATTCCTTTTTAAATCATCAAGAGTATAACCCATAGCTCCTCGGTGCTTCTTCAATACCTCCAATAGCCTTTCTTCTTCCTTCCCTGAAAGTTTAGAACTAATAATAACAGGATATGTCTTCTTATCATCAAGATAAACATATTTAAGATCATCGGGTAAAGGTTTTAATTCGAAAACAGGATCCCCTTTGGGTGGTAGTGTGGTACTCAAATCTTCCACAGGTAAATTATGCTTAAGTAACTCAGGCTGATGAAGGAAAACCTCATCAATCTCATTTCTTTCCTTCATAAAGGCATCACTTTCATGATCTTCCATGCATGAATTGCTGCAAAGCATTGTTAGGAGGAAGAGAAATAGCAGACAATTGTTCAACCTTGAAATCCTCATCGGGTAATTCATTTTCATAAGGGGTTTTGGTAAATTTGGAAAAGTTAAACCCATAATATTCTCCATCAAACTTAGTCAAAACTTTTTCCTTCCTAAAATATATGATAGCCCCACAAGTATTAAGGAGGGGTCTACCAAACATGATAGGATAGGTTTTACTAGATTCTTTACCAAGTACCAGAAAATCAGTAGGATATTTAATCTTACCACAAAGGACCTCCACATCTCTTACAATACCAATGGGGTAAACTTGCTCTCTATTGTCAAGGTGAATAACCACATCAATGTCTTCAAGCTCACAAGGACCAATCTAATGTATAATTTTCCTGTAAAGCTCATAAGGGATAGCACTAGAACTAGCACCAATATCACATAAACCGTAATAGCAATGATCACCAATTTTAACAGAGAGCATGGGAACACTAGATTTTCTAACTTTCTTAGGATGAGAAACAATATTAGTAGCATCCTCACAAACGATAATGTACTCATCCTCTATATTTATAGTGACAAGTTCTTTCACAATAGCTACCACATGCTCAATATCAATAAGCTTATTGGAACCTACAGTTTTCTTTGCGCTTTTGCTAACTATATTAGCCAAAATAGAGTGTTCCATTACCTTAGAGGGAAAAGGGATCTTCCCAACATAAGGTTTAGGCAAAATAGGATCAACAGTACGAACTTCTACACTAGCAGGAACATGGGTAACAACGTCTTTATAAGGAGCATGGTACTTGTTCCACTCTTTCTCTGGAATCTCAATATAAGAGGCAAAAGCATTAAAACATTCCGAAAGAACTTGAGGATCAAGGCCAAACTTATTGCTAATATCATGGAAGTTATCAGTTCCCATAAAAGATTTAATACATTCATAATCATAGTTTATACCTGACTTTCTTCCTTATTCATTCTCCCAAGCTTCAGTGTTATCTTGAATACGGTCCAAGAGATCCCATTTAACTTCTTCATTCATACTTGTGAATGATCCAACACAAGAAGCATCTAGTAAACCTTTATCCTGAAGAGAAATCCTAGCACAAAAGTTATTGAGAATAATATTGTTAGGGAGTTCATGAATAGGACATTTAAGCATTAGCAGCTTCAATCTCCCCCAAGCTTGAGTTGTACTTTCTCCATCAAGAGGCGAAAAGTTATATATAAGACTTCTATCCTTTTGGATTTCACTGGGAGGATAAAATTTAGTGTAAAAGATAGATGCCATTTCCTCCCATTCCATGGATTGTCCATTATTTAGCAGCTTATACCATGCCTCGGCTCTCCCTTTCAAGGATATGGAGATTAACTTCTTCTTCACCTATTCAGTTGTGATACCTTCACACTTAAACAACCCGCATAATTCATTGATATGAATCAAGTAATCACCAGGATGGACAGTTCCATCCCCAAAATAATAATTATACATGACACGATTAACAATACTTGCAGGTATCTTAAAAGGATCTATCTCAACAGGTGGTGGTTTATCTACTACCCTTTCAGTGGTAGTAGTTTTCCCAAACAGAAAACCAAGTGGGTTATCCATATTGGAAACAAAGAAACAAATAGTAACAAAAGGAAATACTCACAGTAAAAGTTCCCTTACCAGTTCCACTCTTCAACAACGCTTCACTCCCCGGCAATGGCACCAGAAAATAGTTTTGATGACCCAGAAGTATAGGGGGTGTATCGTAGTACTTTCGATAAATAGGAGTGTCGATCCCAACGAGGAGAAGAAGGTGTTGAACAGTGGTAAGGAGCAGGAAATCCCTATGAATACTTAACAAACGGATTTTTAGTGGTTTTCTGACAAGGCAACAAAACAAGAGCAAGTAACGAAAGTAACAAACAAACGATCAAGTGGACCAATCCTTTCTTAGCAAAGGATAAGCCGGTGAAAATACTTATAAGGACTAAACGTTCTAGAGGACACATGGGGATTCTGTCAAGCGCTTTCACTGCAAATAGCTGAGTACTCTTCTCTGGTGTTTGTAAGTGTTGTGTGGGTGAACCTGTGCTAACATACCGCCCTTCCTAGGACTAATACATACTTGTGATTAAACCCCCTGTAAACATCCGTAACTACAGGAAAGTAATTAAGATATAAATCTAACCACAGCCTTAAACTCTAAGATCCTACACTCCCTTGTGCAAAGGTGTCCTAACGGGGGTTCAGGTTTCTGTCACTCCGGCAGCCCCACGATTAGTATCCAAATACACAATGCATTCCCCTAGGCCCATAAATGGTGAAGTGTCATGTAGTCGACGTTCACATGAAACCACTAGAAGAATAGCACCACAACTTAAATACTAAACCATTGAATAATAACTCATCACAGATTCACTACTAGCAACATGACTTCTCCCATGTCCTCAAGAACACAACAAACTACTCACAAGACATCATATGGATCAAGATCAAATATGATATGGTAATGGATAAAAATCTGAACATAAACAATAATTCAATGGTTCCACTCACAAGCATCAACTACAATAGTAATTAACACTGGGAAAGTTTCCCCTAATGAACTAAGTAATATCCAACACAATTGTTACAGCGAGACGGAGTGGTGATGATGGTGTTGGTGGAGATGATGGTGTGGATGATGATGATGTTGATACCGATGAATCCTAGCTTGATGATGGTGTTGATGGCGACGGTCTCCCCTCTCCGAGAAGGAATTCCCTCGGCAGAAATCTGTCTGCTGGAGAGATCTTTCTCTCTTGGTGTTTTCCGCCTCCAAGAGGCGGCGGAAATCTATCTGTGGTCGCTCCCCAAGCATTAGGGTTCCGAAGGGAAGTTATAGGCGAAAGGGGAGAGTCACAGGCTGAGAAGGTGGGCCAGACCCACCCTAGGCGAGGCCTCAGGTGGGCCCGTGCCTAGGGGGTTTGGGCCCCCTGCATCCCCCTTCGCTCCTCCTTCTGGCTCCAGTCATCCTCCGGTAAAATAATATGTTTCCATATTTTTCTGATATTTTTCTGATCTTCGCGAAATTGCACCGAAACGCCATCTTTTCCATCAGAATCCAGACTCCAGTAGTCCATCCTCTAAGAATCGTCCAACATGCATAAACAGATGAAAAGCCATAAGTAATACCTCATAATAAGATAAATATCAATGAATAGAGGTAAATTATGATATAGAATGGTGATGCAAATTGGGCGTATCAACATCCCAGGATTAGCACATAGAAATAAAGAGGACACAGGGTTGTGCATTGCGTTCATGCATAAGAAAATCCGGGAAATTTTCGTGCAAAACTAAAAGAGCTATAGAGGGATCGAGATATCTCTTGTTCTGATAGAAACATCAGGACAGGTGCGATGGATTTCGACATGACCTCTACTGTATTTTTGTGTTTGAAGGGAAGCCATTAAAATTTGAATATTTAATTGATAGATTATTAATTGGAAATTAAGTTGTAATAAGAAATAAGAGGTGAACTCTTATTTATGAAAAGATACCATAATTACAAGTCTCAAATAATAATAAAAATTTAATGAAATGATTTATAATAATAAATAAGAATGGAATTCTTATTTATAAGTAAGATATACATATTTAATTAGTTCCAAGGATAGTGGAACCCTTTATTATAGAATACAATGTTTTATTGTTGTTACAATAAAAGAAAACTACTATAAAACAAATAATATCAAATGAATTACATAAATGAATAACTAAAAGGATTCTTGATTACAAGCAGATATAAATATTACATTGTCTTTGCAAATGCATTATAAAAGAAAAAGGAAACTAGTAAACTTTATTGAATAAAATACAACAATACAATGTTTTTACAATATTTAAACACAAAATAAATTACAATACTTAATACAAAGAAAATTCCTAAGCTATTGTTCTTTTGTTCCCTCCATCATCTGACATTTCCTTTATTCTTCTCATTTCCTGCAAAACCACACAAAAGATAACAAAACAGAAAAATAAAATAAAGGAAATTGTTAGGCTAATATTACTCTCAAACTGGCATAGAGTTCCTATGCTAGGATCATCATTGAGTATGGTTAAAAGGGGCCAAATAGGATATGTGATTATCAAATTTGAGCTTCAGCTTTGAGCATCATTAGCATAGAGTCAATATTCCACTTGGCAACTCAAAATAAAGGTCAAGAGCAGATAATACCAAACCAACAAAGCTCATCCTTAGCAAAAATATCCCACAGATGAAACCTGGATAGGGGAGGTTCCCTGGACCAGCATTACACACGCAGGCAGCTTACACATGCATGCAGGTGTCTGTGTTGCCAACACCACATGAGGGTACCAAATAGACAAAGAGCACAGCTGTAGCTAGTAAAACCATATCATCCACATCCAACCAGTCCACATCCACAACTCCAGAGTACATGGTTCAGCACTAAAACTCCCACCAGCACCCTGGTTTCTTGGGAAAGCCATCCAGGAGCACTAGAAGAAGGCCAAGAGCTAGGAGGAGCAGGTTTACCATAAATGGAGCAGTAGCAAATCCAAGAGATTAAGTTAGGAGATGAGAGGAGGGGGTTCGCACAACAGTGATCAATAATAGATACAAGAGCAACCACAACTCCAACACAACAGGTTATCCATCCAAGATCATGTCCTTGCATCTGTTCTTACTATTGCATCTTAAAGAAAATAGATGGGGCAATAGAAAATCCTCTGATCCGTACTCAAATGGAGTACTAGATCATCATTGGATAATTTCATAAGCAAGCAGTAGCTTTTGTATACAAACATCATCAAAGCCTCAGCCTTTGCATCCTAGGAAGAGCTAAGCAATGAAGGGAAATGTTTGTATTAACCTATGCTTCATACCAGCATCACAAGCATTCAAGTTTAAGAAATTATGTTTAGCTTTATAAGCAGCAGATTATCCCACTTGAGGTTATATTTTGCACACTCCTGTATGGAGGCACCACAAAAATAATCAAAGTAAGAGAAACCACTAAAACAGTGTATCCAGCAGCATATCACCATTATTATGAACTACTACTGTGTACACTCCAAAGAGGCATCACAGTAGCAGGTTTCCAACAACTAAAGCCACTCTAGTTTGATGCCAACTCAGAAGTAGAGAAGCATATTGTTTCTGTCATATGCACTAGCCAGCTTTACCAAGATACTCAAATAATTTTCCTAGCTACTCTAGCTAGGAATCATTTCAAAGCAAGTTTCTAGTAGACTGGATGTTCAATTACCATCATATACAAACATCCTTATATTTTATACAACCCACCTATGTATCTCAAATGATTTCAAATCATTTTCCCAAAATTATGCTTTCTAGGAATCATTTGTCCAGATATCAAGACATTAAGTAGCCAAAGACGATCTACTTCGAATATTCCCAATTATTGTCTGGCCCAAGATCATGCATGTACATGATCTGATCCACACCAACTCATTCAAAACCATCTGCAAGAAACCTAAACAAGAATCTAAATCATTTTCTGTAGAGGTCCCAATCTTTAATAAGATAGAGCCCCCTGTGTTTACAATTCTAGTCCCTGGATCAATAGGTAGCATCCACAGTTAAGATGTAATATCAAGAAACAAAGGTCATAACATAACTTTATAACCAGGAATAACATAATTTTATTACATCATACATAGCTCATTTGGCTATTACATTACATTGCAGCGGAATAACTATAGTCATGGGGTCCTTCATCTTCAAAGTGCCACAGGCAGATGTTGGTTGTAGACTTTGTAATCCTAATCAATCAATCTTCACTAAAATCAATCAAACCTGCAACATTTACAAGTTACAGCCACAAGGTTCAATACATTTGAATTGTATTGGCAAGTGATACTATGGTAGTATAGTGGAGTCTATCATCTATATGCATTTGGCTAAGTGGAGTAGAGGCTTGCATTGCTCAAAACAGATTTTTCCTTAACATTTGAAAATACTAAGTTTTACTTGGAAAAAAATCATTTTTCTCAATCAAAGATTTGAAGATCCTTTCAAGGCATCTCTCCATCAAAGATTGAAGATTTCAAACAACCCTTGTTCAAACCAAAAAAAATTAACTTAGAAATTTGAATGATGAGATTCTTGATTGCTTCCATGTCTTGATGCTCATATTGTCCTTTACCAGGGACATGGCTAAGTACTTAGATTTTACACTCTGCAGAGGTGGTGCACTTTCCCCACAAGACTTGGTTTCCTAAGACAAGATCTTTCGGAAGCCTTCCCTTAGACCAAAATGGACGCGTTCCAAACTATCAAACACTACCACCAACTGTCCATATGGCTAAGTTCTTGCAACCTATATGATCATGGCAGAGCCCATATTGCCAAGTGGTTGCACTTGAAGCTTCTCAACATTTGACATCTCAAATCTCTTTGTTCCTGGGTGGCCATCCACAAGTGAGATACACAAGGTAAACCATAAACATGGGCCTTGTGAACCACTCAACCAAAAACCACCAAGCAAGTCCCATTCCACCCAGGTGATTCATTGACTTAGTTGTTTTATTAAGAAAAACATAAGTCCTCAGACTTAGAAATTTTTCCATAGTGTGAATATATTTCCACCCTTGTTTTCTATTAGCTAGGATAAGCATGATAGTAGTAGGAATTAAATTAGTAAAATCCTACTAAGGTTCATCTACTAGGTTTTCCTATAGCAAGGTTTATACTTAGCAAAATCCATGCAAGTTTTACTTAGAGAAAATCACTAATGCATAGTGAAAGTATTGGAACAAAAAGTATGAAGCATCACTTGCCTTTTTGGTAGAGTATGGGTTCACTCCTTGTTCTTGCTAGTCTCACACTTCTCTAACTTCACTACAAGTCAATCAAGCAAACACAAGATCAACTAACATTCCAAAACAAAGTCAAACAAACAATTTCACACTCACAAAGCAATGGAATCTAAGTCATGCATAAGTATGCAAAGGATGGTTCTATTGCAAGGATGGTCTCCACTAGGTTTCTAAACTTTGTAAGGTCCAAATTGGTCATTTACCAAAATGGCAAAGTCATTAGTTAGAGGGTTTTGCCCAAAAACTATTTTAAAATCCATTCAACATTTTATGTGGTGGAAAATGGTTTTATCAAATCAAAATCTTTAAGTTTCTCACCAAAAGTTTCTAACTCTCAAGACTTGGTGTTTTGGGTCAGTAGCTTTGAATCAAAATATTTTCTCAAAGTTTTTATTCCAAAATCCTTTTTCATAATAAATCCATTATCTTTACTTAGCTAGAAATAGACTAATTCAATTAATTCATTCTAAATTTTTCCAATTTCATTTTCAAAACCATGGTTTGGTTCCTAGGGTCAGTAAGGTCACAACAAACCATTTTGCAGAAATTTTAACCCTAAAATCATTTTTAAACAATTTTTCTAATCTAAATAAGCACACAAATGATTCTGCAAAAACAAGCAAATTAACAGATACTATTTACTAAACCAAGGGCATGGTTGGCTAGGGCTTGTTCCCCTGATTTCATTGATATAAAATTTGTAAAATTTGGACGTGTGGTTTGAAAGTTATGGATTTTTCAAATTGGATCATCAAATAGAACACAATTTCTGTTTTAAAACATCTCTGGGCCACGTGTCTGTATCCTATTGGCTCATAACGGTTCGGTAGGATCGCTTGATGTGGACCGCAGGATTTAAGTGGGATTGTGCGGTGCAGATCAAGTGTAACGGTTCGTTTAGTCAATCTATCGCGTACATACGATCAAGATCCAACGGCTCAAACTGATTTGACCAAGGGCTGGCGGCGCTCGACGGTGGTGCGCGATGGCGATGCTCGAGCAGAGGCGTTCCGGCTATTCTAGGAAGAGAGGGAGAGGGAGGAGGGGCTCACTAGGTTCGCAATGTAGCACTGATACTCAACGTGCTCTTGGGGAAGCAGGGGGCGCACGGGGACGGGCAGGATTCCTCGCCGGAGTTGGTTCTGGCGACGGACGCACGCGGTCGAGGTCGAGGACGACGCTAAGGGTCACGCGAAGGCAAACCAGAATCATGGTTAGACGCGGAATGACCTGGGGAAGATGTGTGCATCCTTGAGAGAGCTTAGGGCGGTCGGAGTTCACCTGGGGTGCTTGGCGAAGTAATGGCAGACGGCGGCGCACGCTAGATGTCGTCGAAGCCGAGGTTACAGGGCACCCGCGGATGAATTAAAAGCACGGGAAGATGCGCCAGGATGCGGTGAGCGTGCTCGTGTGTTCGGGGAGGCAGGAGGTGGTGTGGCTCGGCCGGATTCAAAAGTGGAAGCTCGTCGGAGACAGAGCTGTTCGAGGAGAAATTGGGGCGGCCTGGGGGCGTGCTTGGGGGAGGAGACAGAGGGGAAACGGAGAGGAGTCACTGGTGTTTAAATGTGCCTGGTCGCTGCGAGTTAAGGTGGCCGTGTTAAGGCGAATTCAAGCCGCGAATCAAAGCTTGCAACGGCCGGTGAGGGAGGAAGAATAGGTCGTGGGGGTGGGGAAGAAGAGGGACGTGGCGGTGGGGTCCTCTGGTCAGTGAGAAAGGGAAAGGGAACGGGGTCCAGTCGTCAGTGTCCTCGCGGGTGTGAGTTTGAGTGCGAAAACGTTTCGTCAGAGGGGTGGGGAAATGGGCTGCTGGGCTAGGGTGGGCTTTAGCTGGGCGTGGTCGGCCAGTTTCTATTTTTTTCTTCTGAATTCTTTTTCCTTTTCTAATTCTATTTTTCTGTTTTGAATTTTATCCAACTATTCAAGCATTCAAATAATTCAAACAATTCAAACAATTGTAATGAGATTTTGGTTCTGTTTATCAACATAAACCAAATCTCAAAATAAAATCATATTTTTATTCATTTTTAGGATCTATTGAATAATTAAATAAAATAGATCATTAGTTATTTAATAAAATAGGGTTTGATTTATTTAATAAAATCTCCATTTGAAATCCAAATATTTTCAAAACCAAATCAGTAAGTTTTATTTGAAAATAAAAGATATTTGGAAAACTTGTTTAAAACTAAATAACATTTTTATTTTATGGTCCATTTAACAATTAAATAAAATGGGCCTTAGTTATTAATTCAAATAGGATTTGTTTCATTTAAATATTTATTTTGAAATCTAAAATACAACCAAAACACTTTAGTAGGTTTTATTTGAGAAGATAAAATATTTGGAGAAATAAATAAATAAGTTTGTGATGTTTTAAAAATGGTAAAACCTTTTATTTAGATAAAATTGGATATTGAATCCTTATTAATTTATTTAAATAAACCTTTGCTATTTTTATTCAAAACAAAACATTTTATTTCAAATATTGGCTAAGGTTTAATTTGGCTATATAAAATAATCCTTATTTATAAATCTATCTTTTCCTTTGAAAACTAAATCCTTTTATTAAAAGATCCAAAATAGTAATTTTTAAATATTTAATATATTTTCTTTATTAAGTGTTTAACTTTTCAAATCCCTTTAGGGTTTGTTTGACCAGAAAGGTTTGAAGGTTTCCAATTGGATTCAAAAAGTTTCTTCTGGCCCTGAAAATCAAATGAAGTTTTATTTCATTCATTTATTTTCACATTACAAGATTTGGAAAATCTTGGGATGTGACAGGCTACCACCCTTAAAATAAATCTCGTCCTGAGATTTGGGGAGGCTAGGGTTACAAGCAGGTTCAAAACAACTAGGGTACTACCACCCTAAAAAAAATTTCAAACAAAATTACATATTGTCCTTCTTGGGATCCTGGAAAAAATTTCTCTAAGCAAACATTTGCATGGTGTCTTTGGTTTCCATACTTGACTCATGGGCCAAGGTTGAGATCCTTCATAGACTTGTTTAACTTGTTCTTCATCTTTTCTGGACAATTGTTTGCATAGTGGCCTAGTTCCTTGCATTTGAAACACATCACTTGGCTGATATCTTTCTTTTCCTTTGGTATCATTGCCTCTTGTTTGTTTCCTTGGTTTTTCTTCTTTTCTGGGCATTCATTGGCATAGTGTCCCATCTCTTTGCAATTGTCACATTGCACTTGAGTAATATCCTTCTTGTTAGGGTTGGGGCATTTCTTCTTCTTCTTGGGTCTCTCCAAAGCTAGGAGTTCTTCTAGTTCATGTTCTTCATAGGTGGGAGATCTTTCTCTCTTCTTGGGGCATTAATCTTCATGTGCCTTGGATGCATGATCCTTGACTTCATAAGTATTGTTAACTTGCGTTCCTTCTAAAATAACATCTTTGTCATCCTTGCTGTCATTAGCTCTTTGGGAAAAGTTTTCTCTCATGTTGATCATTTGAGTAACCAATCCTTGCAACAATTGGGATTGAAGTTTCAAAATCCTTTGTATGTCTGGGTCTAGTCCATTGTTGTTGGCTAAAAGCTGAGTTGTCTCTTGGCTCAACTGGTTTTGAGTTGCTATAAGTTCTCTCATGTTGTCCTCTTGGTTGTTGTTGTTGTCATCCACCTTGATGTTGGAGTTTCTTGGAGTAGTCATCTGTTTGGGTTGGATAGGGATTAGAATAGGCAAAATTTCTAAGGATTCAATTCTAATCACACACATCACAAGTCACACAAGCAATGTGCAATCAATCACAAACAAACATTTCACTCCATCAACAAAGTTCAAGCACTTACTTTGGCAACAAAATATTTTTGTTACACCACATAAGTTGGTGTGTTTTGACTTATCTAAATTATGGTGGTCCATCTATATGGTTCACTTGTGATCTTTCCTTCCTTCTTGATTCTTCTTGTATGAGATCATGGTTTCCTTGAGAAAAACTCTTGGTTGCAATACTTCAAATGATGTAGGCTCCTTCTAAGTTTTGCATTTCCTTCAGTCTCTAAATCTTGAGCAAGATTTCCTTGTCTCACTTGTAGTCCTTAGAGCTATCCAAGTTGGGAGTCCTTGGTGAATATGCTGAAGATGTTGAAGTCATTAGAGTTGAAGAAGTTGAAGTCATCCTTTGCACATGGTGAAGTCTTTGGCCATGGGTAGGTTTTTCCATCAAGTTTGAAATAGAAGAGAAGTAGAGTTGAAACCAAAATGGTTGAGGAAAGAGTTTACAAGATTTGTTTGTAAATAAGTTTTTGAACAAAACAACTCCTATTTTTCTAAGGGTTTTTGTCCAATCCTAGGTTTACAAATCCTACAGGCAACACAATGCTCTGATACCATCTGTAGAGGTCCCAATCTTTAATAAGATAGAGTCCCCCTGTGTTTACAATGCTAGTCCATGGATCAATAGCTAGCATCCACAGTTAAGATGTAATATCAAGAAACAAAGGTCATAACATAACTTTATAACCAGGAATAACATAATTTTATTACATCATACATAGCTCATTTGGCTATTACATTACATTGCAGCGGAATAACTATAGTCATGGGGTCCTTCATCTTCAAAGTGCCACAAGCAGATGTTGGTTGTAGACTTTGTAATCCTAATCAATCAATCTTCACTAAAATCAATCAAACATGCAACATTACAAGTTACAGCCACAAGGGTCAATACATTTGAATTGTATTGGCAAGTGATACTATGGTAGTATAGTTGAGTCTATCATCTATATGCATTTGGCTAAGTGGAGTAGAGGCTTGCATTGCTCAAAACAGATTTTTCCTTAACATTTGAAAATACTAAGTTTTACTTGGCAAAAATCATTTTTCTCAATCAACGATTTGAAGATCCTTTCAAGGCATCTCTCCATCAAAGATTGAAGATTTCAAACAACCCTTGTTCAAACCACAAAATTTTAACTTAGAAATTTGAATGATGAGATTCTTGATTGCTTCCATGTCTTGATGCTCATATTGTCCTTTACCAGGGACATGGCTAAGTACTTAGATTTTACACTCTGCAGAGGTGGTGCACTTTCCCCACAAGACTTGGTTTCCCAAGACAAGATCTTTCGGAAGCCTTCCCTTAGACCAAAATGGACGCGTTCCAACCTATCAAACACTACCACCAACTGTCCATATGGCTAAGTTCTTGCAACCTATATGATCATGGCAGAGACCATATTGCCAAGTGGTTGCACTTGAAGCTTCTCAACATTTGACATCTCAAATCTCTTTGTTCCTGGGTGGCCATCCACAAGTGAGATACACAAGGTAAACCATAAACATGGGCCTTGTGAACCACTAAACCAAAAACCACCAAGCAAGTCCCATTCCACCCAGGTGATTCATTGACTTAGTTGTTTTATTAAGAAAAACATAAGTCCTCAGACTTAGAAATTTTTCCATAGTGTGAATATATTTCCACCCTTGTTTTTTATTAGCTAGGCTAAGCATGATAGTAGTAGAAATCTTAACTTAGGAAAATCCTACTAAGGTTCATCTACTAGGTTTTCCTATAGCAAGGTTTATACTTAGCAAAATCCATGCAAGTTTTACTTAGAGAAAATCACTAATGCATAGTGAAAGTATTGGAAAAAAAAGTATGAAGCATCACTTGCCTTTTTGGTAGAGTATGGGTTCACTCCTTGTTCTTGCTAGTCTCACACTTCTCTAACTTCACTACAAGTCAATCAAGCAAACACGAGATCAACTAACATTCCAAAACAAAGTCAAACAAACAATTTCACACTCACAAAGCAATGGAATCTAAGTCATGCATAAGTATGCAAAGGATGGTTCTATTGCAAGGATGGTCTCCACTAGGTTTCTAAACTTTGTAAGGTCCAAATTGGTCATTTACCAAAATGGCAAAGTCATTAGTTAGAGGGTTTTGCCCAAAAACTATTTTAAAATCCATTCAACATTTTATGTGGTGGAAAATGATTTTATCAAATCAAAATCTTTAAGTTTCTCACCAAAAGTTTCTAACTCTCAAGACTTGGTGTTTTGGGTCACTAGCTTTGAATCAAAATATTTTCTCAAAGTTTTTATTCCAAAATCCTTTTTCATACTAAATCCATTATCTTTACTTAGCTAGAAATAGACTAATTCAATTAATTCATTCTAAATTTTTCCAATTTCATTTTCAAAACCATGGGTTGGTTCCTAGGGTCAGTAAGGTCACAACAAATCATTTTGCAGAAATTTTAACCCTAAAATCATTTTTAAACAATTTTTCTAATCTAAATAAGCACACAAATGATTCTGCAAAAACAAGCAAATTAACAGATACTATTTACTAAACCAAGGGCATGGTTGGCTAGGGCTTGTTCCCCTGATTTCATTGATATAAAATTTGTAAAATTGGACGTGTGGTTTGAAAGTTATGGATTTTTCAAATTGGATCATCAAATAGAACACAATTTCTGTTTTAAAACATCTCTGGGCCACGTGTCTGTATCCTATTGGCTCATAACGGTTCGGTCGGATCGCGTGATGTGGACCGCAGGATTTAAGTGGGATTGTGCGGTGCAGATCAAGTGTAACGGTTAGTTTAGTCAATCTATCGCGTACATACGATCAAGATCCAACGGCTCAAACTGATTTGACCAAGGGCTGGCGGCGCTCGACGGTGGTGCGCGGCGGCGATGCTCGGGCAGAGGCGTTCCGGCTATTCTAGGAAGAGAGGAAGAGGGAGGAGGGTCTCACCACGTTCGCAATGCAGCACTGATACTCAACGTGCTCTTGGGGAAGCAGGGGGCGCACGGGGACGGGCAGGATTCCTCGCCGGAGTTGGTTCTGGCGACGGACGCACGCGGTCGAGGTAGAGGACGACGCTAAGAGTCATGCGAAGGCAAACCAGAATCATGGTTAGACGCGGAATGACCTGGGGAAGATGTGTGCATCCTTGAGAGAGCTTAGGGCGGTCGGAGTTCACCTGGGGTGCTTGGCGAAGTAATGGGAGACGGCGGCGCACGCTTGGTGTCGTCGAAGCCGAGGTTACGGGGCACCCGCGGATGAATGAAAAGCATGGGAAGATGCGCCAGGATGCGGTGAGCGTGCTCGTGTGTTCGGGGAGGCAGGAGGTGGTGTGGCTCGGCCGGATTCGAAAGTGGAAGCTCGTCGGAGACAGAGCTGTTCGAGGAGAAATTGGGGCGGCCTGGGGACGTGCTTGGGGGAGGAGACAGAGGGGAAATGGAGAGGAGTCACTGGCGTTTAAACGTGCCTGGTCGCTGCGAGTTAAGGTGGTCGTGTTAAGGCGAATTCAAGCCGCGAATCAAAGCCTGCAACGGCCGGCGAGGGAGGAAGAACAGGTCGTGGGGGTGGGGAAGAAGAGGGACGTGGCGGTGGGGTCCTCTGGTCAGTGAGAAAGGGAAAGGGAACGGGGTCCAGTCGTTAGTGTCCTCGCGGGTGTGAGTTTGAGTGCGAAAACGTTTCGTCAGAGGGGTGGGTAAATGGGCTGCTGGGCTAGGGTGGGCTTTAGCTGGGCTGGTCGGCCAGTTTCTATTTTTTTCTTCTGAATTCTTTTTCCTTTTCTAATTCTATTTTTCTGTTTTGAATTTTATTCAACTATTCAAGCATTCAAATAATTCAAACAATTCAAACAATTGTAATGAGATTTTGGTTCTGTTTATCAACATAAACCAAATCTCAAAATAAAATAATATTTTTATTCATTTTTAGGATCTATTTAATAATTAAATAAAATAGATCATTAGTTATTTAATAAAATAGGGTTTGATTTATTTAATAAAATCTCCATTTGAAATCCAAATATTTTCAAAACCAAATCAGTAAGTTTTATTTGAAAATAAAAGATATTTGAAAAACTTGTTTAAAACTAAATAACATTTTTATTTTATGGTCCATTTAACAATTAAATAAAATGGGCCTTAGTTATTAATTCAAATAGGATTTGTTTCATTTAAATATTTATTTTGAAATCTAAAATACAACCAAAACACTTTAGTAGGTTTTATTTGAGAAGATAAAATATTTGGAGAAATAAATAAATAAGTTTGTGATGTTTTAAAAATGGTAAAACCTTTTATTTAGATAAAATTGGATATTGAATCCTTATTAATTTATTTAAATAAACCTTTGCTATTTTTATTCAAAACAAAACATTTTATTTCAAATATTGGCTAAGGTTAAATTTGGCTATATAAAATAATCCTTATTTATAAATCTATCTTTTCCTTTGAAAACTAAATCCTTTTATTAAAAGATCCAAAATAGTAATTTTTAAATATTTAATATATTTTCTTTATTAATTGTTTAACTTTTCAAATCCCTTTAGGGTTTGTTTGACCAGAAAGGTTTGAAGGTTTCCAATTGGATTCAAAAAGTTTCTTCTGGCCCTGAAAATCAAATAAAGTTTTATTTCATTCATTTATTTTCACATTACAAGATTTGGAAAATCTTGGGATGTGACATTTTCCTAGCTATCTTTTGCTAGGAATCATTTAAAGAAATGACGCAACTATATTAAAGGGGGAACCAAGATCATCAATGAATCAGATTCAGGGCATCAAATTTATATCACATAAGAATATGGCCTAGCCACCAATCTAGCGATTATCTAGTAAGATCAATGAACAGTCAAATGGACAGTACCTAGTGACAATATTACATCAAGATAACCTAAGTTACTTTAGCAAATAGTTTCAGTGTAAAGAACCTTTTTGCAATCTTAAATTGCCAATACATGGGTAGTACCACAGGAAGCCATTATCCCAAAAATTCAGGAAAACTGAATTTGTATCCAACTTACTTACATCATACAGAATCAAATAAAAGTACCACTAGGCAAAGCTCAGTTAAGCCACAAACCAAGTTTTAGTATAGCCTATTAAGACAATTGATGCAACCAGTGATTTGAATCTAAATATAACCAATTATGGTTGAACAAATCTTAGCAGGTTTTGATATAACAACGGAGGATAGCAACATAATTAGGGTACCTATAGTGTGCCACTAGTGAGAATGTTTGGCAGAAGAAGAGAGAAGGAAGAGAGGTATAGGAAGGTGTACCAGGGAGTCGACAGTGACCTCAAAGGGGTGGCGTCGGCGTGGCAGCGGCGTGGCAGCGGTGGCACTTGCACTAGCACGTTTCTCAGGGACGCGTTATGTCACCAGGGTGGCACAGGGAGCACCCACGAAGGGCACAACATCTTCAACCACACCGAACAAGCAGGCACCAGAGTGAACCCAGCGAGCAGCAGCGGCACATCACCAAAAACCTAGCACCAACAAAATGGAAGGGGGCGAGCTGGATAAAGCATGAGAATCAAATCAATACATAGGACCGGGTCGTCTAGAAGGAGGCGGAGCTCCGGTAACCGTTGGCGGTAACCAAAACCGCCCATACCGCCGGAATCAATGGATAACGACGGCGACGACGTCCAGAGAGGAACGGGAGAGGTGAGCTTCGCGTGCATGATGAAGGCGAGAGAGAGATATGTCTGGGTCTGGGTTGACCCATGTCTAATAGGCCGACTCGGCTGTTATACTGGGTTGGCTCACAGGCTGATCCCAGTTCCAAAATAAGTTATGTAAAATTTAACATAAAAAGGAAAAGAATAAATAAATGATTATATTACCCCTAAACTTATTTCATCTCTAGAAAAATATAGGAAAAATCCTAAGAAAAATACATATGATATATAAAAATCATCACAAAAATAATATCCACCTAAGAAAAATATAATCTTACTTATTCAAGTTAAATAGAAGGCAAATAAATATTAACACCACTTAAGACTTAGTGAAATTTCATAAAATAAAGGAAAAGTTCAAAAAATTAATAAAAATAGTTTTTATGTATAAAAATGAGTCCACTATTTTATCAAAATACTAACTTAATTTTTTGAAAATAAAATTTAAATGAAGTATTTAAAATACATTTAATCATTTATGGAATTTTATAAACATAAAAAATAATACTTAAAAATAAATAAAAAATCATGTTTAAAGCCCTAAGTAAATATATTACACTAGAAAATATTAAATATATTATTAGAAAAGTTTTTATTATTTTAAAATAATAAATCATTATCTATAACCAATTTTAAAAATTCTTTAGACACATTATTTTAAGTAAAAATAATAAAGACATATTAAAACTTTAAAAAAATATAATTACCAAAATTCTAAACCATAATTAATATTAAATAATAAAACTGGAATGTAAATTATTAACTTAATAATAATCTTTTTAAAAAAACTTAAAATAAAAATTCAAAACCACAACCTTAAAGAAAATTTTATACATCCCTCACTGATTTTTGGAGGGAGTGATCTTAATACTTAAATAATATATAAATCTAACACCTTATTAATATCATCCAAATTATACTTCCATTGAATAGTTACATATTATGTTCATAATAGCAAAACCAATTTAAATCCAACCCTTCACTTAAATATAAAGTAAATAATTCCACACCTTAGTTATACCTACTATAAATTTAAAACTTGGAATAATAAAAACATATTACACCTTAAGTTTACTTACCCTTTTTAAAGTTAACTTTAGTCTCAAAGCTTATAAACATCATGATTAATAAACTACTTATGATTTTTATAGTTAACTTTGGTCTATTTCAATTAAGACATAAAGCATCTCAAGTCCAGACTAATCAATCAAACACCAAAAGGCATTGATCACGTTCTATTTACAATAAAGATTGTTTAAACCTTGTAAAGGAAATATTTTCTTCAAATGTTATTCTTTTTGCCACTTCAAACAATAATATCATAATAAGTTCTTCAACTCTTAATAACTCAACCCAAAGACTTTTATCTTAGTCACTAAATGGCAATTAATTATAATCATGTTATTTTATACTTTAGTTTTATATTTTGGTTGTTAACACTTAAGCTCCTTATACATGTCATTACTTATAGAGTAAAATTTAAAGATAAACCAACTCTTAAAAGAATCACCTAAATTAATTCAATCAAATTATTGGGAATTCACTTTGGGAGTTTTACAAAATTCATAGCATTACTTATGCATAACTGCACATTACTTCTTTAAACATTAGTCCTTACCGGACCAATGATGCTGATTTCATATATTGGATCTTATATTTTCTTGAAGACCGTGAGTGCATATTATTACAATCACAAAAGGCAAGTTCACACTTGCTCATGTCCTTTGATTATTTTCTGTAAAGTATTTTACAAATCCAGTGTTGTCATCACCTGCATTTCAAAAAGGTCAGAAAACACTATTTTCTTAATAATATGATTATAGGTTATTTACCATGAGGTAATAGCCTACTATGAAAGTTCCGGTGGTAAAGGAACATATTATCTAGGACTTAACAACCAATGTCTCTAGTGATTCTTGTGTCGTATATAACACGTTAACCATGAGATTTGGAATGGGATGGAGAAGTCAGTTGTATCCCTTTCCTCTCGTATGGAGGCAAGACGACATTAACGTGACATTGTGATTCCTTGTGTGGATCCAACATATGGGTGGGCACCCTTATGCCCCACACTTTTGGTGTCTAGATTAGCAATGAGTGGTTTTTAGTGGTATAGTCGATCTGATATGGCACTTGCCACAACATCACCAGTTCATAGAGTCTTCGGTAACTCATCAGGGTTTTAGCCTGCCCGGAAGGGGGCTTAACAGAGGTGAGCCAGCCCAGAAGGATCGTGTAGACATATGGGGTCGCGGAGAGGGCAGTGATTGGCTTGGATCATCTACTAGGCCCCACATCACGGAATTGTGGATGGGAATAAGCTACCCAGTTGTGCAACAAGGAGTTGATCTCTCATGGGAAAAGTAATGCACCTCTGTAGAGTGTAAGAACTGTAACTTTTTACTCCCTGTTCCGGAAAGGAGCTGCGAACATGGCGGGAAAGGAACTCCATGAAAGTTCTGGTAAACCCGTGAAGGCTGACAGACATAGATTTTCAGAATAAAAGCAACCTTTGAAGAAATGTTTACGAAAACCTGCATTTCCTACGACTTACGGTCTTTCGATGTAGATATAGTGCATCAAACACTCCTTTTCTAGTGAACTTGCTGAGTACGCTCGTACTCAACATATGTTCTTAACCCTTGCTAGATTCTGAAGCCATTAAGACAACGTCTACCTCAAGTTATGCTCCAGGAGTCATCATCAAAAGTCTTCAATGAAGTCAAGATACGTATTTATTTTGAATGGTGCAGCAGTTAGATGGAGGAGTGCAAAGCAAAGCGTTGTGGCGAGATCTTCAACTGAATCGGAATACATGGCTGCTTCGGAGGCTTCACAAGAAGTGATATGGATGAAAGAGTTCATTACAGAGATGGGTGTGGTTCCTAGTGCGCTAGACCCAATGTCTATCTACTGTGATAACATGGGCGCCATAGCCAATGCGCAAGAACCAAGGTCACACAAAGAAGCTGAAGCACATCAAGCTACGTTTTCACGCTATTCGAGAACATATCCAAGATGGGGATATAAAGATTTGCAAAGTACACACAGATCTGAATGTGGCGGATCCGTTGACTAAACCTCTCCCGAGGGCAAAACATGACCAGCACCAAACTGCCATGGGTGTTCGGTATATTACCATGTAATCTAGATTAGACGACTCTAGTGCAAGTGG
The DNA here is from genome assembly GCA_910589765.1 of Avena atlantica. Taxonomy (NCBI): domain Eukaryota; kingdom Viridiplantae; phylum Streptophyta; class Magnoliopsida; order Poales; family Poaceae; genus Avena; species Avena atlantica. The sequence continues at coordinate 375,960,403 of OU342738.1, forward strand.
GAGACTATTGGAGATATGCCCTAGAGGCAATAATAAATGTAGTTATTATTATATCTTTGTGTTTATGATAAATGTTTGCATTCATGCTATAATAGTATTAACAAGGAAACATTAATACTTGTGTGATTTGTAAACTTAATTTGAAGTCCCTAGTATAGCCTCTATACATAACTAGCTTGTTGGTTGATAAATGATTGTGGTTTCCCTATCATTGAACATTGAGATGTTATCAACAACAAGATCATATCGTTAGGAGAATGATATGGTGGACATACTCCTATAGATAAGCGTAGCATAAAGATCAAGTCGTTTCAATAGTTCAATTGCTATATGCTTTCTGATACATAGTAACCTAATTCCTTCGACCATGAGATCATGCATATCACCTTTGCTGGATGGATGCTTTGATGACATCAAACACCACACCGTAACTGGGTGGCTATAAAGGTGGCATTGAGTGTTCGGAAAGTATTGGTTGAGACACATGGATCAAGAGTGGGATTTGTCCATCCATATGACGGATAGATATACTCTGGGCCCTGTCGGTGGAATGTCATCCAATTATCTTGCAAGCATGTGACTGGCTCACAAGGGATCACATATCACGGGAACGAGAAAAGAGTACTTATCGTTAACGAGGTTGAACTAGGTATGCAGAGATACCGACGATCATAACCTCGGATAAGTAAACTATCGTGAGACAAAGGGAAATTGGTATCGTATGTAAGTAGTTCATTCGATCGCAAAGTAATCGTAGAAATATGTGGGAGCCATATGAATTTCCAGATTCCTCTATTGGTTATTGTTCGGAGAAGTGTCTCGATCATGTCCGCATAATTCACGAACCGTAGGGAGACACACTTAAGGATTCGACGTTGTTTGAGTAGTTATGGTATTATGAGAAAGAGACCGAATGTTGTTCAGAGTCTCGGATGGGATCCGGGATATCACGAGGAGATCCGGAATGGTCCGGAGAATAAGATTCATATAAGGAAAGTCCCGTTTCGGAGTTCGGGAATGATTCCGGTGTTTTCATCGGGAATGTTCTAGAAGGTTCCGTAATGTCCGGCACTCCGGAGGGGAAGGGGTACATGAATGTGTCATTGCATATTGGAATGGTTGCATCATGTACTAAGTGTCATCGCTGTTCCAAATAAAGGATTAATTCAAATCCTAGTTTGAAAAGTCAAATAGCTAGTTTGAAAAGTCAAACGGCTAAAATTGGAAAGAGGAAAAGAGGAGGAAGTGGGAAACCGAGTTGGGGAGGGAATCCCTCCTCCAACCGGCAGCGCCCCCTCCAAGCCGAGTTGGGGAGGGACTCCCCTCCCTCCCCTTGGTCGTCGGCCCCTCCACCTATATAAGGAGGGGCAGGGCTCCCTCCTCTAGACACACAAGTACCTCTCCTCCAAAACACTAGCCCCAAGCCGCCGCCGCCTCCAAGCCGCCGCCGGCCCCTAGGGCATCAACTCGCCACCGCCTAGCTAAACCCTAGCCACCGGCTTGTACCCTCCTTGGTGTCTCTAAACCCTAGAACACCGAGGGACTCTCTCATACTCCACCATACTCACTCCGGCTTAAGGCGAAGCCCTGCGAGATCTCCCCTCTACTTCCGGTACCACGCCGTTGTGCTGCCGGAATCGCGAGGAGAGTGCTACAACCTCCGCTGCCTGCTGGAACAAGGGAGAGGAAGGTCTTCGTCGAGTACCGAACGTGTGACCGACTACGGGAGCGCTGCCGGAACGCAGCGCCGGAAGGATCGTCTACGCGATCTTGAGATCGGGAAGAGTACGACTACATCACCCACGAGAATCCGCTCTCGTTAAACACTTTGGAATCTTCGAGGGTAAGTTATTCCATCGACTTGTTGATACAATCTAGTAGATAGATCTTGGCTTGTTTGTTTGTATGCGATAGAAATTTTTTGTTTTCCATGCTACGAAACCCTACAAAAGGGTCAGACCGTCCAGAAGGTTTAACGACCAACTATACGGCAGGAGATTTTTCTCCGTCCGTATAGTTTGGTCATATAGTTTCCAGCGCCGAGAATTATTTCGCGAAGTGAATACAGAAGGTTTAACGACAAACTATACGGAGGGAGATTTTTCTCTGGCCGTATAGTAGCAACTAAATAGTTGGTAAAAACCTTCAGAAACTTCAGAAAAACATGAGGAATTCAAAGGTAAATTTTTCAGAAGTAAAAATTGTGAAAGAAAATCACTTATTAGAGTAAGAAAACTTACCTTGCACTTACCGTTTATTTATTCAGGGATGATAAGCTCCTCCAATGACAAGGACTTCTTACATTTTGGAGGAATTAACCTTAGTTCATCTAATAATTCTCATAAACTAAAATCACCAAGACTAAAGTTTCTCTCAATAAGCTTGGTGTCTTGCTGGGCAAATATGGACACTGCATCCAACATCTTTATTTCTTGCCTCTTCATAATCTGCAACTCAAATTCTTGAAGTAAAAGGATCCAACGGATCAATCTTGGCTTATGATTTTTCCTCTCAAGTAGCTCCTTTAAGCTCCTTTAAGCCATCACGATCCGTATGAACTCTTACTTTTGCATCAACTATATAAGAACGAAATTTATTGCAAGAGAAAAATACATCAAAAAGTTCTCTTTCTTCCTTAGGATAATTCTTTTAAGCACTATTGAGAGTTATACTAGCATGATGTATAATATTAAATCTGTGACCTATATGTTGTCCCAGAGTTACTCCTACAACATCATCACTAACTTCACATATTAAATCAAAATTCATATCCTAGATAGGTGGTTTGATGATAGGAGCATGGGATAAAGTATATTTAAGTTTATCAAAGGCTACAAGGACTTTATCATCAAAATTAAATCTTACTCCCTTTTGCAGAAGGTTAGTCAAAGGTTTAGAAATTCCAGAGAAATTCCTAATGAACCTTCTATAAAAACCCACATGAACACGAAAACTTCTTATACCTTTTATATCCCTTGGTTGTGGCATTCTCTCTATTGCTTCAACCTTAGCTATGTCTACTTCAATAACCTTACCTGATACCTTATGTCCAAGGACTATACCTTCTTTGACCATAAAATGGCACATCTCTGATACGTCGTAAACGTATCTATAATTTTTGATGCTCCATGCTTATTTTATATCATTTATCTTATGTTTTGTCTACACTTTGAGGTATTTTTATACATTTTCTGGAACTAACCTATTAACAAGATGCCGCAGTGCCAATTGCCTATTTTCTGCTATTTTTGGTTTCAGAAAAGCTAAAAATGAATATTCTCGGAATTGGACAGGACAAAATCCAAAGTCACTATCTTTCCGGACCGAACACGGAGCCAGAAGGGCATACGAAGGGGGGCCAGGAGGCGGCCACACCCTATGGTGGTGCGGGCCAAAGTTACATGTTTGCTTGCTTCCATCTTTATTTCAGTTTACCTTTAGTCTCTTCTGCGCCATCAAGCTCTTTTCGGGTACCGTTACCACCGTTAATCATCCATACCACTTGTATTTCACTATCTATTCGCCAAACTAGTGCACCTATACACCTAACAAGTGTATTGGGTGTGTTGGGGACACAAGAGAATTCTTGTATCTTGATTGCAAGGTTGCTTGAGAGGGATACCTTTGACCACTTCCTCCCTGAGTTCGATAAACCTTGGGTGATCCACTTAAGGGAAACTTGTTGTTATTCTACAAACCTCTGCACTTGGAGGCCCAACAACTGTCTACAAGAATATAAGCGCGTAGACATCAATCTCCCAATTTAGAACAAGATTGGTTTCTTCGCAACACTGTAAAACCCTTTTGAGATTATCCAATCAACTAGTAAACGAAGTTCCATAGACAGAAAATTCATCCATAAATACTTCCATTATTAATTCTATAAAATCTATATAAATAGGAGGCATGCATCTTTGAAAAGTAGTTGGAGCATTACATAAACCAAAAGGCATGCATCGGTAAGCATGTAAACCATAAGGACTAATGGAAGTTGTTTTAAGTTGGTCATCAAGATGAACAGCTATTTGGAAAAAACCAGAGTATCTGTCCAAGTAGCAAAAATGAGTGTGGTTTTCTAACCTCCCTAAAGTTTGATCTACGAATGGTAAAGGATAGTGATCTTTCCTAGTTTCTTTGTTCAATTTCCTAAAGTCTATACACATCCAATGTCCAACAATAGTTCTAGTAGGTATCAATTCATTGTTTTCATTAGGAACACAAACCACCCTTCTTAGGAACACAATGAAAAAGACTTAGCCATTCAGGACTTGTTTGATTCATAGGATAGGAAAAGTATAGGAATAGGAAAAACATAGGATTGAGATGTCATGCCAATGTGAATCCTATAGGAAGAGGGATTTTGTTTGATGTGGCAAAGGAATTTTTCCATGAGGTGTGATCTAATGTTGTTTTCCTATAGGAATTGCACTACAAGATTCCTATAGGATTAATTCCTATGGGATGTGTTCCTATGAATCAAACACTAACATAGGAAAAAATCCCATAGGATTCAAATCCTACACAATTCCTATGTAATTCCTATGAATCAAACAAGCCCTCAATTTCTTTTAAAGGATAGATTATACCTACATTCAGTAGGCACTATTTATTTTCTTACCACTTCCTTCATTTTGGGCTTCAGCCGTCTATTAAATTCTACAACTGGTTTAGCACCTTCTTCCATGAATATTCGATGGACGGTTATCATGGGACTAATTCCCATCAAATCATCCATTGAGTACCCAAAGGCCTTGCGATGCTCCATAAGTACTTTCATGAGTTCTTCTTCTTCATCCCCTGAAAGTTTAGTACTATTAATAACATGAAAAATATTTGTATTGTCTAAAAATCTATATTTAAGATTATCTGGTAAAGTCTTCAATTCTGGGGGTAGTAATTCCTTGTCCCCTCTCTTTTCCGGCTCTTCGAAAGCCTCATCAGTTGGAGGCCCTAAAATGGGAAGCGAATGATGGCGCCCAGTACTTCCACGGGACGCTTCGTTGGAAACCCCAAGAGCAAGGTATGATGAGCACAGCAGCAAGTTTTCCCTCAGTAAGAAACCAAGGTTATCGAACCAGTAGATGGAAGGAAACGTCTCAAAGGTGTAGCAAGCAACGTGGAAACCTGCACAACACAAACTCAAGACTTTGTCCCAACAAATCAGTGAGGTTATCAAGCTCACCGGTTTGCTGTAACAAAGGATTAACTGTATGTTGTGGAAGGTGATGATGGTTTGCAAGCAAGTAAATGGTGGAAGATGTATCAATGGTAAAGATTGGACCGGGGTCCATAGTTCACTAGAGGTGCTCTCCTTATATAAACAACATGGCATGAAGGGTAAACAAATTACAGCAGGGCAATTGACAGGAACTGAGCAAGGCATAACAATGCAATACTAGACAAAAAGATCCTATGAGATTCGATTGGGCAATACAACAATATACATAGACCACCATCCAACTGCATCTATGACTAGAAGTTCACCTTTAGATTATCATCCGAACCCCCTCCAGTATTAAGTTGCAAGCAACAGACAACTGCTTTAAGCAAAGTGTGTAAGGTAAACAATCCACTTGTTCCATGAACAAGAGACTGTTGTTTTCTCCCTAGTGGCAACAGTACATCTACAACCGAAGAGATTTCTGTCACTTCCCTTGGAAACTAGAGGCATCAACCCACTATTGAGCATAAATACCCCCTCTTGGAATCACTAGCAACTACTTGGCCAAGATAGCTACTAACAACGGAGAGCATGCAAGATCACAAACAACACAGACATGATAGAATCAAATAGACAAAACCATTAATCAATCTGACATATAATCTCGATATCCATCGGATCCCCGTAAACACAACATGCATGATTACAATTAGATTAGATCTTGATCATGAACGGAGCTCACAAGATCTATATATGAAAGCACAAGGACGAGATACAACCATCTAGCTACTACATGGACCCGTAGTCCAAGGTGGAACTACTCACGCTTCATACCGGAGAAGAAGGCCTCCGGGGTGATCTCCCCTCCGGCAGGGTACCGAGAAGAACTTCAGATCCCCCCGATCTAGGGACGATGGTGCCGAGGGATACAAACAGTTTCGTGGAGTTTTGATTGGGTGCTTAGGGTTTCTGCATCGGGGGCTTCTTATAGGTGAAGAGGCGAGCATGGGAGGCGGCCAGAGGGCCCACACCCTGCCCAGGCGCGGGCCCACCCTGGCCGCGCCTAGGGGGTGTGGCAGCCCTGGCTCGCCCCTCTGTCTCTCCTCTGGACTTCGTGTCGCCCACGGTAAAATATTGACTTTGGCTTTTGTCCCGTCCAATTCCGAGAATATTGATTTTCTGCCTTTCTGGAACCAAAAACAGATGAAAACAGTCAACTAGCACTGTGGCAACTTGTTAATAGGTTAGTTCCAGAAAACATATAAAAACACCTCAAAGTGTATATAAAGCAAAGCAAAGTAGATACTAAACAAGCATGGAACATAAAAAATATAGATACGTTTCTGACGTATCAAGCATCCCCAAGCTTAACTCATGCTCGTCCTCGAGTAGGTAAGTGATAAAAAAGAATAATTTTTGAGGTGACATGCACCATCAAAACCAAGATCAAACCATTTGCAAGCATTTAAAGCTGGGATCAAAGAACTTAACATCTGTATGAAAGATGGAGTTCTAACAATAAGACAAAGTAACTATGCATGCAACATGAAAGCTACAAACAAAGATCATGAATAGCATGCATTGAAAAACGTTTGTTTGTTTCACATACAGAAAACATGGCATAGTGGCAATCAGCTTGTCCCTCATAGAGTAGCAAATAGATGCATAGGACACCTTCAAAGTTCATAAGAGTGACTAGATACAAATAGCACAAGAACAAGTAATATCACAATATGTATCAATCAATAAGTTTTGGGACACTGCACATAGAACTAATAATGGCAACTATGATCTCTTAATGGTGCCTAAAGGTAGAAGGTGGAGACTCAATATAATGGTGGAAGAAAGTCCCTTCATAAAGGGAAGCAGGGATTCCAAGTTTCAAAAAGAGCTTCCAAAAATTATGGTACTTGTTATCTTTCAGCCCTCATTGCCCCTATCATAAGCATCTTGAAGTGATTAAGGTTAAAGTGAACAAACTATGGAGTATATGCTTGACAAAGTATAAGTTGGCAATCTCAAGTCCCTTGAATATGAGGGCCACACCTCATGATATTCAACTTCGGTCACATGTAAGTTCTTGTCATAGTAAGTACATGCGTATCATAGAGAACCGCCAACGGGGTACCCCTTGCACATGGTATAGGAGCTATCCCATAACCAAAATAACAAGGCAAGCAGACTATGAGCATCTCAACGATCTTTTTATTTACTATGTGCATAGCTTTTTATTGAGGATGCTTCATAGATAGCTCATTATGGTGATACTACAAGTATCCACCATGATTAGGCATGGCTTAGGCTAGCGTCCCAGGCGTTTCTCTAACACAAAATACATAACTCCATGGACTTACAAGCTCCCTCTTTATTTCACACCGGTGACATCCATAGACAAAAAAGCATGATATCAACTGTGTACAAAGTACAAGTGCAATGTTGAAAATGTTCCCCATGACAGCATGGTTCTGCTAATTCCAACGTATAAGTGCAAGCATATACAACATAGATGACACAATCGTTAAAGTTTATTAGGTTCAAAGAATATAAAGTGTGCCATCAAGTTCATGAGATCTTTAATCACTAAGTTTTCACATAACAAAATACTTTTTAATTGGAAGATATCTGAAAACAAGAATATACTTGGAATGGTGTAACACACCATGCATAGGAATTTATAGTGGACACTTTGGAATAACTGTGTTTCTTGGGAGTTGGAAGCATGAGTAGAGCTTACTCATACAAGTGGAGGAATAGCAAAAGACTGGGAGCAACCAACTAAGAGAGCAATAATAGCCATAATCATGCAGAGCGACAAAACATTACTAATCAAAGCATAGAGTGGTACTACAATTCAAGGACTAAATGATCATAGAGGCTATGGTGACTTGCTCATAGTCATAACATGGTGTGAGCATGTGCCGAGTCAACCCAAACAAAGCATCAAAGGAGAAAACCTCAATACTATGCTTTTGTATGCTAAAACAAAGCATAATTTCTTCAACGCACAATAAGAAATCCCAATTGTTTGGAACAAGACATGCTACAGCAATAATCACTAAGCATAACGTCAAAACAAAACCTAGCATGCCATGCTAAAGTCTAAGTCACAGTCAATGCAACCTCCTTTTGCACTTCCAAGCAAGAACTTTCTACTCCTTTCCAACAACAATTGACTTATTTGAAACAACACAGCGAGAACGAGGGTCCAAACTACTTTATTCAAGCAAACTAAACAACTAAGCAAAGCAAACGAACACTAAGACGCTCCAAGAACAACACAACATTGCATGAAACAATAAAAACGAAGTGTCTAGACAGACCTGAGCTTTTTATTGATGAAGGGGATGCCTTGGGCATCACCAAGCTTTGACGCTTGTACCTCTTGGATATTTCTTGGGGTTACACCGGGGTGGCATCCCCAAGCTTGAGCTTTTGTTCATTCTTCATCTAATTACATCATTCTCTCTCTACACCTGAAATTTTTCCTTCATACAAAACTTCACACAATCTTCATTAGCAACATTAGTGTATTCAAAAGATAATAGACCTTTAGGCTTAGCTTTGGAACAGAAATACTTTTCACTAAAAACACAAGATACTGTAGCAACTCCTTCAAAAATCTCAATTCCCCAAAAGAGAACTCAAAAAGGAATCAATAAGAAGCAAATGCAAATAATGGCAGAAATCTGTCAAAACAGACCAGCAGGTAGAAACCGATTTTTTAGAAAATCTTATGTTCCTCAAATAAAAAAGTGTTGAACTAAATAAAATTATCTAACATGCTGGGGGATTTATTCGTAAATTTTCAGCTCAATCCGACTTACAGAGACTCCTCGCGAATTTTTATGGTGGAGGACAGAAATCTGTTTTGGGACAGCAACTCCCCAAATCTTACTTCCCTCTCATTAGAGGTCATTCTTGGCATAAAAATCAAACAAAAAATATAAGGAGAGGTCATTACTGAAGTAATAACTTCCAAGACACAAGGAAACTCTTAGGTTATCTCCCAACAAGTACTTTTCTATAACGCCTTTAAGTTAGGCACAAGAAGCAAGAAAATCAAGTATTTTCAAATGAGGAAGCATTAACATCAAAACTTGCTTTCAAAGGAGGAGCAAAAGTCAACTTATCTCTCCTCATAGGGAAGTGTTCAATACCTTTCTTGAATATAAAATGGTATTTAATGGTGCCTTCTTTCATATCAATGATGGCACCAACAGTTCTAAGAAAAGGTCTTCCCAAAGTAATAGGACAAGAAGGATTGTATTCAACATCCAAAACATAGAAATCAACAGGGACATAAGCATTGTTAAACATAATGAGAACATCATTAATACTCCCCATGAGTTTCTTCTTAGCATTATCATTAAGTGGGACATCCAAATAACAATCTTCCAAAGGTGGCAAATCAAGCATTTCATAAATCTTCCTAGGCATAATATAGACACTAGAACCAAGATCACATGAAGCTTTGAGATCAAAGTCATTCACTTGCATATTACTAATGGGTTCCCAACTATCTTCTACTTTCCTAGGAATAGAAGCTTTGTGTTTTAACTTCTCTTCCTTAATCTTAACAAGAGCATCTGTAATGTGTTTGGGGAAAGCAACGTGCATATCACTAGCATCAGGACTTATATCAAGCTTCTGTAAGAACATAATTACTTCAGAAATATTGCAACCATCTATATCAAAATCAATCTTAGCATCACTAGTAGTAGGCTCATTAGTCTTAGGAAGTGTAGGAGGATAAATAGGGACTTCTTGTGGTTTAGTGGTGATGGTGCACACACTATTGTTTCTATCAATTTTAGCTTCCCTTTTCGACTTAGCATGAAGTTGAGCTAACAGTCTAACATTTTCATCAATAGTAACTTGTATGGCATGAGTATCAGCAAAGGTACTTTCCATGGTTTCAGGTTTAGCAGCCATTTTATTAATCAAGGAGGACTGTGCTTCAGACAAAGAGGATATATTTTTCTCAACATTTAAAAGCTTTTCCTCTATAGTCTTGATGAAAATGGTTTGTTTACTAATAAAGTCTTTGAGCATGACTTCAAGTTCAGAGGGGGCACTTCTAGTATTGTTGTAGGAGTTTCCATAGGTATTGCCATTATTAGGAGGATAAGGCCTATAGTTGTTACCACCAAAATTATTCCTATAGGCATTATTGTTGAAATTTTTGTTTCTAATGAAGTTCACATCAACTTGCTCTTATTGAGCAACTAAAGAGTCTAAGGGAACACTATTAGGATCTAGAGGAGCTTTCCCATTAACAAGCATAGCCATAATAACATCAATGTTATCACTCAAAGAGGAGGTTTCTTCAACAGAATTTACCTTCTTATCATGTGGAGCTCTTTCAGTGTGCCATTCAGAGTAGTTAACCATCATATTGTCAAGGAGCTTTGTTGCAGCACCCAAAGTGAGGCCCATGAAGGTACCCCCAACAGCTGAATCCAACAGGTTTCTTGAAGAGAAGTTTAAACCTGTATAAAAGTCTAGATAATCATCCAAGCAGTGAGTCCATGAGTGGGACAATTCTTAACCAAAGATTTCATTCTTTCCCAAGCTTGAACAACATGTTCATTATCATGTTGTTTAAATTTCATAATTTCACTTCTCATAGATATAATCTTAGCAGGAGGGTAGTACTTTCCAATAAAAGCATCTTTGCACTTAGTCCAAGAATCAATACTATTTATAGGCAAGGATAGCAACCATTCTTTAGCTTTTCCTCTCAAGGAGAAAGGAAACATCTTGAGCTTAATAATATCTCCATCTACATCCTTATACTTTTGCATATCACAAAGTTCAACAAAGTTATTGAGATGGGCATCATATTCATCAAAACTAGCACCAGAAAATTGCTCTCTCATCACAAGATTCAACAAAGCAGGCTTAATTTCATAAAAGGTAGCATCAGGAGAAGGAGGAGCAATAGGAGTGCTAAGGAAATCATTGTTGTTTGTGCTAGTGAAGTCACATAACTTGGTGTTCTCAGCAGAGTTCATTTTGGCAAAGGTGGGGCAAGCCAAAAACAGCAGCAGCAGCTAGAGCAGGAACTAAATTTTTTGTGTGTTTTTATAAGAGAAAGCAAACCAAACTAAACTGATTTTTTTGGAGTTTTTGATAAAAAGAGGCAAACAAAACCAAGTAAAATAAACTAAGAAAACTAAAAACAAAGTAAAGAGAAGGTTGAGGAGGACTCCCCTTGTGAAGACGTCCTTAGCCTCCCCGGCAACGGCGCCAGAAAAGACTTGATGGCGCCCAGTACTGCCTCGGGACGCTTCGTTGGAAACCCCAAGAGCAAGGTATGATGAGCACATCAGCAAGTTTTCCTTCAGTAAGAAACCGAGGTTATCAAACCAGTAGGAGGAAGGAAACATCTCAAAGGTGTTGCAAGCAACGTGGAAACCTGCACAACACAAACTCAAGACTTTGCCCCCCAACGAATCAGTGAGGTTGTCAAGCTCACCGTTTTGCTGTAACAAAGGATTAACTGCATGGTGTGGAAGGTGATGATGGTTTTCAAGCAAGTAAACAGTGGAAGATGTATCAATGTTAAAGATTGGACCGGGGTCCATAGTTCACTAGAGGTGCTCTCCTTAGATAAACAACATGGCATGAAGGGTAAACAAATTACAGCAGGGAAATTGACAGGAACTGAGCAATTCATAACAATGCAATACTAGACAAAAAGATCCTATGAGATTCGATTGGGCAATACAACAATATACATAGACTTCCATCCAACTGCATCTATGACTAGAAGTCCACCTTCAGGTTATCATCCGAAGCCCCTCCAGTATTAATTTGCAAGCAACAGACAACTGCTTTAAGCAAAGTATGTAAGGTAAACAATCCACTTGTTCCATGAACAAGAGACCGTTGTTTTCTCCCTAGTGGCAACAGCACATCTACAACCGAAGAGATTTTTGTCACTTCCCCTGGAAACTAGAGGCATGAAACCACTATCGAGCATAAATACCCCCTCTTGGAGTCACTAGCAACTACTTGGCCAAGATAGCTACTAACAACAGAGAGCATGCAAGATCACAAACAACACAGACATGATAGAATCAAATAGACAAAACCATTAATCAATCGGACATAGTAATCTCAATATCCATCGGATCCCCGCAAACACAACATGCATGATTACAAATATATTAGATCTTGATCATGAATGGGGCTCACAAGATCTATACATGAAAGCACAAGGAGGAGATACAACCATCTAGCTACTACATGGACCCGTAGTCCAAGGTGGAACTACTCACGCTTCATACCGGAGAAGAAGGCCTCTGGGCTGATCTCCCCTCCGGCAGGGTGCTGGGAAGAACTTCTGATCCCCCTGATCTAGGGACGATGGCGGTGGCGGCTACAGACGGTTTCGTGGAGTTTTGATCGGGTGCTTAGGGTTTCTGCATCGGGGGCTTCTTATAGGCGATGGGGCGAGGCTGGGAGGCGGCCAGAGGGCCCACACCCTACCCAGTCGCGGGCTCACCCTGGCCGCGCCCAGGGGGTGTGGCAGCCCTGGATTGCCCCTCCGTCTCTCCTCTGGACTTCCTGTCGCCCACGGTAAAATATTGACTTTGGCTTTTGACCCGTCCAATTTGAAGAATATTGATTTTTTGCCTTTCTGGAACCAAAAACAGAAGAAAACAGGCAACTGGCACTGTGGCAACTTGTTAATAGGTTAGTTCCAGAAAACATATAAAAACACCTCAAAGTGTAGACAAAGCAAAAAATATGCTAAACAAGCATGGAACATCAAAAATTATAGATACGTTTTCGACGTATCAACGAATCGAATTCACTTTCTAGTTCTTCTAGGGACCTATCCTCCATAATTATTTCTTCATGATTTGAGTCTCCATTTGTTTCCTCTTCTTGATTACTAAAGAAGAGAGCTGCCATTTCCTCAATAGTTTTTTATTTCTCTTCTTGTTGTATTTGTGGAGGACTGTCTTTAAATTTGGAAAAGTGGAATTCTTTTTCTCCTTTCCCAAGCTTAAGATGCAAAATCTCTTTTTTAAATCAACTTTTGCACCTACATCGCTAAAAAAGTTTCTTCCAAATATAATTGGGCAAAGAGTGTCAGCAGGCATTTCAACTACTACAAAATTGATAGGAAATTTTTTATTACCAATTGTGACAGTTGCATCTTCAACTATTCCCATTGGAATTCTAAGATTTTTATTGTCTAACATGATCGTCATATCAGTATTTTCTATTGTATCCAGTACTATCTCTTCTTTTATTTCTAAATAAAAATCATAAGATATAACATTAACTTTGGTGCCTAGATCACATAAACCATAATGCGAGGTTTCTTTAAATATGTAGGGAAGAATAGGCTTACCCACATATTTTACCTTCGTTTTACCTTCAACCAATACAGAAGTCTCTTTATCAAGTTCAACTATGTGCAATGTGCATACATAGCCGTAATTGCTTCCTTGGTTACCTGTTCATCTTTATTTCATCCAAATGGTCTTCAATTTCTGGCACACTTTCCTCTTCCTTCTTCTCATGTGCTGCTTTGACATGTTCATATTCTAAAATATGTGTTAGAAAAAGGTATCTCATACATTGGTTCTAGGGAGGCCAGTGTTGCTTTAACTTATTTTTCAGCTCAGGTTCAGGTGGGGATCATACTTTACTGAACCCTCTTTTGGATATTTGATGTGTTTTGTAAAAGCTTTAACAAATTGCAACACAAGATCTGAATCCAAAAAAAGTTTTTAGATAATTCATTAACATGGAACTTTTTATTATAGTCACAAATACAATCATAATATATTTCTATGCCTCCTTCGCTTCCTAGACAAAAATTCCATGAAACTATATGATCGCGAATTCTATTAAGTAAAGCCCAAGCTTTAGTTATGGGAAGATTCATAAAAGCTCCTCTCGCGCAAGAGTCTAGTTCGATTTTATTAGGTTCAATTAAACCGCCATAAAAGATATGTAATAAATACCATTCAGGCAAATCATGATGAGGACATTGATTAAGTAAATCTAAAATCTTATATAAGCTCTTACTAGTCCTTCATTAGGACGGTTCCTCCAAGTCATTATAAGACGCCTGATTATAAAAGATTTTGATAATGGATAATACTTGGATAGAAACTCATAAGCTAAATTATCCCAAGTAGTAGTGGCTTCTGGGGGTAAATATCTATACCATGAGAGAGCTGTGCTAGTCAAAGTCTGAATAAAAAGTTTAACCCTTACCTCATTAGCGGTATGCCCCGGTAATTGGAAAGTGCCACATATATATATTTGAAGCATGCAATATGCTCATATGGATCAGGATCTTCTTCATCTCTAGTAAATTGCTTCTTGTGTAGAATACCAAGTAGTAGAGGATTTATTTCAAACCCCCTTGTATTCTTGTTGGATTTGTCTCTTTTATTAATATTATAGGGCTTCCCAAAGTGGATGAGTGGGTTAGCACTAGTCAAAGGCTCAAACTTCATCATGTTGGTGGAAACCTGTAACTCAAAACAAAACTTAGCAAGACTACAATAAATAGAAAAAACTAAAATACCTACAGCGCTTAGCTCCCTGGCAACGACGCTAGAAAATAGCTTGATGACTGCAAATGCACAGATTGTTTGTAGCTAGTTTCTAAATAAAGATATTGATCCCATAGGGAGCAGGAGTCTGAAGTCTAATAACTCTTGAATTAAATACTAAAATAGAAATGCTAGAATAAAGTTCTAAGTAACAAGATAAAATGTGATTGTTGTGTAAAAAGGTGTTTTGGGGGTTTTGGTATAAGATAATAATAAGTAAAGTAAAATAAACTGAATACAAAAAATAAGTATTGCGTGTGTAAAAGAGATTTGAAACTGCAACGGGAAAAAGCGTTCTCAGGGAGTAGGGGATACACCTCTAGCATTATAAAGGAGATAAGATAAAGATTATTATCATGAATATTCTCAACTATGTATGTGTGGGAGGAACTCCGTATTTGGACAAATAGGCAACAACCACTGCTCACATCATCCTCATAACCATAGCAAATAGCAATCGACATTAATCGAATTACTGCTCTATTAAGGGACTTGATCCCGTAGGACGTATCCCATGGCATGGATAGTATTTTGTGAGTTTCCTCGGTTCCCAAGTTCATACATAAGGAGTGCCAACAAATTTATAGTCATTGTAAGTCCTAACACACCTCCGTCAACCAACAAGTAGTTCCCTCCATCAAGTCTCCACCAGAGGCAAATATTGAGAGGTTGACTTATCCCAACACCAAGATGAAGACAATCTAACACATGGTCACAACGATGAATATCATAATAAACTTTATCTTATTTCAATCTCATGCTAGGGTTTCTCCATCTCCCCAAGAACTAATGATCTACTCAGACATGGAGACAATCAACATCATGGCAAAAACAATGGAATCTATCATAGGTGAATAGTACTTGTATAAAGCCACAACGAGCACGGAAATTACAACAAGATCTAGACAAGATGTAGATGGGATGGATGTAGATGATGGTGATGTAGCGGTTGATGATCAAGATTGACGCCTTAGCCTCCCGGATCTGCGTAGGGCGAAGATGGATCCCCGGTGGATGAGTTCCCTCTCCAGATGCCTTCTGTAGGTGATGTTTCGGTGTTTCTGGTCGTTCTGTATGTCATCTCCCCGATCGAGTTGCACGGGGTGAAACTATTTGAGGGGGTAGTGGCGGCGCCAACTATACGGCGGGAACTATACGGCTGGAAAAGTTGCTCCCGTCGTATAGTTGGTCATTAAACCTTCTGTGTCCTTCAATTGCTTCGGGTTTTCTTCTGGTCTTATTGATATTTCCCAAACAAGCGATTTACGTTGTTTTTGACTCCTTTTCGCTCCAATACAACTATCCCAAGAATTGTGTCCATCGTATCCATCATCTGTCCTGATCCTGGTGAAAATAAACATAAAAGGTGTGCGCTAATGCCGTAAAATACAAAGATCCTACAACTACAATATAAAATATGATGCAAATATACACTCATCACCTATCCACCGACGAAGCTGAATACATATCCGCGGCATCTTGTTGTGCTCAATTGTTATGGATGGGGCAAACCTTGAAAGAATATGGTGTGTCTCTTGGTACGGTTCCTCTTCTATGTGACAATGAAAGCACAATAAAGATTGCCAATCACCCGTTCCAACATTGGTGCACCAAACATATTGACATTTGCCACCACTTCCTACATGACCATGTCGCAAATGGTGACATCAATCTCACTCATGTGGGAACATGTTCCAATTGGCCGATATCTTCATGAAGCCTTTGGATGAAGCCTGTTTTGTCATGTTGAGGCAAGAACTCAGTATTCTAGATCCTCAAAACTTTGATTGATTTACTTTATATTCTTGCTCTTAACATGCTATGTAGCCTAGTCACGCGACACATTTAGGGATAGTCATTTTACCATGTTCTTGGTTTGATGCATACCTATGTGTGCAACATAAATTGATCTCGTTTCATGATATGGGTCCAAGCATCTATCTTTGAGGCACCATGACATGTGTTCTTAAACATAGGGGGATAAATTCCTTGCCAATTCTTAACCTCCTATGCATCTTAATGTTTTCACTCTTGAGGCTTTATGAGTTCATTTGCAATTTCTTATGGTTCTTGATATTTCGAATACAAAACGTTTGTTGCTATTCCCTTCTTATTCGATGTTTGCATCTTGTATACATGTCACAACGTCTCTCTACAAAAAAAGGTTGTTATTCCCTTCTAGGCAGTTCGGGGCCAATCCGGCGCTCCCGGGCCTGCTGTTGGATCACTTCGTGGGTACCAGTTTGTTTCAGCGCATGCCGAACAGGAAGTCTGGAAGCAGTTTCAGTGGCGCACTGATTCGTTCGGCGCCGCGCCGAACCACTTAGGCGTACGGTCTGGTTGTGCCGGTTTTGCCGCCAGTTTGCGCTTCCTTAGCCTTTTTCTTCCTGGCACGGGTGGGTAGTTGGACATTTGCTCATTCTTCCTCCACGTGTCCTCTCCTCTATTGCGGCTGCCCCAAGCTTCCCCCTCCCTCCCTGGCCTTACCCACCCAACCATACCCCCTCAAACTCCCCATGTTGATAGATCGGGTGGTTTTAAGGCTCTCCATCGAAGGTTTTCTCACGGTTTGGACCGCAGTAGGAGATCTTGGAGTTTTCCTTGTTTTCCCCTTGAGGCCCTTCTTTCCCTCCAAGCGAACCATGTCCTCTTCGGGTATTTCCTATCCCCCTCCTTCCCTTGACTCCCCCTAGTTTGCTTCCGTGATCTTGGATGTACACCACCTAGGGCTAGATCTAGGGTTATTCCTATTAGTTGTGGAGCCACCCATGTTCTATCGAGGCTCCCCCTCTACTCCTGGATAGGTTTGCACAAGTATTGAGACATTTTTCGCGATTTTGGACATAGCCATGTTTTGGCCTCTTAGGTGCGTTTTGGCGCTGCCGGACCTACAACCGACTTGTCCGACGCGCTGTTTCGGCAAACCGGACCTGCCGTCGAACTGTTCGGCCTATAGCCCGGCTCCACCGGAGTGCTCGCTGAACTGCTTTGTCCCCATTTTCTGCGACTTTTGCACTTGTACAAACCTATATTTCTGGGTTCCCTCGTTGTCATGACATGTATGCTTACCCGTTATTGCCATTCTTTTTGCTTCTTCCTCCAGGTTCCGACCATGAGCATGTGTCTGAGGATGAGTTCGAGGAAGATACTAATGTGGCAAAAAAGAGGAAGTATGTTGCTGCTCGGCCCGAGGGGTGTCGTATTAGTGAGCGCACCAAGCAAGTGGTGCACCTTGGCTCCTCGTCTATGGCCAAGGGGCCAAGAGGTGGCAATAAGCCATCTTCCCGTCAGGACAAAGGCAAGAATATTGGTCCTGCTGAAGAGGAAGTTCTCCCAGATTTCAACACCGCCAGCTGTCCTGCCAAGAAATGGAGGCTATTGCGGAAGCAAAATCCCTACTGCTTTCGTGAGAGGACCTAGCTACACTCGCCCAGACAGGGGTTTTTGGACCAACACTTAGCGATAGTTTCGGGATGATTTTTACAATGAGCCGGAGCGGAAGTTAAGTGGCTATTTCGTGTGCCCAAAGGTTCTCAATGTTGATCAGTACCGTCAGTATGCCTCTATGGACTTTCTATACATCGACATTGCTCTGAAGAAGATGGATGTGTTTGACCTTGTCACTATGCAGGAGGGTTTATCCCCCTCACTCATCCTCCAGTTCCATGCTATAGTTTTCTTCCATTCGGATTCAGCTCGCACCATCACTTGGATGTCTGGGTTTGAGCCCTATACTGTGACATTTGCTCAGTTTTGCGAGGCCCTAGGCTATGGCGGTGACAGTACTGACAATGCCTTTTGCATTCATTCACAGAAGGCTATGACCGCTGATGATATTTCTCACTACTATCCTCCCGATCCATCTCAGTCGTCTCCCAGGATTTCGGGCATGTATTTCTACTATCACTCTTTGGCCAAGATGTTCCGTGAGAATCTCGTTAGCAAGGCTAGGAATGAGCCAACTGTTGTGCCTACCATCTCAACCTCATGTATTATT
This sequence comes from Avena atlantica, assembly GCA_910589765.1. NCBI lineage: Eukaryota > Viridiplantae > Streptophyta > Magnoliopsida > Poales > Poaceae > Avena > Avena atlantica. The sequence goes on from OU342738.1 coordinate 375,979,148, forward strand.
GCTGCCCTAGTCGTCTTCAGAAAATTCATGGGTGTGACTTTATCTTTCGAGAGCTTCAGCGATCTATGGAGAAGCGCATGACTCCTAACTATAGTCAGTCTGTTCAGCGTTTGATCAATGTGGTTGTGCAGCCCATCCAGCTATTCGTGTTGAGCGATACAAAATGGAGAAGATCACTCTTTCTCATCGTGGTCCTTGATCTGCCTGAGATGATGCCTGCTGAGCCTGATTTCGAGCCAGGTTCTGTCTGTCTGCCTCGTGCTTCTCGCTCTCGCCGCACCGTCCATGCCCCCAAGAAAGGTCTAGCCAAGTTCTTCACCAACTTATGGGACATGTGTTGGAGCACTCGTGATGTTGCTTATCGAGGACTAGAGTTGAGCCAAGAAACACGGCCGAGGCAGAATGCTTTCATGGCTGAGCGTGTGCATGGTGTTCCACCAATTGGCAATGAGCTTGATGCAGTTCCCTTCGTAAACTATGAGATGCCACCTATTTCTAACGACATGTTCCATGGCTTTGATCCCTCTCAGTATGCGATGTTTGCTCCCTGGTGCTCTCTTGCCGTAAATGTAGCTGATGATGAGGAGGAGGAGGAGGAGGATGAGGATGAAGAAGGAGAAGACGAAGATGGGGACTGCTCCTCCACTGCTCATGCTCGTGATCATGAGTTTGAATTTTTTTCTTGAGCGCTAGCATCCTCTGCTTCTCTCTTTCCTTTTTGGTGTTTCGATGCCAAAGAGGGAGAAGAGAGTAGAGTCTATCTAGGATTACGAGTGATGAGTTTTGGACTCGTCAATGCCCATTGTTATGGACTTGGGTTTTGTAGAAGGAGGGGACGTTGGAGATCACAGAAAGGGTAACAGATTCGCAACACGGGGACACGAGGTTTACCCAGGTTCAGGCCCCCAGAGGAAAAACCCTACTCATGCTTGTCTGTTCTTTGTTAATGGCGATGCCGAAGGTTACAAGGGTGCGCAGATGATATCTAGCGAGGTGTATGCTAGGGTATGAGTTGAGGTCCTCCTCGTCGTGCCCTTCTAGGCTTTATATAGATAGGCTAGGTCCCAGGGTAGGTCGAGTCGGTTACAAGTTTAGGGTTTTCCCTTTGAATTTCTATCTAGAGCTCAGTCGTATTCTTCAAGGAATCACACTCCTCTTGGGATTGGGCCACCCCAAATCTTCTTGGGATCCACCATCAAGGGTACATCGTCTCATGGGCTTCTGTTGGGCCGGACCGGGTAGGCTAATATTAGGCACCCGTAGGGCATACCCATGTCAACGGGGATATTTGTCGGGGTTTACGGGTTTCGACGTTTGCACAAGCCTTGCTACTTTATTTGGTTCTCGCTGGCTTGTGCTACTATTTTCCTATTTGAACCTTGTGTGTGTATGACAAGTTGTACTATGCTTATTGTACTTGGATATCTCTATGCCTCATCATTCTTGTTTACTTATTGCTAGATATCCATGCCTTTATCTTGTCATTGCCATGCTTGTTTCCTAAAGATATTGGGGAGCTCTCCATATTCCTATAGTTGCACTTTGCATTCCAAAAACAAACTTAACCAGGTGCACACTTTATGGGGGATCTCTTTTAGTATTCTCAATGGAAACATCTTAGTAAGCTCATCGTAATATCTCTTTGTGACTCTAGCTCGGTTTGTCATCGTTAACCAAAAGAGGGAGATTGAAAGGGCAATATGACCATATCTGTTATTTTGGTTAAATGATCACATGAATGCTAGAGTGTGGACTAATATTTATTTATTAGTATGTATACAGGTTTTTAGTCCACAGGTGATGATGAGACATGGTGTGAGACCCCCCGTTCGCCGCTTAAGAAAAGAACCGATGGTTTCATTTTATTTCTCTCTCTTTTCATTTGAGTCATATAGAAAACACCGCACTATTAAGAGGGGTGGTCTCGATGAGCTTATTGGGGATGTTTTTCTAGCATATACACATCCTATCACCATATAGCCATCACACCCACCAAAGAAAAAGCCTCGAGTCAAAAGGAAAAAGTGCATGTTTAAGGATTTTGCAAATCGGCGGGCAAACCGGCATCGCCGGATGTGTTGCTGGATCAAACTGTGGGCCGCCAGAATGAACGGCCTCTATGAAGAACAGGTAGTCTGACGACTACTTAGGCGGGGCGCCGGTTCATCCGGCTCTGCGCCAGTTTGACTCGGCGCATGGTCCGGTTCGCCGAACTTGTCGGTTCATCCGACGCACAGTCCGGCAGCGCCGAACTTCCTGCCGACTTGCACGCAGCTTCCTTTAAATGGCTATTTTCCCCTTGGACTACATATACCCCTTTCTTCTCCATTGACAGGTTAGGCATTCCATTTCAGATTCAACCATGAGCTCTCTCTCTCACACACACCATTGCTGAAACACCAAAAGCTTGAGGATCTCCCATTCTACCCAACCAAATCCAAATCCCTTTGGTAGAAAGGAAGAGAAGGTCCCGATCTATGTTTCCACCAAGCCAAAGTTCATTCCCCCTTGAGTTCATCGAGTTTTCTTGTTACTCTTGGGTTTGTGGGAAGCCCTAGGCGGCTAGGGTCACCCGGAGGCATTCGGCTTGTGATTTTCCCTGTGGAAAGTTTGTGAGGGTTTGGATACTACCTTAAAGTCTACCACGAGTAAGTGAGCTATTTCGTCGTGGAATAGGCTCTAAGAAGGTGAGCCTTTGTGGCGTTGGGGAATCCTTCGTGGAACCTCACATCTCTCCAACGTGATGTAGCCCCCTTCCCGAAGGGAGTGAACACGGGAATACATCTTCGTCTTCGCGTGCTTTGGTTATTCCTAAACCGAACCTCTTACTTGTGTTGTTTACTTTGTGATAGCCTTCGTGCTTGAAGTATCTTGTATCATCATCTAGGTTGCCTCACCTAGTTTGCATTTAGGCACACTTATATTTCGCAAAGCCTAAAACTTGCAAAATATTATAAACAAATTTGTAGAAACCTATTCATCCCCTGGCTCTAGGTTAACCATCTTAACCTTTCACCCTGAAGAAGATCACAGATGAAAAGTTCATCGACCTCCATGAAGGGCTCTGTCCCCATTGGCCAGGAGCACGGCCTGCTCCCACAGTAAGTTCTTTTCTCCTCAGAGAAGGGGGCACCTCCGGAGAGGAGGAAGAGGAGAGCATTGTGGCAGCTTGTCGTGGGAGTGAGCTCTGCACGCGCGGAGCATGGCAAGCCCCGTGGGAGGCCTCCAACAACGAGCAGGTTCAGGTGGGGCGATTCTGCGAGTCTGAGGACAAGTGAAGCGGTGGCGCAACATCGAGGGACCGCCGGGGAGCAGCAAACGGTGGAAGGAAGGAAGGAGGAGACGACAAGATCTCAGTTTGAAGTATCAGTTTTAAGCCAAATATCAAAGGTTTTGAACGCATTTTGGACTTGTTTGCAAATTAGACGTTGAACTACGCTGCGACATTTTTTATTGGACGGAGGGAGTAGCATTTTTCACACTGTCCGTCTTTAATGTTAAATGAGAAGTCAATTCTATCAACTTAAATTTCTTGTTTCATAGATTTTCCTAATCTACACTCATCCAATCCTTGATCCCTAGTACCAGATCTCCGTGCCCAGGAGTTGACATATCAAGCCATGCACAAATTGGTGTTTTGTTCGGGTCAAAGTGGACTAAAAGGAAGTTTACCAAAATTTGGAAAGATCTTCCCTACTGACTGAGATTAGACTTTGAACATTGCTTTCTTTCTGGAGCAGATATAAGTGGTCCTTATATCTAAGAACATAAAGATGCATTGTGAATTGCCAGGAAGTCAAACATACACAAAGAGGCATCCAGTGAACAGGTATCACAATTTTTGGGGCCTTGGCAGTCAGTTGTGCCCTGCATTTTTTGCTGGAGAAACTGCAGTCTGTAGGTAGGTGGAAATGTACTCCCAGGCTCGTGAATTTGCAACCGTAAAGGGTACCCCGGTGATGCAAACTGAATGTAACCATATGTGGAGTATATGATATGGAATCTCTCATTTCTCGAAAACTAAATAGCGTAGTGCTGGTAATGGGAGTAAAGAAGACGAATAAATCCACAAGCACTTCACAGGAACAGTTTCAGTCACGCACTCAAAGGCAAATGGAAGTGATGAAATGTTCAGAGTGGCACATATGAAATGACGCGAATGATGCACACTAATCCACAATCAGTGATCAGGTGCTTATTTAAAATAGCTAATGCAAGTTCTGTATTCTGAAAGTGCCCAGGTCTGTACGACATGACTGGTAAGACAGCATCTAGCCCTGGAGCCCAATGATCCCTGTAAACAAGGAAACGAAGATCATAAGAACACCCGAGAGAAATGAAAAGGGTTTTATATGAATCAACCAGATGCTGCACAAAATAGCAAATAACTGCTGGGTAAGCAGATAGTCAACTAAACCAGGCTGGAATAAACAAAAGGTGGTACCAAAGAAATATGTAACTTACCGCAAGCAACACGTGCACCAGCGTTTCCAGTGCTCTTGCTAAGCTCATGTCCACCTGAAATGTAACAGAAAGGTTCGGTTACTTACATGAGTTTCGTGCCTTCATCAAACTCAATGCTAAAATGTGCTAGTATATTCTAGAATTAACAGATTACAGAATTTAATAGCAAGCAAACAAATTTACAGATTGATAAGGAAGCACCAGAGGATTCGCTAGATGATATCATATTATCATAAACCAACATGCATAACTGTATGCTCTCATAAAGCAGACTGAATACAACACAATTACACAAATAGAAAAAACATATGTGCAACTTTCAAGATAAGAGTTCCTTTTGGGAAGCAATACAATATATGTTGATGAGTTCTCAACTTTAAGCAAGACAATATTTTCATATAACTGTAGCATGTCATGATGGTTGGACTGGTTTCTTTGAACTAATTAGGAATAACATATGGCTGAACTGAGGGCACCAAATATATAATCTGGACAAACCCAATCAAACAAATTTGGACATTCAGAGGTGGAAGTTCTCACTTATCTTAGATTATACCAGAGCAACCAAAGCATCAATTATACCGATCAAATATTCAAATGTTAACGAGTAAAAACATAAATCATATTATCAACCCCGTATGCCAAATGCCTAAAATACTACTGCTGCTCCCTTGAGACATGTGATGGAGTACATTTTAATGCATCATATCAGACAAGAGAGAATTAATTATTAGCTACATTGCCAGAATTAAGATACAGATAGACAGAATTAATTATTACTTCAACTACAAGATTTAAGATACGCGTAAAGAATTAACTATTAGCTCTATTACCAGATTTAAGATACAAATATACTCCCTCCATTCGGAAATAAGTGTCAACAAATTTGTCTAGACACTCATGTATCTATACGCGTTTTGGTGTGTAGATACATGCATATGTAGACAAACCTGCGACATTTATTTCTGAAGGGAGGAAGTAGAAAATAATGAAAACCCAGAAAAAGCACCCATAGCTAAATATTCCATAATATCCATAAAGAAGAAAGAACACTAAAATCATGAAATCCTCCTTCGATTTTAATCTCTAGCTATCAAAGCAACAGCTTCATCCAAAAGTAGATTAAAGTTAACTGACTGCTCCCACTAACACATACAGCATGAATTTACTATTATGATCCGTTCTACACATACAACATAACAAGTAGACAACTACTCTAGGAAACCCTGACAAAGAACCATGCTCAGGTAGACAGAAAAATGAATGATTCAGGTAATTTCGATAGCATTACCCTTGCCAAGATCATCAGCATCACCATGGACAACAACAGCACGGCCAATGATTGAATTTGGTCCAGTAAGGGGAATCTGCCATCCAAAAAATCAAATGAACCGTGTAAAAACGCAAACATCAAGAAAAGTGACAACACAATATATTTGCAGGGAGAAAACAAATAATCCTTACATGGCAGTCCTCAATTTTGATTGTAGCAACACCTGGAAGCAAAGAAGTAAACTGTCAGTACCACTGTTTATGAAACTAAGCTCCCAAACTTTGAGGCAAAAGTGTAAATGTATCTCCAACACGAAGGAATCAGAGTGAGGCAAGACGAGAGTAAATAAAAGTACCATCCCCTCCAGCTGTCACATTTCCAAGATCACCGGCATGACGGATTTCATCTTCTGGTGCCCCATGCACGTGACCAGCGGGGTTGAAGTGTGGTCCTACAAAACAATAAAATTGCACCAATAAGCACAGAACATTCTTTTTTTTTCTGACAAGGGGTGTAAGAAACTTAGGTACCAGTTGACATGCAGCCATTAGTGGTGTCACCAAGAGCGTGCACATGGAACCCGTGGAGCCCTTCCTTGAGTCCAGAGACACTTCCTGTCACGGCGGTCGGGCCTAGACAACAACCAACCAATTTACAGATCAAACAAACACACGAGGATAGAAACACAGAGGCCCTCACAGCATGCTGCATAGTTACCATCTCCCTCCTGGGTGAAAAAGATGGTGCCCTTGACACCCTCACTGCCGGAAAGCACGGCTACAGCCTTCACCATTGTGTATGTGATCTGCAAATCGAACGGCAGGAGAACATGACTACTGAAATGTGGTAGCAGGACATCATTACAGCAGTCAGCAGTGTTGCGACACAAACAGATCATAAAACTCAGAAATCAGTCCGGTGTAGTTCCAGATTTAAGCTAGATATACAATAACACAGTCCTTACTTCGCCCACAAGTTATATGTCATACCATCAGTGGCAAATCACCAATTCTTACTCAATCCTGGCCTTCCTAGCTAAGTACTCCAGTAGCTATATAGTAAATCTTAAGCTCAGCAACAGGAAATCACTGAAGATGACAGTAGGACGCATCCAAAGCGATATGATAAAGTAAAGGGGACGAAATTAACAAGGTGCTAGTGCTACAAGTTTTAATTGATCCGTACGGAGCAGTCTACTCCAAAATCCGGAGCACTTGCCGCTCTCAAATCGACGCATCCGCGCCAGAAAAACACGTAGCAGCAACCGCGTTCGCTACCAACACACGACGACGCGGACACACGCACGAGCCGAGCATAAACGCATCAGTACAGGCGCGGATCGGGACCACGGCCGAATCTAACCCCAGGGAGACGCACCGGCGGAGCACAGATCCAAGGAAAAAACTACTCCGGGAGAGCCGTAGCCCCGGCGACCACAGATGGATCCGCTCGAACGGAAGCAGATTTACAACCCTAGATGCCTGGAGAGGGGATTTGGTCGGTACCTACCTCAGGTGACCCCCTGCGTGATGCGAGAGCAGTTGAGGAGGAAGGCGATTCCGACTTGGGTTTATGACTGACTTGGGGAGATGCTGGGGGAGAAGACTCGAGAACCCCAGGGCCGGCTAACTTAAATAGAGCAGAGCCGGTGGTGATGGGGAGGACTGGAGAGGAGTGACGTGCTGGCTGCTGCTGCTTGCTGCTTGCTGCACCTACCCCCTTCTCTTTCTTTTTCTTTCTGCAAAATATTCCCTAATTTCTTTTTCGGGGAAAGAATCACTGGTTTTTTGTGACTCTTTTGGGATCAAGTGAAACATAATCTCAAGTTTTTTTCCTCAAATTTAGGGAGTTCACTTTTCTTGGAGAATATTTTTGAAACTGGTGCGCGTGCATCCGACGCATCTTTGGATAATATAGAGCATCTGATCTGATATGTCCTCCACGCAGAGATACTTTGTAACTAGCAAAATGATATACAGTAGGACAATGTTCCTTCCTACTGCCGAGCGGCATATTAATCCAACTGAACTGTACATAATTTTTGACAGCAAAGAAAGAATGGTAGTAAGAAAAGTAATCTCAGGCTCTCACCACTCTGGACCTTCTCCCTGCACTATCATCATCTTCATCCCCCCCAAGTCTTACCTTCTCCCGCAGTTACATCCGATCCAATCGTAGATCTGGTCATAACTTCTTGGTACCACCACCCGAACAGTAAACACTAGTTTCATCTCATTTTTTTATCGCCCATCTGAATCTTGATGAAGGAACTTCCAAGATACTAGTTCAACAAGAGCAAATATTACAGTGCTGGGAGCATCACAATGGACTGCTGAAACTCGACAAGAATGGAGTATATATATTTTTACTATAAATTAAGCGATCATACAGAAATTCATATGGCTATCCCTACTACTACTGCAAGTACAGATAAACATGACTACAGCATATACTTAACAGCAACATAGTTAAAATGAGCCTCTCTCTCTCTCTCTCTCTACTAGCTTAGCTAAACCTGAAGTCCTGAACAAGGATGGACAAAAGAAACCCATCCTATATGCACATGAGCTACAAGAAATTCTCTCCTGGGGCAAGATGTCAAGAGGGGGAGAAGAGAGAGTGCATGCTGTTTCTTCTCTCCCCGCCAATGGTGACTCTGTCGCACCGAAGCTCACAGAGCAAGCAGGGGCCCAGAAGGCCTGCAGTGCGCGGTGAACAGCTTCGCGGAGAAGAGATCCTTGGTCAGCTTCTTGAGATCGAAACCACGGGAGGGCAGAGGTTGCTGCTGCTTCGTGCTCTTGATGCACTCGCGCAAGGTGCAGTTCTCCTGCTTCACCATGTCGATCGACGACGCGAGCTGCCTGATCACCTCCCTCTTCTCCTCGTCCTTCGCGGCGAGCTCCGCCTTGAGAGCTGCCTTGTTCTCTTCAACCACCTTCTGCAGCTCTGAATTCTGCTCGTTGAGCCTCTTGATCTCTGCGCGCATCAGCTCTGCTTCCTTGTCATCAGGCTGGCCCTTTCCTGCCTTCTCTGTTTCACCTTCAGATACCTTCTCATCATGTTGCTCTTCAGGGTCATCCACTTCAGACTCCGAGTCATAGGAGTCTGAGCAAAGCGAGTTGGAGGAAGAACTTCCTGCTGCCTTGCCGTCCATGGATGCCGGAGACCAGCTCTTGGTGGAGGCAGATGGAGTGAGCATCGAGCGACGCGTGCCGCTGCCATGCTTCAGCAGGTCATACTGCTCGGCCAACGAGCGGTGCGTTCGGTACAGGTCACCGAGCATGTCCACCAGGACGGGACGCTTCTTGTAGTACATTTCAGCACGTTGCGCGAACGAGTCTGCATCTTGGTCGATCAGCTTGAGCATTTGCTTGGTCTTGTCATCTAGTTCTGCAAAAAAAAGGGAGGGGAAAGAGCACAGTTGGTAAGAGGGAAGCTAAATACAGTAGCGAAAGGATCCTTGATGTGCAAGATCCCTTAAGTATAGAATGACCATGCCAATATGGTTAGATATATGCAAACCCTATGATTGCACATGCCATTCCAATTTTGTTGCACAAAAGTGCTAGGCTAATGTTGTAAAACTTGCAATGATTGCGTATCGTTCTTCAGAGTTAAACCTTTAAACTCTGCAAATGTGCAAATGAATTCAGCGGATGCAGATTTTTGTCAGTCATGATGGGGTGCAAAATCTCAATCTGAAATTCATACTGAAAATGGCAGAAGTCATTAGTACTACAAGACTTGCTCATTACACAATGGCACCCGGTACAGTAGGCCAATAGCGTTTACAGGGAACAAAGCGGACACTACAACGCTAACATTTTTGACGAAAGGCAGACTTGCTGCTTACATTGATCATAGAAGAAAGAATATGTTTCAGTAACAGAGGTGCATAGGCACAACGGCGAGACAACTACACATCAAGAAAAAACTATAAAAGGAACAGCTAGCCCAGAAATAAAACATCAGTCTGGCTCTGTTGGTCGGTTTAGGAGGTCATGCTACAACACTAACATGGCACCAAAGCATACTAGCAAGGGAGCGACAGACAGACCTGAGAGAGTGTTGCCGAGCCACGGGGATGGCTTGGCTTGGTTGTGGCTGTCGAACCACCATGCCTGCTGCAGCTCCTTGTGCACCATCTCCTCGTCTCCTTACCTGCAGCAAAACACAAAAATTAGCACATGCAGACAAAGGGGGCAGTTGGATGGAAAATGGATTTTGCTTGATTAGTAACATACTAACGCGCGGTACTAATTTTACAGGCATATATATAGGACGGGACTTGGAACCATGGAAGTGCACTGCAGGGAGAATGAAAACGCAAGCCCAGCATGTTCTTTTCAGCAGAGAAATTTGATTTTTGGTTTCTGGAGCAGTACTGTCAAGTTTGAACACCATGTTCCCGACCCAAAGGAACAGAGCAATGCAAGGACGACGGTAATTAAACGGAAGCAGAGCAAATAGTAAACGCGACGCAACCATGAATATAACTGATTCAATCTGGGATAACCGCTCGCTTCTCTTCAAACGGAGCAATCAATACTACTAGATCTCCTGTCGCCGCCAGATCCGAACAGATCGACACGAATCCAAAACTAGTTCATTCAATCTCGAAATAAAAAAAAAACCAAACTAGTCTTAAGACGAACAGAGCCTTACGAGCGACTTGGTATCACGGTTCCAAAAGATCTCGTCGGGGCAGCGGTTGCCTCCTCGAAGCAGCAGGATACAGCGGCCGCAGTTCGTCGGCAAGAACAGAAACAATGAGCACCCGCCGGTCCCGCACAGATCAAACCAATACCCGCGACGCGGAAAACCAATCTAGATATGAGATTACCCGAACGGAAGGGAGAAGGAGGGAGTAAGAAGTAACCGCACCTGCGTCGTGTGGTTGCCGGCGGCCGCTCTCTCTGTGCCTATCCCGTGGCGGTGGTGGAGAGGCGGAGTTTCCCGTTGCTTCCTTCGACTCGTGGTTTGTCGTTTGGACTAGGCCGCAGCTTTCCTTCTGGATTGCGACGAGGAGGGAGGGAGGAGGAAGGGGACAAAACCTACGCCGGCACAGGCACGCTCTCCTCTCGATCGGTAGAAAAGATTTTCAAATCCTGCCGCTCTACGTCGGTACGGGTCGAGTTTTTCTTGCGGGGAGCCCCCCCGGTTTGGATCCTATTTATCCATCGGGTCGGAGGAAACCTGGTTTACTCCTTTCCTGTTTCGCTCCGCCGCGGATTGGGATCGGCGTGATCTCCGCTTGGTTATCCTACGCGTATACACATACACACACGGTAAAGATTGTGCAGAAGACCAACCGTTTCCTTCCAAATAATTCGCGCATGAAAAAGATTTCCTTCCAAAGTATAGTGCGCAGAACTTGGGAACACGATAATGCATGGCCTCCCGAAATTAGCGTACAAGTAATAATTGGATAAGATAGGTGTTCATGTATACACGGGTCAATGGAGTCACGAAACGAAATTGAGGCCGTGTCACATAGTCCTATATTTTTTGAAACGAGGCAAAAGCTTTTCCTTTCATTGTTATGGTAGAAAAGAGCTGTCCCGTTTATAAGAAAAAAACTGGCCAAAAAATCGTTACAACACAACATCACACGTCAGCCCCGAGACTGTGCTCCACACAGGTCGACGACCAACTAGGTCGACACCACACCTCGAGCCACCGCTCCAAACTACCACGCCGGTCCCAGGGCCACACCCCGCCCGACCGAAGACGAAATTGCCTCCACCAAAACACTGCACAAAACCCTCTGTCTGGTGGACGTCCAAAGCGAGGCCCCAAGAGGCAAAGCGACACAAGAGAGCCGCACACACCCGATCCCGCGAGGGATCTAGGGTTTCCCCCGGAGAGCCCGGGCGGGAGGAGCAAGAAACATCCGCTTCGACGATGACTTCAAGAAGGATGCGGCGCCCACGGGCGTCACCGTCGTCGGTCCCGGCCAGTCGCCAGGACAAGGCTTTCGCCCAACAGAGAGTCCCAGACTTCACGCCCGCCCAAGAAGGATCGGCACAACCACCACACCTCCCCTCCCACCTCATGCTCCCAACGATCAACAAGCAAACACTCCCACCGCCACGCCTAGGCTCCCCATCGCCGCGACGAAATCCGTCGTCCAGATCATCACCACTGCCCGCGAGTTAGTTGTCGAAACAACCAGTGCGAACCCGGGCAGCCGCCACCACGAAAGGGCCAGAAGATCACCACCACAATAACACCTCCTTGCGGCCCAGATCGAGCCCCGGACGAGACCTTCGTCCACGCGCCGCCCGTCAAGCGCCGCCCTCCAAAAGCCACTGCCCCAGCAAACCATAGCCCCGGCTATAAGAGAAGCAGACTGGAGCCAAGGAGCATCTTGGGGACGCCATCTTAGGGAAGGGCGAGCAGCACCAGTGCCCTCGCGGAGATCCTCGCCATGAGAACGAAGAAACAGGAACATGTGCACCACCGCCTCGTAGAACTCTGGCGGCGGCCACACCTCCGGCTGCGGCAACTCGCCTCCAAGCGCATGGCATCTCCCTCCTCTGCCGCCGAGCACGCTCGTTCCGCCGCGGCCAGATCTAGGGCCACCACCACGCCTCCAACAGCCGACGCCATCGAGCGCCGGTGCCGCGCCAGAGAGAAGGGCCCACCCGACGTTGCACCCCCAGCAGCCGCCCGCACCCCCAGACGCTGCCGCCACGCCGCGCCAGAAGAAACACCCGCACCCCGCGCGAGAGAGAAAACTGTCACGCCGCCACCTTCCCTGGGGCACGGCCGGCTTGAGGCGGAGGCGGTAGGGTTTCCCCTGTGTCGCCAGATGAGGACGGCGCGGGGGCTGTCGCTTCGCGTTCTACCTAGTCCTATGTTGCTAACGTGATGCAAACTATTAGCAACATACACGATGGCCCGATGTTAGCAAACTTTGCGAAGAGTATGAGTCTAGGTAAAGCATTAAGCAAGGAAGTCGAAGCCATACATGATACATGTGACATGTGACGATGTATAACAACACGTTACATACAAAGTAGCTTTTGCATCGGGTACAGCTCTTGTGGCAACCCTTGTTTTACTGCTCTATCCACCATATGGCACTCCTCGTCGTCGTCCCGAAAGAAAATAGTTCCATGGTTGACCCCCAGACTCCCAAGGGGGGGTTTTGCGCAAAACTGCGCACGGCCAGCGAGAGAGAGAGCGGGCAGGCCGCTGATTTGGCAGAGCAGAGGGCTGACCCTGATTCGTGGGAGTTTTGGCCTTTTTCTCATTGGAAGGCTTGCCTGACTGCCTCCGCGTCAGACGAGTAACATTAATCGAGCTAATTAAACGGTGCCACAATCCGGCTAAATTTCTGTCCTGTGCTGTAAAACAGGTAGTACGCGGCAGGCAGTATCCAGCTGATACGGCGGCCGTTACGAATCGGCTACGCGTCTTCAGAAAAAATCTCCTTGGCACATTACTTAGCAAGCATTAAAAACTGCCAAAAACGAATAAATTACTACTCTAATTATCCTGCTAATTCAGGGAGAATGGACGGTGGCAGTGTTTCGCAGTGCACAGGACGGGAGGCGGCATGGCTTTCTGCAGCTTGTTTATTCGAGATAGAATGGCTCTCGTAACTAGCCGTTGCGGTACCCGATGCGTGAGCTGATACTGTTACGAGATTATTTAAGTATATAGTGATCTTGCGCAGGCGAAGGAAGATGCGGGTGATTGGATTACGCATGGAACCATGTTAGTTTAAGCATGGATGGACTCTTAGATTAGTTCGTAATCAAATGAGAGCGCGATGCATGTGGGGAAGAAGGAGAAGAAGGTCCAGCAGGTCAGATGGCGCGTGCGTGCGGGTGGCCCAGCGTGAGCTCGAAAAGCAAGCGAGACGGCACGGGCAGCCTAGCCAGCCGACCGTTGCGGTGGCTCCCTCCCGCTTGGGCTAGCTCCAGACTCCCATGTGTTTAGGACTACCGATATTTCTTTTTCTTTCGCTATAGTATACAAGGGGCACTCCTCCAAGTAGTAGTATTTTGTTCTGCCTTCTTTTCGTTTCCCTCGAGAACCCGGCGGGTGGTCGTGTGACTCGCGAGGAATTCCGAGGCCGGCGTCGGTGCGAGGTGCAATGGACTGACTGACACTCCTCATGGACGGTTGGACGGCTCAGTTGATCAGTTCTCGCCGAATTTTACAAGGGGAAACTTCGTTACATGCAGGTTGGAGAATGACACGTCGATACATTGGTGAGGTGAGTTTAGAAAGAAAAGAAAGGAAAAAATGACAAACAAGTTGCTCTGCTCGTGCGCCCTTGTATGGCTATTCGCCTTGCGGTGACTGCCGATTAAGGGACAGTTTTTTTTTTCGGCCCATAAGCCATATGGCTAGTCGAAGCTTGTCAATAAGTTATGAGATAATTAGTCTGAAAGCTCCAACTAATAAGCCTAGCGGCTTAAGAAAGAAGCTAGGAAGGGAGCAACTTATTTTTTAAGCTGCCAAAAAAACTGGCCCTAATTAGAGCATCTCCATCCGGAAAAATTCTCTTAGCCACGTATCAGGAGATTGAAATTCATCGAATTGGACCAAATCCCATCTGACAAATTCAGGCCAAACTCAACGGGGTTTGCCTTGGGGCGAACAGCTAAGCGGACCCAGGCTATCAGCGAGAGAAGACGATTCCCACCGACTCCAACTATCGTCCATGTACGATCCATACTAGATCTGACCAACTGCCCATCTTACCTCCTCTACCTTTTTGACAACCCATCTTTTTTGTCTCGGTAGAGTCTTTCAGTGGCATGTTTCAGTCCTCTTCCCCATTACTTAGAAAGTGAGCCACCGGTTCAGGTACAAGATACTATTATTATCGTCTGGACAATTAGCCAGCCAACCTGTAGTCGCAACGACCATTCATTTCCTTTTTTACTTTTGGATTTTTGGATACTTTTTTATTGATTTGGCATTATTCAATAAGAAAAAAGAAAAATTCGACAAATTCTTTTTATTATTATGTGATAATTATGAGTACCAATCCTACTACTTCTCGTCCCAGGGTTTTCACAATTGATGAAAAAAGTGCAGGTCGTATCGATCAAATTATTGGACCCGTGTTGGATGTCACTTCTTCCCAGGCAAGTTACTTTATATAACGCCTTAGCAATAATTCATCTTGGACAATTTATTTGTCAAAATGCATGTCTATTTAAATCGCACATAAAAAAATCTGGTTAAATTTCCATTGTTAAGGGACATAGTTTATAAACAGTTTTCGGATGGCTGGTCTACCCAAACCCAAACCCCTAGCAAGGGGCTTCCCTAAAGACAAAAGAACAAAAAGAAAGGAAAAGAAAACACCATCAATGATTGGTGAACCGACAGATCTATTTGCAACTCCTCTAGAAACATTACCTGAGTGGTACTTCTTTCACGTGTTTCAAATACTCCGTACGGTACCCAATAAATTATTGGGCGTTCTCTTAATGGTTTCTCAACAGGTTTATTGATAGTACCCTTTCTAGAGAATGTGAATAAATTTCAAAATCCCTTTCGTCGCCCAGTAGCTACGACCGTTTTTTAATCGGTGATACAGTAGCTCTTTGGTTAGGTATTGGAGCAACATTACACATTGATAAATCTTTAACTTTAGGTCTAAAAACTTCCTCTTTTCTTTCCTTTCCCTCATTCCCCTCTCCCCCAACCCGGCGGCAAGCTCCCGCCAACTCTCCGCTTCCCTCCATTTTCCCCACCCCCTCCCCCCGCACCTTCCCCAGATATGCATCGCCATGCCGCCGAAGAAATTCAATGGCCCGAGACCCGCACCTGACGCCGCCATCAAGCCGCAGAAATTGAGAAAGCCAACGAAGCCCAAGGAAAAGATCGAAGGCATGAGCAACTCCTATTGGGTGAAGCTTGTGAAACATAGGAAGGTGGAAAACAATAGTCACTGGGACAGGAAGAAGAAATTCAAGGCGAAGCAGGATGCCCTAGCGCGGGCGAAGGAGAATCTCACGCACAAGCGTCGACATACCACATCGGCATGTATCCGCCGCATCACGGCGACCAGTTCTTCCCCGACGGAGGTTGGGGCTGTCGGTCGAGCGTCTCCTCGACGCACTACATGTCGTCCCCACAGGCCATGTTCCAAGTAAGCTAGCACCCATGCCACGACGCGTACAAGGTTTACACCGTCGGAGTAAGAAGGCGGCCAGCTAGACGGCTTCAACCCCAATAATGTCTTCCTCGGGAAGTCGCCAGCGCTTTGCCGCTATCCTCTCTGCCAGTTCCGCCAGCGCCGAAAGCCTGTTCGACGTAATGCTGAGTGACTCTGACATGCACGACATGATCGTGTCCAGTTCGACCGCCTCCACTTTGGCTCCAGGGTACTTCACCCAGGAGGAAGCCCGCATAGCCGCCGAGAGGATACTCAACACGCAAGATTTCGGCGCCGACGAAGACGAAGATGAAGAGGAAGCGGAAGCTTACGAGGAAGAGGAAGAAGAGGTTGAGGGTGAGGCCAACTTGGAGGAGGTTTTGGCGAGCTGCAAAGAGAGGAAGAAGAAGAAGGACCCGTCGGTGACACCTGGCAAAGCCCGCATCAAGTGGGAGGTGAAGGAGGACGAGTGCCTCGTCGAAGCATGGAAGACTGTCTCCATCGACCCAATCACCGGCGCAAACCAAAACTACGACACCTATTAGAAGAGGATCAAGTTTGCGTTAACTTTGTGACTCTCAATTAAATAATATTCACATGGAGCGTGGCGAGAAGACCATGGCCACCCATTGGGGACTCATCCAACAAGCCTGCACCAAATGGCATGGGGTACAAGAGGAGATTGAGAATCACCCAGAGAGCGGTGCCAACTTCGAACGCAAGGTAAACTTGCTTGTTGCCTACTTTCGCCCAGGACTGCTCATGGCTGCAAGTGCACAGATCATTTGTAGCTAGTTTGAAGTTAAGATGTCGATCCCACAGGGAGCCCAAAGGTAAATGTTTATGAAGAAAGTCTTTGTCGCACTCAAAGTTGTCACCGGTCTTTGAGTGAATTGACTACAAGTGTTGAAATAAGAATGAGAATTGGATTAAAATTACTGTATTTAAATAAAACTAAAATGTAAACTTTAGAAATAAAAAGCATAAAAGTAAAGAACGATTAGTTTGTTGTTTTCTGCAGATAGCAAAATAGGAGCGGGGAGATTCAGTTCATGGTGATAGTGAATGTGCCACGTGGATGAGTGGTAAGTGTAACAATTATAATCTTATAAGTATGTGTGTAGGCGAGCAACTCATAATTAGTCGGAACTCCTCTTGGTAGATTTTATCCCAACTTCAGTAATCCTACTAGCATGTTACCAAAACCATGGTCAGTCACTAGACGATTAATATCCTCCAGGTTGCTTAGCAATTAAGCTCCTTGGATCGGACTAATGCAATAGGTACAGTGGCTCCTCGTGCTCCTCAAGCTCAACTAGTTTTCCATTGATATATCCTCGTGTCACTCGGGGGTCGCCGGTCTGCTAGCAAACAAGATCTTATCTATGTAGAACAAGGTATCATGTTGTCTGGGCCCTTAATTGGACAACACGCATTAAGCATCCCACAGATAGTTAAGCACACATAATATAGTAATTAAAATCAACCACAAACTTAATGGAAATTATATAGGCACATCACATCTTACCAATCCCTTACATCTCTCACGCCCAATGGAACTTACTCACACATGAGAGAAGAAAGCATTATCGATATAATTAAATAAAGGGAGTTCTTCTTGATATTACCGTGGAGATATATAATAAGAATAGAAATAAATCCAACATAATTCAAGATGAGAAGAACAATCTCAAACCGTAATCTTGCAAGGCGGGGATCTCTCTCTCTCTCAAGTGCAAGTAATGGCTATGGAGGTGTGGTGGCTAGGAGGTCAAAAACCGTGGAGCAAGATGAAGAACATCTTCCCCTTCTTCTCCGGATCTCTTTTCTCTCCCTTCTGGATGGGATGGCGGCTGCTGTGTTCTGTTTTTGTCCTCCGCCTCTTCACAAACTTTGTCCCTTTTAATACGACAAAGGCGATGGCAAATATACGGCGGGAACTATACGACCGGAAAAATATTTCCGCCGTATAGTTGCTCGTTAAAGCTACTGTATGTAGGGATGGCACCCGCCGGGTTCGGGGCCGGGTCCGGTCCCCCCATACCCGCCCCGTTTAAGTTGTCGGGTCTCATTTCTTACCATACCCGCGACCCGGCCGGGTTCGGGGCCCCGACGGGTACCCACCAGCGCATGAGACAGGAGTTACGCCGATGCATGCAGGAAGAAAATGATGGGATATTAGGATGGGTTTAGTGGAAATGGACGTGTGCGTGCGTGTGTTGTCTTTAGGATTCCATATTCTAGCGTGCGCATGTGATGTGTGTTGTCTGCGTGCATGACCCACATGGGCGTGTGGTTAGGCATATGATTATTAGGGATAGGATTAAGGCTTAGAGCGGGTCTACGGGTCTTCGGGTACGGGTTTGCCAACCCCATACCCGCCCCGTTAAACTTGGCGGGTCTAACTTTTTACCAAACCCTTTCCATTTAAGGCGGGTACCCGTCGGGTTTGCGGGTTTCAGGGCCCCATTGCCATCCCTAACTGTATGCCTCCCTTGACTGCTTCCAAAAAGGGACTTTCTTTTTTTCGTCTAAATATTGTGTTTTTGCTGTCAAAACCCCCTGTTGATATTCAGAACCTGAAACACACATTAAAAACCAAGTTTTCTTCGCTACCGAAGTATTAGTGTTAGGTAAAGGTAGAAAACCATCAAATCCAAACGAAAACCATCAATAGACACCATAAAAAAATGTGTCGAATCTCATAGCTATTAACTCCCCCAAGCTTATATGTTGCTCGCCCTTGAGTGACAAGAAAATAAGCAAAGATAGCGGATATTTGAGGCTAAAATAAAAGAACTCACAAGCTCGAATTGGTATCAAATTATTTTCTTCATGATTTCTGCAATCTTAAACATGATCATACAAGTATTCACAAGATTGTACTGAGTCCACTTTCTAACCACGTTGAAAGGGCAAATAGCCCTTATCTAGTGTTTTGGTTAACTATGACATCGAGGCTAGAGAGCGGACTAATGTTTCTATTAGCTTCTCTACAGGTGAGGGTTCGCAGGTTGTTGGTGAAAGGCGATGGGTGACCCCCCATTTGTTTCTATATGAAGAGCCGGTGGTGTTATTTATTATTCTCTTATTTACTCTTGAGTCAAATAGGAAACACCACACTATTAAGAGGGGTGATCTCGATGCGCTCGTTGGGGTTGTTCCACACCAAATATAGTTCTCCTTATCCACCACCACACACCCTTTCGAAGAAAGAAAGAAAAATAGCCCTGAAAAATGAGTCCAAAGGGGCTACTACGAAATCGGCAAAAGAATCGGCGGCGCCGGTGCTGTCGCCGAAATTTCTGGTCGCCGCCGGAATTTCTCGGTGTACACCGATATGGCTTACTGCATGGCCTTTCGGTTGTTCGCCGAGAATTTCGGTCGCCGACGAAAATTCCGGCGTGTGGTCCAGTCCACCGGAGTTGTCGCCGGAAATTCCGGCGAGCAACTTGGGCCGACCGAACTTATTGCCGGTTCTGTCGCAGGAACCCCCAAACGGCTCTTTTTACCCCATACTATATATACCCCTTTCTTCTCCACTATGAGGTTAGGCATTTCAGTAAAACATCCATTTCTTGAAGCTCTCTCTCTCTCTCTTCCCATTGTTGAAACACAAAAGCTTGAGGATCTCCCATTCTACCCAACCAAATCCAAATCCCTTTGGCAGAAAGGAAGAGGAGATCCCTATCTATGATTCCACCAAGCCAAAGTTCATTCCCCCTTGAGTTCGTCGAGTTAGCTTGTTACTCTTGGGTTTGTGTGAAACCCTAGGCGGCTAGGGTCGCCCAGAGGCATTTGGCTTGTGATTTGCTCCATGAAAGTTTGTGAGGGTTTGGAGACTACCTTAAAGTCTACCACGAGTAAGTGAGCTATTCCTTCGTGGGATAGGCCCGGATAAGAAGGTGAGCCTTTGTGGTGTGTGAGGAATCCTTAGTGGAACCTCACACCTCTCCAACGTGACGTAGCCCCCTTCCCAAAGGTGGTGAACACGGGAATACATCTTCGTCTCCGCGTGCGTCGGTTATTCTTTAACCGATCTCTTACTTGTGTTGTTTACCTTGTGATAACCTTCAAGCTTGAAGTATCTTGTTCATCATCTAGGTTGCCTCACCTAGTTTGCATTTAGGCTCACTTATATTCCTCAAATCCTAAAACTTGAAAAAGATTATAAAGAATTTTGTATAAACCTATCCACCCCCTCTAGGTTAACCATCTTACACTTTCAATTGGTATCAGAGCCAAGGGCTCTTTTAAGGGCTTTACCGCCTAAGAGAAAAGATGGTTTTCTCCAATGATGAGGAGGAAAATACTTATTCGGTCAAGGAGCTTCGTGAAATCTTAGCCAAGGGTGCCCTTGAAAAGGCCAAGGCGGATTCCGATCTCCTTGTTCGAATGAGTTACCTAGAAGGACAACTTAAGGCCATTGGCGATGGGGCTTTTCTTGGTAACCCATTGGTAGTACCTCAAGGGAGACCAATGGACACCGAAAAGGATAAGGATGTAGAGTCCGCTCATGAGGGCGGCTCGTCAAAAACTTTCACGCCCCCTAATCAATTTCCTTATGTTTATCCTAAGCAAAAGAACATCATGCCTCATATTAATGGTTCGGGTCCTGCACCTCATTATGATGGAACTCATTTCTCTCATTGGAAATCTTCTATGGAATCTCATCTTCGCAGCTACAACATTGAGCTTTGGGAGATTGTATGCACTGGTTTCCACCCTCATGATCCCAACAACCTCACTCCGGGAGAGTACTACGACCATCAACTAAATGCAACGGCTTGTGACAAGATAAGGAGTGCCATTCACCACACTCTCCATGATCAAGTCAGCGACATCCCCACCGCAAAGGATCTTTTGGATAGGATTGTCATTCTCCAAGAGGGAACGTCTCTTATCCAAAAATCCAAGTATGAAGCTGCCAAGTCAGAGATGAACATGTTCATGAACCATGATGGTGAGACTATCGCTGAAGCATACAAGAGACTTGTTGCCCTCCACGTGAAGATTGGTGCCTAGGGTGTGAGAAGTATGATGATGGATTCAATTTTAATGATGAAGTTATCAAGGCCAAGATTGTCTCCATGATCGCGGTCACCGATAAGAAGCTTGCTTTGAGCTTGCAACTCCTTGATAGAGCTAATCAATTCACTCCTGATGATCTAGTCTCTTATCTAGTTGCCACGGATAACTTGGCGGATGAAGGGCAAAAGATCAAGGAGATCAGCCGTGCTATTGGGTCTTCTCACTCTCTAGCACTAAAGGCCAAGCATGTGCAAGAAGATATTGCTAGTGATGAAGAAAGCGATGTTGATGGAGTTGATGATTTGCTCTCTCAACTTGCTCTCTTCACCAAGAACATGAAGTTCCAAAGAAGGAGAAGTTCAATGGGATCAAGTGAGAAGAAGAGGACGCGCTACAATTGTGATGAGTCGAGCCATTTTGCCGACAAATGTCCATATGAGAAGAGGCTTGACAAGCCCAAGTATGAAGAAGGTGCCAAACCAAGATTAAAGCCCAACCCCATCAATGAAAGATACAAGAGGAACAATAGGCGTGATGGCAAGGACTTCCTAGGTCAAGAATACATATCCGACAAGGAGGAAGAGGATGAAGAGAAGGTTGTTGGAGTGGCCAGTTTGGCCTTCGCCGAACCCGGGTCTCTCTTCACCTATGACTACACCAAGGACTACACCGACGACTCTTCTACTCCCAAGGTCACCACCTATTGTCTTATGGAAATAAGCTCCAAGGTAACTGTCCCTCCTCCATCCCTATCTAGCGTCTTGGATGATCTTGAGAGTAACCATGATAGTTATAGTGATAGTGATGAATTTGGTAAATAATATATCAAAGAAATGTATGCTATCATGAAGTCTATTCCTCCCATTGCTCGTGCTAGAGTCAAGCAATTAATGGAACTTGTTAGCTCACGTGATGATTCCATTGATAGCTTGGAATCTCATATTGATGATGAGAAACAAAGATTCAATCTTCTTGAGCAATAGCTTTGTGAGGAAAAGAATACCAATTCTTTTCTTAAACTACAAATTGAAATTTTTGAAATTGATAAAGCAAAAGACATGGACACTATTGATAGGGCTAACTCTTTGTCCCAAGAGCTTGATGCCTCAAAGAAAGAGCTTGAAGTTTCTCATGCTTCTCTTACCAAGGACCTTGAGCACCTTGAAAAGGCTAGTTTGCTTGTCAAGCGTGAGCTCATAAAACTTGGAGAGAACCATGATCAACTTTGGGTGTCCTATGAGAAGGCTCTTGGTACATTGAAGGATCCAATTATTGTTGAAAATGATTCTTGTACCTCTAACTCTACCTTTGATCAAGATCACCTCATTGAGGAAAATAAGAAGTTGAAAGAGCAACTTGAGAAAGAGCGCCGTGCACCTACCTCCAAGGGAAAGATCCTAGATAAGATTTTACCCATCAAAATACGAGAATTTCCAAGGAAGGTGTTGATTTTGATCCAAAGAACAACACGAGCAATGCCATTCCACCAAAGAAGATAACCTTTGTAAAATAAGGTGACAAGGTGGTTGACCAAGTCAAAAGTAATGTTGTGAATGGGGGAGACATAAGGGTCAATCCCAATCATAAGTATACGGGAAAGTCTAATCCTTCCTATGTGCTATGTCAGGGCACCCAAGGAGATGTATATGCCAAATATGTTGGCCCTCGAAATGGTTATGCTTATAGGTGGTACTCAATTTGGGTACCTAAGTATCTTGTTGCTAATGCTAGGGGACCCATTACTCAATGGGTTCCTAAATCAAAGAATTGATTTTGTAGGGTTATGCCTCCGGTGGATCAAAATGGGTGTTTGATAGTGGATGCACCAATCACATGACCGGATGTAGAAGTGGGCTTGACCAATTCATTCATGATGTCAACTCAACGTCAAGCATCACCTTTGGAGATAACTCTAAAGGAAAGGTACTAGGGTATGGTAAGTTGGTAATCTCCAAGGTTTTGACTCTAGAGACTGTCTTACATGTTGAAAACCTTGGTTACAACTTGCTTTCAATTAAACATCTTGCGGATGCCGGCTATGACTCCTATTTCTCTAGAACTTTTGTGAAGGTCTTTAGGGGTGATGATCTCAGCTTGGTTCTCATTGGACACGTGGAAGATGACCTTTATGTGGTCGACCTCTCGAAAGAGAGCCAATCTCTTCCGACATGTCTAATGGCCAAGGATGACAAGGGATGGCTTTGGCATAGTCGCCTAGGTCATGTCAACATGAGAAATCTCAATCAACTCCTAAAGGGTGAGCATATTATTGGACTAACCGGTGTCTCCTTTTAGAAAGATCGTGTGTGTAGTGCTTGCATTTTAGGAAAGCAAATTGGGAAGCATCATCCTTCTGTTACCAAGGTGTCCACGTCAAGACCCTTGGAGCTTATCCATTTGGATCTCTTCGGGCCATCAACATATGACTGCCTTGGTGGAAGAAGATATGGTCTTGTCATTGTTGATGATTATTCAAGGTATATTTGGGTCTTTCTTCTCAAGACAAAGGATGAGACCTTCAAGGAATTCATGATCTTCGCCAAACAATCTCAACGCACTCATGGAGTGGAGATCAAGACCATTAGAACCCACAATGTCACGAGTTCAAGAACTACACCATGCAAGAATTTGTTGAATATGAGGGGATCAAGCATGAATTCTCAGCTCCTTAAACCCCTCAACAAAATGGTGTTGTTGAAAGGAAGAACCAGACAATCATTGATATGGCAAGGACAATGTTGAGTGAATTCAAGTCCCCTTACAATTTTTGGGGAGAAGCTATTGCTACCGCGGTCCACTACACGAACCGGCTCTTCCTTTGAGCTCCCTTTGACATGACTCCATACGAGATTCTCACAAGTAAGAAGCCCAATGTCAACTACTTCCGTGTCTTTGGATGCAAGTGCCTCGTCAAGAAAAAAAGGAAAAGCTCGGTAAATTCGAATCTAGAACTATATAGGGTATATTTGTTGGTTATGTGGAAAACTCTCATGCCTATAGATACTACAACAAGACCAATGGTTGTGTTGAAGTATCTTGTGAGGTGGAGTTTTTGGATAATAATGGCCCCCATGAGGGGCAAGTTTCTTCTTGTGATGTAGGTGATGGTGATTCTTCTCAAGTCATCAAGTTGATGTGTATTGGACACATCTTGCCCACCGAGTCTCACATTCATGTTCAACAAGATGATGGGGGAGAATCAAGCTCAACTCAAGAAGAGCAAAGCTCTACCCAAGTTGAGCCATCAAATGCATCACAAGATCAACATCTCACTCAAGATGCCATGAAAACCGAAGAACAAGAATCAATCCCTCAACCCCTTGAGCAAGAACAAGTAGAAGATCAACCTCCATCTCAAGTCCAAGCTCAAGATGGTGTCAATGATCAAGGCCCCTCAAAATATGAATTCATGGATCATGAAGGCACAATTCGGAAGATTAAGGCCGCCTCCATTTCAAGTGGACTTCAAGTCAACAATATCCTTGGATGCATATCAATAGGGATCGAGACCCGTGCCAAGAAGAAGAACCTCACAACCTTTTGTGGGCATCATGCTTTTGTGTCCAACTTTGAGCCTCTTAAGGTTCATGAGGCTTTGGAGGATCCGGATTGGGTCATTGCCATGCAAGAAGAACTCGAGTGTTTCATCCGCAATTATGTTTGGTATCTAGTGGAGAGGCCTAAAGATCATCGCATCAATGTCATTGGGACCAAGTGGGTGTTCAAGAACAAGCAAGATGAGAACGGGGTTGTCACAAGAAACAAAGCAAGGTTAGTGGCTCAAGGGTATGCCCAAATAGAAGGTATTGACTATGAGGACACCTTTGCGCTAGTTGCTCGTCTTGAAGCTATTCGTCTCTTGCTTGCTTATGCATCTTTCCATAACTTCAAGCTTTATCAAATGTATGTGAAAAGTGCTTTTCTTAATGGTCCCTTGAAATAGGTTGCATATGTAGCTCAACCCCCGGGTTTCGAAAACACACGCTGTCCCAACCATGTGTATCTACTCCATAAGGCTCTCTACGGACTAAAGCAAGCTCCCCGTGTGTCAACACCCGGATTTTTAATCCCAGATGCCTGTTATGCCATACATCGCAATCCCAGGATTACCATTTTTGCGAGACATAATATAATTGGATACCACAGTATATCATCCATTACAAACCGTACCTAAGTTCTTACACAAATAGGGATCTCATGATCCAGTTCTTAATACAACTTCAAGCAGCGGAATACCTAATAATAACGATAGCGTAGGAGAAGCTCCATCTTCGGGGTCACAGGCAATGCTGACGATGGGAGATGATCCTAGTTGTCGTAAACTTCCTGGGGTCCATCCTCCAGTTACTCCTCTTCATAGTATAGCCATGGGAATAGCCAGGGACAAAGCCATGAGTACTCTTTAAGTACTCGCAAACTAATACTAACAAGTGAAAGGGGTTTTTGATAATAGGACACTAGGCTCTAGGGTTGTTTTGCAAAAGCCAGATTTATCTCTACAAAGTTTAGAAGCAACGAATGCTAGTTGAAGTTTTATAACACCTAAGTGGGAACTTGTATTTCATATCACAACCCTGTTGTGGTCAAGTCAAAGTCTCAATTCATTTCACAAGTATTTTGAAAACATATGACGGGGGAACAGTATGGCCACTCCAACTGTCCAAAACTGCGGACGCGGCTATTCGAATTGTTTGACACTCTGCAGAGATTGTACACTTTCACCACAACATTCGATACATCCGTCAGGAACAAATCCTGAATTCACCATACTCAGTATGCGGATAATCGGTCCTAACCTTTTAATTACACGCCCTAGTATAAGCACCTTTCCTGTGAGTTTGGCCTCCCAACCATGACCAACTGTCATCTTGGGTACTGCACAGGTGGACAATCTTCACAAGGTAGCCTCAGCTCAGACCATGGCTGTGAGGGAACTAATACTAAGGTATATAAGTTTCCAGTCAAGCCCTAACCAATCTTCGGGTATTGTGGTTGTACGATAAAATTGGAATGGTATCGCATCCAGAAAACCATCAGTTTTATAAAGGGCTAAGGCTCATGCCTCAACATTTTCATCACCAAAATCATCAGGTGTTCAGAAACACATGTCCAAAACATTTCAATAGAATGATACATCATTCCAAGGTTTTCATAACCATTTTCACCAAGTATTCCCATCTAATGTTGATCAAGTTTTATGCTTAGCACTAGCATCTACAAGTGGGGGTAAGTACTAAGGAGGGGTGGTAAAATAGTGGAGTTTAACTAAGTTCAATCTCATGCCTTAGGATGACATAAAGATTATCTAGCTTAGGCCAAATTTTATGCTCTTTATGCAACCTTCAATTATCTTTCTAATATCTACAATTCACTTAAGTAAGCTCTAAGTACTAGCTTTGATAAAGAAATAAAGTATAAATCTTGTAAGTAAACTAGGATTAGTTTATCAAGGGGGTAGGATCATCTATGCTTAAGGCATATAGTTGGCATGGTGACAAGCAAGTATTGGCTTGCACAGTATCAATCTAAGCTTGCTAAATTGCAATTTTTAGCTTGCAAGGTTAATAGCTTGCACATTCAACTAGTAGCATTAGGCTTTCCTTGTGCAGAGCAGTGGTTGAAGTTCTCCTCGGCTTCTTCTTCGTAGAATTCTCCTTCCTCCTCGTATCCTTGGTCGGTACTAGCATCTATGAATAAATACGAGGTACACAATCACCAAACAATACTTAACTACTTGCAATCATCACACACAAGGGTCCTACAGATGATCTAGCATCATCACTAACATTACAAGATTAAAGCTTGGCTTAAATGCTTTTATTTTTAGAAAAGTAATTTCTACTCATTGAAAAACTACTTAAGATTTAATATTCTCCAAACCAAACATGGGATCATGTTGACACATGTCATCACCACATATTTCAGTACATGGGAATGTGATTTAAAGTGGTGTCACAATTTAATAAGGTTTTTCTCTTTTATTTTAATTAATTAAAGTGGCTAGAAATGCCTATGTGGCATTATTTTATTACTTGAACATTATTTATGTAAGTAAACCTATATATTTTTATATATTCTGAAAGGTTTGGTTAAATGTGATTTTTGAGAGTTGGAATCAACTCAAAAGCTATTATGGTTTAAATTTGAAAAATGTTTGAATGCAGAAAAGCTTCTGCCTTGTTATTTTTACCATGGATGATCTATAGATCCAAATGACTTGAATCCAACGGGCTTGGATTCAGAATTTCCATATATTTCTAACAAAATTGGTTTCATTCCATTTGGTTCACTGAATCGACCTAGGTTGATTTTTGAAACTCGGTATAGAAGTGTGTTTGAAATAAAATGGAAAAGGTTTAATTCAAATAACTGGGCCGCGCGGGAAACGATACTGGGCCGGCCTGCTAAGCACAGCGCTTACACGGGCTGGTTAAGTCGCTGTCCCCACGCGTCAGTGAGACAGGGGGTGCGAAGCGGTATGGGGCGATGTGGTGCGTTCGATCTGGTTCTAATCCAACGGCTGAGGGTCATCGTCGACGTTGGGCAACGCCGGCGAGACAGAAACCTAGCGCGGCCAGTGGGGGTCGTTGGGGGATCACCGGGGTTTAGGCGAGGGTCGGCGAGGTGGGCGAACGACGAAGTCGACGACGTCGAACCTCCTGGGACCGGCAGCTTCTCCTGGGCGGCTCCAATCGCTGGCCCCCTTCTTCTCCAGCAGCGGCAGGCTCCGGTGAAATTCCGGCGAAGTGCTGCTCGCCTTGCTACGGGAACGGGGTGGCACGATCAGTGAGGATAGGGGAGTGAGATGGTGTACTCATTTCGGCTGGGGGTGGCCTCTATTTATATTCGCGACGACGAGACCGAACGGCATGGGCAGGCGACGGTGGCGACACGGCTACGGGCGGCTAGAGGCATGGCCGACGGTGGCGATCGCTTGGTGGTATCCTGGCGATGCTCTACAGCTTTAATGCGCGCGTAGGGACGGTGCGGTTTGGTCTGGAACGCGCGATGCTCTGCGCGGCAGAGGCGGCGTCTTCGACGGCGAGCGGTGGCTGTGCGGCATGGGGCGGCGAACAGGGATGTCTGGCGGTCTCCTGGGTTGGTGGCGATCATGTATGCACGCGGCGAGGGTGGCGCGCGGTCTGTGGGCTTCGGTCGAGGGTGTCGCTCTGGCGCATGCTCGGCACGGTTGCTGGCGAGCTGGGCGCGGTTCGTGCGTGTGGTCCAGGGTTTGGCAACGCTCGCGGCTGGGACAGGGAGTGGCGGTGGAAAGTGGGCTGCCTCCCAGACATGTTTGCTAGGCTTGTTTCATCTCCTAGCTTGCTGTCTCCACTGGGGTGGATGGTGGGCTTCGGCTGTTCACCATTGATGTCATTGCCCAGCTTATAGTGAGGCTAGTGCTTGGTTTAATTTGATAGATGATCTACTAAGATGGTTGTGAGCTAGAGAGGGAACAAGTTAGGCTTCAATCACTGCTCACAATAGTGTTTGGATTTTGTTTGATTTGTATCTGCAAGGTGTTTGATGAAATGGCCGCAAGAATTCAAGTTTTCAATTTTGAAAAGAATTTTGGTGGGTGTGCTAGGTTGGTGTTGGTGAGTCTGCATATGCTTGGGTTTTGAAAGTTGAGCTTGTTTGGATGGTTTTTGAAAAAGTGGGATCTTCCCATATGATAAAGATTCAATTTTGAACTATCATTTAAACTATGCATTTGAAAGTTTTTGGACGATCACAAAGTTGGCCTTGATACTTTGTTATGAGTAAAATCAAGGGGTGCAAAGATCCAGAAAAGTTTCTCTTAAGTTCTGAAAGTTTGGGACAGCCAAAGTAGGCATGGGAGTTAAATTGGTCAAAATGACCATTCCCTTATTTTATTTGTTTTGATTTATTTGTCTTTGAGAAAAGTTTGGGAATTGTTTAGATGATGTTTATTTCACCGAAGAATCCATTTACAAGCAAAGGAACACACAAACAAGGCAATTCAAAGTAATTCCAAATGAAATGCATACACCATGCATGCTTTCCTATTTTTATTTTAGAAAAGTTTTTGTTAACCCTCATTTTGATGATTAGAGTTTGATGATCCAAGTTTAGTATTTTTGGGATGTTACAAACCTTCCCCCCTTAAACAAAATCTCATCCCGAGATTTGAAAAAGGATGAAAAAGATTAGCTAGGATTTGAAGAGATCGGGAAACTCTGTCCTGATGTGATCTTCGCGCTCCCAGGTAGCTTCCTCTTCTGTGTGGTTGCTCCACTAAATCTTGAGAAACTTGATGCTTCGGGTTCGGGTAGTTCTGAAAGATTATTCCAAAATACGTATGGGTACTTCGGGATAGGTTAGGTCATCGTTGATCTCTATGGTCCGGTGATCGATGTTCTTGAACACTTCGGCCTTCTCGGGGACTTCGAGACACTTGCGAAGTAACGATATATGGAACACATTGTGCACGGCTGACATCTCTTCAGGTAGTTCCAATTGGTACGACACTTTTCCTCGACGGTTCAAAATCTTGAAAGGTCCGATATATCTGGGGGCTAACTTTCCTTTGAGTTGGAAACGTTGCATTCCCTTCAATGGTGACACTTTCAGATACACAAAATCTCCTATGTTGAAGGCGAGGTCTTGACGTCTCTTGTCGGCGTAACTCTTCTGTCTGGACTGGGCAGTCTTGAGGTGCTCACGAATCCTGTGAACCTTCTCTTCTTCTTCTCGTAGGATGTCGGGTCCGAAAATCTGACTCTCTCCTACTTCCGACCAGTTCAAAGGGGTGCGACACTTTTTTCCGTACATAAATTCAAATGGGGCCATTTGCAAACTAGCTTGCTAACTTTATTGTATGAGAATTCTGCAAACGGCAGACAGTCTTCCCACTTGGATCCATATTCTAGCACACATGCTCTCAGCATATCTTCGAGTATTTGGTTTACTCGCTCCGTTTGTCCATCGGTCTGAGGGTGATATGCGGTGTTGAAATCTAGGCGGGTTCCTAAACCTTCTTGAACTTTCTTCCAGAATCTCGAGGTAAACTGAGTTCCTCGATCCGATACGATATTCTTGGGGACTCCATGCAAACTAACTATTCTAGCGATGTATAACTCCG
The DNA here is from genome assembly GCA_910589765.1 of Avena atlantica. Classification (NCBI taxonomy): domain Eukaryota; kingdom Viridiplantae; phylum Streptophyta; class Magnoliopsida; order Poales; family Poaceae; genus Avena; species Avena atlantica. The sequence goes on from OU342738.1 coordinate 376,009,148, forward strand.
CTAGCTTCGAACTCTGATACGTGGTCTTGACGGGTAAGAAATGGGCGACTTTGGACAATCGGTCCACTATGACCCCGATAGAGTCATTTCCCCTACTAGAAGTAGGTAGTCCAGTGACAAAGTCCATTCCAACAGAATCCTATTTCCATTCCGGAATCTGTAATGGTTGCAACAATCCAGCGGGTCTTTGATGTCCTGCCTTGACTCGCTGACATATATCACACTTGGCGATATAGCTTCCGATTTCTCTCTTCATCTTATGCCACCAAAATTGCTCTTTTAAATCTTGATACATCTTAGTTCCTTCGGGATGGATAGAATAAAGAGTATCATGAGCCTCCTTCAAAATAACTTCTTTCAACTCAGATTCTGATGGTACACAAAGGCGTCCTTTGTACCACAGAACTCCTTCTTCGTCTTCGGTGAATCCGGGTACTTTGCCTGTACCAATACGACACTTGATTCCGTCGATACTAGCATTTCCCTTATGCGCCTCTTTAATCTGACTGATCAAAGTGGGCTAGAGTTCTATGCTAGACAAAAATCCTTCACTCACTAATTCCATTCGAAATTCTTCCATCTCTTTGTGCAAGCTTGGTTTCTCCTTCAAGATCATGGAGTTCAAGCGGCACGGCAATCTGCTAAGGGCATCTGCTACCACATTGGCTTTACCAGGGTGATAGTGAATGGCCAGATCGTAATCCATGATCAGCTCAATCCATCTTCTCTGTCTCATATTCAGCTCCTTCTGAGTGAATATATACTTCAGACTCTTGTGGTTCGTATAGATCTCACAACGATTTCCCATCAGGTAATGCCTCCACGTCTTCAGGGCTAGAACTACGGCTGCGAGTTCGAGGTCATGGGTTGGGTAATTTTGCTCATGTTGCTTCAGTTGTCGAGATAGATAAGATATAACTTTGCCTTCTTGCATTAGCACACATCCGAGACCGATCTTGGATGCGTCACAATACACATCGAAGGGCTTCGTGATATCCGGCATGATTAAGATTGGGGTTGAAATTAATCTCCTCTTGAGTTCTTGAAAACTCGCTTCACATTTGTCGGTCCATTCAAACTTTTTGTCCTTCTTCAGCAATTGGGTCATGGGTCTGGCGATACTCGAGAATCCTTCTACGAACTTGCGGTAGCATCCCGCCAATCCGAGAAATGCATGAACTTGGGTTTGAGTTGTTGGGGCTTGCCAATCTTCGACATCTTTCACCTTTGCAGGGTCAACGGCAATTCCTCCGGCTGATACAATGTGACCGAGGAATCCTACCTCCTGTAACCAGAATTCACATTTGCTAAACTTTGCATACAGCTGATGCTCTCTAAGGGTTCCAAGAATGGTACTTAGGTGTATCTCATGTTCTTCTTCTGATTTGGAATAAATCAGAATGTCATCGATGAAAACAACGACAAACTTATCCAGGAAGTCCATAAAAATCTTATTCATGAGATTCATGAAATAAGCGGGGGCATTGGTTAATCCAAAAGACATAACGGTATACTCGTATAATCCATATCTAGTGGTAAAGGCAGTCTTGGGAATATCTTCTGCATGAATCTTGAGTTGATGATAGCCAGTCCTAAGATCAATCTTAGAAAACACTTTAGCACCGGTCAACTGATCAAACAAATCTTCTATCTTGGGAAAGGGGTATTTGTTCTTGATGGTGACATCATTCAACTTCCGATAATCCGTACACAAACAGTTACCTCCATCTGTCTTGTCCACAAACAAGACAGGTGACCTCCAAGGTGACGCACTTGGTTGAATCAGTCCAATTTCCAACATGGAATCCAGTTGCTTCTTCAGTTCCTCTAGTTCCGACAGGTTCATACTATATGGTCTCTGGGCTATGGGTCCAGTTCCAGGGATTAGTTCGATGATAAACTCGATATCCCGATCTGGGGGCATACCAGGCAAAACATCTGGAAATACATCGGGGTATTCATAGACTATCCGGACTTGGTCAATGGTAGGTTGGGCTATAATCTTGTTGCACTTGAATTGACGAGGTAAGGTTTCAGATATATGCTCGACTGATATTCCGGCTGTACTGGTCATGGTTATGGCTTCCTTGGCACAGTCAATTAATCCTTTATGTTTGGACATCCAATCCATTCCTAGTACTACTTCCAAACCTTTAGTTCCGAGTACTATCAGATTAGCATAAAAATCTATGCCATGGATTCGGATAGGGACGACTTTGCAAATTTTCCTAGCCTTGGTGGTTGATCCGGGAATTTGAACAATCATGACATGCTTAAGTTTGGTTGGTTGAATTTTACTAGTGCATGCAAATTCTCCAGTGACAAATGAGTGCGATGCACCAGAATCAAACAACACTCTTGCAAGTACTGAATTAACAGAAAACATACCCAGCACGACGTCTGGCGCTTCCTGAGCTTCTTCAGCATGCAAGAGAAAAAGACGGCCATTGCGGTTGAGCGAATTCCCTGGGGCAAACCTTCTTCCTGGCTAAACACGATGCTATTGCTGAGCTGGGGCATTGGCATTGGGGGCTGCGACATTCTTCTTAGGGCACTCATTGGAGTAGTGACCCTTATTTCCATAGTCATAACAAGTCACTTGCGACTTGTCCTTGGCTGCTACAGGCACAACATTGCTTCCAGTCCTCGGGGCAGTGTTGGTGTTGGTGGCAGCATTGTTGGTGTTGAACTTGGGTGGGGCACGATTGAAATTGCTAGAGTTGTCGGGGTTGTTGTGATTTCCTCCGGGCCCTGGGTTTCCACGGTTGGGATAGGTCGCACGGTTCATCGGGGGTCTGTTGGTTCTTGGGGCAAATCCGGGAGATGGGTTAGGGCGATACTTTGGGGTCTGATGGGTTCCTGGCTGATGCATCATGCGACGCTTGCGATTCTCATTGGCTTGGTTGATCTTTCCTTCCATTTGGATGGCCGAGTCGATAAGGGCTTCGATATCTGCAAAGGGTATATTGACTAACACTGTCTGCATTTCATCATGCAGACCATTCAAGAATCTCTCCTTCTTGGCTTCGGTGTCGATCTCATCCGGGGCATACCTAGCTAATGACAAGAATTTGTCACGGTATTCCACTACGGTCATCCTTCCTTGATTCAGTTCTCTGAACTCGTCTCTCATTCTCTTGATCAAACCTGGTGGCACATGGGTTCTGCTAAACTTGACCTTGAATTCCTCCCAGGTCATCATCTGGCCTCCGGTCATTGCGCGAACACTGTTCCACCATGCCCTGGCATCTCCGGCTAGATAGTGGGTGGCGAACAGAGCTTTCTCATTAGCTTCCACTCCGGCGACTTCTAGGTTATTTTACATGGTTTGCAGCCAATCATCGGCGTCTAGGGGTTCTTCCGACTTAGTGAAAACAGGTGTGTTGGTATTCTGGAAATTCTTGAGCTTAGATCCATGGTTGTCCTGATTTCCGTGGCCTTGGTTGTTGTGGGCTAGCTGAGCTATCTGTTGCAGAGTGGCTAGGTTGGCTTGACGTTCCGCTCTTTCAGCTTCGCGGTCAGACGTCAACATTTGCAGAATCTGCAACATCGGGTCCGGGGATGAACCACTTCCTTCGCGTGGCATCTGAAGATTGAGATAGATCATGAGAAAAGAGGGAAATTTCTAAGGTTCTGGGACTTTGAATTTTTTTTTGTTTTAAAATTTGACTCAGATTTTCTAGCAACTTGCTTTTCATTCATTCATTCACACGATACAAACACACACCACAAAACAAGAAAAACAGATGGTTTTAGGAACCATTCTGGAAACTACGATACAGTGGGACCGAATACTACTCACTACATTTGGGCACTAGCGTAGTTGTGAGTTTTACTAAAAGTGATCTAGGGTGGAAAATTTGATGTAAGCTTTGAAATAATTTTGGAGTAGCGTGAATTTTTATGAAAGAGTCCAAGAGGTAAGAATGAGAATAAGTTTTTGTAAATATTTGCTAGCGTGAATTTTTATGAAAGAGTCCAAGAGGTAAGAATGAGAATAAGTTTTTGTAAATATTTGCTTTCTTTGGTTTTGAAACTAAGTTTTTGATTCAAACGTCCAATCTAACTAGGGTCTCCTATGGTCAGGATGGCTCTGATACCAACTTGTCAACACCCGGATTTTTAATCCCAGATGTCTGTTATGCCATACATCGCAATCCCAGGATTACCATTTTTGCGAGACATAACAGAATTGGATACCACAGTATATCATCCATTACAAACCGTACATAAGTTCTTACACAAATAGGGATCTCATGATCTAGTTCTTAATACAACTTCAAGCAGCGGAATACGTAATAATAACGGTAGCGTAGGCGAAGCTCCATCTTCGGGGTCACATGCAATGCTGACGATGGGAGATGATCCTAGTTGTCGTAAACTTCCTGGGGTCCATCCTCCAGGTACTCCTCTTCATAGTATAGCCATGGGAATAGCCAGGGACAAAGCCATGAGTAATCTTTAAGTACTCGCAAACTAATACTAACAAGTGAAAGGGGTTTTTGATAATAGGACACTAGGCTCTAGGGTTGTTTTGCAAAAGCCAGATTTATCTCTACTAAGTTTAGAAGCAACGAATGCTAGTTGAAGTTTTATAACACCTAAGTGGGAACTTGTATTTCATATCACAACCCTGTTGTGGTCAATTTAAAGTCTCAATTCATTTCACAAGTCTTATGAAAACATCTGACGGGGGAATAGTATGGCCACTCCAACTGTCCATAACCGCGGACGCGGCTATTCGAATAGTTTGACACTCTGCAGAGATTGTACACTTTCACCACAACATTCGATACATCCGTCAGGAACAAATCCTGAATTCACCATACTCAGTATGCGGATAATTGATCCTAACCTTTCAATTACACGCCCTAGTATAAGCACCTCTCCTGTGAGTTTGGCCTCCCAACCATGACCAACTGTCATCTTGGGTACTGCATAGGTGGACAATCTTCACAAGGTAGCCTCAGCTCAGACCTTGGCTGTGAGGGAACTAATAGTAAGGTATATAAGTTTCCAGTCAAGCCCTACCCAATCTTCGGGTATTGTGGTTGTACGATAAAATTGGAATGGTATCGCATCCAGACAACCATCAATTTTATAAAGGGATAAGGCTCATGCCTCAACATTTTCATCACCAAGATCATCAGGTGTTCGGAAACACATGTCCAAAACATTTCAATAGAATGATCCATCATTCCAAGGTTTTCATAACCATTTTAACCAAGTATTCCCATCTAATTTTGATCAAGTTTTATGCTTAGCACTAGCATCTACAAGTGGGGGTAAGTACTAAGGAGGGGTGGTAAAATAGTGGAGTTTAACTAAGTTCAATCTCATGCCTTAGGATGACATAAAGATTATCTAGCTTAGGCCAAATTTTATGCTCTTTATGCAACCTTCAATTATCTTTCTAATATCTACAATTCACTTAAGTAAGCTCTAAGTACTAGCTTTGGTAAAGAAATAAAGTATAAAGCTTGTAAGTAAAACTAGGATTAGTTTATCAAGGGGGTAGGATCATCTATGCTTAAGGCATATAGTTGGCATGGTGACAAGCAAGTATTGGCTTGCACAGTATCAGTCTAAGCTTGCTAAATTGCAATTGTTAGCTTGCAAGGTTAATAGCTTGCACATTCAACTAGTAGCATTAGGCTTGCCTTGTGCAGAGCAGTGGTTGAAGTTCTCCTCGGCTTCTTCTTCGTAGAATCCTCCTTCCTCCTCGTATCCTTGGTCGGTACTAGCGTCTATGAATAAATACGAGGTACACAATCACCAAACAATACTTTACTACTTGCAATCATCACACACAAGGGTCCTACAGATGATCTAGCATCATCACTAACATTACAAGATTAAAGCTTGGTTTAAATCCTATTATTTTTAGAAAAGTAATTTCTACTCATTGAAAAACTACTTAAGATTTAATATTCTCCAAACCAAACATGGGATCATGTTGACACATGTCATCACCACATATTTCAGTACATGGGAATGTTATTTAAAGTGGTGTCACAATTTAATAAGGTTTTTCTCTTTTATTTTAATTAATTAAAGTGGCTAGAAATGCCTATGTGGCATTCTTTTATTACTTGAACATTATTTCTGTAAGTAAACCTATATATTTTTATATATTCTGAAAGGTTTGGTTAAATGTTATTTTTGAGAGTTGGAATCAACTCAAAAGCTATTATGGTTTAAATTTGAAGAATGTTTGAATGCAGAAAAGATTCTGCCTTGTTATTTTTACCATGGATGATCTATAGATCCAAATGACTTGAATCCAACAGGCTTGGATTCAGAATTTCCATATCTTTCTAACAAAATTGGTTTCATTCCATTTGGTTCACTGAATCGACCTGGGTTGATTTTTGAAACTCGGTATAGAAGTGTGTTTGAAATAAAATGGAAAAGGTTTAATTCAAATAACTGGGCTGCACGGGAAACGATACTGGGCCGGCCTGCTAAGCACAGCACTTACACGGGCTGGTTAAGTCGTTGTCCCCACGCGTCAGTGAGACAGGGGGTGCGAAGCGGTATGGGGCGATGTGGTGCGTTCGATCTGGTTCTAATCCAACGGCTGAGGGTCATCGTCGACGTTGGGCAACGCCGGCGAGACAGAAACCTAGCGCGGCCAGTGGCGGTCGTTGGGGGATCACCGGGGTTCAGGCGAGGGTCGGCGAGGTGGGCGAACGATGAAGTCGACGACGTCGAACCTCCTGGTACCGGCAGCTTCTCCTGGGGCGGCTCCAACGCTGGCCCCCTTCTTCTCCAGCAGCGGCAGGCTCCGGTGAAATTCCGGCGAAGTGCTGCTCGCCTTGCTACGGGAACGGGGTGGCACGATCAGTGAGGATAGGGGAGTGAGATGGTGTGCTCATTTCGGCTGGGGGTGGCCTCTATTTATATTCGCGATGACGAGACCGAACGGCATGGGCAGGCGACGGTGACGACACGGCTACGGGCGGCTAGAGGCATGGCCGACGGTGGCGATCGCTTGGTGGTCTCCTGGCGATGCTCTACTGCTTTAATGCAGGCGTAGGGGCGGTGCGGTTTGGTCTGGAACGCGCGATGCTCTGCGCGGCAGAGGCGGGGTGTTCGACGGCGAGCGGTGGCTGTGCGGCATGGGGCGGCGAACAGGGATGTCTGGCGGTCTCCTGGGTTGGTGGCGATCATGTATGCACGCGGCGAGGGTGGCGCGCGGTCTGTGGGCTTCGGTCGAGGGTGTCGCTCTGGCGCATGCTCGGCACGGTTGCTGGCGAGATGGGCGTGATTCGTGCGTGTGGTCTAGGGTTTGGCAACGCTCGCGGCTGGGACAGGGAGTGGCGGTGGACAGTGGGCTGCCTCCCAGACATGTTTGCTAGGCTTGTTTCATCTCCTAGCTTGCTGTCTCCACTGGGGTGGATGGTGGGCTTCGGCTGTTCACCTTTGATGTCATTGCCCAGCTTATAGTGAGGCTAGTGCTTGGTTTAACTTGATAGATGATCTACTAAGATGGTTGTGAGCTAGAGAGGGAACAAGTTAGGCTTCAATCACTGCTCACAATAGTGTTTGGATTTTGTTTGATTTGTATCTGCAAGGTGTTTGATGAAATGGCCGCAAGAATTCAAGTTTTCAATTTTGAAAAGAATTTTGGTGGGTGTGCTAGGTTGGTGTTGGTGAGTCTGCATATGCTTGGGTTTTGAAAGTTGAGCTTGTTTGGATGGTTTTTGAAAAAGTGGGATCTTCCCATATGATAAAGATTCAATTTTGAACTATCATTTAAACTATGCATTTGAAAGTTTTTGGATGATCACAAAGTTGTCCTTGATACTTTGTTATGAGTAAAATCAAGGGGTGAAAAGATCCAGAAAAGTTTCTCTTAAGTTCTGAAAGTTTGGGACAGCCAAAGTAGGCATGGGAGTTAAATTTGTCAAAATGACCATTCCCTTATTTTATTTGTTTTGATTTATTTGTCTTTGAGAAAAGTTTGGGAATTGTTTAGATGATGTTTATTTCACCGAAGAATCCATTTACAAGCAAAGGAACACACAAACAAGGCAATTCAAAAGAATTCCAAATGAAATGCATACACCATGCATGCTTTCCTATTTTTATATTAGAAAAGTTTTTGTTAACCCTCATTTTGATGATTAGAGTTTGATGATCCAAGTTTAGTATTTTTGGGATGTTACAAACCTTCCCCCCTTAAACAAAATCTCGTCCCGAGATTTGAAAAAGGATGAAAAAGATTAGCTAGGATTTGAAGAGATCGGGAAACTCTGTCCTGATGTGATCTTCGCGCTCCCAGGTAGCTTCCTCTTCTGTGTGGTTGCTCCACTGAATCTTGAGAAACTTGATGCTTCGGGTTCGGGTAGTTCTGAAAGATTATTCCAAAACACGGATGGGTACTTCGGGATAGGTCAGGTCATCGTTGATCTCTATGGTCCGGTGATCGATGTTCTTGAACACTTCGGCCTTCTCGGGGACTTCGAGACACTTGCGAAGTAACGAGATATGGAACACATTGTGCACGGCTGGCATCTCTTCAGGTAGTTCCAATTGGTACGACACTTTTCCTCGACGGTTCAAAATCTTGAAAGGTCCGATATATCTGGGGGCTAACTTTCCTTTGAGTTGGAAACATTGCATTCCCTTCAATGGTGACACTTTCAGATACACAAAATCTCCTATGTTGAAGGCGAGGTCTTGACGTCTCTTGTCGGCGTAACTCTTCTGTCTGGACTGGGCAGTCTTGAGGTGCTCACGAATCTTGTGAACCTTCTCTTCTGCTTCTCGTAGGATGTCGGGTCCGAAAATCTGACTCTCTCCTACTTCCGACCAGTTCAAAGGGGTGCGACACTTTCTTCCGTACATAAATTCAAATGGGGCCATTTGCAAACTAGCTTGCTAACTTTATTGTATGAGAATTCTGCAAACGGCAGACAGTCTTCCCACTTGGATCCATATTCTAGCACACATGCTCTCAGCATATCTTCGAGTATTTGGTTTACTCGCTCCGTTTGTCCATCGGTCTGAGGGTGATATGCGGTGTTGAAATCTAGGCGGGTTCCTAAACCTTCTTGAACTTTCTTCCAGAATCTCGAGGTAAACTGAGTTCCTCGATCCGATACGATATTCTTGGGGACTCCATGCAAACTAACTATTCTAGCGATGTATAACTCCGCTAGCTTCAAACTCTGATATGTGGTCTTGACGGGTAAGAAATGGGCGACTTTGGACAATCGGTCCACTATGACCCCGACAGAGTCATTTCCCCTACTAGAAGTAGGCAGTCCAGTGACAAAGTCCATTCCAATGGAATCCTATTTCCATTCCGCAATCTGTAATGGTTGCAACAATCCAGTGGGTCTTTGATGTCCTTCCTTGACTCGCTGACATATATCACACTTGGCAATATAGCTTCCGATTTCTCTCTTCATCTTATGCCACCAAAATTGCTCTTTTAAATCTTGATACATCTTAGTTCCTTCGGGATGGATAGAATAAAGAGTATCATGAGCCTCCTTCAAAATAACTTCTTTCAACTCAGATTCTGATGGTACACAAAGGCGTCCTTTGTACCACAGAACTCCTTCTTCGTCTTCGGTGAATCCGGGTACTTTGCCTGTACCAATATGACACTTGATTCCGTCGATACTAGCATTTCCCTTATGCGCCTCTTTAATCTGACTGATCAAAGTGGGCTAGAGTTCTATGCTAGACAAAAATCCTTCACTCACTAATTCCATTCGAAATTCTTCCATCTCTTTGTGCAAGCTTGGTTTCTCCTTCAAGATCATGGAGTTCAAGCGGCACGGCAATCTGCTAAGGGCATCTGCTACCACATTGGCTTTACCAGGGTGATAGTGAATGTCCAGATCGTAATCCTTGATTAGCTCAATCCATCTTCTCTGTCTCATATTCAGCTCCTTCTGAGTGAATATATACTTCAGACTCTTGTGGTTCGTATAGATCTCACAACGATTTCCCATCAGGTAATGCCTCCACGTCTTCAGGGCTAGAACTACGGCTGCGAGTTAGAGGTCATGGGTTGGGTAATTTTGCTCATGTTGCTTCAGTTGTCGAGATAGATAAGATATAACTTTGCCTTCTTGCATTAGCACACATCCGAGACCGATCTTGGATGCGTCACAATACACATCGAAGGGCTTCGTGATATCCGGCATGATTAAGATTGGGGTTGAAATTAATCTCCTCTTGAGTTCTTGAAAACTCGCTTCACATTTGTCGGTCCATTCAAACTTCTTGTCCTTCTTCAGCAATTGGGTCATGGGTCTGGCGATACTCGAGAATCCTTCTACGAACTTGCGGTAGCATCCCGCCAATCCGAGAAATGCATGAACTTGGGTTTGAGTGGTTGGGGCTTGCCAATCTTCGACATCTTTCACCTTTGCAGGGTCAACGGCAATTCGTCCGGCTGATACAATGTGACCGAGGAATCCTACCTCCTTTAACCAGAATTCACATTTGCTAAACTTTGCATACAGCTGATGCTCTCTAAGGGTTCCAAGAATGGTACTTAGGTGTAGCTCATGTTCTTCTTCTGATTTGGAATAAATCAGAATGTCATCGATGAAAACAACGACAAACTTATCCAGGAAGTCCATAAAAATCTTATTCATGAGATTCATCAAATAAGCGGGGGCATTGGTTAATCCAAAAGACATAACGGTATACTCGTATAATCCATATCTAGTGGTAAAGGCAGTCTTGGGAATATCTTCTGCATGAATCTTGAGTTGATGATAGCCATTCCTAAGATCAATCTTAGAAAACACTTTAGCACCGGTCAACTGATCAAACAAATCTTCTATCTTGGGAAAGGGGTATTTGTTCTTGATGGTGACATCATTCAACTTCCGATAATCCGTACACAAACAGTTACCTCCATCTGTCTTGTCCACAAACAAGACAGGTGACCTCCAAGGTGACGCACTTGGTTGAATCAGTCCAATTTCCAACATGGAATCCAGTTGCTTCTTCAGTTCCTCTAGTTCCGACGGGTTCATACTATATGGTCTCTGGGCTATGGGTCTAGTTCCAGGGATTAGTTCGATGATAAACTCGATATCCCGATCTGGGGGCATACCAGGCAAAACATCTGGAAATACATCGGGGTATTCATAGACTATCCGGACTTGGTCAATGGTAGGTTGGGCTATACTCTTGTTGCACTTGAATTGACGAGGTAAGGTTTCAGATATATGCTCGACTGATATTCCGGCTGTACTGGTCATGGTTATGGCTTCCTTGGCACAGTCAATTAATCCTTTATGTTTGGACATACAATCCATTCCTAGTACTACTTCCAAACCTTTAGTTCCGAGTACTATCAGATTAGCATAAAAATCTATGCCATGGATTCAGATTGGGACGACTTTGCAAATTTTCCTAGCCTTGGTGGTTGATCCGGGAATTTGAACAATCATGACATGCTTCAGTTTGGTTGGTTGAATTTTACTAGTGCATGCAAATTCTCCAGTGACAAATGAGTGCGATGCACCAGAATCAAACAACACTCTTGCAAGTACTGAATTAACAGAAAACATACCCAGCACGACGTCTGGCGCTTCCTGAGCTTCTTCAGCATGCAAGAGAAAAAGACGGCCATTGCGGTTGAGCGAATTCCCTGGGGCAAACCTTCTTCCTGGCTAAACACGATGCTATTGCTGAGCTGGGGCATTGGCATTGGGGGCTGCGACATTCTTCTTAGGGCACTCATTGGAGTAGTGACCCTTATTTCCATAGTCATAACAAGTCACTTGCGACTTGTCCTTGGCTGCTACAGGCACAGCATTGCTTCCAGTCCTCGGGGCAGTGTTGGTGTTGGTGGCAGCATTGTTGGTGTTGAACTTGGGTGGGGCACGGTTGAAATTGCTAGAGTTGTCGGGGTTGTTGTGATTTCCTCCGGGCCTTGGGTTTCCACGGTTGGGTTAGGTCGCACGGTTCATCGGGGGTCTGTTGGTTCTTGGGGCAAATCCGGGAGATGGGTTAGGGCAATACTTTGGGTTCTGATGGGTTCCTGGCTGATGCATCATGCGACGCTTGCGGTTATCATTGGCTTGGTTGATCTTTCCTTCCATTTGCACTACTAGAGAAAAGCCTATCCGAGGCGCACCAAAAAGCCTATCCGAGGCGCATATCACATGTGACTCTAGCTTCAAGCCTCGGGTATTTCTTATGCGAGGCGCATCTGATATGCGCCTCCTATACTTCACATATGCGAGGCACATATCGATATGCGCATCGCATAATAATATGCGAGACGCATATCGATATGCGCCTCGCATATGTGAAGTATAGGAGGCGCATATCATATGCGCCTCGCATATGTTTCAGAATGCGCCTCGGGTATTTATAGTATATGCGCCTCGCATATGTTTCAGAATGCGCCTCGGGTATTTATAGTATATGCGCCTCGCATATGTTTCAGAATGCGCCTCGGGTATTTATAGTATATGCGCCTCCTATAGTATCCTATATGCGCCTCCGGTAATATTTTTGAAATTCAAGTTTTACAGACCACTATAAATAATAATATACAGATATTCAAATATACAATATAGTCCACAGAATTTTTCAGAAACTTGCATTTTGCCAAAGCATAATAGAACCAACATGAATACAATACATTACACATCAATCATGACATACAAGTTCATACATCAAGTGTTTGTGCCACAAGTTCACACCTCCGAGTACAAGTTCACAATCACATTACACCTTCGAGTACAAGTTCACAATTCACATTACAACTCCAACGACGTAGCTCTACCTAGATGAAGTAGAACACAACCTACAATGAAGAGCAACAAGGTGGTGATCACGAGGAAGCTCCTCCACTTCTTCCTTCCATGCCTCCTCCACTTCTCTTTCGCCACCTCTCTACTCTCATAGCCTTGGTAGCTGTTGCCCGAGAAGTTGTTCACTTGCTTCTGGCAGTCTTTCCACTCCTCGTACACACCTGGAACCCGACCGATGTACACGACATAACACCTCGGCATCTCCTACACATAATAAAGATGATATTACTTATGTCAGTGGAAAGCAATAGCTAGCAGTTCACAAAGATAGAATCATGCATATATATATATATATGTATATATATATATATATGGGTGCAACAAAATGTAAGGAATCACGTTCTAATCATCGGCATTTCGAAGAAAGACCAAAAAAAGCAAACCAAGAATGACTTGGATTAGTGCCTCATACTTAGATTGGGCACGGAAATAACAATGCTCGCTGTTCGATCTCATGCGGCAAGTAGAGTATATGCCCAAATTACTAGTCTACTTGGCACACAAGATCGAACAGCGGCATAGTCATACACGTGAAGCATAAGCATGTCTCCTATAGCCTTTTCTCTAGTAGTGTTGGATGGCCGAGTCGATAAGGGCTTCGATATCTGCAAAGGGTATATTGACTAACACTGTCTGCATTTCATCATGCAGACCATTCAAGAATCTCTCCTTCTTGGCTTCGGTGTCGATCTCATCCGGGGCATACCTAGCTAATGACAAGAATTTGTCACGGTATTCCACTACGGTCATCCTTCCTTGATTCAGTTCTCTGAACTCGTCTCTCATTCTCTTGATCAAACCTGGTGGCACATGGGTTCTGCTAAACTTGACCTTGAATTCCTCCCAGGTCATCATCTGGCCTCCGGTCATTGCGCGAACATTGTTCCACCATGCCCTGGCATCTCCGGCTAGATAGTGGGTGGCTAACAGAACTTTCTCGTTAGCTTCCACTCCGGCGACTTCTAGGTTATTTTCCATGGTTTGCAGCCAATCATCGGCGTCTAGGGGTTCTTCCGACTTAGTGAAAACAGGTGTGTTGGTATTCTGGAAATTCTTGAGCTTAGATCCATGGTTGTCCTGATTTCCGTGGCCTTGGTTGTTGTGGGCTAGCTGAGCTATCTGTTGCAGAGTGGCTAGGTTGGCTTGACGTTCCGCTCTTTCAGCTTCGCGGTCAGACGTCAACATTTGCAGAATCTGCAACATTGGCTCCGGGGATGAACCACTTCCTTCGCGTGGCATCTGAAGATTGAGATAGATCATGAGAAAAGAGGGAAATTTCTAAGGTTCTGGGACTTTGAATTTTTTTTGTTTTAAAATTTGACTAAGATTTTCTAGCAACTTGCTTTTCATTCATTCATTCACACGATACAAACACACACTACAAAACAAGAAAAACAGATGGTTTTAGGAACCATTCTGGAAACTACGATACAGTGGGACCGAATACTACTCACTACATTTGGGCACTAGCGTAGTTGTGAGTTTTACTAAAAGTGATCTAGGGTGGAAAATTTGATGTAAGCTTTGAAATAATTTTGGAGTAGCGTGAATTTTTATGAAAGAGTCCAAGAGGTAAGAATGAGAATAAGTTTTTGTAAATATTTGCTAGCGTGAATTTTTATGAAAGAGTCCAAGAGGTAAGAATGAGAATAAGTTTTTGTAAATATTTGCTTTCTTTGGTTTTGAAACCAAGTTTTTGATTCAAACGTCCAATCTAACTAGGGTATCCTATGGTCAGGATGGCTCTGATACCAACTTGTCAACACCCGGATTTTTAATCCCAGATGCCTGTTATGCCATACATCGCAATCCCAGGATTACCATTTTTGCGAGACATAACAGAATTGGATACCACAGTATATCATCCATTACAAACCGTACATAAGTTCTTACACAAATAGGGATCTCATGATCTAGTTCTTAATACAACTTCAAGCAGCGGAATACGTAATAATAACGGTAGCGTAGGCGAAGCTCCATCTTCGGGGTCGCAGGCAATGCTGACGATGGGAGATGATCCTAGTTGTCGTAAACTTCCTGGGTCCATCCTCCAGGTACTCCTCTTCATAGTATAGCCATGGGAATAGCCAGGGACAAAGCCATGAGTAATCTTTAAGTACTCGCAAACTAATACTAACAAGTGAAAGGGGTTTTTGATAATAGGAAACTAGGCTCTAGGGTTGTTTTGCAAAAGCCAGATTTATCTCTACTAAGTTTAGAAGCAACGAATGCTAGTTGAAGTTTTATAACACCTAAGTGGGAACTTGTATTTCATATCACAACCCTGTTGTGGTCAATTTAAAGTCTCAATTCATTTCACAAGTCTTTTGAAAACATCTGACGGGGGAATAGTATGGCCACTCCAACTGTCCATAACCGCGGACGCGGCTATTCGAATAGTTTGACACTCTGCAGAGATTGTACACTTTCACCACAACATTCGATACATCCGTCAGGAACAAATCCTGAATTCACCATACTCAGTATGCGGATAATTGATCCTAACCTTTCAATTACACGCCCTAGTATAAGCACCTCTCCTGTGAGTTTGGCCTCCCAACCATGACCAAGTGTCATCTTGGGTACTGCATAGGTGGACAATCTTCACAAGGTAGCCTCAGCTCAGACCTTGGCCGTGAGGGAACTAATACTAAGGTATATAAGTTTCCAGTCAAGCCCTACCCAATCTTCGGGTATTGTGGTTGTACGATAAAATTGGAATGGTATCGCATCCAGACAACCATGAGTTTTATAAAGGGATAAGGCTCATGACTCAACATTTTCATCACCAAAATCATCAGGTGTTCGGAAACACATGTCCAAAACATTTCAATAGAATGATCCATCATTCCAAGGTTTTCATAACCATTTTAACCAAGTATTCCCATCTAATTTTGATCAAGTTTTATGCTTAGCACTAGCATCTACAAGTGGGGGTAAGTACTAAGGAGGGGTGGTAAACTAGTGGAGTTTAACTAAGTTCAATCTCATGCCTTAGGATGACATAAAGATTATCTAGCTTAGGCCAAATTTTATGCTCTTTATGCAACCTTCAATTATCTTTCTCATATCTACAATTCACTTAAGTAAGATCTAAGTACTAGCTTTGATAAAGAAATAAAGTATAAAGCTTGTAAGTAAAACTTGGATTAGTTTATCAAGGGGGTAGGATCATCTATGCTTAAGGCATATAGTTGGCATGGTGACAAGCAAGTATTGGCTTGCACAGTATCAGTCTAAGCTTGCTAAATTGCAATTGTTAATAGCTTGCACATTCAACTAGTAGCATTAGGCTTGCCTTGTGCAGAGCAGTGGTTGAAGTTCTCCTCGGCTTCTTCTTCGTAGAATCCTCCTTCCTCCTCGTATCCTTGGTCGGTACTAACGTCTATGAATAAATACGAGGTACACAATCACCAAACAATACTTAACTACTTGCAATCATCACACACAAGGGTCCTACAGATGATCTAGCATCATCACTAACATTACAAGATTAAAGCTTGGTTTAAATCCTTTTATTTTTAGAAAAGTAATTTCTACTCATTGAAAAACTACTTAAGATTTAATATTCTCCAAACCAAACATGGGATCATGTTGACACATGTCATCACCACATATTTCAGTACATGGGAATGTGATTTAAAGTGGTGTCACAATTTAATAAGGTTTTTCTCTTTTATTTTGATTAATTAAAGTGGCTAGAAATGCCTATGTGGCATTCTTTTATTACTTGAACATTATTTCTGTAAGTAAACCTATATATTTTTATAATTCTGAAAGGTATGGTTAAATGTGATTTTGGAGAGTTGGAATCAACTCAAAAGCTATTATGGTTTAAATTTGAAAATTGTTTGAATGCAGAAAAGCTTCTGCCTTGTTATTTTTACCATGGATGATCTATAGATCCAAATGACTTGAATCCAACGGGCTTGGATTCTGCATTTCCATATATTTCTAAAAAATTTGGGTTCATTCCATTTGGTTCACTGAATCAACCTGGGTTGATTTTTGAAACTGGGTATAGAAGTGTGTTTGAAATAAAATGGAAAAGATTTAATTCAAATAACTGGGCTGCGCGGGAAACGATACTGGGCCGGCCTGCTAAGCACAGCTCTTACGCGGGCTGGTTAAGTCGCTGTCCCCACGCGTCAGTGAGACAGGGGGTGCGAAGCGGTATGGGGCGATGTGGTGCGTTCGATCTGGTTCTAATCCAACGGCTGAGGGTCATCGTCGACGTTGGGCAACGCCGGCGAGACAGAAACCTAGCGCGGCCAGTGGGGGTCGTTTGGGGATCACCGGGGTTCAGGCGAGGGTCGGCCAGGCGGGCGAACGACGAAGTCGACGACGTCGAACCTCCTGGTACCGGCAGCTTCTCCTGGGGCGGCTCCAATCGCTGGCCCCCTTCTTCTCCAGCAGCGGCAGGCTCCGGTGAAATTCCGGCGAAGTGCTGTTCGCCTTGCTCCGGGAACGGGGTGGCACGATCAGTGAGGAGAGGGGAGTGAGATGGTGTGCTCATTTCGGCTGGGGGTGGCCTCTATTATAGTCGCGACGACGAGACCGAACGGCATGGGCAGGCGACGGTGGCGACACGGCTACGGGCGGCTAGAGGCATGGCCGACGGTGGCGATCGCTTGGTGGTTTCCTGGCAATGCTCTACGGCTTTAATGCGCGCGTAAGGGCGGTGCGGTTTGGTCTGGAACGCGCGATGCTCTGCACGGCAGAGGCGGGGTCTTCGACGGCGAGCGGTGGCTGTGCGGCATGGGGCGGCGAACGGGGATGTTTGGCGGTCTCCTGGGTTGGTGGCGATCATGTATGCACGCGGCGAGGGCGGCGCCCGGTCTGTGGGCTTCGGTCGAGGGTGGCGCTCTGGCGCATGCTCGGCATGGTTGCTAGAGAGCTGGGCGCGGTCCGTGCGTGTGGTCCAGGGTTTGGCAACGCTCGCGGCTGGGACAGGGAGTGGCGGTGGACGGTGGGCTGCCTCCCAGACATGTTTGCTGGGCTTCTTTCGTCTCCTAGATTGCTGTCTCCACTGGGGTGGCATGGTGGGCTTCGGCTGTTCACCATTGATGTCATTGCCCAGCTTACAGTGAGGCTAGTGCTTGGTTTAACTTGATAGATGATCTACTGAGATGGTTGTGAGCTAGAGAGGGAACAAATTAGGCTTCAATCACTACTCACAATAGTCACAATGGTTGTGAGCTAGAGAGGGAACAAGTTAGGCAACTTCCTCACGACACCTTCATCTCTCAAGAGAAGTACATTAAGGATATTCTCAATAAATTCGAGATGGCCAAGGCTAATCTCATGAATAGACCCATGCCACTAAATGGACAACTTGGCCTTGGAGTTGGTGAGAAGGACGTGGATCAAAAGGTATATCGTTCTATGCTTGGTTCCTTGCTCTACCTTTGTGCTTCTAGGACGGATATCATGTTAAGTGTTGGAATGTGTGATCGCTTTCAATCCGCTCCCAAGGAGTGCCACTTGATGGCAGTCAAACAGATTTTTAGGTACCTTGTTCTCACTCCTACTCTCAGGCTTTGGTATCCAAAGGGGTCAACCTTTGAGCTTGTTGGCTATTTGGATGTAGATTGGGCGGGCGATAAGGTTGACCTAAAATCAACCTTCGGGGCTTGCCAATTCATTGGTCGGTCGTTGGTAAGTTGGTCTTCCAAGAAAAAAACTCCACAGCCCTATCCACCACCGAAGTCGAATACATATCTGCGACATCTTGTTGTGCTCAATTGTTATGGATGAGGCAAACCTTGAAAGACTATGGTGCGTCTCTTGGTATGGTGCCTCTTCTATGTGACAATGAAAGCGCAATAAAGATCGCCATTAACCCCGTCCAACATTGCCGCACCAAACATATTGACATTCGCCACCACTTCCTACGTGACCATGTCGCAAATGGTGATATCAATCTCACTCATGTGGGTACGATGTTCCAATTGGCCGATATCTTCACGAAGCCTTTGGATGAAGCCTGGTTTGTCATGTTGAGGCGAGAACTCGGTATCCTAGATCCCCAAAACTTGGATTGATTTGCTTCTTGCACTATATTCTTGCTCTTAACGTGCTATGTAGCCTAGTTGTGCAGCACATGTAGGGATGGTCATCTCACCATGTCTTGGTTTGATGCTTACCCATGTGTGCAACATAAATTGATCTCGTGTCATGATATGGGTCCAAGCATCTATCTTTGAGGCGCCATGACATGTGTGCTTAAACATAGGGGGAGAAATCCTCCGCCAAATGGTTGGTTTTGTGTATTGGGTGCCTTGTTGTTCCAAGCTAAATCCTTTGTCCATGGTTGCTCTTCGTTTTTGTTTCTTCATGACCTTTCCATATGGACAGTGCTTTATCTGGTTTTCATTTGGATCTTGTGTATATGCTCATATGATTTCTCACAATGTTTCATCTCCAAAACAAAACAAAAAAATCGCTGTCTTCAGAAATTTTCCGTCAACAATTCCGGTTCGCAGGCCTGACGACCGAAAATTCCGGCGACCGCCAGAAATTCCCGGCAACAGACCGAAAACCCTTACATAACACGTTTTCTGTTCTCTGTTGCACCACCAGAATTTCCGGTCACCAGGCCGGTTCGTCGATGTTCTCGTCGGAAATTCCGGCATGGGCACGTGGGGCACCACCAGAATTTCCGGTCACCAGACTTATCGCCGATTTTTTTTGAAGGGGGTTTATATAGCCCGCACGTGGGGCAGTTCCATCCTCTTCCTTCTTTCTCCCCCACGCCCTCCCCTCCTCCATGGCTGCCGCCCCAAGCTTCCCCACCCCCATAGGCCCTTCCCTCCACCCAAATCCCTCCCCACTCCACCAAGTTGTAGATCGGGCCTCTACAAGTCTTCTCACCGAAGGTTTTGCTCTCTCCTTGCCTGCATTGGGAGATCGGGGAGTGCTCTCCCTCTTTCTCGTGTGGTGCTTTCCTTGTGCCCATCTTTGGCAAGGGAGGTGGCATGGCTTATTCTTTGGCATCCGTGGGTATTTTTGCTCTTTCCTCTCTTCTTTACCTTTCTTGTTGGCGGTGAAACCCTAGCTTTCATGGTCACTTGTGCTCCCTTAGTTCTCTCTGCCCTCCTAGTAGAGTAACTAGGCTAGTATCACCCTAGTTTCACCCCCTGTTCTCCATCATGATAGTATCACTGTCGATTGCCCTAACTTTTCGGTCCTAGGCCCGGTCGAGCCGAAACCGCCGCTGAAATTTCCGGTCAATGTTTAGGTCGACCAAAATGCTCGCCGAAAATTCCAGTCGAGCTTTCGGTTCGCCGGAACCGTCGCCGATCATTCCGGCGACAGGGTCGGTTCCGCCGGACCTAGAGCCGAAATTTCCTTTCGCTTGTTTGTCTGTCCATGCGTTTGCCCAACTTACATTATGTGTTCTTGTGAGCTCTTCTATGGCATATACACTCATTTGCTTTCCTTGCCTTGCGTTCTTGTGTGCTTCTTGTGCAGAGTCTGACCACAACGATTTTGAGCCCGACACCGGCAAAAAGAGAAAGCTTACTATTCAGCGGCCTCCTCCTCCTTTCTGCTCCTCGCCTCACTCAGCGTCAACAAGAGAAAGCTGCTCTCATAGGGGGTTCTGGGTCTGCAAGTGGATAGAAGAAGAAAGCCTCTGCTGGAAGATCCGCTTTCAAGGGCAAGTCCAGTCTTGGTCCTACTGAAGAAGAAGTTCCTCCTAACTACAATACTGCTTCAGATATTAATGTGAATCAGTGGCGGGACTTGAGGAGGCAGAATCTGTACTGCTTTCCCAACCGCACTTATCTTGGGGCTGATAAGATGTTCTGGACTGACACTCAGAAGTGCTTTTGGGATGACTTTTACAATGAGCCAACTCGTATGAGGCGGGGTTTCTTTGTTCCTCCCAAGTTTCTCAATGAGGACCACTATGCTCATTACCTCTCTACCGATTTCGAGCATGTGGATGTGGCCCTAAAGCAGATGGATGTCTTTGCTCTTGCTACTATAAAGGTTAAGCTAATGCCAGATCTCATTCGCCAGTTCTTCTGCACTGCTTACTTTCACACTGATGATGCTCACACTGTCACTTGGATGACCGGCACCAAGACGTACTCGGCTTCCTTTGATGCTTTCTGCCATGCCCTGGGTTATCCTCCTGACCATGTCTCTGGCTTCTGCATTCACTCTGAGAAGGCCTTTAGTGACAACCAGCTCCTCTCTTGCTACCCCAGTGAGCCCAGCCATGAACCTCCCAGCTTGTGAGGCATGTACTACTACTATATGGTGCTTGCTCAGTTCTTCCGCTACAATCTTGTGAGCAAGGCTGGTGATGTAGTTGATGTCCGTGGTCACCACAAGAACCTGCTGTACTACTGTGATCCTCGTCGCCTCTGGAAGATCAATGGGTGTGACTTCATCTACTGTGAGATTCAGCAGTCCATTGAGAAGCGCATGGCTCCCAATTTCTGTCAGTATGTTCAGCGTCTGATTGAGGCCGCCGTCCCTGCATCTGATATCCCCAAAGGTCCACATGAAGATATGGAGGAGTTCACCTTACCATGTCGAGGCTCTCATGTGGATCTCCCTCAGATGATGCCATCTGAGCGCCGGACCAAGCTTGCTCATGATCCTCTTTCCGCTGGTGGCTCGTACTCTCGTCGGGATCTTCCTCGTGCTCTTCCTCGCAAGAAAGGTCTTCCCCGGTTCTTCAACAGCTTGTGGGATATGTGTCGCTCCTCATATGATGTTGCCCATCGCAGTTTGGAGCTTAGTCAGGAGAATAGGAGGCAGCACAATGCTTTCTTGATAGAACGTGGTCGACAAGTGCCAGACTTGGGCAATGCTCTAGCTCATGCCCCCTATGTCAACTTTGAGAAGCCCCCGCTGGATGAGGACATGTTTAGGGGTTTTGATCCACATATGTTCCCCGGGTTTGCCACTTCCAGTTCCTCTCAGCGTCGCGCTACACGTACAGGGCATGATGATGAGGATGAGGACGAGGATGACGAGGAGGGTGACAATGAAGAAGAGAAGGAAGGAGCCGATGACAATGATGACGATGAAGACAACTTTGCTGGCTAGATTGTTTTCTCCACTTCTTTTTTCCTTTTTAGTCTCGATGCCAAAGGGGGAGAGAGAGTAGAGTCTCTTCTTTCATGACTTTCCTCTTGCACAAGCCCTACTTTGTTCGTTTGTCTCTCATGGGCTTGTGCTTCTATTTATTTTATCGAACTATTTGCGTGCGTGTTTGAACAACTCTGTACTCCTCTTATTGTACCTGGATTTCCTATCACTATGTGCTTGCTATTATGTGCTAGATCTAATCGTATCATAATATCTGTTTTGACTCTAGCTCGGTTTGTCATCGTTAACCAAAAAGGGGGAGATTGAAAGGGCAAATAGCCCTTATATAGTGTTTTGGTTAACTATGACATCGAGGCTAGAGAGCAGACTAATGTTTCTATTAGCTTCTCTACAGGTGAGAGTCCGCAGGTTGTTGGTGAAAGGCGATGGGTGACCCCCCATTTGTTTCTATATGAAGAGCCGGTGGTGTTATTTATTATTCTCTCTTATTTACTCTTGAGTCAAATAGGAAACACCACACTATTAAGAGGGGTGATCTCGATGCGCTCGTTGGGGTTGTTCCACACCAAATATACTTCTCCTTATCCACCACCACACACCCTTTTGAAGAAAGAGAGAAAAATAGCCCTGAAAAATGAGTCCAAAGGGGCTACTACGAAATCGTCAAAAGCATCGGCGACGCCGGTGCTGTCGCCGGAATTTCCGGTTGCCACCGGAATTTCTCGGTGAACACCGATATTGCATGGCCTTTTGGTTGTTCGCCGAGAAGTTCGATCGCCGCCGAAAATTCCGGCGTGTGGTTCGGTCCACCGGAGTTGTCGCCGGAAATTCCGGCGAGCAACTCGGTCCGACCGGACTTATTGCCGGTTCTGTCGTAGGAGCTCCCAAACGGCTCTTTTCCCCATACTATATATACCCCTTTCTTCTCCACTATGAGGTTAGGCATTTCAGTAAAACATCCATTTCTTGAAGCTCTCTCTCTCTCCCCATTGTTGAAACACAAAAGCTTGAGGATCTCCCATTCTACCCAACCAAATCCAAATCCCTTTGGTAGAAAGTAAGAAGAGGTCCCGATCTACGTTTCCACCAAGCCAAAGTTCATTCCTCCTTGAGTTCATTGAGTTAGCTTGTTACTCTTGGGTTTGTGGGAAACCTTAGGCTGCTAGGGTCGCCCGGAGGCATTCGGCTTGTGATTTGCTTCGTGGAAAGTTTGTGAGGGTTTGGAGACTACCTTAAAGTCTACCACGAGTAAGTGAGCTATTCCTTCGTGGGATAGTCTCGGAGAAGAAGGTGAGCCTTTGTGGCGCGTGAGGAATCCTTCATGGAACCTCAAACCTCTCCAATGTGACGTAGCCCCCTTCCCAAAGATGGTGAACATGGGAATACATCTTCGTCTCCGCGTGCCTCGGTTATTCCTTAACCGATCTCTTACTTGTGTTGTTTACCTTGTAATAGCCTTCGAGCTTGAAGTATCTTGTTCATCATCTAGGTTGCCTCACCTAGTTTGCATTTTGGCTCATTTATATTCCTCAAAGCCTAAAACTTGCAAAAGATTATAAAGAATTTTGTAGAAACCTATTCACCCCCTCTAGGTTAACCATCTTACACTTTCACACGTATACCTTGCTAGCAAATAAATCATATGCCTGAGTGAGTCTCAATAGTTTAGCTAGGAAAGTGAAACAAATACTTTTGGTTTCTCTCTTTATTGAGAGATGAAAAACATTTTTCTATTGTTCCTTTAATCAATTGAGAGTACTCAAATTGGCACCAACAACATTTAATTTAATAAAAACTCATCTACTCCCATATCAAAATTTCAAGACTCTCATAGCACCTTTTTCTTTTTCTTTGTTTTTAAAAAACTTCAGCTCTTTCATATATAAATCATGCCATTGTTTTTAACATGTTAATTGGGACTGTGTTGCGCACTCGCGACCATGCCAATAGATAACTATTGAGGAATAGTGGGTCAGAGAAGTACTACAACTTAACTTGGAACGTAAAACCACGAGGAGACTAAAATTTTACCCGTCATAGCATTGCAGCTACATACGCTTACATAACTCAATAGCCGAAATCAAGTGGTTTCCCACATTTAGATCGTCCGTTAGCCAGTGGAGTTAATAGTTCCCCATGGAGTATGACAGTGTTGTAATGACATGCGTAAAGCAATATCTTACTATAATTATTAGA
This sequence comes from Avena atlantica, assembly GCA_910589765.1. Lineage (NCBI taxonomy): Eukaryota > Viridiplantae > Streptophyta > Magnoliopsida > Poales > Poaceae > Avena > Avena atlantica. Next base: position 376,033,216 of record OU342738.1, read on the forward strand.
AAAGGCAGTGGCATAATCTCTACTACTGCGAAGCATCCATTTTATCAGACAATTTCATTCAAGAGTGTTATCGAGTCTATTTACATTAAGCTCAATGGGGTTGAGTAGTTTCTAAAATCAAATCCTTTGGGCTAAACATGGATTCAAGTCATATCTTGGATACGTTTTCTTGTTGTAAAATTGTCGGAAATATTTTAACCAAGTTCATTTCTCATTATTTCAAAGCTAAAAGGGAACACTGGCAAAGGAATGAGATTTATAGAATAACAAGCTAAGTGGGGGAGTGACTCAAGTGAAAGCGAGTAAATAATTGTAGGGTCAATTTAAAGTTGCAGAAGAGGTGATGAAAGGAATTTGATACCTCCTCTTGCTTGCTTCGTTCTCGTACTTGAGTCGAACCCACTCTATATTTCCCTATTGCCAAGTCACCTGAAATTGAGCAATCTCCGAGAGAAACAAAGAAACAAATTTGCAATAAAGGTTACAACTAATTTTTTTTGTTTTAAGAATGCAAACTGAAAGTAAACATGCAATTTTTGAAGAAGTAAAATAAATCAAAAGAAGAAAATAAAAATATGAATGCAGAGTTTGGAGGTTCTCAAACCTCCCCCAAGCTTAGGCTGTTGCCATGCTTAATTGTTGCTGTCGTTCGGCGGAGGCTACAGATACTGCTGATAGTAGTCAGGGAAGTGGGACATGAAGTGACTGAAGTTGTTAGTTAGGGAACTAACATCTTCATTCACTCCATGAAGAGTTTGGTCGATCTCCCCAACGCGTTGGTTGAACTGCAGAAATTCTTCATAGGGGACATTGTTGAACCCCTGCTGTTGTTGCTGCTGATTGGGCCATGGGTCCCAAGGCCCCTCTTGCTGCTGATGTTGTCCTCCCCAAGCAGGTTTGTCCTTCTCCTCTTCCTCTTCATCCTGTTGCTCTCCTTATTCATCTTCCTCGGGGTTAGGATAGAGTGCTGCCATGATATCCGTCACTTGATCTTTGGTGAGGATCCAATTGTTCTTCTCCTAGATCGAGAAGGCTTGTGGACAAGGCAACGACACCTGCTCATCCTGTGCAACATCAAGATAACCAAATTGATAGGCTCGGAGCCTCCTGTTAACTCGATAAACAACATGGAAGCCACAAGCAATTATATATTTGACATCCATGGGTATGGAGACATCAACATGTTGCATAATTGGCATCAGAATTCCATGGTCTTAGACAAGGTGGGTTACCAATCCACCGATGTGAATATCACCTTTATTTTTGTTGCTCTGGTGGCGGAGGTGCTGGAGGAATAGAGCTGCAGGAATGGGACTCTGCGGTGCATCGGGGAAGAGTGCCTTGGTGATCATGGTCATGTCTGCATTGGCCATAGATCCGGTATCTCCTATTCCCAACAAAGTGTTGGAAAGAAACAAAGTGAAGTAGCGGATGGTCGGGTTCTGAATGGTGGACATCTTCTTCTAGTAGAAGTCCATGCCACCGTTAACAGAAATAACCTCCCAAGTTTCTCTACTTGAGACGCTATACAAGTTTGTAATAGTTGATTCCCCTTCTTGAGGGAATCCAAAAGCTTCACAACATTGTTGAAAAGTGATTTTATATGGCCATTGGTTAATGGTGAAACTCACCATGCATGCATTACCTTTCTCCTTCTAGTCATCGTAGAAGGAGGCGAGGAACTCATGGGTGAGCTCAGCGTAGGTGTAGTGGGTTGCATAGGCGAGGTTAGATAGCCCCACATTTGCACACATATGGTCGAAGTCCGCCCTCAACCCTACCGCGCTGAGAAAGCCATCGTCGGCCCAACGTGTGGGCAACACCTTCCTCGCTGAAACCATGGCGTACTTGCTGTCGAGCTCAGCCCGGAGCCCCGAGCCTTCACCACGTTGGCGCTTTCTCTTGCAAAAAATACTACCGAGCTTGTTCATCTTGATGCACTAAGAAATTTCAACAAAAAACTTAGGCATATAGTTTCTACATAATATATGAACGATTCTACGTGGAGGAATTCAATCCTAACATGAGAAATAAAAAGGGAAAATCAATCAAGCTTGAGTTCATCCACTAATTCAATCTGAGGATTTTAACCATGGAATTTTGAAAATAAAGCATGGATAGGGAGAGAAACATACCGATCTGTTGATTCCCCCACTCAAATGAACGAAATCCGCGAAGAATCAAGAGTTCTAGGTGGATTTTGAGAGGTTTAGAGAGAGAATAGAGAGAAATAATGAGGTGGAGGAGAAGCCCTATCTTCGCTAGTGCGTTTAAGTGGTCGCGGCAAACTATATGGCGGGAGCTATACGGCCGGGTTAGGTAGCTCTCGCCGTATAGTTGTGGCGGTGGCAAGAGTTAGGGCTTCTCTACGCTAGATCACAATTGTACAAATGCAACTATACGGCCGGACAAAAGTGTCCCGCCGTATAGTTGGTCGTTAAACCTTCTGTATTCGAGGCCTTTTTTTGACAATTTTGTTGATAACTATACGGCCACAACTATACGGCTAGAATACATATTCTCGCCGTATAGTTGGTCGTTACAACTCCTAGAACATGCTTTTTCGCCCAAATTTTCAAAGATTCACTTTTTAATCTGGACAATATGATTAAGCTAGTTTCTGCATATAAAACTCAAACTTTATTTTCCGCACTAAATATATGCTTATTCATTTGATTTTTCTACTACTTTTTACAGCTGCATCTTCATGGGCGCGCTTCCGCAAAAATGTCTTTTAAAAAGTTGTAGGAATGTGATGAAATTTTTATTATTTAACTTTATTTTATCATTGTGATGGGTTGACTCGCATTAAGCATTTATTAAGAACGGTTGAATATCTCAACCCTTTCTTTGTTCTCGAATTATTACCTTGGGTTGCCCTTTATCAAAGACACTTACCACGTGGACTCTTTTTGTCGGTGGAATATACCTTTCTCCTGCTTCTAGTTTCTTTGGAAATACCGGATGATTTCAGCATCATAAAAATTGAAGATTATTTTTTGTTCAGCACAATCAACTAATGCTCCTGCAGTGCTAATAAAAGGTCTTCCAAGTATTATAGATAATTTTTCATCCTCTGGCATTCAAAGAATGATAAAATCAGTGAGAGTAACATCGTCAATAATACCAATAGGTTGTTTAGTGGATTTTTCAACCATTTGTAAAGTGACATAGTGGGGGAATACTCCCCTAATCCTAACCTTTTATAGAGGGAATATTACATTACACTAACTCCTGCACCTAAACCACACAAAGCATTATGAATATCAGTTTTGCCAATTGAGCATGAAATAGTTGGTATTCCGGGATCTCCCGACTTTGACAATAACTTCCCATTAGCAGGATAACTAGTCACCATGGCAACGGTTTCAGTTATTTCTTTCTTTCTATTAAGGATATCACGGAGAAATTTAGAGTAGGTAGGAAATTTTCTTGCATCCGCAAATGGAATTTCTAAACAAAGGTCACCAAGTGCCTTTTTGAAAGAACCATAGATTACCTGATCGGGTGCTTTCTTTTTGCGATCTGGATATGGAAGTTTTTGCTCACCTTTCTTATTATTGTCTTTTACCTTTTGTGGGGGATTAGGCTCTTTAGTTGCTTTCTTTTGGCTTTTCTTCTTTTCTACTGCAACAACCTTGTCTTCTTTGCTTGTTTATTTTTCTTCTCTTGGATCAACAGTCTCTACACCAGAGTCGTAACTGTCATGTTGTGCATCATTTTGCTCCTCCAAGGTTTGGGGTCTTGTGTTTGTTGAGCAGTTTCATCTTAAGGATCCACTAGTGTGTCTTCTTGGCTTGCTTTGAGCAAGGCTTTTTCCCTTCGCTCTTTTTCAGCTTCATATTCTGGTGGTCCTAATGGCCCTATAACAACTGCACCTGCCATTGTAACAACATTAGTAGAAACAGGAATATCATTTTCAAGAAAAGTTTGATAACCAGATGCTATTTGTTCACATTTGGTTTCAATCATACTAAGGTACTCGTGAAATAATTTTATTTCTTGACCAATCTCGTCGTAATTTTCCATTAGTTCTGCCAAAATCTTCTTATGTCTTTGAAATTGCTTATGCAGGTTATTATGAGATTTAGCCTATCAATGTTTTAATTCTTGAAAACTTAAAAACTTGTAACAAATCTACTTTGTTTTCCTTAACAAGTTCAGAAGGTATACTTTTTTCTTTCATTGTTTTTCATACTTCAGGCATAAGATCAGGAGTTATACGAAGTATCCCTTTTTCTATCTTAGTGCCAAAATCGGGATTATATAAAGAATCATTCTTAGTCCTAGTAGACATCAATTCCAAACATGCTTTAACAGTTAAAGTATTCATCGATCCTCCTGCTGATAAGTCAAGCAACTCTCTGCATTGAGTATTAAGACCGTGGTAAAATAAATGGCAAATAGTCGATTTATAATAGCCATGATTAGAAATACTATTGATCATTCCAAAGAATCTATCCCAGGCTTGTGGGTAGTTTTCTCCCAAGTTCTGACTGAAGTTGCCTATATTCTTCCTAATTTCAGTTACCTTTTTGAAAGAATTAAATCTGTTTATGAATTTAACAATATAGTTTTCCCAGCATTTAATGTAATGACGAGGGAAAGAATATAACCAGTCTAGATCCTTACCTTTGAGAGACCAACGAAATAGTTTTAGGCGAGAGAAATCTCTAAAACCTTTTGGTCCAAGTGATGTTATCACATCGTCGAACTCTCTAAGATGTCTTCATGGGTCTTCATCTTCCCTTCCACTGAAAGCTTTTTCCTGCAAAATTTTAATAATCTCATCATCAAATCGATATTCTATAACTCCAGGGTTAGGAAATTCTATTGGTTATTTAAGAAAAGTAGAATTTGGAGCACTGTATTTTCTAAGAGTTTTCTCAGGTTTTTTGGGAGTTGTCCAATGAATGGACATGATTTCCATGAAGTCACTCAGGTTTTCAACTTCAACCTTATTCGATCTCAAAAGTTTTTCAATAATTTCCTCGTGCCTTTGAACAGGTACGCGATCAAGATAATCTGGTAGATAAGTCCTACCAGAGCGTGTAGACCCTTTGTCTCCTAGGGAGACCATTTTGTAGTGGTAACACCTGAAATGTCAAGAGACAAAACACTTAGATCTTAGCTCCCGACAACGGCGCCAGAAAATAGCTTGATGGCTGCAAGTGCACAAATCGTTTGTAGCTAGTTTGAAGTTAAGATGTCGATCCCACATGGAGCCCAAAGGTAAATGTTTATGAAGAACGTCTCTATCGCACTCAAAGTTATCACCGATATTTGAGTGAATTGACTACAAGTGTTGAAATAAGAATGAGAATTGGATTAAAATGATTGTATTTAAATAAAACTAAAATGTAAACTTTAGAAATAAAAAGCATAAAAGTAAAGAACGATTTGTTTGTTGTTTTCTGTAGATGGAAAAATAGGCGCGGGGAGATTCAATTCATGGTGATAGTGAATGTGCCAGGTGGATGAGTCATAAGTGTAATAATTATATTTTCATCTAATTTTAATAATCCTACTAGCCTGTTACCAAAACCATGGTCAGTCACTAGACGATTAAAATCCTTCAGGTTGCTTAGCATTTAAGCTCCTTGGATCGGACTAATGCAATAAGCACAGTGGCTCCTTGTGCTCCTCAAGCTCAACTAGTTTTTCATTGATATCCTCTTGTCACTCGTGTGTCGCCGGTCTCCTAGAAAACAAGATCTTATCTATGTAGAACAAGGTATCATGTTGTCTAGGCCCTTAATTGGACAACAAGCATTAAGCATCCCACAAATAGTCAAGAACACTTAATATAGTAATTAAAATCAACCACAAACTTAATGGAAATTATATAGGCACATCACATCTTACCAATCCCTTATATCTCCCACGCCCAAGGGAACTTACTCACACATGAGAGAAGAAAGCCTCATCGATATAATTAAATAAAGGGAGTTGTTCTTGATATTACCATAGAGATCCACAATAAGAATAGAAATAAGTCCAAAACAATTCAAGATAGGAGGAACAATCTCAAACCCTAAGCTTGCAAGATGGAGATCTCTCTCTCTCTCTCAAGTGCAAGAAATGGATATGGAGGTGTGGTGGCTAGGAGGTCGAAGATCATGGAGCAAGATGAAGAACGTCTTCCCTGATGGGGATACGCCTACTGGGGTATACTCAGCAGGACGTTTCCGACTGGCCCGAAGGTTGGCGAGTGGGCCTGCAGAACGGCGAGTGGATCGAAGCCCAGCAAGGTACCGAGCGACTGGAAGCTGAAGGCCCAGGCGAGTAGATAGACCCAGTCGGACTAGGTTAAACGATTACCGAAGCTGTAACCGAATCGGTTGAGATATGTAAACCCTAGGGGAGGTGAGCCTATATAAACCTCCCTACGGGGTGAGTAGAGACACGTTCCCTCATACACCCAAGCGACTCGCCGCCTAGCCGCCGAGCTCGCCCATTGTAACACCTCCATAATACAATCTAGCAGGAGTAGGTCTTTACCCTCCGGGGGGCCGAACCTGGGTAAAACCCTGTGTCTCTGCCCTCATCTCGCACCGCAGATGGCTGGCCGCCCTTGCCCCTCGTTCTACTACTCGCTGCCGATTGCAGCATCTGCCGTGACCATTCCCACGACAGTGGCGCCCACCGTGGGGCCTGGCCGGTCTGGCCGGTGTTCTGCGGCGAGATCCAATCTGCCCATCAACGAGACGGTCGCCACCGGCCGCATGATAGAAATCGGCGAGATGCTCCAGATCTTGCCGAGTAGCTACGTCCCGGCGGCGCGACCCGTCACGCACAGCGTGGTCCTGCCAATCGGCACGATCAGCCTCTTCGTCGGCCTCACCGACGTCATCGTCTCGGAAGACTCAGCTCGCATCCGCGAGTCGCCACCACGCGATCGGCTCTCCGAGAGCCAGGTTCGCACGATCCACCGTCTCGCCTCCGAGTACAACTCGGCCCACAACAACGTGGCCGGGAACTCAGCGGCCGCAGAAGACGCGGCCCTCACCGACGACGCCGACTCGGCGACCCCGGCGTCGCTCGCCGGATCCATCACCGTGGCCTCATCCGCGGGCTCCATCGCCTAGGTCTCCAACGCGGGAGACTTCGAGGACCCCTCCATCCTTGGGATCTTCGAATTCGACTCCGGGTCGGAGAACTCCGCCGACCTCCGCGATGGCGCCAATCGCCACGCCGCGACTTACATGGCCACCAGCACCGATCCACCGGAGGATCCTTTCTCCACCCCAATCCCTCCTAACGCCACGGCGACGGAGGTCGAGGAACTCCGCTTGAAACTGGCGGAGGCGGTACGCAAAGAGCAGGCCGAGCGCGAAAAATTTCGCCTCGAGCAGGTGACGGCGCAGGAGCTGTCACGCTACCACCAGCAGCGAATCAGGTCACGCTTGAACCCCACCGTTCAAGGGCGTGCCCTGAACTTTGACGACGAAAACGACCCGGCCCGCATGGCCGAGCGCGCGATCTGCGAGAACGCGCCACCAGGAGGAAGCGCCCGGCCCCCGCCAGGATCAACGGCGATGGGTGCCCCACCACCACCCAACCGCACCCCTCCTAGGGACCAACCGCGGATAGTTGTCTCCTCACGGGAGCGAGACGCAAACGGCCTCCCACTGTTCTCCACCCCAATGGACAACCTCGTGGCAGGCCGAGCAGCAGCCGATAGCATCATAGCCACTGGCGACGGCGCCTTACAGATCCAGTACGTCAAGGCCTTGCTTGCGAAGGCTGTGGAGCAGCAAAAAGCGGGCGCCGACTCGCACGGGCGAGTATACTCGCGTTCCTCGGGAAGCAGGGCGGCCTCAAGCGGCCGCCCAGCGGCGGCAAACACCCTCAATTGCCCGCCACCAGAGCCACTGCAGCTCCAACACCGACCCGCGAACGCGGCACTCTCCACCAACGATCCCAGGCCGGCGACCAACTTCGTCGCCGCTAACGGACAACCCATCGACGCCCGCACTCACATCATCAACAACCAAAACTGGCGCGCACGCCAGCCCGACGACTTGCGGCACACCCTAACTAATCGCCGCGATGGCGAGCCCATGGGGTCGCTCAGTCGACTCGGGCCTAAGTGCTTCGGACCAATGATCCGAGGCGAGAAGTACCCGCCAAACTTCAAGGCGCCAAAGGAGATAGAGAAATACGACTCCTCGTACGACCCCGCAGTCTGGCTCGACACATACCTCATGGCAATGGGGATCGCGGGTCACACTGACCTACTCGCCGCCCGTTACCTCCCACTGATGATGGAGGGGACGTGCAGGCAGTGGATCAACACGCTCCCCCAGGACAGCATCGACTCCTGGGAGGAAATGCGCGACGCCTTTGTCAGGCACTTCGAGTGCTCCTACACCCGCGCCACCACCATCGAGGACCTGGAACGATGCGTCCAGGGACCCCGCGAGTCGACCCGTAACTGGGTCCAACGGTGGCAAGAGCTCTGGTACAACGCGGTCGGCATCCACCCGGACACTGCGATCCATTGCTTCAAGACCTCGTGCCGCTACGAGCCCCTAGTCGCCAAGCTCAAGCGACACTCCCGCACACTCGACAACATCCCCGACCTCCTCGAGATCGCCAAACGGTACGCCGAGGAGGATCCAAACCAGGAAACCGACGACGAGTCAGGAGGGCAACGCCGCACGGGCGGCAACGACGGCGGACGCCGAACCGACCTACGCTACAGCGGCACTCGCCTCACCGGCAAGCGCCGCAGCGACGGGCGAGTCGACTTCGTCGCCAACGCTGGGCACGCTCAACGCGAGCCCAAGAGCTACCGCCGCGACGGAGGGCAACGGCGCGACGGCGGCAATTACAAGAACAAGCCAAGATTCGATCCTGCGGCCCTCCTCAACCAACCATGTGCGTTCCACAGCAGGGAAGGGAAGCCCGCAACGCACACCACCGCCGACTGCCACACCCTCAGGGAAATCGAGAAGGCACGGCACGCGAGGGAAGACACCGACAACGACCCGCCAAATGGCGGAAAATTCGGCAAAGTGGCCGGCTCGCTCCACACCTTCACAGGCTTCAACACGAAGCGCGAAAAGAAGGTCATCGCCCGCGCCGTCGCCGTCAACGCGGTGGCCCAAACAGACGTCCCCCAGTTCCTGAACTGGTCGGAACAGCCCATCACCTGGAGCCGGCAAGACCACTCGCCACGCATCGAGTACCCAGGACGAGTCGCCCTGGTGGTTAAGCCCAAGGTCGGCGACTACTGGCTCCCCAAGACACTGATGGACGGCGGCAGCTCCATCAACATCCTCTACCTCGACACCTTCAGGCGGCTGCGGCTCCCGCAGTCGATGATCGAGACAACCCACACCACGTTCCACGGCATCGTCCCCGGACGGAAGGCGTACCCGATCGGCAAAGTCACGCTGCCAGTCACTTTCCGCAGTCCGGCAAACTTCTGCACCGAGCGGATCGTCTTCGAGCTGGTGCCCTTCGACAGCCCTTACCACTGCGTCCTGGGGCGCCAGGCGTTTGCTAAATTCATGGCAGCGCCCCACTACGCGTACAACGCGATGAAGCTCCCCGGGCCATGCGGCGTCATCACCATCAACGGCGACCCCGACATGGCCGCCGAATGCGAGGCCAAAGGAGCCGAACTCGCCGATGCCGTCATCGCGGCAGAAACAAACCACGCCGACGAACTCGCCAAATACGCGAGCGGGGTCAACAATGACGATCCCACAATACTCAAGAGGCCCAACTCAGAGGGCACAAACACCTCAACCTTTGAGGCCACAACGCACACCCGCACCGTCGAGCTGGTCCCAGGCGACCCCAGCCAGACGGTGATGATCGGGACAGGTATGAGCCCAGCATAGGAAGGCGCGCTCATCGAGTTCCTTCGTGAGAATAGGGACATCTTCGCTTGGAAACCCTCCGACATGCCCGGTGTCCCTAGGGAGCTCGCTGAGCACAAATTAAACGCCGACCCCAAAGTGCGACCTGTCAAGCAGTCGCTACGGCCATTCAATGAAGAACGCCGTCGAGCAATCGCCGAGGAAGTGCAGCGCCTACTTGCTGCCGGCTTCATCCGGCCAATCAAATACTCCAAGTGGCTGGCAAACCCAGTCCTGGTCGAGAAGAAAAACGGGACCTGGAGAATGTGCATCGACTACACAAACCTGAACAGCGCCTGCCCAAAGGAGCAGTTCGTCCTCCCGCGGATCGATCAGATAATCGATTCAACCGCGGGTTCGGAGTCGCTGTGTTTCCTCGATGCCTACTCGGGGTACAACCAGATCAAAATGGCTGTCGAAGACGAGGAGAATACGTCGTTCATCACGCCATTCGGAGCCTTTTGCTACACCGCCATGACCTTCGGCCTCAAGAACGCCGGGGCAACCTACCAGCGGTGCATGCAAGAATGCCTCGCGAGCCAAATTGGCCGCAACATCCACGTCTACATCGACGACGTGGTCGTGAAATCCGCTCGCCAGGACGACCTACTCGCCGACCTAGCGGAGACCTTCGCCAATCTGCGGAGGTACAAGATAAAGCTCAACCCAGGCAAGTGCACCTTCGGTGTACCCGCCGGACAACTACTGGGGTACGTCGTTTCCAAACGAGGGATCGAGGCGAACCCAACAAAGATCGACACGATCGCCCGGCTCGGCAAACCCGAGTGCCTGCGTGACGTCCATAAGTTGGCCGGGCGAGTAGCGGCTCTCAGTCGCTTCATCCCCCGCCTAGGCGAAAAGGCGATGCCCCTATACCGCCTGATGCGCAAGAACCCCACCTTTCAGTGGGACAAGGAGGCGGACGACGCGCTCCGCGACCTCAAAAAGGTGCTACTCGCCGCACCACTACTCGCCGCACCCGTTGACAAGGAACCCATGCTGGTTTACGTCGCGGCGTCCGAGCGCGTCGTCAGTGCCGTGATGGTCGTCGAACGACCAGAGGAAGGAAAGGAGCGCCTGGTTCAGCGGCCGGTATACTACATCAGCGAGGCCCTCACCGAGTCGCGCCAGCGATACCCACAGTACCAAAAGCTAGTATACGCGGTCTTCAGAGCTCAGCGGCGCCTGCCGCACTACTTCCAGGAGCACCCGATCACGGTCGTCTCCTCAGCGCCACTACAAGACATCATCCGCAATCGCGAGGCGACCGGGCGGGTCGCCAAGTGGGCCGTCGAGATCGGCGTCCACAACATTAAATACGAGCCACGAAGGGCGATTAAGTCGCAGGCACTGGCAGACTTCATCGCCGACTGGGAGGAGGCCCAGCAGCCAGAGAAGCCGCCGTACCTCCATTACTGGAGCCTGCACTTCGACGGGTCCAAAAACGCGGACGGTGCAGGAGCGGGGATAGTGCTGACTTCACCAAAGGGCGACAAGATCCGCTACATCCTCCGCCTCGAATTCACGCCCTGCACCAACAACATGGCCGAATACGAGGCCTTACTCCACGGCATGCGAGCCGCCAAGGAGATGAGCGTCAACCGCCTCCGATGCTACGGAGATTCCGACCTCGTCGCGGGACAAGTCGCCGGCACCTGCGACGCCGTCTCCCCCACCATGGCGGCGTACCGCCAAGAGGTGGATAAGCTGGGTGGCCACTTCACCGGCTACTCTGTCGAGTGGATCGACAGGCGAAAAAACGAGGAGGCCGACTCTCTCTCTCGGATCGGGTCGGCTCGACTCGCACCACCCGCCGGCGTGTTCCTCGACACAATCTCCAAGCCATCAGTCTCTCCCCCCAGGGAGATCGACATCGGAGTCCCACTCCAACCAGAGGCAGCCTTGGTCGCACTCATCACCGAGCCAGACGATTGGACCAAGCCCTACATCGCCTACCTGGAAACCGGCACCCTGCCAGCAGACGAGACAAACGCTCGGATGATCGCTCGCCGATGCAAGTCTTACACCATCATCGACGGCGAGCTACACAAGCGCAGCGTCACCGGCGTGTTCCAACATTGCGTCCAACCGGCTGAAGGACGCAAAATCCTCCACGACATTCACTCAGGTGACTGTGGCCACCACGCCGCCGCCCGCTCCCTGGTCGCCAAGGCTATGCGACACGGCTTCTACTGGCCCACCGCTCACACCGACGCCGTCGACATTGTCCAGCGATGCGCCGGGTGCCAGAAGTACGCCAATCAGACGCGCGTACCGAGCTCAGCGCTCAAAACGATCCCCATTACCTGGCCATTCGCCGTATGGGGCATGGACATGGTAGGCCCCTTCAAGAAAGCCCCCTCCGGCTACACCCACCTATGCTAGTCGCCGTCGACAAATTCACCAAGTGGGTGGAGGCCAAGCCAGTCCGGAAATGCGACGGGAAGACCGCCACTAAATTCCTACGCGAGCTCATATATCGCTACGGGTTCCCCAACAGCATCATCACGGACAACGGCACAAATTTCGCCAAGGGGGCAATGGCCGAATTTTGCGAAGAGCACCACATCCGGATCGATCTCGCGTCCGTCGCCCACCCGGAATCCAACGGCCAGGCGGAACGAGCCAACCAAAGCATCCTCCACGGCCTGAAGCCGCGACTCCAAGTGCCACTCGAGCGCACCGCTGGATGCTGGGTCGAAGAGCTGCCCTCCGTCATTTGGGGACTCCGCACCTCGGTTAACAGATCGACGGGATTCACTCCCTTCTTCATGGTCTACGGCGCCGAAGCAGTCATGCCCACCGACCTCGAACACGACTCGCTGCGGGTCGTCCACTATACGGAGGCTGCAAACGAGCTGGCCCGCCAAGATGGGCTCGACCAGCTCGACGAAGCACGCGACCTCGCTCGATCGCGCACCGCCATTTACCAGCAAGGACTCCGCCGCTACCACAGCCGACGGGTGAAATCCCGCACCTTCCAGGAAGGCGACCTGGTGTTACGCCTCATCCAGGACAAGAAGGGCATGCACAAGCTCTCCCCTCCGTGGGAAGGCCCATTCGCCATCGGGCGCGTACTCGGCAACGACGCCTACTACCTCATCGACGTCCGCGGGGGCGGCGAACTCGACGTCAAGCGACCTTGGAATGTCAATCTCCTCCGGAAGTTCTACTCCTAGAACCCCACACATGTACTCTCCAGTCGCTATGAAATAAAAGAAACGGTTACCGCAAAATTGCGTCTACTCTCCGTGCCTTGTGCCATTCGCACTCGTAAAAAACAGCGTCATGCTAAAATGCAGAAGTCAACCTTTGGTACAGCGATCGGCACGGCTAAGTAGTGCGATGCAAGAGCACTGAATCATTTCAGGTCTTGCGTCGTCCACGAAAAACGCCAATCCGGAGCCCCATTGGAGTCGCCTAGCTCGACTGGTTTTACGAACCAAGACAACTGCCCTCGTTTCTCACAACGACCTTGGTCCTCCGCATCCTCGGCATAGCGACTCGAACGGCTAAGTACCATGCTCGGGGACTGAATACCAGTTCGTCGCGATCGGTCAGGGAAAACGCCAAGTAAGAGAGCACGCCCGGGACTCGCCACACGACTGACCCTCCGGGCCAGGCAGGAGTGACGCGCTCACACCAGCGCGCTAAGTACTCAACCACCCTCGAGTCGCGCCTAGAACTACCAAGTACCACGCTCGGGGACTCGGCCACCCGACCCCGTTCGCGTACGGGAAAACGGTAAAGTACAGAGCACTCAAGGGAGTCGCCTTGCGACTGGCTCTCCGAGCTCGGGCGAGTCGACTAAACTAACAAAACACATGATAACAACAAACATCATATACGAGGTGAACCCCACAAAAGGGCGGACGCGCTCGGGGACTCGTCCAAAATCAATCCAAAACACACAAACAAATAGCAAAATGGACAAGACGTCCCATTCAATCGCATATTGCATTGTCTTATATTACAAAATTTGCCTGCGTGGCAGAATTGCTGCTAACACATCCAAGCAAACTACCCTATTCTGCAGGCTTCGACGACGACTCGCCAGAATCCCGGCGCCTACGGATGAACGCGGTGTATGGGTTTGACGGATACGTCGTCAGCTCACCCGCCATCGCCGAGCGAAAAGGTTGCTCGACCTTGAAGTCACGATGCGGCGGCTCGGGGTCGTTTGGCGCGACGACCGTTTCCTGGTAGGGAAGGAGGTCGCCCATCGCCCAGACACGCTCCGAGTAGGCGGCGGCACGCTCCTGCAATTTGAGAACCTCGGACAGGTCCACCGCGCCAGTCGACGAGGGATACCCACTCGTCACATCGTCAAGGTCGAAATCCTCGGGGAAGTGGGCGAGTCCAAGGCTCAGCGCTGTCGACGCTCCACGCCGAAACGCCGACCGCGTCATGAACTCAACGACCGCGGGCGCCTTCTCCAAATACTCCCACACCTCAACGAGGTCGCTGGGAATAACCTCCGTGGGCGACATTTCTTGAAGGTAGGCGCGGATGCACGTCGCCGATAGCGTAGCCGAGTCGACGAGCATGCTTACGCACTGCCTCGCATCGAGCGAGCTCGCTTCTTCATGGCTACCAATAACACGACCTGCGAGAAGGAGACAATGATGAGGGCGACGGACACCACAAACCCCAATCCACGGAAAGGGAAGATGCACTCACCAAGCAACGGGCGGGCGAGCCCCGTGATGAAGCACTGAAGCGACGTGTGGTCGTCCTGAAGCCCAGCAATAAGGGCGTCCGACACCTTGCGATCCTCCTCCGCGGCTGCAATGGCAGCCTTAGCCCGCCCGTCCTCCGAGCTAGCTTCTTCCCTCGCCTCCCGCAGCTCGCGCTCGAGATCAGCGACCCGCTGTTCAGCAGCGCCCAAAGCAGATCGCACCGATTCCAATTCACCAGCAGGGACAAGCTCTCGGCGAGCTTCCTCTGCCTTCGCAGCGACAGCTTGGAGCTCCTTGTTCGCTTCCTGGATGGTGGTCAGCTCCTTTTCAGCACGCTGTTGCGCGGCCAGTCGGTCCGCCGACTCGAGCCGCAGACCCTGCATATGATCAAGAAAGTCAGTAAAAACGAACCTGCTAAGTGCTCACTCGCTGAAATTCAGCGAATGCGCACTCGGGGACTGGATACGAAAATAAAAGACGAGACAATAATAAGAATCACGCCGCTGCAAAGCACCGACCCGATCCTCGGGGACTGGATATACCTGGATGGCTGCGCCGAGCATGCCATGAAGTTGCATCGCGTCCACGGACGCGAGTAACGCTGGCGTGTGCCCACGACGCTGGTCGACTTCAGCATCGGCGGTCCCTGGAACGAGGCTCGGGGATGCAGCCCCGCTCGCCGCAGCCGCCTTGGTCATGAAGCGAGGGAAGGTGGCGATAGAGGCACCCGCTCCAAAGGAAGTCGCCTCCGCCGTTCCAGGCAAGGAAACACCCTCCTTCGTAGACGCGGCTGCCTCCACCGCAGGGCCGGCCGGCGCGACCGCCGTGTCGTCGGAAACGGTGACGACGTCGTCGCCCTTGGCCTTCTTGCCGCCATCCGCCGAGGCAACGACCTCGTCCGCCTTCCTCTTACGGGAAGGATCTTCTTCGCTAGCGGTGGAGGGTACCTGGGCCACGGTCGGGTGGCCCATCCTTTTCACTCCGGTCCTGCACATCAGTCGAATCAGTAAAGACAATCGAAACAGCTATGGAAAATAGAGAAGGCCGAATGCACTCACTTGGCAACCGGGATAAAGCGTAGTCATGTGCGAAGGCTGGCCGGTTTTTCCAGCTCGGGGCCCAGTCGGCGACTGAGCCCTAGTTCCAGGACGTCGCGTGCCCAGGACACGGACGGCTTCTTCGTCGTCGAGGCTGCGGCTGGCGCCTCTGGGATACCTTCGGCAAGGGCTTCTTCGCGAATTGGAGCCGCTACGGCCGGAGCCTCCTTGCGAGGCGAAGCCGCCCCAATCGGAACCTCCTTGCGAGGCGAAGTCGCCGCGGCTGGAGCCTTCCCTAGCCCAGAGACTGGTGTGAGTGGCGGGGGCATCGAGGCCAGCGGCACTTCCACAGATGGCGCCTCTAGCGCAGTTGTCGCCGGGGCTGCACCGTCATCGGCCGAGCTGTGAGCGTCGGAGCTGCTCGTCGAGTGAGGTGGCGAGGCCATCTTCGGCGGCTTCGTTTTCCTCTTCGGGAGGGCCCTCACCTACTTTTCCTTCTTCTTCTTCTTCGAAGGGGTGGCCTGGCGGCGCGAGGTGGTCTCTGGGAGCTCGTCGTCATCATCATGACGCTCGAGGCTCCTGCTCTCTTCGATTTCGCGCTGACGTTGCCCGCGGGTCTTTCGGACCAGCGGGGCGATTTCCTCTTCGGACTCGTCCTCGTCGTCCTCGTTGCCCTTCGCGGGTGGAGATTCGCTTGTATCCTGGGCGGATGGCCTCGGGCTCTCGTCATCGGCAGGTGGGAGCCACCCTTCCACCACTTGGAACAGCTGCGATGAATATGAAACAGAGTTAGAATTACCGCGACTGCATACGCTGCGACTGCGAGCAAGATAAAGAAGTTACCGTCGGAGCCGGACGCTTCGCGGTGTAGGGGAGGACCCCGACCTGTGCATCCACGTACACCGCCTGGGTGATCTTCTTCAACGCTGGGAGATAGTCCTCCAGCTTCCACTCGTCGAGGCAGGCTTTCGTCGAGTCTCCTCGGCCCGTGTACTGATACATGTAATGGTCGCGTTGGGCGAGCGGGACGAGTCGCCGCCCAAGCCAACAATTGTACAAGTTTATCGTCTGGAGCCCCTTCTTCTTCAGACCGCGGATGGTCTGGAGCATCTCGTCGACGACCATCCGCTGGTCGTTGGGGAGCTTGCCAACCTAGAGATGGCGCGGCTCGGAACGGTTGGCCGAGTACCGCGGGATCGCCGCCTCATCCTCCGGAGTCGCCTCGGTCACGTAGAACCATGACTTCTTCCAGTCACTCGCTGCTTTGGCGGGCAGCATCAGATCGAAGAAGGAGGCTTTGGACTTAAGCTGGAACGTCAGGCCGCCCGCGGCCAGCATTGGGCCGCCTGCCTCCTCGCGGCTGATCCGTCCGTGGAACAGATCTTGCCACAAGGGAAAGTAGGGCCGGCAGCCCAAGTAGCACTCGCAGAACGCCACGAAGATGGCGAGCTGCTCGATGCTGTGGGGACCTAGATCTGAGGGCTGGATCCCGTAGTAGGCGCAAAAACGCCGGAAGAACAAAGATGTGGGAAACCCTAACCCCCGCTCGAGATGACTGGTGAAACAGATGAACTCCCTCTCTCGCGGGTTTGGGGTCGTTTCTCCGGCTGCAGGGATACGCCAGCAGCCGGCCCACAGGATTCCGGCCTCCTCGAAAGAGGCCAGCTGCGCCGTCGTGCACTTGGACCTGCCCCATGGTTCGGAGAGAAGGGCCATGGCTGAGGGGTTGGTTGGAGGTCGGAGGATTTCGGGTCGATTGGATCAAGGAGCAAAAAGAAAGGAGAATGCGCGCACTCGGAAGAAGTGGTGGGCAGTTGGCTCTACGATTGCCTGCCATTCCTCTTATATAGCGGGAGGTACCCGCCAAATCAGGGGGCCGTTACCGCGCGATGATTACGCCGAAAGTTACCGTTGAGTTACCTTAACGGCTAGTTTGACCACGCCTGACGGTCCAACTCCGGCCACTCGGCTCGCTAGGCCGCTCGCCGCGGCCGCGTCCCGTTGGCTCGATTCGCCGAAAACGCGACTTGATTCACTGGATTTTCTCCTTTATACAGGAGCCCGCCGACGATTCGACTGGATGCCTGCTGTGAAGCCGTATACTCCGACTGCCAGCAGCCACTCACGCCTAATCAACGACGGCCTCGGGGACTACTGATGGGGATACGCCTACTGGGGTATACTCAGCAGGACGTTTCCGACTGGCCCGAAGGTTGGCGAGTGGGCCTGCAGAACGGCGAGTGGATCGAAGCCCAGCAAGGTACCGAGCGACTGGAAGCTGAAGGCCCAGGCGAGTAGATAGGCCCAGTCGGACTAGGTTAAATGATTACCGAAGCTGTAACCGAATCGGTTGAGATATGTAAACCCTAGGGGAGGTGAGCCTATATAAACCTCCCTACGGGGTGAGTAGAGACACGTTCCCTCATACACCCAAGCGACTCGCCGCCTAGCCGCCGAGCTCGCCCATTGTAACACCTCCATAATACAATCTAGCAGGAGTAGGTCTTTACCCTCCGGGGGGCCGAACCTGGGTAAAACCCTGTGTCTCTGCCCTCATCTCGCACCGCAGATGGCTGGCCGCCCTTGCCCCTCGTTCTACTACTCGCTGCCGATTGCAGCATCTGCCGTGACCATTCCCACGACATTCCCTTTCTTATCCGGATATCTTCTCTCTCCCTTCTAGATGGGATGGCGGCTCCTGTGTTCTGTTTTTGTCCCCCGCCTCTTCAAGAAAGTTGTCCCTTTTAACAAGACGAAGGCGATGGCAACTATACGGCGGGAATACGACCAGAAAAATATTCCCGCCGTATAGTTGCTCGTTAAAGCTACTGTATGCCCCCTTGACTGCTTCCAAAAAGAGACTTGCTTGTTTTCGTCTGAATATTGTGTTTTTGCTGTTAAAACCCTTTGTTGATATTTAGAACCTAAAACACACATTAATAACCAAGTTTTCTTTGCTACCGAAGTATTAGCATTAGGTAAAGCTAGAAAACCATCAAATCCACACGAAAACCATCAAATCCAAACGAAAAACCATCAATAGAAACCATAAAAAATGTGTCGAATCTCACAGCTATCAACTGCCACAACCTATGCCCAACCTCGCCGCTATATTCGCATATGAACCGCGCCTTTGGCCTCTACCGCAATGACAACAGTAGTCAGGACTTCAAGTTCCTCCATGTCTACACGCAGATCTCGGCGTGCCCACAATGAAGGAAGGTGCGTATGTCTCTCACCAAAGCAAATGTCGCCGTGTACAAGCCAGATGAACTGGCGCTGCCAGCATCCGAAGGTCATCCTGAGCTCGGCCAAAAGAAGGCCAAGGAACTCAAGGCCAAGGGATTGCCTGATGAAAAGCTCCAAGCTTCTATCAAGAAGTGCCTGGCAGACACCAAGACCCACGCCGAGCAGCGGGACGAGAAGTTCGACGAGTGGTGGAGGGTGATGTTGCAGAACCAAAGCGTCAAGATCAACCTGCTCAAGACCAACGTCACGGTGAAGAAGAGGAACACTGATCTAACGTTCTTGATAGGGCGAACACGACGGTGATTAACGACCACGTCAAGGTGTGGTACATGGCCGAGTGCAACACCATCCTGAGCGGCCTATAGGCGCCATTCACCGTAATGCCAATGCCGACGTGGAGCTCTACCCCAACCTCCTCTTCTGCATCCCAGCCGGGCTCCACGCCTAAGACCCTCTGTCGTTGTCGAGGAGGATACGACCATCGTTGAGGAGCCTACCGTCTGATACACCACTTTATATGTAGTTTGACCGCCGAACTATGCTTTGTGTCGCTGGACTGTGCCTGTTTTGTTTCGCCGAACTCTTGGACTTGATCGTGTTTTGCTAGCGGGAAGAACAAATTGAAAAATTCAGCATTTTATAATATATGGGGGGGGGGTCCTTAGGGGGTGACTGGGAGTTGGCTTCCCCCAAGCCAAACATTCTCCCAATCCGACGGAAAAACGCCTGATTTCGGCCGGGGGCCCTCCAACGAGTGCAAATTCTCTAAGCACTACATCGCCGGTGGCATGGCATGAAGATATATAAGGTAGAGAATTTGAAGACTAGAGTGCAAAATAACGAGAGCGACACAAATATCTATAGATATAAATGGTGAGAGCTCACCAGGCCCTCACAACAGTTTGCCATTTTAGGACGTTTGATGGAGATCTAAGCGTCTAGACGCGCTAGAATTAAGACATGAAACAACCATTGTCTACCCACCTGCGAATGCGAGTGGCCCCAAAGACAGGTTGGTCTCGTGTGCCTGTGACTTCATGTCGTTTCTAGATCGGTGTGGGTGTAGGGGTCATGGATCGCATGTATGTCTGTGTCGCGCACGCAAGTGGGGG
The DNA here is from genome assembly GCA_910589765.1 of Avena atlantica. Classification (NCBI taxonomy): domain Eukaryota; kingdom Viridiplantae; phylum Streptophyta; class Magnoliopsida; order Poales; family Poaceae; genus Avena; species Avena atlantica. The sequence continues at coordinate 376,053,165 of OU342738.1, forward strand.
CAGTTGGTCCCTCTCTCAATTGTGTCGTCCTGCTGTTGCCCACAGAATGGGCCACACGAGTTCTACTAGCGGGGTTGTTGCCGCTTCTCCCTGCCCGTGGGCATGTTGCGTTCCAGGTCCCCTCGTCAGCCAGGCAACCATTGTGGATGTTGGTTCCCGTCGTTGTGGAGGTCCTGAATAATATCTTCGATGGAGGGGCAGGGTGGGGTTTTCTTGTGGCGTTGCCTCGAAGCCCGGACAATGATATGGTGAACATCCATCTCAACCATAGCTTCAACATTCATTCTATCAGGAAGCTAGGCCAAGCCCTGAGGGGGCGCGAGAGGGGCAGTCGCCATGGGACCTCGAGGGTAAGGGGGCCGAGCTAGGTGTAGTACATGCGGCGAGGGAGGATATTTTGTATCGCCATTAGAGCAGATCGAAGAGTGTCTAGTTAAGGAAGATGAAGAGTGAAGAGTCACGGGTCATAAAGTGGGCTGAAACGTGGTTGTTTTCCTTTATATAGCTTGAGCCTTTTCTCCTTTGGATATCTATTAGAAGATGAATTATTTAAGTGGGATAGTGCCCATGCGTTGACCGGGGCCTGACCTAGGGATAACAGTACACCAACACATTTTCCCTTCCGTGTTCTCAGATAGATAAAACTTGATTTCTATTCTTTCATAAAAAAACTTGATTTGTAGGAATCGTGCAAAAGTTTGTTGATGCACTTTTAAAAAGTGTGGCTCTAGGTAGGCATACAAAAAATCGGGGTTGGTCTCCAGATTTTCAATAGTGTTGATATTGATCTAGAACCATTAGCGATTTTGCTTGTCATTATTTTAGAATTTATAGAAAGTTAGCTTGCTAAAATGTTTTATATTTTGCAACAGAGATAATATTGTTGTACAATAAATATTCTTTCATAATTTTTTGGGGAACACATTATAATCGTAGACGCTCATAAGATGTATATACAGTCACCCTATGAACGCACACATGCACACCCTATCTCTATGAGCATCTCCGAAATACCGAGCCGGCGGATCGGCTTGAGATTGACGAAGTCACCATGGGTGTCTCACTATCGACGGGAACGTCGTCTTCCACTGAAAAAATATTTTACCGTTTATGCAATACATAGTATCAAACCTGGGGTTTAAACTCTGGTGGGCTAGGGTATAACCATCCTCCTAGCCACCCAACCACATGTTGGTTTTCACAATAAATATAAATTGTTTGATAACAACTGTGTTTTTGAATGCACTTTAAATTTCTTAACATTTTATATACATATATGTTGGTTATTATTACTATATTTGTATTAGACATTTAAAATCTCAGGACCGGGCCGTGCAGGAAGCCTCTCTTCTGCATGTACCACATCTTTGCTCTTGGAATCGTCCAACCCCACATTCGCCTTTGTTATGGTACGGCATGAAAATGTTTGTTGTGTTTCACCATTAAGTAAGATTTTTTTAAATGAAGGAAAAAGCTTTGTGTAATCTATTAATTAAGAAGAAGGTATCCAATAAATTAGTGGAAAACTGGATGAAAACCATACAACAACACAAATATCACAGGGGAAACGCCCAACGAGAGAACAAACATGACCCTAAATACCACTCCACCATTGCCGGAGAGTGTACGCCATGACTACTATGGGAGAAGAAAACACAAGACCCTCCAATATAGATGAAGAAACCAACTCCCAGGGAGCTACGCCAATATGACACCGACGATCAAAATCGAGGGCAACCTCGTCGTCCACATGACACGAGGTTAACGTCCTGAACCTGTCAAACTTCTTGGGCTGCAACCCGGACTTCCAGTTGCTCCGCCACGCCCAACAGACCACCAACCCCATCTTCCAGGACCGCCGTTGTGTAGTTCTCATGGTTTCATTACTTATTTAGTTCTCCCTTGCATATAACACCACTGAGCAAAGTGATCAGTTTTCATAAAAATGTATCATTGAAGTAATTTGATAGCCATTTTGATTATTCAGTTCTTTGGGATTTTAGCGATTTTTTATTCCTTTCATTTCTTCTCACTAACTGTGACGTAGCAAACTTAAGGGAAAACCTTTTTCATTGATTTTTAATGCTTTGTTCAGGTCATAATTCTTCTTAGGTCGTCAACTCAGTCAACGTATTTATGAACGCAGGCAGTCACAAGCTCACATGGAAAAAACGAAAGAAAGAAACACTCACTGATTTCCCAATCGAGAATGTATGTTCAAATGAACTATCTGGATTGTTATCCTTTTTTGAGAAAAAAGTGTTTCACCCAAGTAATAGAATCGCTTTGGCCAACTAAATGTTCATCAACAAGTACACATGTACCCTTTGGTGAATACATCTTCTCAATAATCATCAACATACACAGTTTGGTAATCCTTCCTTCTCTTCCAGCTCTCCTCCCCTTCCGTCTCTTCTGAGCGAACCCTAGGCATCACCGGGCCGCCCTCGAGCCCCTTCTGCCGGCGACGCCGGTTGGAGATGGCAGAGGGGTGGTGCCGGAGTAGATAGGGTAGGAAGTTATAGTGGCCATGTGCCAGTAGTGGGCAATTTGCCCGTAGATCGAAGTGGTGGCCTAGATCTATGCAGCAAGATCTAGGGTCTTCTTGGCGTTCTCGTCGGCGTTCTCCTGGTCAGCGGTGATTGGAGGCGGAGGCGGCTGCCAAGGCTTCGTCGAATAAAGCTGTTGGTGCTGTTGTTGTGCTGTGATCGCGAGGTCTAGTCTGTTTGCTGGCCGGCCGTGGTGGCGGGGGGCGGGGGAGGGGGCAGGGGCATTGGACTAGATCTGGTGGGGGCGGCAGGACAAGCCTTCGAGCTACTCCATGGCGCATGCGGGCGGCGTCAGGAGGTTGTCGGGTGCCCTCTCCCATGATGCTCCCGTGGTCCGAGCTAGTGTTGAGAGGTGTTGCTGTGGCGGCTCTAGCATAAAAAGCCCGGGTTCTTCTTCGGTGGTTCGTCGATGCAAAGTCCCCTCCCCTCATCACGGCCGGCCGTGGCGGCAGGGGAGAGCAGGTCAGAGGATTCTGCTTGCGGCTTTTGAAGAAGAAGGGGGTTGTCTGGTTGATCTAGGCGGCGATACTGCTATCTCTCTGTCGATCTCCAAGCGGAGGCTTTATGCTAACCGCTATTTCTGGCCATGGCGATGGCCTCGCCGTGCTCGTGTGCCTGTGAGGCCCAGAATTGTCAAACCGCCAAGGGAGGCCAATCTTCTCCCTCCGCGCGCGCTCAACGTTGCAGCTGGTCCAAGTGGTTTCGTCCCCGGCGCCGGCGGCGATGATGCGTGAGGTGGCGAGCTTCGTGCGGGATGGAGGGATCGGATCGCGTTTCGGCGACAACCTGCAGGGTGCTTGTTGTAATTCTCAGGGTCTTGATTGTAATATTTTCTTTTGGTCCTCGTTGTAAGCTGTACCCACCACATCAATAGTAGTATCTAGGTCCTTCGGGGCCTATTCCAGTTCAAAAAAAAAAATCATCAAGGGAAATGGTTAGTATCTTGCCAAGTAAGTGTAGTTTACTATACAAATTTCATGCCGTAGCAGTTGCATATCTACTATATTTATTTTTTTCATCTGAAATTGGAAAATAAGATTATGGTTTTACAAATTACGAGTTTATGTATGCTACATAATTCTGGGAGTGTGTGAAAACGAAGCAGTGTTCAATTTTTTTTTGGCTTTGGATGCAACTACTGGGGGCTTACTAAGGTTGTTTCCATCCATGTATGTGATTAAATTTGGCCTTACTCTGAATAGTTTTCAGTTAAATGAATATCTCCAACACAGATTTTGGAAACTATGCAGCACGATAGTTGCTATCGTGTAGGGTTTCAGACTGAATGTACATCGATCTTGCTATCGTGCTGCATAGTTTATATTGGGTAGAGTAATTTATGCCAACCTGATTTCTTAACTAGAGTAATTTATCGTTCACTCCAATCAACACGATTATACGAAGGACAAGTGTGTCGACGAGTTCATGGCCAGACAACGGCTCGAAGTGTTATAGGAGGTGGAGTTCTCCTACCTCGTGTCGGATTACGCGCCAAGTGAAAATCATTACCGTCCCCGCCATCTGATTACGCGCGGTGGCTAATCGCCTAATTGATCTTCCTCGCCATCTGAATACGCTTCACTGCTTGGTTCCTACGCTTCCTGCTCCCGACTCCGACTCCGACTCCGACTCTCGCCATGCCTTCGCTCGATCGATATAGCTGGCCGCCGGCTGGCCCTCAGTTCCGCACAATCCATCGAATCCTCTTCCAGTTCGCCAAATCCATCGCCATGCCTGCGCTCATGTCAAAGCGCCCGTCTGCCGCCATGGCCGAGATCCGCCGCGAGCTCGATCGGCGCAGGAAGTTGGCCGCCATGGCGACGGGACGGATCGCGAAGAAGTCATATGCTTCAGCTCCGCCGATGATCCCCACCGGAGCAACAGCAGCAGCAATCATGCAGAAGATGGCCACGCCGATCCCGCGCAAGCCAGCCGGAGCGGCCATGAAGAAACCGTCCATGCCGAGGCAGCGCGCGCCTGCAATCGCCTACGTGCCGCTGGAAGAAGCTCCGAGGAGGTGCACTGCCCCGAAGGCCCGACCCACCCCGTTTGGCATCGGCATGAACTCCAACACGGGAATCAAGAAGTCACCCGCGCCGATCCCGCACGAGCAGGCCGGAGCGGCCATCAAGAAGTCGATCCTGCCCATGCCACACAAGGCTGCCGATGCGCCGACCAAGAAGTCCTCGACGCCGGTTTCGCGAGCGACGCCACCACTTGTCACGTCGGCGCCTGCCTCTGAGCCCATCCAGATAGGAACAAAGGTGCGCGTCCGGACGGTGATGGGGACAATGCCCTCGGGCCTGCGCCTCTTCATCTGGCTCAGCGCCGTCGTCGTCTCCGACGCGGAGGAAGGCTACTTCGACGTCATGTACGACGGCGACTTTCCACGTGACAACCCCTTCCGCGACGTGCGTGTCGCCAGGGATCAGGTGAAGAAGATGCCCTCATCGCAGCAGTGATCAGAAGGCAGCGGTCGCCGACTTGCCGGAAGCCAATAGTCCCAGCTGAAACTGGAGTAGACCGAGAAGGAGAAGCGGGCGAAGGCGCAGCAAGCAGTCCAAGGACGATGTATGTAGAGATGTGACGATGTCGAAGGATGCATTAGGATGAACTAGCTAGGATAGCTGTTATGTTCTATGTACGAGTAGTTCTTGATTCTTGGCATCAGAAGGTTGCCTAATGTATGAATTGTGTTGATTATCGAATAGATGAATTTTTGGAATATTGCTTCCACCGTGTTGTGAATTGTTGTTCAGGATGATCTAAAATTGTTATCTTCTCTATTATGCTACAGCCAACTTAAAGTATTTCAGCTAATTTTAATTACCATTAATCTCGGTTGTCAATCCTGAAGAACATGATCAAGAATTGGCAGGCAAAGAAAGAAATGTTTCATGGCCTCCTTATCTTATAGAACCATACTGCAACTCTTGACATTTTTTGCTGCATGTGGCCTGTGGATGTTTATCAGAAGGATTGCAGCATGCTGGTATTTATGTTCTCATTGTTAAATTCTGTAGGTCTATCTTTTATGAAATGGCAATTTAATATGAGGAACCAGGTGGTAGAGCATTATATAGGTAAAACCATCCGGAAGCTTACGGTGTTTATGGATAACTGCAATGTGATTCTGAAGTAGGTGGAATTGTTTGATTTTTGTGTGTTTTCTATTTTACATATTTAATTTATGTAGCTCAATCAGAACTAGTTTTTGGTAATGCGGGGCAGTTATGGATAAATATGGGGATGCTGATGATTGTGTTTCAACTTCTGAATCTGCTGAACAAGCAGCTAAACTTTCTGAAGAGAATACAAAGAACCTTCCCGTGCCTTAGTTATATTGTTTTTGTAAAACGAATCATTTAACTTTTGTATATCCTTTTTCTCTTGCCAGGATATTTTTTGGGATGAACAGATTCAACCAAAGCCCATGGATTGAATGAAGTTCAGTGCGAGATGATTTTAGCATTCCATCTTTCGCAGAATATTTGCGTCCCGGATTCTTTCGATTAAATTTTTATAACAAAGGGCAAACTTTCACGATTGGCAGCTGCATCATTTCTAGAGATGTGATACCTAAGGTAGCGCTTTGGGTTTGTATTTAAAGAAGAAAGGGGAGGCAACGACACGGGCATGAGCGTGGGGGCTTGCTCGGGGTCCCATTTTGCAACGCCAACATGGGTAAGTTGTGGATCCAACGCTCACGTGGATAAACTGTGGGTCCTATGCTGATATGGATAAGTGGTGAGGGGTTTCTACTACGGAACCCGACTGAACGCGACCGCACTTTTCAGCATGTAACGGCAAGACCGCCGGGCAGTGAGTTTCAGACCGTGTGAGAGTTTTTAGAGAAGGATCTAGGCAAAAGTGAGGAAAAGTTAAGCGGCTGGAGAAAAGTGAGTACAACTAATGAAGCATAGACACAAAAAATAGAAATCCCAATAATCAATGTATCATCAGCATATTGGATCACTAGGAAATCATTTGTATAGCCCACTGGAATGGGGGCCTTAATTAGCCCTGATGCCAAGCCTCATTTATAACAGACTGCAATAGCTCATTAGTCAAAACAAAAAGCAAAGGTGACAAAGTTTCACCCTTCCTAACTCCTCTTCTACATTTAAATATTTTCTCTAGAACCCCAGTTTGATAAGTACTGAGGATAGACCCCTGTCCAAAAGTTGTTTGATCCAGTTACAAATTTTGGCCCAAAGCCCTTCTAGTACTGCAGAATTTGCAATACAAATGAATGATCAATCTTATCAAATGCCTTTTTAAAATCAATCTTAAGAAGCATAATCTGTTGGAGATATGCCCTAGAGGCAATACTAAATGTAGTTATTATTATATCTTTGTGTTTATGATAAATGTTTACATTCATGCTATAACAGTATTAACAAGAAACATTAATACTTGTGTGAATTGTAAACTAAATTACAGTCCCTAGTAAAGCCTCTTTATAATACTAGCTTGTTGATTAATAGATGATCATGGTTTCTTGATCATGAACATTTGAGATGTTGTTAATAACAAGGTCATATCATTAGGAGAATGATATGGTGGACATAATCCTATAGATAAGCGTAGCATAAAGATCAAGTCATTTTAATAGTTCAATTGCTATAAGCTTTCTGATACATAGTAACCTAATTCCTTCGACCATGAGATCATGCTTATCACCATCACCGGAAGGATGCTTTGTTGACATCAAACACCACACCGTAACTGGGTGGCTATAAAGGTGGCATTGAGTGTTTGAAAAGTATGGGTTGAGACAGATGGATCAAGAGTGGGATTTGTCCATCCATATGACAGATAGATATACTCTGGGCCCTCTCGGTGGAATGTCATTCGATTAGCTTGCAAGCATGTGACTGGATCACAAGGGATCACATACCACGGGAACGAGAAAATAGTACTTATCGGTAACGAGGTTGAACTAGGTATGCAGAGATACCGACGATCAAAACCTCGGATAAGTAAACTATCGTGAGACAAAGGGAAATTGGTATCGTATGTAAGTGGTTCATTCGATCGCAAGGTAATCATAGAAATATGTGGGAGCCATATGAATTTCCAGATTCCTCTATTGGTTATTGTTCGGAGAAGTGTCTCGATCATGTCCGCATAATTCACGAACCGTAGTGAGACACACTTAAGGATTCGATGTTGTTGAGTAGTTATGGAATGATGAGTAAGAGATCAAATGTTGTTTGGAGTCTCGGATGGGATCCGGGATATCACGAGGAGATCCGGAATGGTCTGGAGAATAAGATTCATATAAGTAAAGTCCTGTTTCAGAGTTGGGGAATGATTCTGGTGTTTTCATCGGGAATGTTCTAGAAGGTTCCGGAAGGTCCGGCAGTCCGGAGGGGAAGGGTACATGAATGTGTGATGACAATGTGGAATGGTTGCATCATGTACTAGGTATCATGGTTGGGCAAAATAAAGGGAGAAATCAAATCCTAGTTTGAAAAGTCAAACGCCAATTTGAAAAGTCAAGCGACAAGTTTGCTTGGTGGAGGGAGAGTAGGAAACCTACTTGGGGAGGAGTTCCTCTCCCTCTACCCGCCGGCCAAGGAGGCCGACTTGGGGGAGGACTCCCTGCTCCCAAGCCACTCCCTCCCACCTGTAAAAGGAGGGGCAGGGCTGCCCCTCTTCCCTACACCCAACACCACCCAAACCCTAGCCCTAGCCGCCAGCCTCCTGCAAGTCGCCGCCGCCCCTAGGGCTTCTCCTAGCCGCCGAATTGGGGCTTCCCCAAGCCCTAGTCGCCGGCCAAGCTCCTCCCCTTGGTGCCTTCTAAACCCTAGATCGCCAAGGCCTCTCTCATAGTCCACCATACTCGCTCTGGCTTAAGGCGAAGCCCTGCGAGATCTCCCCTCTACTTCCGGTACCACGCCGTCGTGCTGCCGGAATCGCGAGGAGAGTGCTACAACCTCCGCTGCCTGCTGGAATAATGGAGAGGAAGGTCTTCATCGAGTACCAAACGTGTGACCGACTGTGGAAGCGCTGCTGGAACGCAGCACCGGAAGGATCGTCTACGCGGTCTTGAGATCGGCAAGAGTACGACTACATCACCCACGAGAATTTGCTCTCGTTAAACGCTTTGGAATCTTCGAGCGTGAGTTCCTCTATCGACTCGTTGCTACAGTCTAGTAGATAGATCTTGGCTTGTTTGTTTGCATGCGGTAGATTTTTTTGTTTTTCCATGCTACGAACCCCTACAGTGGTATCAGAGTCGTGTCTATATGTAGATCTGTTGAACGAGTAGAACACAATGGACATTGTGGGCAGTGGTGCTTTTATTATCAATTGCTTCTTGTGTACTTTGCATCTTGCGGTATGATGGGATGAAGTGGCCCGGGCTAACCTTACATGACATCGTTAATGAGACTTGCTCCACGCTCAACATGGAACTTGTATTGCATAAGTGGCTTTGCGGGTGTCTGTCTCTCCCATTATAGTAAAGATCCAATTTACAACGGGCACTTGATAGTTCAAACATCAACGTTGTGGTTCTTGTTCGTCAGTTAGATCGACACTTATTGAAAGCCCCAAACCACGTAAAATATGTAAAGAAAATTAGAGGCGTCTAACTTTGTTTTGCAGGGGTGTGCTGTGATGTGATATGGCCATGATTGTGATTATATTTGATGTATGCAATGTTCCTTATTGTAAGTTGGCAACCGACAGGAGCCATATGGTTGTCTTTAATTTCTGTTAAAACCCGCGTGTCTATTCAAAGTAGTTGTAATAGTTGGAGCTGGTGGACGACAACCATGAAACGGCGCCATTGACCTTGATGCTATGCCGGTGATGATGGAGATCATGTTCTTGCTTGAAGATGGAGATCGGAAGCACAAGAATAAAGGCCATATCATATCACATATTATGAATTGCATGTGATGTTAATCCTTTATGCATCTTATATTGCTTAGTTAACGACGGTAGCATTATAAGATGATCCCTCATGCACATAAATTTCAAGTTTTAAAGTGTTCATCCTTAGTAAGCACCGTTGCTAAAGCTTGTTGTTTCGAAGCACCACGTGATGATCGGGTGTGTTAGATTCTGCAAGTGTATACAACATGAGCAAGCCAGATTTGCTCATGCGGAAGCTAAGGTTTGATCTTGACGAGCCTAGCATGTACAGACATGGTCTCGAACACGGATTACCGAAAGGTAAAGCATGAGTCATATAGTAGATATGATGAACATGTCGATTGTTCGCCATTGAAGCTACATCAACTCTCGTGATGATCGGTTTTGATGTGGTGGATTTGGTTCGTGTGATCACTAAAACAATGTGAGGGTTATTGTTTTGAGTGGGAGTTCACCTAGATTAATTCAACTATTAATTAGAACTCAATTTGTCATAAACTTAGTCTAAACTATTGCAAATATGTTGTAGATCAATGGCGGCCCCTACCATCAATTTTAATGCGTTCCTAGAGAAATAAAAGTTAAGAAACAATGGAAGCAACTTCGCGGATTGGTTCCGCAATTTGAGGATTGTCCTCAATGCTGGTAATTTGACCTATGTGCTGGATGCACCGCTGGGTGACCCGCCTGCAGCTGATGCTACCGATGAAGTAAAGAATGTTTACCTCACTCGGAAGAATCAGTACTCCACAGTTCAGTGTGCTATCTTGTATGGTTTGGAATCGGAGCTTCAGAAAAGGTTTGAGAACCATGACCCACATGATATTGTCCGTGAACTCAAAATGATATTTGAGGCTCACGCGGCAGTTGAGAGTTATGAGGCTTCTGAAAAGTTCTTTAACTGCAAGATGGAAGAGGGCAGCTCCATCAGTGAGCATGTGCTTAAGATTCCTGGGCACACAAACAAACTCCAAAGTTTGGGTATAGTGATTCCTAATGCTTTGGGGATTTACCGTGTCCTCCAATCACTGCCACCAAGTTACAAGAACTTTGTGATGAACTACAATATGCAAAACATGAACAAGACGTTGCCAGAACTCTTCTCCATGTTGAAATCTGCAGAAGTGGATATCAAGAAAGAGCATCAAGTGTTGTTGGTCAATAAGACCACCAAATTCAAGAAAGGCAAGTCTAAGCAAAAGGGAAACTTCAAGAAGGGTGGTAAGAAAGTTGCCGCACCAGCGAAGAAGACCAAGGCTGGACCTAAGCCTGATACTGAGTGCTTTTACTGCAAGGGAGAGGGTCACTGGAAGCAGAATTGCCCAAAGTACTTGGCGGATTTGAAGAACGGCAACATAAAAAAGAAAGGTATATCCGATATACATGTTATTGATGTGTATCTCACTAGTACTCGTAGTAGTTGTAACACCCTCAGAATCGGACCTATGCAAGTTTGAGCAAAATTCGCCAAACCCGCATAGAAACGATTCAAAGGTGCCCACCAGGCATTTTCGTGCGGGTGGAAAACGAAGTAATAACATTACACAACAGTCCTCGATGGGACCCACAGAACAGATATATATAACAGCGACTCCATGAGTCAAGAATACAGATATAACATACAAAGATCCAAATCACCTTGAAAACGGTAGAGCGTCCGACTACGGACAAGAAACAAATGGGGCTAAGAGCCCTGAAGAATAACCAATGGCGTCCATAACCCTGCCCAGGCCAAGCCGGAAGGGTAACCCTGCTAACGGCGTCGATCTCAAAACCTGCTTAACAAAAGGGGTGCCGACAAAGGGCAGAGCAGAAAACAAAGAAGGAGCGTCAGTACTGAGGCCAGTACACGGCGAGGCTAGAATTCGGCGGTCCTCGCCTACATAGGTATGGTGGACTGAGCGGCAGCGGCAGCATGCACTAAACAACCTATAGAGACTCGATACAACTGGCGGTTATCAGAGAGGGGTAAGAATGACCTATCCGGATCCAACCTGAAACTAACACCAAACAAACCCATCCTGGTGTTTCCCCCTCGAGACCAAACGAGGAAGTCAACCGAGGAACTCACACAGTTGGCAGTTTTATTTATTTGGTTATCGTTGCAGCAATTACTAGTCAGATACGAGTAATCGTCCTGATAAGATAAGCAGTGGGCCCTTTTTAATTAATCATTCCGTTGTAGTTGCAGCAATTACTAATCATATACAGATAGCATGATGTAATCCCGAAACCCAGCAGTTGTTGATACTTTTATTCAGCCATTCCGTTGCAGTTGCAATACTTACTAGTCAGGTACAATTGTCGCAAGCGACAAGCAAACAAGCAATTGTGGACAGTATTATTTAGTCATTCCATTATAGTGAAGCTGATTACTAGTCATTATAAAGTCAAATTTATAGCAATAAACTTTAGTTGTGCTTGTCTATGATCGAGATACTGTGCTCCAAGTCGTCCATAACCGCGGACACGGCTTTCAGAAAGTTTTAACCCGGCCGGGGTGCACAAATAGCAACACACACACGATCAACCTCGGAAAAACCAAATCAAAACCCAACGAGGTCTCACGACAGAGCAATCACAAGATTCAGAAATATTTCAGGGGGCCACCCCATTAAGCTACCCGCAACGAAGTAAGCTAGCTCCGAGACGGACTCAAGGTCTGCGTCGATGGCTGTAAACGACAGCAGATCCCCAATCGGGGACTGTCGATACCGCGAAAACATCCCGCTTCCAAAACAGTACAGTGTGCAGTACCTCGCACAATCGTAAATAAAGCAGTAAAGCATGGCATAAGTACAGGATAGTAATAAAGCCCCAAACTAGTTTGTGGCCCCAAGAAATAAGACGGAATCAAGCTCTGGCTAGGGGGGGCCCATACTCCCCATATGTGGATAGCGCGATAAATCAAGGAACAGGTATCAAGTACTCGGGGTCTTACGGGACACAAGTGGGCGTTCGGAAACCAAATATTATCTATCACCCACCGATGCCTCTGCTTATTCAATTTTAGTTGTTAAACAGAAATTAAAGTGACGATAAGTAAAGCTAGAATCATCTCCAACAACAACATGCGGCAATACATCGACAACTGTGGCATTTGACGACACGCAACATTACTTGAGCAAGCGACTACGACGCGCAAGTCCAACTATCTACCAAACAACAGGTAATAGGATGTGTCCAAGGCAATATAGGGCTGCACGGTATATCACAGGTACGGAAACTAAAGCATCGCAACACATATAGCAATAGATCAACAGGAGGGAAGTAAATACTATAAAAGTAAGATAGGTAGAAAGGGGGAGATGCTCGCCTGAAAACATTGTCGAAGGTTGTCCCCGAAGATCGGGGCGAAGCTCACATCAACTCAACGGCCTTATCCGCGAAGAAGCAAAACACTAGAATAAACACCGGATGCAATATTTAATAAAACGGCAGAAGATCGGCATGGTGCATGTATGATGGATGACATGGCAAAGGTGCGATGCAATTAAGGTCATATTAAGCGGAACCGGGGTCCCGACAATTATTTAGGTGGTTCATGTTATTTTGAAGCCCCGCAATTTAAATGTTGTTTAGCAATGCAACAGATGTAACCGGTTCGCTACACATGTTTAAATGAGGCCATTATAAGGCTAGATTTGCCCGCATATGGGCCCCATATTTAATTATTAAGTGAATTGGCGTAGGGCCCCCAAACCACATGACAAGATGCATGCATGAACAAATATTATGCGACAAGTTGTTATTATGTTATAAAATAGGGTTCGGAAAAGGGTCACACATTGGGGTTCGGCGAACTTGGGGTTCCGGGGGTTCAGGGTTCGACAGGGTCGTTCTCGGACTCAGGGGTAGGTCTTGGCGCATCCGGGTGCGGGACTTGGGGTCATGTCGACGGTCATGGCGTTCAGGGGGGATGTTCTCGGTGTCCGGGTGAAGCACTCGGCGTTCTACGGTACCACGTCGTCGGCCTTGGTTTCCTCGATGAAGAACTTGGTGTGTCCGTGTCGGGGTTCTCGGCTTCGGTCGCCGGGCGTCGGTCTTCGGGATCGGGTCCGGGAAGAAGACCTTGGCATCGGATGGTCCTTGTCGGAGTTCTTGTCGCGCCGGGGTCTTCGGATCGGGCTCCGGGATCGGTCTTCGGTCGAAGTTTTCCGGAAGCAGATCTTGGTGCTTGATGTCCGCGAGGGAGTCCCTGGGGTCCAGGATGGAGATCTTGTCGGCGAGGGAGAACTTGAATCCAATCCGGTGGTCATCGAAGATCTTGTCGACACCGCCAACGGCCTTGTCCAACCTTTTCGTTCTCGTCCACCGGAATGTTCAGTTCGAAGCCCGGTTGAATTGTGACCCCATCTTCTTAGCATCGTACCACAGCCATCGCCTTCCCACCTCACGTCGCTGAGCATCACCAACACATCAACACAGGGGCTCACGCCAGCGGCAAGGAGCTGAACGGGGAACGGTCGACGAGGGCCCGCGTCACGGTGGCGGCAGCTCGGCCGCGCGGCTTGCAGATGGACCGGCGAAGGCGTAGGTTGGGGCAGAGGCGGAGGGGGCCGGGGAGACGGCTGCGCCGGCGCTGCTCGGGGACGGCGCGGAGCCGAGGGGGCCAGCAGGCGCTAGCCGGCGGCGGGAGGGCGACCGGGCCCGCGCGGCGGGGATCGCCGGGGACGGCGCGGGACGACAGGCGACTGGCGGTGACGGCGTCGGGGAGGAGCGGCGCGGAAGGGAGAGGCGCGGGCCTGCAGGGCGGTGCCGGCGGCAGGCGCGCGGCGGACGCAGCGGTGGCCGGCGAGGTGCTGGTCGCCGGTGCGGGGCGTCGGAGCGCGCCGGGGCCGGGCTCGCTGGGGCGCACGGGCAGCGGACGGTGGGCGGCGGAGGCGGCCTGCTCGGGGCGGTGGCTGGAGGGGATGAGCCGGGGGTCGCGCGCGGCGAGGAGGGTGGTGGCTGAAGGGAGGCGGCGACGGGGAGCCAGAGCGGCTGAGCGGGTTGCGGGATGCGGTGGAGGGCAGGGGTCGCGAGGCGGCGGTGGCGGTTCCGGTGGGCGGCGGGGCTAGGCGGTGCGGGGCGGCGGCCGCGGAGGGAAGAGCACGCGTGGCGGCGGCGGAGCGAGGGGCCACCGGCGGCGAGGCGAGCGCAGCAGCGCAGGGCTGAGGGGAGCCTGGCGCGCGGGCAAGAACCAGACGGGGAGGAGGGGGAGAAGGTGGGGAGGAGGGTCGCGGAAGGGAGAGGTTGGTGGGGCCCTGGGGCGGGCCCAGGTGGCAGCGGGGGTTGGGGTGGACAGGTGGCGTGGGGCGCGCCCAGTGTGGGTTGACCAGGAAAAAGAGGAAGAGAGAGAGGCTGCGCGCGGGCCAGCGCGTGAGTGGGGCCCAGTGGCAGGGACGCGTGGGTGGCCTGGGTGCATGCTGCTGTGTGCGTGTAGTGTGGCAAGGTGTGTGGGGCTGGTTGGGTGATAGGGAGAGAGGGAGAGAGAGGGGCCATGTGGCAGCACATGGTTGGTGGGGGGAGGAGGAGAGGGTGAGGTGGCGGCATGCTAGTGGAGGGGGTGAGGTGGCCAGGTGTGGTGGGTAGAATATTAGGTAGATGCAGGATTTAGATGGGGCGGCAGGTTGGACCGATTATTAAACTGGGGGTGGTCGTTCGGGTCGGGACGGCCCGTTCGACTGCCCCCGCTAAAATAATTATAATTTTTATTTAATTTAATTGGGCCGTTTGCAACCCGATAGCAACAAAACAAAATTATTCCGGAGACCCGGTGTTGACATTTGAATAGAGGTGGGGCGTTTAGAAAACAAACCGGGCTTTGCGAAATAGTTTTATGCAAACAATGCATGATGATGACGATGCAATGCACAAATTCAACGCGATTTTCTATTAGTGGTTTTGGCGGGATGCCACAATTCGACACCACTAACAAGGGATCTCGCCCTCGAGATCCGCCTCATGGTACCGGAAGGAAGGGTCGGCGATCTGCGGCTTCTCGTTTCGTGTAGATCCTCGCGACACCACTAACAAGAGGTCGTTGTCCCGCTCGTTAAGAGAACACTCCGGATAAACAACGGACGAGGTTAAAGGTAAGGCCACCTCTAACTTCCATGGAAGGAGTAAGATTGCATCGATCCACCATTCAATGTACAAAAGCGAATGATAAGAGTAGTGGTATGGTCGCGACTCCATCCCGCACTCAAAGCATTACCCTGTACACGAATAGACGGATTGTGCAACCAACTCTCAGGATTCGGACTGAAGATCTCGACAAGCGAGGTTCGGAAACAACGGAGTGATGCAGACTCTGCATCGGATCTGACGTAGAGGATGTCGTCGCGTCGGAAAACACCGGAAGGCACGAGAAGGATCAAGAGAAATCCACCAGACGGAGGATTCCTCGGATAGCATGAAGACCAGATGTAGCAACACCGTTAACAAAGGAGGAAGCGAAACCCTAAAGGTACGACGGAACCCAACCACGAGAATTCCTGGACTCGAAGAGAAGAGAAGAGAGCGGATTCAAAACACGTCGGGATAAGAGGAGAATAGCAGAGGGGTAAGAAGTAAAATCAGACCTAATCAGAACTATCCAACCGATTTTCAAAAATAGTTTTGACACTCTACTTCGGCCGTTAGCTAGGTTATCCTACAGACTGGACTTGTGGGGTATCGCAACCTGGCTCTGATACCACTCTGTAACACCCTCAGAATCGGACCTATGCAAGTTTGAGCAAAATTCGCCAAACCCGCATAGAAACGATTCAAAGGTGCCCACCAGGCATTTTCGTGCGGGTGGAAAACGAAGTAATAACATTACACAACAGTCCTCGATGGGACCCACAGAACAGATATATATAACAGCGACTCCATGAGTCAAGAATACAGATATAACATACAAAGATCCAAATCACCTTGAAAACGGTAGAGCGTCCGACTACGGACAAGAAACAAATGGGGCTAAGAGCCCTGAAGAATAACCAATGGCGTCCATAACCCTGCCCAGGCCAAGCCGGAAGGGTAACCCTGCTAACGGCGTCGATCTCAAAACCTGCTTAACAAAAGGGGTGCCGACAAAGGGCAGAGCAGAAAACAAAGAAGGAGCGTCAGTACTGAGGCCAGTACACGGCGAGGCTAGAATTCGGCGGTCCTCGCCTACATAGGTATGGTGGACTGAGCGGCAGCGGCAGCATGCACTAAACAACCTATAGAGACTCGATACAACTGGCGGTTATCAGAGAGGGGTAAGAATGACCTATCCGGATCCAACCTGAAACTAACACCAAACAAACCCATCCTGGTGTTTCCCCCTCGAGACCAAACGAGGAAGTCAACCGAGGAACTCACACAGTTGGCAGTTTTATTTATTTGGTTATCGTTGCAGCAATTACTAGTCAGATACGAGTAATCGTCCTGATAAGATAAGCAGTGGGCCCTTTTTAATTAATCATTCCGTTGTAGTTGCAGCAATTACTAATCATATACAGATAGCATGATGTAATCCCGAAACCCAGCAGTTGTTGATACTTTTATTCAGCCATTCCGTTGCAGTTGCAATACTTACTAGTCAGGTACAATTGTCGCAAGCGACAAGCAAACAAGCAATTGTGGACAGTATTATTTAGTCATTCCATTATAGTGAAGCTGATTACTAGTCATTATAAAGTCAAATTTATAGCAATAAACTTTAGTTGTGCTTGTCTATGATCGAGATACTGTGCTCCAAGTCGTCCATAACCGCGGACACGGCTTTCAAAAAGTTTTAACCCGGCCGGGGTGCACAAATAGCAACACACACACGATCAACCTCGGAAAAACCAAATCAAAACCCAACGAGGTCTCACGACAGAGCAATCACAAGATTCAGAAATATTTCAGGGGGCCACCCCATTAAGCTACCCGCAACGAAGTAAGCTAGCTCCGAGACGGACTCAAGGTCTGCGTCGATGGCTGTAAACGACAACAGATCCCCAATCGGGGACTGTCGATACCGCGAAAACATCCCGCTTCCAAAACAGTACAGTGTGCAGTACCTCGCACAATCGTAAATAAAGCAGTAAAGCATGGCATAAGTACAGGATAGTAATAAAGCCCCAAACTAGTTTGTGGCCCCAAGAAATAAGACGGAATCAAGCTCTGGCTAGGGGGGCCCATACTCCCCATATGTGGATAGCGCGATAAATCAAGGAACAGGTATCAAGTACTCGGGGTCTTACGGGACACAAGTGGGCGTTCGGAAACCAAATATTATCTATCACCCACCGATGCCTCTGCTTATTCAATTTTAGTTGTTAAACAGAAATTAAAGTGACGATAAGTAAAGCTAGAATCATCTCCAACAACAACATGCGGCAATACATCGACAACTGTGGCATTTGACGACACGCAACATTACTTGAGCAAGCGACTACGACGCGCAAGTCCAACTATCTACCAAACAACAGGTAATAGGATGTGTCCAAGGCAATATAGGGCTGCACGGTATATCACAGGTACGGAAACTAAAGCATCGCAACACATATAGCAATAGATCAACAGGAGGGAAGTAAATACTATAAAAGTAAGATAGGTAGAAAGGGGGAGATGCTCGCCTGAAAACATTGTCGAAGGTTGTCCCCGAAGATCGGGGCGAAGCTCACATCAACTCAACGGCCTTATCCGCGAAGAAGCAAAACACTAGAATAAACACCGGATGCAATATTTAATAAAACGGCAGAAGATCGGCATGGTGCATGTATGATGGATGACATGGCAAAGGTGCGATGCAATTAAGGTCATATTAAGCGGAACCGGGGTCCCGACAATTATTTAGGTGGTTCATGTTATTTTGAAGCCCCGCAATTTAAATGTTGTTTAGCAATGCAACAGATGTAACCGGTTCGCTACACATGTTTAAATGAGGCCATTATAAGGCTAGATTTGCCCGCATATGGGCCCCATATTTAATTATTAAGTGAATTGGCGTAGGGCCCCCAAACCACATGACAAGATGCATGCATGAACAAATATTATGCGACAAGTTGTTATTATGTTATAAAATAGGGTTCGGAAAAGGGTCACACATTGGGGTTCGGCGAACTTGGGGTTCCGGGGGTTCAGGGTTCGACAGGGTCGTTCTCGGACTCAGGGGTAGGTCTTGGCGCATCCGGGTGCGGGACTTGGGGTCATGTCGACGGTCATGGCGTTCAGGGGGGATGTTCTCGGTGTCCGGGTGAAGCACTC
Organism: Avena atlantica; assembly: GCA_910589765.1. Classification (NCBI taxonomy): domain Eukaryota; kingdom Viridiplantae; phylum Streptophyta; class Magnoliopsida; order Poales; family Poaceae; genus Avena; species Avena atlantica. The sequence goes on from OU342738.1 coordinate 376,071,812, forward strand.
GGCGTTCTACGGTACCACGTCGTCGGCCTTGGTTTCCTCGATGAAGAACTTGGTGTGTCCGTGTCGGGGTTCTCGGCTTCGGTCGCCGGGCGTCGGTCTTCGGGATCGGGTCCGGGAAGAAGACCTTGGCATCGGATGGTCCTTGTCGGAGTTCTTGTCGCGCCGGGGTCTTCGGATCGGGCTCCGGGATCGGTCTTCGGTCGAAGTTTTCCGGAAGCAGATCTTGGTGCTTGATGTCCGCGAGGGAGTCCCTGGGGTCCAGGATGGAGATCTTGTCGGCGAGGGAGAACTTGAATCCAATCCGGTGGTCATCGAAGATCTTGTCGACACCGCCAACGGCCTTGTCCAACCTTTTCGTTCTCGTCCACCGGAATGTTCAGTTCGAAGCCCGGTTGAATTGTGACCCCATCTTCTTAGCATCGTACCACAGCCATCGCCTTCCCACCTCACGTCGCTGAGCATCACCAACACATCAACACAGGGGCTCACGCCAGCGGCAAGGAGCTGAACGGGGAACGGTCGACGAGGGCCCGCGTCACGGTGGCGGCATCTCGGCCGCGCGGCTTGCAGATGGACCGGCGAAGGCGTAGGTTGGGGCAGAGGCGGAGGGGGCCGGGGAGACGGCTGCGCCGGCGCTGCTCGGGGACGGCGCGGAGCCGAGGGGGCCAGCAGGCGCTAGCCGGCGGCGGGAGGGCGACCGGGCCCGCGCGGCGGGGATCGCCGGGGACGGCGCGGGACGACAGGCGACTGGCGGTGACGGCGTCGGGGAGGAGCGGCGCGGAAGGGAGAGGCGCGGGCCTGCAGGGCGGTGCCGGCGGCAGGCGCGCGGCGGACGCAGCGGTGGCCGGCGAGGTGCTGGTCGCCGGTGCGGGGCGTCGGAGCGCGCCGGGGCCGGGCTCGCTGGGGCGCACGGGCAGCGGACGGTGGGCGGCGGAGGCGGCCTGCTCGGGGCGGTGGCTGGAGGGGATGAGCCGGGGGTCGCGCGCGGCGAGGAGGGTGGTGGCTGAAGGGAGGCGGCGACGGGGAGCCAGAGCGGCTGAGCGGGTTGCGGGATGCGGTGGAGGGCAGGGGTCGCGAGGCGGCGGTGGCGGTTCCGGTGGGCGGCGGGGCTAGGCGGTGCGGGGCGGCGGCCGCGGAGGGAAGAGCACGCGTGGCGGCGGCGGAGCGAGGGGCCACCGGCGGCGAGGCGAGCGCAGCAGCGCAGGGCTGAGGGGAGCCTGGCGCGCGGGCAAGAACCAGACGGGGAGGAGGGGGAGAAGGTGGGGAGGAGGGTCGCGGAAGGGAGAGGTTGGTGGGGCCCTGGGGCGGGCCCAGGTGGCAGCGGGGGTTGGGGTGGACAGGTGGCGTGGGGCGCGCCCAGTGTGGGTTGACCAGGAAAAAGAGGAAGAGAGAGAGGCTGCGCGCGGGCCAGCGCGTGAGTGGGGCCCAGTGGCAGGGACGCGTGGGTGGCCTGGGTGCATGCTGCTGTGTGCGTGTAGTGTGGCAAGGTGTGTGGGGCTGGTTGGGTGATAGGGAGAGAGGGAGAGAGAGGGGCCATGTGGCAGCACATGGTTGGTGGGGGGAGGAGGAGAGGGTGAGGTGGCGGCATGCTAGTGGAGGGGGTGAGGTGGCCAGGTGTGGTGGGTAGAATATTAGGTAGATGCAGGATTTAGATGGGGCGGCAGGTTGGACCGATTATTAAACTGGGGGTGGTCGTTCGGGTCGGGACGGCCCGTTCGACTGCCCCCGCTAAAATAATTATAATTTTTATTTAATTTAATTGGGCCGTTTGCAACCCGATAGCAACAAAACAAAATTATTCCGGAGACCCGGTGTTGACATTTGAATAGAGGTGGGGCGTTTAGAAAACAAACCGGGCTTTGCGAAATAGTTTTATGCAAACAATGCATGATGATAACGATGCAATGCACAAATTCAACGCGATTTTCTATTAGTGGTTTTGGCGGGATGCCACAGTAGTGCCTGGGTATTTGATACTGGTTCCGTTGCCCATATTTGTAACTCGAAACAGGTACTGCAGAATAAACGGAAGCTAGCGAAGAACGAGGTGACAATGCGCATTGGAAATGGATCAAAGGTTGATGTGATCGCTGTCGGCACACTACCTCTTCATCTACCATCGGGATTAGTTTTATACTTAAATAATTGTTATTTGGTGCCTATGTTGAGCATGAACATTATATCGAGATCATGTTTATTGCGAGACGGTTACTTATTTAAGTCTGAGAATAATGGTTGTTCGATTTATATGAGTAATATGTCTTATGCACATGCACCTTTGATAAATGGTCTATTCTTATTGAATCTCGATAGTGGAAATACACATATTAATAACATTGAAGCTAAACGTTTGAAATTGAGCGATAACTCGACCTATATGTGACAATGTCGTCTTGGTCACATTGGAGTGAAGCGTATGAAGAAACTCCACTCCGATGGACTTCTTGAATCACTTGATTTCGAATCACTTGAAAGATGCGAAGCATGTTTGATGGGTAAAATGACTAAGACTCCATTTTCTGGTATGATGGAGCGAGCTATAGACTTATTGGAAATCATACATACCGATGTGTGTGTGTTCCAATGAGTGTAGCATCGCGCGGTGGTTATCGTTATGTTCTTACCTTCACGGATGACTTGAGTAGATATGGGTATATCTATTTCATGAAACATAAGTCCGAAACTTTCGAGAAGTTTAAGGAATTTCAAAGTGAGGTGGAGAATCAACGTAACAAGAAGATTAAATTTCTACGTTCTGATCGTGGAGGTGAATATCTAAGTTACGAGTTTGGCGAGCATTTAAAGAAATGCGGAATACTTTCACAATTGACACCGCCGGGAACACCACAGCGTAATGGTGTGTCCGAACGTCGTAATCGAACTCTCTTAGATATGGTTCGTTCTATGATGTCACTTATAGATTTACCGCTATCATTTTGGGGTTATGCATTAGAAACAACCGCATTCACTTTAAATAGGGCACCATCTAAATCCGTTGAAACGACACCGTATGAATTATGGTTTGGGAAGAAATCTAGATTGTCGTTCCTTAAAGTTTGGGGTTGCGAAGCCTATGTAAAGAAGTTACAACCGGACAAGCTTGAACCCAAAGCGGAAAAATGCGTCTTCATAGGATACCCGAAGGAAACTATTGGGTATACCTTCTATCATAGATCCAAGGGCAAAATCCTCATTGCCAAGAATGAATCCTTTCTAGAGAAGGAATTTCTCTAGAAAGAAGTGACTGGAAGGAAAGTAGAACTCGACGAGGTTGTTGAACCTTCTCTCGAACTTGCGAGTAGCGCAGCACCGGAAGAAGTTCCTGTGGTGCCTACACCAATAAGATAGGAAGATAATGATGATGATCATGAAACTTCGGTTGAAGTTGCTACAGAACCTCGTAGGTCAACAAGAACTCGTACCACTCCTAATTGGTATGATCCCGTTATGAGTGTCATGTTGGTGGACAACACCGATGACCCTGCGACATATGAGGAAGCGATGATGAGCCCAGATTCCAATAAATGGCAAGAATCCATGAAATCCGAGATTGGATCCATGTACGAAAACCAAGTATGGACTTTGGTGGACTTACCGGATGGCCGGAAGGCTGTCGAGAACAAATGGATTTTCAAGAAGAAAACCGATGCTGATGGTAATGTTACTGTCTATAAAGCTCGACTTGTCACAAAAGGGTTTAGACAAATTCAAGGAGCTGACTACGATGAGACTTTCTCACCAGTAGCGAAGCTAAAGTCTGTGAGGATTTTGTTAGCAATCGATGCATATTATTATTATGAGATATGGCAGATGGATGTAAAAACAGCGTTCCTCAATGGAGACATTGATGAAGAGTTGTATATGATGCAACCCAAAGGTTTTGTCGATCCTAAAGATGCTAACAAGGTATGCAAACTTCAACGGTCCATATATGGATTGAAGCAAGCATCCCGAAGTTGGAATCAACGTTTTGATAAGGTAATCAAAAGTTTTGGTTTTATACAAACTTATGGAGAAGCTTGTATTTACAAGAAAGTGAGTGGGAGCTCTGTAGCATTCTTAATACTATATGTAGATGACATATTGTTGATTGGGAATTATGTAGACCTTCTTAATAGTGTCAAGGAGTATTTGAATAATAGTTTTTCAATGAAAGATCTTGGCGAAGCAGCTTATATATTAGGCATAAAGATTTATAGAGATATATCGAAACTCCTAATATCATTGTCACAAAGTATATATTCGGACAAAGTTTTAAAGAGGTTTGGAATGGAAGATAGCAAGAAAGGGTTCTTGCCCATGTTGCCCAATACGATCTTGAGTAAAACTCAAAGTCCAGCAACGGCAGACGATAGAGAAAGGATGAGTAAGACTCACTATGCCTCAGCCATAAGATCTCTAATGTATGCCATGCTATGTACTAGACCCGACATTGCATATGCTGTTAGTTTAACTAGCAGATATCAAAGTGATCCAGGAGTGGATCATTGGACAGCGGTCAAAAACATCCTTAAGTACTTGAGAAGAACTAAGGATATGTTTCTTTCTTATGGAGGTGATGAACATCTCGTTGTTAATGGTTACACCGATGCCAGTTGGAACACCGATCCGGATGATTCTAAATCACAATCTGGATACGTCTTTACTTTGAATGGTGCAGCAGTTAGCTGGAGGAGTGCAAAGCAAAGCATTGTGGCGAGATCTTCAACTGAATCGGAATACATAGCTGCTTCGGAGGCTTCACAAGAAGCGATATGTATGAAGGAGCTCATTACAAGAGCTCGGTGTGGTTCCAAGTGCGCTGGACCCAATGTCTATCTACTGTGATAACATGGGCGCCATAGCCAATGCGCAAGAACCAAGGTCACACAAGAAGCTGAAGCACATCAAGCTACGTTTTCACGCTATTCGAGAACATGTCCAAGATGGTGACATAAATATTTTCAAAGTACACACAGATCTGAATGTGGCGGATCCATTGACTAAACCTCTCCCGAGAGCAAAACATGACCAACACCAAACTGCCATGGGTGTTCAGTATATTACCATGTAATCGATATTAGTTGACTCTAGTGCAAGTGGGAGACTGTTGGAGATATACCCTAGAGGCAATAATATATATAGTTATTATTATATCTTTGTGTTTATGATAAATGTTTACATTCATGCTGTAACCGTATTAACAAGGAAACATTAATACTTGTGTGATTTGTAAACTAAATAAGAGTCCCTAATAAAGCCTCTTCATAATACTAGCTTGTTGGTTAATAAATGATTGTGGTTTCCCTATCATGAACATTGAGATGTTATTAACAACAAGATCATATCATTAGGAGAATGGTATGATGGACATACTCCTATAGATAAGCGTAGCATAAAGATCAAGTCATTTTAATAGTTCAATTGCTATAAGCTTTCTGATACATAGTAACCTAATTCCTTCAACCATGAGATCATGCTTATCACCATCATCGGAAAATTGCTTTGATGTCATCAAACACCACAACGTAACTGGGTGGCTATAAAGGTGGCATTGAGTGTTCGGAAAGTATGGGTTGAGACACATGGATCAAGAGTGGGATTTAACCATCCATATGATAGATAGATATACTCTGGGCCCTCTCGGTGGAATGTCATCCGATTAGCTTGCAAGCATGTGAATGGCTCACAAGGGATCACATACCACGGGAACGAGAAAAGAGTACTTATCGGTAACGAGGTTGAACTAGGTATGCAGAGATACCGACGATCAAAACCTCGGATAAGTAAACTATTGTGAGACAGAGGGAAATTGGTATCGTATGTAAGTGGTTCATTCGATCGCAAGGTAATCGTAGAAATATGTGGGAGCCATATGAATTTCCAGATTCCTCTATTGGTTATTGTTCGGAGAAGTGTCTCGGTCATGTTCGCATAATTCACGAACCGTAGTGAGACACACTTAAGGATTCGATGTTGTTGAGTAGTTATGGAATGATGAGTAAGACACCGAATGTTGTTCGGAGTCTCGGATGGGATCCGGGATATCATGAGGAGATCCGGAATGGTCCGGAGAATAATATTCATATAAGGAAAGTCCTGTTTCGGAGTTGGGGAATGATTCCGGTGTTTTCATCGGGAATGTTCTAGAAGGTTCCGGAAGGTCCGGCACTCCAGAGGGGAAGGGTACATGAATGTGCCATGACAATGTGGAATGTTTGCATCATGTACTAGGTATCATGGCTGGGCAAAATAAAGGGAGAAATCAAATCCTAGTTTGAAAAGTCAAACGCCAATTTGAAAAGTCAAGCGGCAAGTTTGCTTGGTGGAGGGAGAGTAGGAAACCTACTTGGGGAGGAGTTCCTCTCCCTCCACCCGCCGGCCAAGGAGGCCGACTTGGGGGAGGAATCCCTCCTCCCAAGCCGCGCCCTCGCACCTATAAAAGAAGGGGCAGGGCTGCCCCTCTTCCCTACACCCAACACCATCCAAACCCTAGCCCTAGCCGTCGGCTTCCTGCAAGTCGCCGCCGCCCCTAGGGCTTCTCCTAGCCGCCGACTTGGGGCTTACCCAAGCCCTAGCCGCCGGCCAAGCTACGCCCATTGGTGCCTTCTAAACCCTAGATCGCCAAGGCCTCTCTCATAGTCCACCATACTCGCTCCGGCTTAAGGCGAAGCCCTGCGAGATCTCCCCTCTACTTCTGGTACCACGCCGTCGTGCTGTCGGAATCACGAGGAGAGTGCTACAACCTCCGCTGCCTGCTGGAACAAGGGAGAGGAAGGTCTTCATCGAGTACCGAACGTGTGACCGACTGCGGAAGCGCTGCCGGAACGCAGCGCCGGAAGGATCGTCTACACGATCTTGAGATCGACAAGAGTATGACTACATCACCCACGAGAATCTGCTCTCGTTAACCGCTTTAGAATCTTTGAGGGTGAGTTCCTCTATCGACTCGTTACTACAATCTAGTAGATAGATCTTGGCTTGTTTGTTTGCATGCGGTAGAATTTTTTTGTTTTCCATGCTATGAATCCCTACATAATCTCCCTCTTGGACTGGTGACAAAGGTGAATATATTCATATGCCCAAGACAGGCAATATTGAATTGTTCTAGACTTGAAGAATCCATATTGGTTATGGTCAATTAGATTCAAATTAGCTTTCTGGAGTGTATTGGCCAAAAGCATGGTCAAAATTTTCAAGATGTAATTCAACAAGGAAATTGGCCTGAAATCATTTACCGTTGAAGGAGAAGATTTCTTTGGAATTAGGGTAATGAAGGAGCTATTGATGCACTGCACTTTCAAAGTTCCTTGATAAAATTGATCCCATAGATCATAAACATCACCCTTAAAAATATGCCAACATCTTTTGAAGAATTCTCCATTAAAACCATCAAGCCCAGGAGATTTATTTCCATAGTGGTGAAAGGGTCATCCAAGGCTAGCAAATTATTGTGATGCTGCATCAAATAGTGTAGATTAAAAATCATTTCATGAGGGTCCGACTGACCAAGTCTCTCTATATAAGCTTCCCAAATGAGTGTAGCTTTCTCCTCATGTTTGGAGACTAGAGTTCCACTAGGAGTTGTAAGGGAGGCAATCTTATTTCTTCCACGTTGAGTGGTGGAAAAAGCATGAAATAAACTAGAATTTTCATCTCCAAACTGCACCCATTTGATCTTACCTCTTTGCTGCAAAATAATTTCTATTATTTCAACAGCTTGCGTTGCAATTCCTTTAGCCGATTTCTAAAATGTCATTCTCTTTCTGTCAGGTCTCTACTGTTTTCAACCATATTCATTGGGCGGACCAAATTGTTAACATCCTCAATAGTAACCTTTAGGTTTGATGACCTTTTGTCCAGCTTTTGGTTTTGAAGAAATTATTTTGGCAGCATCACCATAGATAATTGATTGGTTCCAAACTGTTTCCACTAAAGGTAAAAAATCATCATATTCCATCCAATAGTTTTCAAATCTAAAGGTATTTGCTTTTGGGATGTTTGATTTAATTGATATGACACATGGAGCATGGTCTGAAGTAGTCATAGCCAGAGGATGTGCAATTGTGTGAGGATATGTAGTTGTCCAACTTTAAGAGGTGAAGAACCAATCAAGCTTTTCTAGCAAAAGGGATTGCTGCATATTACTCCATGTGGCCTCATTAAATATGAAGATATTCTGAATATTAACTCTAGGTTTGTTTCTATCCTCAATAAAGCGTATGTGATTCCACTTAATGATGTATCACTCATTGTTTTATATGTGAGAGCTGTCTTCATTTTTATATGATATTTAGACTAGCACGCATTATTGAAATTTAAATAAAAAAGCATTATATTTGGTCGTAGGTTTGGGCCTTGGATTCTTCTTACTTTCCACTCCTTGAGCCTGTTATTCGAGTTTTCTGGGTTCTTTGCCTTGTGTTTACTCCCTGCCGCTGACGCAGTCCCTGTGTTTCTTCATGTTTCTTTTTCACGGGTCATTCGATTGTTGGAGGCAACGACTTTTGGTGCCGCGTTGGGCTGGGTGACCGCATTGGGCTTCGTCAGGTCTCCTGTTCGGTACACTTCCCGGTGAGCGTCCTATGCTTTTGGACGACTTCAACGTTTAGTTAATCACAAGGGTGTGCAGTCCATAGGCAGAAACAAAAGAGGCACGTTTTGGGAATTCGTATGTCACTACAGATGTGTTCATGTCCCTGCTATTTGTTAGTTCATTTCCAGCAGTGGAGAAGAAGTGATTAATTTGCCAGAACAGTCATCGGCTCTGTCCGTATCTGCAGTCTCTAGAATGTAGATGCCAGGTTTCTAGGTGTAGACATAGGGTTTTCATTCAGTGATTTAGATATTTTTGGAATTACAAAGCAGAGAATTTTTATGTTTGGTTTTGGTACAATTGAACATATTAATGGGTTAGTTTTTTGTGCCTGGTAAGTTCCTCAGCTAATTTAGGCCTATGCTCATCTTAATGTATCCATATGATGACCGGGCGGTAGCAAGTTTCTTTCAGCTGCTTGGGTATTTATAGCGATGTTTGTCTGGGAGAGATCAATTTTTTTTCATGCTCCTCATTTAGAGTTGTTTATTGTTGCTTTGTTTGTTTATTTAGCTATTATGCTCGTGCTTTTCTAAAGATATAAACAGTGAGAGCTCACCAGGCCCTTACAACAGTTTGGCATTTTAGGCCGTTTGATTGAGATCTAACCATCTACACTTGCTAGAATTAATACATGGAACAGCCGTTGTCTACCCGCCTGCAAACGCGAGTGTCCCCAAAGACAGGTTGGCCCCGCGTGTCTGTGACTTCGTGTCGTTTCTAGTTCAGCGTGAGTGTGGGGGTCATGGATCATATGGGCGTCCGCGTCGCGCGCGCAAGTAGGGGCAGTTGGTCCCATTCTCGATTGTGTCGTCCTGTTGTTGCCCACGGCATGGGCCACGCGAGTTCTACCCGCCGGGTTGTGGCCGCTTCTCTCTGCCCGTGGGCATGTTGCGTCCCGGGTCCCCTCGTCAGCCAGGCAACCGTTGTGGATGACGGTTCCCGTCGTTGCGGAGGTCCTGGATAATATCTTCAGTAGAGGGGCAGGGTGGGGTTTTCGTGTGACGTTGCCTTGAAGCCCGGCCGATTATATGGTGAACATCCATATCCACCATAGCTTCAACTTTCGATCTATCAGGAAGCCAGACCGGCCCCTAAGGGGGCGCGAGAGGGGCGGCCGCCATGGGCCCCTTAGGGCAAGGGGGCCCAACTAGGTGTAATACATGCGGCGAGGGAAGATCTTTTGTATCGCCATTAGAGAAGATCGAAGAGTGTGCAATTAAGTAAGATGAAGAATGAAGGGTCACGCGTGGTAGACTGGGCTGGGACGTGGGAGTTTTCCTTTACATAGCTTGAGCCTTTTCTCCTTTGGATATCTACTAGAAGATGGATTATTTAAGTGGGATGGTGACCGTGCGATTGACCGGGGCCCGACCAAGGGATAGTACTACACCAGCATATTTTTTTTTTAAAATTCCACCGATCTATTAATAATCATCAACATCAGTACAAAGAGTCCTAAAAGTAATAAAAATTACAAATAGGTCAATGGACCACCTAGCGACGACTACAAACACTGGCACGAGCCGAAGGCGCGCCGCTGTTCTCGCCCCTCCATCACCGGAGCCGGACAAAGCTTATCGTAGTAGAGCTTGTTATAGTAGACAGACGGGAAGTCGTCGTGCTAAGGCCCCAAAGGACTAGCGCACCAGAACAACAACCATCGCCAAAGATGACCAACGTAGATCGGAAGAGACTGACTTCAAAACACACCAACAAAAAACGACCAGATCCCAAGGGATCTGTCGGACACACGACTCTACACGTCCTCCGTCGATGCTAGATGCACCACCGGAGCGACGATAGGACGGAGAGTACCTTATTCTGACTTCAGAACGTAGCCGACGCCTCAACATCCTAAAAAAGACACTAAAAATAGTCTAAACAAAACACTGAGACCTCCCGCCGGCGAGGGGCCGTGGTCCGCCACGCCTCCAAGGCCCTAAGGCCGCCAGAGACGGGACGTATCGGTGGCATCGCCGGCGGAGGGAAGGAACCCTAGATGGGTTTTGCCGCCGCCTCTTGGAAGAGCTCTCTAGTCCCCGTACCGGTTCGGTAAGATAGATAAAAATCTGATTTAGTTATACACCAGCATATTTTCCCTTCCGTGTTCTCAAATAGATAAACTTGATTTCTATTCTTCCGTACAAAAACTTGATTTCTGTGAATCGTGCAAAACTTTGTTGATCCACTTTTAGAAATGTGGCTCTAGGTAGGCATACAAAAAAATGGGGTTGGTCTCCATATTTTGAATAGAGTTGTATTGACCTAGAACCATTAGTGATTTTTCTTGTCATTATTTTAGAATTTATAGCAAGTTAGCCCGCTAAAATGTTTTATATTTTGCAACAGAGATAGTACCGTACAATCATAGAAGCTCATAACACGTATATGAAGTCACCCTTATGAGCACCTCACTGAGCAACGTGATCAGTTTTCACAAAAAAAAATGTATCATTGAAGTAATTTGATAGCCATTTTGATTATTCACTTCTTTGGGATTTTAGAATTTTTTATTCTTTCATTTCTTTCACTAACCATGACATAGCAAACTTAAGGGAACACCTTTTGCATTGATTTTTAATGCTTTGTTCAGGTCATAATTCTTCTTAGGTCGTCAACTCAGTCAACATCTAACCTATTATTGGAGGGGGTAGTACAACTTTCAGCAAAAATCGGAATTGATGGGCCTTTGGATTCGGAATGACCCGTCCTGATCTTCCCAGCCACACCCGCTTCTACGTGATGGACCAGACGTGTTCTACCTGCCTGGTGGTGCATCTGACAGTTGTTGGGCCCCGCGCTGCAGCCGGTGCACCTCTCAGTCACGAAGGATTAAACAGGAGGGGTGTGAGGCGCATTCCTTGGGCGTCCGAGCCTCGCGCGCCCGCGCGTGGTGGTCGGTCTCGGTGAAAAGATTGCCCAGCCCCACACCCAAACCCTAGCCACCGCCTCTGCTCCTCCCGGCTTCGCTCCACCTCCCCAGTCGTCACCCTCTATTCACGCCTTCCTCCTTCCACGCTGGCTTCCTCCTCCCGCGACCTCTTCCTCCCACCCCCCCTCATCTCCTCGCGTGACCCCTCTCTCCCGAGCTCTGCCTCCGTCCCTTGCGGCGCGGCAGCCCATGCTCCTCCTGCCAAGCATCTATGGATAGGGAGAGGTGGCCAGGGAGCACAGGGATGGTGACGTTGGAGCTTGGGCTTCTCACCATGAACGAGGGTGGGGCTGGGAAGAGGCCGTGCTCGGGAGTCGGGAGAAGGAAATGGTGCTTAGGAGTTTTGGGAGGACTGGGCTCGGTGGGACGACGGCGGCGCAAAAGGATGCTTGGTGCGCCGAGCGTGGCGGGATGACCGCGGCAGGGTCCATCCACGGCTCCAGTTCTCCCAGCATGGTCCATCCCAGGTACGCCGGCCGGCGCTGCTCGCCTCCATGATCTCCACCCTCCATATGCGTCTTCTCCTCCTCCCAGCTCGCACAACATCGACGCACGACCCAGTTGCTCTTGTGCCGTTTCTATTGCGCGATGGCACGATACACCTAGCTACAGGTTTGTCCCTCTGCTTCCTTGCTTCCTTGATTCCTTGCTTGTACGTGTGTGGGTGGGTGTTGTGCGTGTGTGTGTTTTGATCTCCTTATTCCTCCGGTGGCTAGGGAATGAGGAATAGAGAGGTTGGCTCTATTTGGAGTCAGCACGGCAACCATGAATGAGGACTATGTTCTCCACCTCTTCTCCCTCCCCATGGCTCCACGGCGGACTGGTGCTGATCTAGGCTTGAGTGCTAGAAGTCTGTAGCGTCGTATAGCCTGCGAGGGGATCCCAACCTTTCCACCTCTCCTATCAATTTCGCCATCCCTCTCATATGTAACCATCTCCCCCACTCCTCTCATTTCCATCTTTGTATATACAGATTTTGTTTTATCTTTGCCTACAAAGTATTCGATTGAAATCCTAGCAGGTTATAGCAGAAGATTGATCCATGTATTGTTTATATTTCTAAAATTTAGCGGCAGCTAAACATGACCTGCACGTACAAATATATTACCTGACTCACGTCACTCATATATGTGACTTGAATGTGTTGTGTATTCTCTATCTTGGTTATGGCACTAGCATGCGCAAGGTATTATTGATAAAATTGTATGAGCAGTTCATGCTAAACAATGAATGAGCAATTCTGAGGTACATCTCAGATCTAGAGAAAATTTTCCATCCCATTGATTATTTGTGCACGGTACATTTAGCCTAGGAAGAAAAGAAAATGTGACATCAAATTCATTTCCATATCAGAAATTTAGGTTATTTATTATCACCCCAGGAAACCAATTTTACTATTTTCAGAGATTTTTAATTTCATTATCTTAGTTTGATGTTGTGTGGTGATATGCAGGAACTTCACTGTTAAAAATCCACACGTCTCCAATTTTATATGGCATTAATCCAATTATGTGGTTTTAAGAATTTTCTATCTCTTTGTGCGTCGATTATATTTTGCATTTGTGCTTTTTGGTTGTGCATTTGCTTTTACATTCTAATTTGTAGGTTCAGGTGTATTTTAAAGGAAGTGGCATAAAGTTTTATAGAAGATTGGGCCCACATCTTCCTGTTCGAGTAGGTAATGGTTGGATCTTTTTTAATTTTGAACAATAATGCAGGTTTACGATCTTTATGGTTGTTCAAAGTAAAGTACTCTCATAGTTACATCTTCCCATGTTTTGTTGTTTCATGAATTGCAGATTCATCATGTACTAAAAAATTCTTTGTGAGTCAAAGCATGATCTGGTTATCTTGTATAGGAAATGCACACTTTGCATCTGACCTAATTAACCTAAGGATGGAAATAGGTTCAAGGAGAGCATTTGATGGAAATGGTCCCCATCTATCTTATTCATAATATAGTTATTTTAAAGGTCAAATTTCTCATGCTTGCTTATTTTTTCAGCCTTCACTGATTTGCACCTCATTATAGGCAAGAAACAACATTCAAGGGGGAGAAAAACTGAATCTCATGCTCCTACTTCTTATACGGGAGATTGTCTCCTTATCCCCAGGAAGCGCTTGGAATAGGTGTATATTTTTTCATAGTTTTTTGCTATCAATTTTGTTATGGTGGATGCATCTTTGCCATATTACATACATTAGTTTCACCTCAAGAAATTTAAATTCTTGCAAATGTTATATAGTTCATTTAAATATTACCATTAGTGTGCATGTATTATAAGCTTAATCCAATTGTTATCGAGTACATATTGCTTCTATGGTGCAGGGGTAGTAAATTAGAGGAAGTAGAAGCACAATGAATGGGTTGTGGATCAGGGGTTCGACATCTGTGTTTCTTTGTCCGCGATTTTATCTGCTTACTGGTCCGTCTGTTGTCGAAGGTAAAGAATTATCGCTGGTCTATGCCTTCATGTTTAATCCTTTTTTGTCTAGATTCATTTCCTTGAGTTTCTGCTTTTTGAATTCATTTATAACGTTGCATCGTCAGTCAATTCAGATAATTGCAAAGCCAAGAATGAGGATCAGGCTTACTTTCCTTGGATTATCAAAGGTGAGTATCATGCATATGTATATATTGGTGGCTCTTGAAAATCGAACCTTCTATTTTTGCATTAGCGCATCTGAAAATTGGGATCTAGAATGATCTATGCATTAGTGCAGCAAATTTGCGCCTCACGGCATTCATGGTTTTCAAACCACATTTTAGTATTCCTTTGGATTATCGTGTATGTTGTCTATTTTCAAACCACATTTTAGTTAGTTCACTCTTTTCTTTTATGCTCTCGCCTTTTGTAACCAGCCGGCTCAAAACGAAAAGACTCTATGTAAATGGAATATAGAATTGAATAAAGCGGAACATATGAACTCCAATATGATTTTATCTTGGGAATTAATGTATTCATTGATAGAAAAGATGCTATCCACACATGCTTTGCATGTTTGGGTATATTTTCTCTCAATAAAATAGTTCATGATCGTTGCACCTTCTTAATCTATCTTTTATGTGAATATAAAATAATAGTCTATTTTCTGTACATATTACTAGAGTTGTTTGTAGCACTTCTGAGGTATCGAGTTTCCTTTGCAGCCAGTGCTTTCACTCAGAAGAGACATATTCAGAAGGGATGTCAGTTTTATTTTCTACAACAAATATACGAATCATGCCATCGATCACATGATCTCATTAGGATGGAGGTGGGCGACAAATGTGCTTTTCCTTTTGTGCCCTTTTGCTCAAATTATGGAGAGTGAATGGGATATTGTTAATGAGTTTTCTATGTTGAATTTTCAATTTCATTGGTTTAATAGCGAGTGATAAAAACAGCGTTGATTTGGTATCCTTGGTTCATGCTGAAACAAAGTTTCATAATCCTACTATACCCTGCTTCTTAGTTTGGATTCCATCCTAACTTTCACAGTTTGATCATCCTATTGTACCTTTCTTCTCAGTTTTGATTCCTGCTTCCGGAGTTGGATTTCCCCCTGTTAAGCTTTGTAATGTTTATGTGGCCTTGGGTTAGAGAAATTTCTTTTTTGCTGCACCAAAAGAGTTATAATGTTCATTAATTAGTATCAAGTATATATTTGAATTTGCCTAGCTGTTTGGAATTCTTTATTCTGGTTAGCTAATGCAAGTTTATTTAATGGTTAGCATTACAAATATCAAACTGAATTGCATTCTTTTAAATCTTAATACTGATGATTTTGATACCGTGCTCTCTTTTAGGTTCTTGCTTCTTTTCTAACTTTAAAGTTATTTTTCCATTTCATATGTATCAATGATTCAACAGGAAATATTAGCAGTTTGTTTGCTCTTAGGGTTTATTCCATTGCACATACTCACGATGAAAAATCTACAGGAGTATCTCACTTCATTGGGAAATATTATGTCTCATCTAACGGGTGTTGGCCCTTGCTGGCATGTTTCAGGCGATCGATGGTGTGGCATAACCAGGAGTCGAGGACATTCTCTCGAAACCTGGGATGTCGAGCCTATGAGTAATTTTTTTAGGTCTTCATGTTCATTATAAAATTGATTACTTTGTGTTCCTCTGCTTATATGAATACGACTCCATAATTGTTTTGACCATATTATTATATGGATTCAGCTTCTATCTTCATTAGAGGTTCAGACCCCTCAGTCATTCCTTCCAAGTATGCCACACATTGTTGGGTAAATCTGCTCATGTTTCTGCATTCTTTGTATATGTACTTGTACAGATAACTTTATTAGTAGCTTTCTTTGCTTCATGGCACGGCTATGTAGCCTTGCATGAAAAGAAACCCTATGGCCTGCATTTTACTCATGTTCATGTACATCAGTGCATTTTGTAGTCATCCTTTTTCTTTTGGACTTCACACTTGCTGTTACGCTTATGGATTTTTTTAGAGTCATTTGGTTAGCAGGCAAAGAACCTGAAGATCAAAAGAAAAGCTATTGTACTAATTATTGTGACAATAGTTACATGGCTGCCATGTGCAATGCAACCCATCAGATTGACAGGATAGCTTCCCATGGAGGGTTATATTTATGCATTAGTCATTCCCCTCCTGGTTGCCATTCAGCTATATTCGGTGCATGAGCTTGGTGCCTGAACCTTAGCTAAATAAGAACATAGAAGTATCTTATTATATTTGGTCACTAAATAATTTCTAATCTAGCTATATTCATGTGGATTTTCAGAAAACAAAAGAAAGCATGTTACATTTTTTTGCCTCCAATATAGTTTGCTAAAACCGCTTTGTTTTCTCCAAAAGGGAGAGAAGAGCCAGCATGGGCGTTTAGAACATGCATCAACAAATTACCTCTAGCTAACTTAGTAGGATGTATCTTGACGAGAGGATCGATGATTTACGATTAATGTATCAAGGGTAGAAAATGGTACTAAGACATTGTACAAGAAAACGTTGTAACTGTAGAGCCAAGACTTAGTCATAGTAGGACTTCCTTATGGACAATATTTAAGTTATAACTACTCAACAATGATGTAGAATCTGGAGGATTTACTTGATTTTCTTAATATGGAGTTTTAAGCATTTATTTGATTTTTTGAATCTGCAGCTTTTATCACCCTTCAACAGTCTATTGGGATCATTTTAGGTAATAGTACCCATTCAAATCCGTGTTTTTATTTGTATATTTTTCATAATTATTTTAGTGTGTTGGTGTAGAATTGGTAATTGTTTGGGTAATCTTATATGTGATAGTTCATATCAGTAGATTATCTTTGCATAATTTTTTGTTTTGTGAAATACATAAACATGCAGTTCAGACAGAGATTTGCAGTTCAATTTATTTATGAAGTAACATATGTGGTCCAAACTGAGGGTTGCTTTGGCATTGAGAAAATAATAAATACAGGAAAATAACTCTCAAGAAAGAATAATACCTTATCCTCTTTTGGAAAAAAATGATACAGAATTGAGGATTCCTAGTGAGATATATGTGGTATTTCATCATGGTGCAAGTTAGACCTAATACCCGACACCTGGTATTTCTGCAGGTTCAGCTTGAGATTTTGTGGGTCGGATCATCTATAGTAGCAATTAGCTAATTGAATTTAGCAATGGATCGTGAGTACACAACAAATAACACCCACTTTCGTGCCACCTTTGCTTTTCTATTTACACGTTACAAGATAAATTTTGCATCTCAGTCTTTTGTAAAAACTATTCTTGGACCACTTCTGATGGGATTTTTTTCTGTGTAGGATTTATGTTTATGGCTGGACCATTCTTAAATACCAGCTGCCACAAATATCCAGTGTTCCACCACATGATATCATCAGTCCCATTTGCATTTTTTCGTCAGGATAAATGTCTGATAGATGTTCATGTTCTGATGTTTAGGCCGCTGTAGAGGGACATCTCGAGGATGTCTCCAATTGCATGTTATCAGGACAAAGTTGTTTGCATACCTCTATTTGTTCCATGTGATGCAAAATGCATAGGAGAAATCAATAGTTTCAGTGTTGGCACTACAGTACAAACTGTTTCAGGTCATACAAAAATGTACCGTTTTCATTTCATTTTCTAATTAGCGGCAGAGGCTAAGAATCTAAGGACATGTACTATGGCCTTTGAGGACCTTTTCTTTTCTTTTTCATTTAAAAAGGGAGAATTGAAATGAACTATACCCAAGTACCAAGAACGGTCAGGTGTTCAGAACTGAATCCAAGGATACCGTGTGATCTTTCCATGTTTGAAATTGAGAATATATTATTTTCCTGTATTTGCTATGCATTTTAGGGAGTGCTTCACACGTTGTACACAATGTTATGAGATGAACCAGACTGTCGAGAATGCCGAGACAGTGTTATCAAGGTCTAAGGTCTAACAACTCTATAAACCTACGCTAAATAGATCTGAATCCTACGGGACCGTGCGCCGAGCCACACACCTAAATCTAGTATTTATGAACGCATGCAGTCACAAGCTCATAGGAAAAAAAATGAAAGAAAGGAACACTCACTGATTTCCCAATCGAGAATGTATATGTTCAAATGAACTATCTGAATTGTTATCCCTTTTTATGACAAAAAAGTGCTTGACCCAAGTAAGACAATAGCTTTGTTGGCGAACTACATGTTCATCAACAAGTACACATGTATCCTTTGCTGAATACATCTTCTAAATAATCATCAACGGAAATGGTTAGTATCTTGCCAACCAAGTGTAGTTTAGTTTACAAATTTCATGTTGTAACAGTTGCATATCTACTATATTTATTTATTTTCACTTGAATTTGGGAAATAAGATTACAGTTTTACAAATTACGAGTTTATGTATGCTACATAATTCTGCATGCAATTTAACTTTGAGGGAGTGTGTGAACGAAGCAGTGTTCATTTTTTTTGGCTTTGGATGCAACTACTAGGGCTTACTAAGGTTATTTTCATCCATATGCACTGTGGCGTATTTGAGGTTTTTTTAAGCCGTTGCTATTCCCCGAACCCTAACCCTCCTGATCCGCCCACTCCCGAGCCACCCCTAGGCGACTCCGGTGGCTCTCGGGCCCTCCTCTCAATCCTTCCCTAAGAACCCTCCCCCAACCCTCTCTGCATCGGCCGTCGCTGCTGCCGGCTTCGACGGCGGTGGCGGCGCCCTGTCCATCTAAGATGGAAGGCAGGAGAGGGGTCTATGGCAATGTTCACAAGGGGGAGGTGCGGCACGGTCGTCTTGGTCGGGTCCTGAGGTTCTCCGGCGACCGATGAGGGGCTGGAGGCTTGCCGCCACCGGGGGTGAGGCTGTGGCCTATCCACGCCGATCTCCTGCGGTTGTTGCCCTCTTCTCCTCTGTTGGTGCTGCACGGAGACGACGGGCGGCGTGGGGGCATGCTCGTCTGCTGAATAAAGGCGGTGGTCCTAGGATTTCTCTCACCCCAAGACGAGGATCTACTTGTTGCTTGCCCTCTCTGATCTGGTCCGAGTGGCGAGTTCTGGAAGGCTTCGCCGGCGAACTCCCATGGGCAAATAATGCCCGAAGATTGCCGGATTGGAGGGATTCGGTCGTGTGCACCCATGTTTTACTCTGACCGTTTAGGTTCAGAGGGGACACTTGGAAGCTCTGTTGGCTGTTAATATCATGGGGCATGTTTTTCGTTCCATGATGCTGACGAAGAATGTCATGGAGACCAAGATCGGGCAATGGTGGTTTGAGTTTGGGTGGTGATGAGGAATTGGCTTGGTGACTCCTGACTTGGAGCAGTGGCATGCAAGTGGGGGCAACTTCACATGAGAGGTTCACAGTCCTACCTTTCAGGGTAAAAACCTAAGGTCTGACCTTAATTAGTTGTGCCTGGCAATAGCCTTGTTGAAGGTATTGTTTTGAGAGCGTGGACTTTCTTTAAGGTGAAAACCTAAGATCTATGATCGGGCGATGATGGTGTTTATGCACTGTTCTCTTCTTAGAGGCGTCGCTTTTGGAGAAGCTAGAATTCTAGTGATGTCTTGGTGGTTGTAATACCGCCGTTTTAACGAATGGGACACTGTAGCGAGACTTTCCTTTTTTTTAATTCTTTTTTTTTAGCTGTGTGCATCCGTATTTCTACTAGGACAATGCGTTGTTGCAGAGAATGAATATAATTGATATCTTGTGATATTAATAAAAAATATGATTAAATTTGTCCTTACTCTGAATAGTTTTCAATGAAATGAATAACTCCAACACAGATTTTCCATCTCTTAGTATGTCACACTAACATGATTTTGCGTTTATGAAGATCATCTCGAATGTTCAGCCCGCAACGTGCGAGGAAACAACTACAGTAGTTAACAGGATTTATACGTCTGGACAGCGTGCAGGGTTTCAATTGAAGCGCGTGAACTATGTCCACTAAAAAAATGAGTGCATTTTTGGGTGTCTTTCGTTGATTAAGGTGGGCATTCTGTCTGACTCTTTGAGCATACCTGAATGTACATCGATCTTGCTATCGTATCGCGCTGCATAGTTTATATAGAGTAATGTATGCCAACCTGATTTCTTAACTAGTTACGATTGTTTTTTTTTAGTCCATTTTGCCGATTTTTTTTCAAAATTACAGTTAATTTGATACACGTGTGGTTTCAAAAAGAAAAACTCGGTACAGGTTCGGCAGGAATCACATACAGTACATCGTAAACAAGAGCACGAAATCACTGAAAATATTATTTTTTTGCAAAGAGCCAGAAAGAAAAACTCTAGCAATACAGCACTACTAATCACAATGGTGACTGAGCTCTGCTCCCGTGCTCCGTGTCTCCTCCTGAGAGAGCGTTTATCTTCAGTATCACGGTTTGTGTGACGCTGCTGTGGTCACGGTGGAAGAGCCAGTGGACGCGTCGGACGAGCCGTCGGCATGATGCATCTTCTTGATGTCCTCGGCAGCGACGCGCACGGTGCGGTAGGGATCGTCCAGCGGGAACTTGCCATTGTAGACAACCCGCAGGTACCCGTCCTCATTGGCGGAAACGGCGACGGCGCTGAGCCAGAGGACGAGGACCTGCCCCGTGGGCAGCTTCCCCACCGGCGTGCGGACGAGCACCTGACCGCCCCTCTTGATGGACTCCGACGAGCGGCGTGGCACTGCGACCGTGCGCGCTCCAGGCCAGCTTCAACGCCGTCAGCGCGCCGCGAAAATGGTGCTACTGCTGCGTCTTTGCTGAGTACGCGCCAAGTGAAAATCATTACCGTCCCCGCCATCTGATTACGCGCGGTGGCTAATCGCCTAATTGATCTTTCTCGCCATCTGAATACGCTTCACTGCTTGGTTCCTACGCTTCCTGCTCCCGACTCCGACTCCGACTCTCACCATGCCTTCGCTCGATCGATATAGCAGGCCGGCTGGCCCTCAGTTCCACACAATCCATCGACTCCTCTTCCAGTTTGCCAAATCCATCGCCATGCCTGCGCTCATCTCTAAGCGCCCGTCTGCCGCCCTGGCTGGGATCCACCGCGAGCTCGATCGGCGCCGGAAGCTGGCCGCCGTGGCGAAGGGACGGATCGTGAAGAAATCGGCTGCTCCGCCGATGATCCCTACCGGAGCAACAGCAGCAATCATGCAGAAGATGGCCACGCCGATCCCGCGCAGGCCATCAAGAAGCCGTCCCTGCCGAGGCCGCGCGCGCCTGCCATCGCCTACGTGCCGCTGGAAGAAGCTCCAAGGAGGTGCACTGCCCCAAAGGGCCGACCCACCCCGTTCGGCATCGGCATGAACGCCAACACGGGAATCAAGAAGTCACCCGCGCCGATCCCGCACGAGCAGGCCGGAGCGTCCATCAAGAAGCCATCCCTGCCGAGGCCGCAAAAGGCTGCCGATGCGCCGACCAAGAAGTCCTCGACGCCGATATCGCAAGTGACGCCACAGCTTGTCACGTCGGCGCCCGCCTCTGAGCCCATCCAGATAGGAACAAAGGTGTGCGTCCGGACGGTGATGGGGACGATGCCCTCGGGCCTGCGCCTCTTCATCTGGCTCAGCGCCGTCGTCGTCTCCGATGCGGAGGAAGGCTACTTCGACGTCATGTACGACGGCGACTTCCCACGCGACAACCCTTTCCGCGACGTGCGTGTCGCCAGGGATCAGGTGAAGAAGATGCCGTCGTCGCGCCATTGATCAGAAGGCAGCTGTCGCCGACTGGCCGGAAGACAAAGGTCCCTGCTGGTACTGGAGTGGAGTAGACCGAGAAGGGGAAGCGGGCGAAGGCACACCAAGCAGTCCAAGGACGATGAATGTAGAGATGTGACGATGTCTGAAGGCATTGGGATGTAGCTAGGATAGCTGTTATGTTCTATGTACTAGGATTCTGAAGGCATTAGTTCTTGATTCTGAAGGCGTGCCTAATGTATGAATTGTGTTGATTATCGAATAAATGAATTCATGGAATACAATTAGCTGAATGCTTCCACCGTGTTATGAATTGTTGTTTAAGATGATCTAAAATTGATAACTTCTAAAGCTGTTGAACAAGCAGATAAAACCTTCTTGTGCCTCAGTTATACTGTTCTTATAAAACCAATCATTTAACTTCTGTATATCCTGTCTCTCCCCAGGGATTTGCTGGGATGAACGGATTCAACCAAAGCCCATGGAGCGAAGTTCAGATGATTTTAGTATTCCTTCTTTCGCATAATATTTCCGTCCCAGATTCTTTCCATTAATTTTTTTAGGAACTTTGTTTTCTTCAACAAAGGGCAGACCATCCGATTGGCAGTTGCATCATTTCTGAAGAGGGGATGGATTTCGGTTTGTATTTAAACAGTTGTTTATCTCGTGGTTAGTTTCGTTTTAGACTTTAATTAATGTTGCAAATTCCAGGAATAGGACTCTTATTTGGCCGCTGCTCCTGGTGAAACTCTTCCTGACTGGCCAGAACCGATGCATGTGTTTGCTAGCCCCTGAACTTTTAGAAATATAAGATGCTTTAGATTTACAAAAGAAATATATTTAGATGTCTTTTAGTATCTAGATTCATTTAAACCTATACACTAAAAGATTTTTAGATACATTAGCTTCACTAATCTAAAACACCTTATATTCCAAACGAAGGGATACTACGCAGTTGCTAAAATCACTCCTCCTGCTGTGTGGTACCTTTACGTGCAATAACTGTTAGCACTACATGAATGGATGGATAAGCCGACGGCCAAACATCGGGGCCGTCGGCGTAGACCGTGTCTTAGAATTACCCTCGGTGTAGCCAACACGGACGGCTGCTCTCGGCGTAGCTATTTTTTATTTTACCTCATTAATCTTTGAAAAAACATAACTAAATTATTCTAATTCGGAAAAATACAAATAATATATAAAAATTTGCAGAAAAATAAGATCTCACTATCTACACTCAAATATTACACATATGTAAATAAAAATTAAGTTAAACATAAAACATTATGTATAGTTTAAAACGGGCATCAACAATTTAAAAACGATCCAAACAATATGAAACCTTCGCGTGGTGTCATATTATGTGACATAGTTACAAGTAAAAACTATCAAAATTGGTATATTGATTATGTCTCAAAAAACCTTTACAAAATGACCTATCTCATTCGACATTTCCTGGCTTTCGGGTCAAATGACCAATGTTATGGCTAGAATCAAGGCATATTTTGTGATAATTTATCCATATTGTTTATACATGTGCATCATGGGATGACGAACAATGTTGCAGAAGGAAGTTTTCCTTTTCATCTCATCAAAAAGCCATTTTTTTATTTTCCGAGTATAAAAAACGGGTGGTTTTGTGAAGCAACACCAAATGGCTTGTTCAAAATGCTACCACCATATTTAAAAAAAAATACTATACCACCTTACATGAATAATATCCTAATAGGGGAATCTCAAACCTTTTCGTCTATCCCTGGTGAAACAGATAAATTTCTGCCGAATCGGTAGAAAGTGGGTCACATATGAACTATAGGTACATGATATGATGCTCATGATTTTTCACAAAAATCATTTTTAGGTTCACAATATGATATTTCATCACAGATCAACTTCAAGTTTATCGAGGCTCAACCCCGATCTAAGAATCTTCATGTTCATCGTTCGATAAAGTTTAACGATAATTCAAAACGGACATAAGAAATTCAAAAACGATCCAAACAATGCGAAACCTTCGGGTGGTGTCATATTATGTGACATAGTTAGAAGAAAAAATATCAAACTTGGTATATTGATTATGTCTCAAAAAACTTTCATAAAATGATCTATCTCATTTGAGATTTCCTGGCTTGTGGGTCAAATGACAAATGTTATGGCTAGAATCAAGGCATAGTTTGTGATAATGTGTCTATATTATGCATACATGTGCATCATGGGATGACGAACAATGTTGTAGGAGGAAGTTTTCCTTTTTATCTCACCAAAACGCCATTTTCCATTTTTTGAGTGCAAAAAACGGACGGTTTTGTGAAGCAACCACCAAATGGCTAATTCAAAATGCTACAACCACATTTTTCCAAAATACTATACCACCTTACATGGACAATGTCCTAACAGGGGGATCTCAAACTTTTCCGTCAATCCCTGGTGAAAAAAACAAATTCCTGCTGAATCAGTAGGAAGTGAGTCAGATATGAACTATAGGTACATGATCTGATGCTCATGATTTTTTACAAAAAAACATTTTTAGATTCACACTATGCTATTCAATCAGAGATATACTTCAAGTTTATCGAGACTCAGCTCCGAGCTAATAATCTTCATGCTCGTCGTTCGATAAAGTTTGACGATAGTTTAAAACGAACATAAAAATTCAAAAACGATTCAAACAATGCAAAACATTCGGGTGTTGTAATATTATGTGACATAGTTACAAGTAATAATATCAAACTTAGTATATTGATTATGTCTAAAAAACCCTTCATAAAATGACCTATCTCGTTCGAAGTTTCCTGGCTTTCGGGTCAAATGACCAATGTTATGGCTAAAATCAAAACATAGTTTGTGATAATATGTCCATATTGTGCATACATGTGCATCATGGGATGAAGAACAATGTTGCAGGAGGAAGTTTTCCTTTTTGTCACACTAAAAAGCCATTTTCTATTTTCTGAGTGCAAAAAACGAACGGTTTTGTGAAGAAACCACCAAATGGCTAATTCAAAATGATACCACCATATTTTTATAAAATACTATACCACCTTACATGGACAATTTCCTAACAGGAGGATCTCAAACCTTTCCGTCTATCCCTGGTGAAAAAAGACAAATTCCTTACGGATCTGTAGGAAGTGGGTCACATATGAACTATAGGTACATGATTTGATACTCATGATTTTTTACAAAAATCATTTTTAGGTTCACAATATTCTATTTTATTAGAGATCCACTTCAAGTTTATCGAGGCTTAGCCCCGAGCTAATAATCTTCATGCTGTCGTTCGACAAAGTTTGACGATAGTTTAAAATGGGCATAAGAAATTCAAAAACGATCCAAATAATACGAAACCTTCGCGTGGTATCATATTATGTGACATAGTTACAAGGAAAAATATCAAACTTAGTATATTGATTTTGTCTAAAAAAACCTTCACAAAATGACCTATCTCATTTGAGGTTTCCTGGCTTTCGGGTCAAATGACAATTGTTATGGATAGAATCAAGGAATATTTTGTGATAATGTGTCCATATTATGTATACTTGTGCATCATGGAATGGAGAACAATGTTGTAAGAGGAAGTTTTCCTTTTCGTCGCACCAAAAGCCATTTTCCATTTTCCATGTAAAAAAGCGGACGGTTTTGTGAAGCAACCACCAAATAGATAATTTAAAATGCTTCCACCATATTTTCAAAAATACTAGACCACCTTACATAAACAATGTCCTAATAGAAGGATCTCAAACCTTTCCATCTATCCCTGTTGAAAAAGACAAATTTCTGCCGAATCGTAGAAAGTGGGTCAGATATGAACTATAGGTACATGATCTGATGCTCATGATTTTTACAAAAATCATTTTTAGGTTCAACATATGCCATTGCATCATAGATCCACTTCAAGTTTATCGAGGCTCAGACCCGAGCTAAGAATCTTCATGCCCATCATTCGACAAAGTTTGACGATCGTTTAAAACGGGCATAAGAAATTCAAAAACGATCCAAACAATGAGAAACCTTTATGTGGTGTCATATTATGTGACATAGTTACAAGGAAAAATATCAAACTTAGTAGATTGATTATGTCTAAAAAACCTTCACAAAATGACCTATCTTATTCGAGGTTTCCTGGCTTTCGGGTCAAATGACCAATGTTATTGCTAGAATCAAGACAAAGTTTGTGATATTGTGTCCATATTGTGCATATATGTGCATCATGGGATGGCGAACAATGTTACAGGAGGAATTTTTCCTTTTCGTCGCACCAAAAAGCCATTTTCTATTTTCCGAGTGCAAAAAACGGGCACTTTTATGAAGAAACCACCAAATGGATAATTTCAAAATGCTGCCACCACATTTTTCAAAAATACTAGACCATCTTACATAGACAATGTCCTATAAGGGGATCTCAAACCTTTTCATCTATCCCTGGTGAAAAAGACAAATTTCTGCCGAATCGGTAGGAAGTGGGTCAGATATGAACTATAGGTACATGATCTCATGATCATGTTTTTTACAAAAATATTTTTTAGGTTCAAAATATGCTATTTCATTAGAGATCCACTTCAAGTTTATCGCGGCTCAGCCCCGAGCTAAGAATATCCATGCCCGTCGTTCGACAAAGTTTGACAATAGTTTAAAACGAGCATAATAAATTTAAAAACGAACCAAACAATGCGAAATCTTCGTTTGGTCTCATATTATGTGACATAGTTACAAGAAAAAATATTAAACTTGGTATATTGACCATGTCTCAAGAAAATCTTCACAAAAAATAACATATCTCATTCGAGGTTGTCAAAAGGCCATTTTCCATTTTAAACGAGCAAATAAAATTATAGCTAGAATCATGACATAGTTTGTGATAAGTTGATATTGATATCATATTTGGATTCCTCTCATTTTTATGATTAATTTAGACATTTGTCGAATTCTAATTTACGGATTTAAAGATATTAATTATTCCATATTAAATAGAAAAATAAAATAAAAATCATTATATTTTTACTTGAATTCAATAATATTTTTTACTTATTCATTATTGTTTACTTAAATAATTGTTTATAATTTAAAAAAATACAAACATGTGACATGATGATATAAGAGTTAATAGGATTGATATCATAGTATTGACAATAATGTATAAATTGCTTTGCGGAAACAGATTCTAAAGGAACAAAAAAGTTAAGCGTGCTAGAGCTGAAGTAGTGAGGATGGGTGACCGACCGAGGAGTTTGACCAAGACTGCAATTTAATCAAAGGTTAAGTGTAATTACTATTGTAAATGTTTTCAAAGTTAGAGATTAACGAGTCAAACAATTGAAAGATTAAAAAACTGAATTTATTTTTTAAATAATAATTTTGCAACCCACCGGTAGGATATGCCGACGGCCTCTACGCCGAGGGCAGCCGTCGGTGTAGCGTATATCGACTGCACACGTGTGCTCCACCGAGGGAGATCTTTGCCGAGGAGCATACGCCGATGGCTGCCGTCGGCATAGCATATGACGAGGGCTTTTTGGCCTACGCCGATGGCTTTTAGCCATCTCATTGGAGAATGAGTGATGCGTAGAGATGCAAAGACATACAATTACACACGGACCTGAAAGTATCGGATCCGAAGATTAGTTAACCACTAGCAATCATGTATATACAACACCAGAAAGCCATAGGTGTTGAATGCATGAAGTTTTACAAACTAGATTATTGACTCTAGTGCAAGTGGGAGACTATTGAAGATATGCCCAAGAGGCAATAATGAAGTGGTTATTATCATATCTTCATGTTTATGATAAATGTTTACATCCCATGCTATAATTGTATTCACCGGAAATATTAATACTTGTGTGTTTTGTAAACGTAAAAGAGTCCCCAGTAGTCCTCTTGTTTAACTAGTTTGTTGATTAATAGATGATCATGGTTTCCTGATCATGGACATTGGATGTTATTAATAACAAGATCATGTCATTAGGATAATGATGTGATGGACACACTTCTATAGTTAGCATAGCATAAGATCAAGTCATTTAGAGTTTGTTTGCTATAAGCTTTCAAATACATAGTAACATAATCCTTTGACCATGATATCATGTTAATCACCATCACCGGATGGATGCTTTGATGACATCAAACACCACTTGGCATTAGGTATTCTGAAAGTATGTGTTAAAGCACATGGATCAAGAGTGGGATTTGTCCATCCATATGACGGATAGATATACGCTGGACCCTCTTGGTAGAATGTCATCCAATTGGCTTGCAAGCATGTAACTAGGTGACAAGGGATGTCATATCACGGAACGAGTAAAGAATACTTATCGGTAAAGAGGTTGAACTAGGTATAGAGATACCAACGATCAAAACTTGGATAAGTAAAGTATCGCGCGACAAAGGGAATCAGTAATGTATGTAAATGGTTTATTAAATCACGAAGTCATCGTAGAAATATGTGGGAGCCATTATGTATTTCCAGATCCTACTATTGGTTATTGATCGGAGAGGTGTCTCGATCATGTCTGCATAGTTCACGAACCGTAGGAAGACACACTTAAGGATCATGTTTTTTTACAAAAATAGTTTTTAGGTTCAAAATATGCTATTTCATTAGAGATCCACGTCAAGTTTATCGCGGCTCAGCCCTGAGCTAAGAATATCCATACCCGCATGCCCGCCGTTCGACAAAGTTTGACAATAGTTTAAAACGGGCATAATAAATTTAAAAACGAACCAAACAATGCGAAATCTTCGTTTGGTGTCATATTATGTGACATAGTTATAAGAACAAATATTAAACTTGGTATATTGACTATGTCTTAAGAAAATCTTCACAAAAAATAACATATCTCATTCGAGGTTGTCAAAAGGCCATTTTCCATTTTAAACGAGCAAATAAAATTATAGCTAGAATCATGACATAGTTTGTGATAAGTTGATATTGATATCATATTTGGATTCCTCTCATTTTTATGATTAATTTAGACATTTGTCGAATTCTAATTTACGGATTTAAAGATATTAATTATTCCATATTAAATAGAAAAATAAAATAAAAATCATTATATTTTTATTTGAATTCAATAATATTTTTTATTTATTCATTATTGTTTACTTAAATAATTGTTTATAATTTTAAAAAAATATAAACATGTGACATGATGATATAAGAGTTAATAGGATTGATATCATAGTATTGACAATAATGTATAAATTGCTTTGCGGAAACAGATTCTAAAGGAACAAGAAAGTTAAACGTGCTAGAACTGAAGTAGTGAGGATGGGTGACCGACCGAGAAGTTTGACCAAGACTGCAATTTAATCAAAGGTTAAGTGTAATTACTATTGTAAATATTTTCAAAGTTAGAGATTAACGAGTCAAACAATTTAAAGATTAAAAAACTGAATTTATTTTTTAAATAATAATTTTGCAACCCACCGGTAGGATATGCCGACGGCCGCTACGCCGAGGGCAGCCGTCGGTGTAGCGTATGTCGACGGCACACGTGTGCTCCACCGAGGGAGATCTTTGCCGAGGAGCATACGCCGATGGCTGCCGTCGGCATAGCATATGACGAGGGCTTTTTGGCCTACGCCGATGGCTTTTAGCCATCTCATTTGAGAATGAGTGATGCGTAGAGATGCAAAGACATACAATTACACACGGACCTGAAAGTGTCGGATCCGAAGATTAGTTAACCACTAGCAATCATGTATATACAACACCAGAAAGCCATAGGTGTTGAATACACAAAGTTTTACAAACTAGATTATTGACTCTAGTGCAAGTGGGAGACTATTGGAGATATGCCCAAGAGACAATAATGAAGTGGTTATTATCATATCTTCATGTTTATGATAAATATTTACATCCCATGCTATAATTGTATTCACCGGAAACATTAATACTTGTGTTTTTTGTAAACGTAAAAGAGTCCCCAATAGTCCTCTTGTTTAACTAGTTTGTTGATTAATAGATGATCATGGTTTCCTGATCATGGACATTGGATGTTATTAATAACAAGATCATGTCATTAGGATAATGATGTGATGGACACACTTCTATAGTTAGCATAGCATAAGATCAAGTCATTTAGAGTTTGTTTGCTATAAGCTTTCAAATACATAGTAACATAATCCTTTGACCATGAGATCATGTTAATCACCATCACCGGATGGATGCTTTGATGACATGAAACACCACTTGGCATTAGGTATTCTCAAAGTATGTGTTAAAGCACATGGATCAAGAGTGGGATTTGTCCATCCATATGACGGATAGATATACTCTGGGCCCTCTTGGTAGAATGTCATCCAATTGGCTTGCAAGCATGTAACTAGGTGACAAGGGATGTCATATCACGGAACAAGTAAAGAATACTTATCGGTAAAGAGGTTGAACTAGGTATAGAGATACCAACGATCAAACCTCGGATAAGTAAAGTATCGCGCGACAAAGGGAATCAATAACGTATGTAAATGGTTTATTAGATCACGAAGTCATCATAGAAATATGTGGGAGCCATTATGAATTTCCAGATCCTACTATTGGTTATTGATCGGAGAGGTGTCTCGATCATGTCTGCATAGTTCACGAACCGTAGGAAGACACACTTAAGGATTCGATGTTGTTATAGTACATATGGAATGTGAGTTGGAGACCAATGGTTGTTCAGAGTCTCGGATTGGATCTAGGACATCACGAGGTGATTCAGAATGGTTCAGAGAATAAGATTCATATAAGGAAAGTCAATTTTCGGGATTCGGAAATGTTTTTGGTGTTTTTACCAGAAGCTTCTTGAATGTTTTAGAGGGAGCACCAGTGGGTCCACCACCCCGGGAGGGGTCACTTAGGCTACGACATGCCCTAGGGGATAGCCACACAAAGCCCAAGGGACAGATTCAGCCAGCACAAGGAATTGGGGACAAACCCTTGTTTGTCAAACCCTAAATAAGAAAAGAGGCATGTTCCCACCTCTCCCTTCCTTGTGCGCCAAGTTGAGGAGTTGGGGAAGGACTCGGCTAGGGGTGGGAACCCTGGCCGCAACCCCCTCTATATAAAGAGGGGTGGGGTGCACCCCTCCTATCTCACCCAAAACCCTAGCCGCCGGTGCCTCCCCTCTCTCCTCCACACCCTGCTCTGGCTTAGGCGAAGCCCTGCAGAAACTTATCTCCTCCTCCACCACCACACCGTCATGCTATTGGGATTCCGAGGAGATCTACAACCTCCGCCGCCCTGCTGGAACAAGGGAGAGGAAGGTCTTCATCGACTACCATACGTGTGATGGAATGTGGAAGCGCTGCCGGAACACGGCGTTGGAAGGATCGTCTACACGATCTTGAGACCAATAAGTGATCGACCACATCAACCATGAGAATCCGATCTCGTTAAACTCTTTGGTTCTACGAGGGTTAGTTCTCTATAATCTCGTGGCACCGATCTCGTAGATTCGATCTTGGCTTTGTCATAGATTAGATCTTGGTTTTGTGTGTTCATGCGATAGAATTTTTTTATTTTTCATGCTATGAACCCTACACTAAGAGATAATGGAAACAATCTCAATTTAACAACATTTGGATCTACATCCTTCATACGCATCATGTCGCAAATTTTAGGAAAAGTATTTAAGTGCAAACCTGAATCCTCAGAGGATGAGCTCCCAAATTGGTTTTGTTGAACCAAGCTTAAAAGGTTGGGCTTAATTTCATAAGTTTCCGCATCAACGGCGAGCTGAGTGATAGGTGCACGAATAAAGTCATCAGTGGGAGTAGCATACTCCCCAAGTCTATTTTGACCATTGGCTCTTATATTTTTGGTAATTTTTACGTAATGAAAACAAATAACAAGTAACTATTTTTTTGGGGTTTCAAATAGATAACAATAAAGTAAACTAATAACAAAAAAATACAAACTAATAATAAAACTGAAAACAAGGTCTCTAGTGACCTCACCAAGATTGCGAAATTTCTTCCCCGACAATGGCGCCAGAAAAAGGGTTGATACCTTCGATCCAGATTCACGGATGTAGTATAATAGCCTTTTCCCAAGAAGACCTAGGTTTAATCAAACCTTGGAAAGCAATGCTAGAAGGAAATAAATAAGGACAAGTCTACAAGACTTTGTTTCTTTGTTTTACCTTAGTTTATCAGACCGATCTATTTTACTTTTTATAGTGGGTTGAATCAATGGATGGAGATAGGCCAGGATTGAAGATCCACCTGCAGCTGCACATCATATAGGATAAAATATAATAATAAGCATAGTCATGTGTAATATTTGAACGGAGATAATCTCTTGTGGGCAATACATCCTAATATACTAAAGCCCCAGCGGGCATTACAATAGCCTTTTAATCCAACCGAGTGCACACCAAAGCCACGGGTTACAAACGATTATTAAGTGAAGAACACAGATTAAAGCATTAAGTGGTGATGTTGTTGTGATCCCGAATGGGTAGCTAAGCGAAGATCGTACTATCCTTTCTGTCACTTAGGTTTCTATGAGATCACTGCTAGCCAAGTATCTCACCTCAAGCCTTTAT
Organism: Avena atlantica; assembly: GCA_910589765.1. NCBI lineage: Eukaryota > Viridiplantae > Streptophyta > Magnoliopsida > Poales > Poaceae > Avena > Avena atlantica. Next base: position 376,103,995 of record OU342738.1, read on the forward strand.
CAATCTATGGGATCTTGGGTACCTACAAGTCCACAGATCGAGACAAGAGACAAAGAAACAAAAGATACAAATCTCAATTACAAACAAAATACAATACTCCATGATTATATGCACATAGTTGCTGCGAGGTTTCTCCCCAACCCGCAGCCTGTGAGGACTACTTACTCATAACAAATAGATCAAGGATAGAAAACATTGTGCAAAATACTTAGATTGAAATCGAATATTCTTACAATGGTCGCCAGATCACAAGTACATCTAAAGTAAAAAGTAATGGCTATGGCTAGTGGAGGGATGGATGGCGGAGTGGATGAATAATGGACGAACAATGGCGTGGATCTCCTTTGATGGTGTTGTGATAAAATATGAGAATGGCGGCCCTCTCGGCGGCGGCTGGAGCCTCAAATTATATATGCGTCTTCACAAATGTTCTAGGGTTTGACGAGATGAAACCGTTGACACCCCGTATGGGCGGGCCGTACGGGAGGACCCTGCCCGTACCGTAGGTCGTTACGCGTACTGACGCCTGGAATTTGCTTCCCAATTACTTGGCCGTGTGGACTTTCTCAAATTCCTTCATTATTGCTCCTGATTTCGCATTAAAACCCATGATTTCCTACACACCACACAATTCAAAGCAAGGTTTTGCACATATTTGCAATTGTCAGTCATTAGTGGCAAGGATTGAGAGTTTCTTGTCAAATTCTTGACTAAAAACAATATTTAAACACAAAGAAAGATGGCAATTTTCAGAGCCATCACTATCTCATCCAAATCTCCACCCTTATCCTTGACATAATACATCTTATCATTCATGCTATAACCCTGGGTCTCAATACTGCTAACATATTGAAGTATGTAATGTTAGATCTACCAAATCTTCATTCAATATTTTCAATGCCATCAAAATGGAATCTCATCTCCCAAATCTCATAATCCAAACTACAATGAATTACATAAATGTTTAATTAAGCTAAACTAGAACATTTGCAAAAACCTAGATAAGAAATCTAAATTGGTAGTGTGCACAAATTAATTTGGCTCAGCCAGACAGAGAAGTTACTGGAGTCCTCCAAGACATGTGTTGTACCGATGTATACTTTCTGCCGGGAAGAGAGACTACGTAGCCATGGTGGGGTTCGAGGTCCTGCAGTAGTCGTCTTCATCCGCAGGATTCTTGTCCACCACGCCAGCACAACCGCCCCAGGACCCCATTAAGCTTGGCTCACGGATTCCGCCGCTCCTCTGCACTACACCATTGCCGCCAGTTTCCATGATGAGGAGAGACGTGAGGAAGAGTGAGATGGGATACTAAGACTGGCCCATTAACCCTAAAGAACCGGGTGCGACTCAGACCGATCAAGACATCCGTTAATAGCTAGCGGCCCCTGACTATTACACCCCCACTATGTTAATCTAACATTAGGATCCACCGGTCAAACTCGTTTTTAGCACGGGTAAAACGAACGATTAGTGTACTTGCAACGGTGTGGTTGAATGCTGGTGGTTTTTTGATAAAATATCATGACATGGTGGTTTTTTGAAATCCTAGCCCCAATTGTGGTGGCTTTTTGCAATTTTCTCATGATAGAACCATGCCATTCCAGATACTTGGCACATTATAGCAGGCCCATGACACAAAATCCGCGCAACACCATATTGCACATTTTGAGAGAAGTTATTGCATGCCTAGGATGACACCTTCATCCTAATTCTATTGAAAGGTGTCACATGTTGCAAGGTTCCTTCAAAGTGTGATCACATGCGCGTGTCTGACGGCCATCCTCTTGCATCTCGTTCCCTGCTGTTGTCGCCGGTGATGCAGCTGGAAGGATATGTACTCCCACCTCACACTGGATATGGTGAACATCCATGTCCACCATATATAGCTTCAACCTCCATTCCTGATACGCTCTTCTGCATGTACCACATCTTTGCTCTTAGAATCGCCCAACCCACATTCGCATTTGTTATGGTATGACACGAAGATGTTCTTTGTGTTTCACCACCAAGAACGAATTTTCATCTCGTGTAGTTCTCGTGGTTACATTACTTAGTTAGTTCCCCCTTGCGTATAACACCAGTGAGCAACCGTGATCGGTGTTGGAGATATGCCCTAGAGGCAATAATAAAAGTGGTTATTATTATATCTTTGTGTTTATGATAAATGTTTACATTCATTCTATAATAGTATTAAACCGAAAACATTAATACTTGTGTGATTTGTAAACTAAATAAGAGTCCCTAGTAAAGCCTCTTTGTAATACTAGCTTGTTGGTTAATAGATGATCGTGGTTTCCCGATCATGAACATTGAGATGTTGTTAACAATAAGATCATATTATTAGGAGAAGGGTATGATGGACATACTCCTATAGATAAGCGTAGCATTAAGATCAAGTCATTTCAATAGTTTGTTTGCTATAAGCTTTCTGATACATAGTAACCTAATTCCTTCGACCATGAGATCATGCTAATCACCATCACCGGAAGGATACTTTGATAACATCAAACAACACACCGTAACTGGGTGGCTATAAAGGTGGCATTGAGTGTTCGGAAAGTATGGGTTGAGGCACATGGATCAAGAGTGGGATTTGTCCATCCATATGACGGATAGATATACTCTAGGCCCTCTCGGTGGAATGTCATCCGATTAGCTTGCAATCATGTGACTGGCTCACAAGGGATAACATATCACGGGAACAAGAAAAGAGTACTTATCGGTAACGAGGTTGAACTAGGTATGCAGAGATACCGACGATCAAAACCCCGGGTAAGTAAACTATCGTGAGACAAAGGGAAATTGGTATCATATGTAAGTGGTTCATTCGATCGCAAAGTAATCGTAGAAATATGTGGGAGCCATATGAATTTACCGATTCCTCTATTTGTTATTGATCGGAGGAAGTGTCTCAGTCATGTCCGCATAATTCACGAACCGTAGGGAGACACACTTAGGCCTTGTTTTGTAGCAGTGGATTGAACAGGAATTTTGGGTATAAACCCCACAAGGTTTGGGTGAAAACACCGGCCACACCCAATCCACTAGATTCCACTCTAATGCACTTCCACTTCAATACTCTACTACAAGTTATCTGTTTTGCACACAGGGTTTATTTCATGACAAAAATTCACAGGAATTGCATGGATTGCTGTTTAGCTAAAATAGTACCATGTTGAATATTTACCAGAATAAAAGTGCATTTTTTACAGCAACAATAATACCAGGTTGCAAGTGAAGCTGATAATAAAATCATCACGAAATTCTATGTGGAAAAAGTACCAGATTACAACGAACTGAGTAAGAGACAAAGTCTTAAATTTTATAATAAGTTAGACATGAAAAGATTCCATGTAATATCCATCTATCCATTGTTAATTGTGTGAACTCAGCATCTAGGAGTGTCTTCAGAAACAATTTGAAACCATCAGTGTCAGGTTCTAATTGTTCCCTCTTCAGATATGAACATGCTTTTCCAACCTCTGACCTCAAACCTTTGCTAGTAATAAGATCAACATACCAGAACAATCTGGTCTTGTACCAGTGCTCCTTTCGAACCTCCTCAAAGACCTAGCAGAGATGAGAAAATTAAGAGGCATCTTAGTGTGCATTTCTTAGTTCCTAGTCAAGAAGTGCTTGCTTGCTAGAATCACATATTAATTTAAAATTTCTACATGCTGACAAGAATAATATAGGAAAAAACTTTAATCAATGCAGAGTAAATTGCCATTTAAATGCCCAAAAAGAAGACATTTACAAACATATAAGGATTAAAGAGCAACATCAAGAGACTAGAACTAGGCAACCCCGTGTACTGCCAATGGATTGTCACTATTCAAACAAATTTTACTCATACACCACTCTTCATTTATATTAAAAGAACTTGCTATTCATGATTCTTCTTGCAGATTATAAGGAAAGATACCCACAATGAAATAACATTTGTTTGGATAAAAGTAGGAAGAGCTATGACTCATCCCCACCCAGCTCTGTTGAACTTCCTATTTTGAGGATGTACTTCCTAAATTCAAATTGCTTTACTTGTTCTGTTGAACTTATCTATTTTCGACATGATTCTGGACTACATGTCGACAAGTCTTGCAGTTGTCGAGACTTGTCACGACTTTGCCTGCTTGTCACATGGCAAGCAAGGCAGCAACCAGCCAGCACAGACCACAGGAACACGTTAGGAAACACATGGATTCTCTTTCACTTTCAGCCACACAGCTCTTCCCAACTTTACTACCCCACGAACCATCACAACATATTATTCATCTCAGAGATCGCACCAAATGGCTAGAATGCTATAACAGGCAACACTAGTGGGCAGTGCACAAGGGCATGCAAACAAGCCAAATTAGAATGTCCAGGATAAGTAACCTGGAGAGTATCACGAAACAAACTGTATCATTCAGTAGAGTTTATACATAAGGATTAGTTCATGTGAGAAGTAACCATCAACAAGCACAACCTACAAGAGCAAGTGACACATGAACTTTTCAATCTCGAGTCATCACAATCACACCAAAGGGCTTGATGGCAAGAAAGCTCTAACCAGACAACACAATTGAGCAACAGTTCACAAGGGCAAGCAGACAAAATGAAGTTCTTGAATTGAAATTAAAAAAAAGCATCCTACAGAATTCATGATCCACAACAGAGGGAAATCAAAGGACTAGCCTATGAGGTAAAAGATCTCAGCAAGCATCAGTACATCGCCAACTTCTCTATTTGATGGAAGCAGGTTTCACTAGTGTGTCTATCGCGTTGATGCCTCTATTTCTATCACCCAAGCACACACACACACTGACCATCCTTGCTTGTTCCATCTAGCAAGAGACCAAGAGCTAGCTAGCTAACTGCTAGTGCAGCTGAACACAGAAACAACAACAAAGAACTACTACACGCCAACGAGAAGTTACAGGCCAAGAAATTAAGAAGCCATTCATGCAGCAAGAAGAATGGAACACCAAGCTAAGGTCCATGCGGTGCATCTTCTACACCACGAGGACACAGTAACACCGACCCATAGGATTTGTCATACGAGTCAAGTCAGGAGCCGCTACCATACACTTGTACTGAAGAACCCTAGGTCAAGAATCAGATCTACAGAGAAATCAAATTAGGTCTTCATCTGGCACTAGATGGGAGAGGAGGGGACGGAGTGGATGGTACTCACAGGAGAAAAATCCAGGCCTGCAGTGGAAGACGTACGACAGAGGGATCTCGGCGATGGTGGCGTCGGAGGTATAGGAACGGATGGAGCGGCGGAGGGATCTCGGAGTTAGCTGCAGGGTGGAAAGAAGGCGGCGTTAGAGCTCCGGAATTCCTAGCTTCAAGATGGCGGAGCGGCCGACGTCGTCGGCACCGTTGGTCGCCGCCACCGCGAGAGAGGTCAGTCGTCAATGACTCGCTGCAGTGCGTGCGCCGCCACCAGCCAAAAAGAAACGCGAGGGGTAGCAAGATTTTCGGTTCCACCCCAATCCCCGCGTGTTTCCTAGGGTCGTTGGGGCTGAGCCCGGCCGGAACCGGTCGACCCACCCGTACAAAACGGTCTAGAGTTGTTTCGAGTGGATTAAAACTGGGTCGGGATTAGACCCGCAAAACCCGGCCGATCCACTCCTATAAAACAAGGCCTTAAGGATTCGATGTTGTTTAGTAGATATGGAATGTTAGTAGGGATACCGAATGTTGTTCGGAGTCTCGAATGGGATCCGGGATATCACGAGGAGATCCGGAATGGTCCGGAGAATAAGATTCATATAAGGAAAGTCCTATTTCGGAGTTTAGGAAAGTTTCCGATGTTTTCATCAGAGAGGTTCTAGAAGGGTCTAGAAGGTTCACCGGTCCGGAAGGAGAATGGTCCATGAATGTGTCATGGGTAAAGTGGATTGATTGGATCATATCCTAGGTCACTTGGTGTGTGCATTAGCAAGAGAGAATTAAAGCTCTAAATTGAAAGTCAAACAGGAGAAGAAACAAGTCCTTCTCTTAATCCAACTTGGGTTTGGGTTTGGATTCAAACCCACACCTCCCAAGGCTGCCCCCTCTCATAAATAGAGGGGGAGGGCTGCCCCAAAGCACACAAGCCCTAGCCCCTCTCCCCGCACACGAGCCGCCGCCGCCGCCGCCTCCCCGCGCCACCGCGTCGCCGTCGGTCCATCGCCGCCGCCCTAGCCGCCGCCAACACCTCCTCCTCCTCCCGGTCGTCTAAACCCTAGATCTCCGGGAAACCCTAATCCACCATAACTCGCACCGGCTTAGGCAAAGCCCTGCGGGATCTTCCCTCTACTTCCGACACCACGCCGTCGTGCTGCCGGAATCACGAGGGGAGAACTACAACCTCCGTTGCCTACTGGAACAAGGGAGAGGAAGGTCTTCATCGAGTACCGAACGTGTGACCGACTGCGGAAGCGCTGTCGGAACGTAGCGCCGGAAGGATCGTCTACGCGATCTTGAGATCGGCAAGTGTACGATTATATCACCCACGAGAATCTGCTCTCGTTAACCGCTTTGGAATCTTCGAGGGTGAGTGCTTTTATCGACTCGTTGCTACAATCTAGTAGATAGATCTTGGCTTGTTTGTGTGCATGCGGTAGAATTTTTTTGTTTTCCATGCTACGAACCCCTACAATCAGTTTTTAAAGAAAAATGTTAATTAAAGTAATTTGATAGCCATTTTGATTATTCAGTCCTTTGGAATTTTAGCGATTTTTTATTCCTGTCATGTTTTCTCACTAACTATAGCAAACTTAAGGGAACACCTTTTTCATTGATTTTAATGCTTTGTTCAGGTCATAATTCTTCTTCTGTCCTCAACTCAATCAAAATGTTTATGAACGCAGGCTGTCACAAGCTCACATGAAAAAATGAAAAGAAAGGAACACTCACTGAATTCTCAATTGAGAATGTATGTTTAAATAATCTATCTGGATTGTTATCCTTTTTTGTGAGGTAAAAGTGCTTTCCCATGTAAGAAAATCGCTTTGGCCAACTACATGCTCATCAACAAGTACACATGTACCCTTTGCTGAATACATCTTCTCAATAATCATCAACGAAAATGGTTAGTATCTTGCCAACCAAGCGTAGCAGTTGCATATCTACTATATTTATTTTTTCATTTGAGATCGGGAAATAAGATTATGGCTTTACAAATTACGAGTTTGTATATGCTACATAATTCTGCATGACATTTACAGGGAGCGTGTGAACAAATTAGTGTTCATTTTTTTGGCTGGGATGCAACTAGTGGGGCTTACTAAGGTTGTTTTCGCCCATATATGTGATTAAATTTGGCCTTACTCTTAATAGTTTCCAATAAAATGAATAACTCTAACACATATTTTGCATCTCTTAATATGTCACACAAATGTCCCACAGAGCTCAGTTCATCGGGGACCCACCATGCTCCTTCAAGAAAGTTGTTTGGAAAACCTAGGCATCACCTAAATGTTGCTTCTTTGCGCGGCTTGCAGTCCAAAACAGACTGTGGAGTTCAGACCGTGTCGCCAAAAGAGGTTGGGATCATCAACCGGTATGTCCACTATGCAAATGCTTGCCTGAGACAGCTAGACATTCGAATGCCGCTTCTCCAGGCGAATATGGCAATCAGCTGCCGCATGGCTTTCTTGTCCATATTTGGTGCAAGATCTAGGGTCGAACCGAGACACTGTTCTCCAATACTGGCTTGCCATTTCCAAGGCCCCGACAGACATTCCCGCTGGACTTAGATCGGCTATAACTCTCATTTCTTAGGAAACCTGGAAGAAAAGAAATGCGTGGGTTTTTGACAAAAAGTCAGCGATACCTTCGGCCTTAATGCAGAAAATTAAAGACGAGAGCAAGAACTGGATCATGGCAGGAGCAAAACACCTAGCGGAGATTACCTCCTAAGGCTTTTCTTTCTTTTGTGCTCTTTTTCTTTTGGCCTAGGCCACTCTATGTTTGTTTCTCCTTTATCAATATAAAAGGCAAAGTTTTTGCCTCGTTTAAAAAAATATATACAAATGACCATATTTTCATATAGTATTATTCATGATTTTGCATTTATGAAAATCATCTCAAATGCCCGTTGCAATGCCCGAGGAATCAACTAGTTACCGACGTGCAGGGTTTCAATTGAAGCGTGAACTATGTCCGTTGAAAACAAGATGAGTTCATTTCTGGGTGTCTTTCGTTTATTAAGGTCGGCTTTCTGTCTGACACTTTGACCATATCTGAATGTACATCGATCTTGCTATCGTATCGTGGTGCATAGTTTAAATAGAGTAATTTAGGCCAGCCTGATTTCTTAACTAGTTACGATTGTTTTTTGTGAGTCCATTTTGCCGGTAGTTTTTTTTCAAAGTACTGTTTTAGCCGACAGTTATTTTCTCTGAAACATCACCCTCTTAGGGGTATGTGCTTTCAGAAGGAAAAACTCGATACAGGTTCTTGATCAATATTGTGCCAATTCGGAACAGTTGGTTAGTGAGGAAAAGTGTAGTATTTACTTCAGCCCCAATGTGGATGTTCAGGAAAAAGTAAACATACGTACTGAGCTTAACATTATGACTGAAGCAATATCGGATAAATATTTGGGACTCCCTTCAATGGTGGGTGTGGATATGAGTGATAGCTTTATCTATCTTTTAGAAAGTATTATTGCATGTTTGGCTGGGTGGAAGGACAAAATGATGTCAATGGGGGCAAAAGAAATACTCTTGAAGGGAATTATTCAATCCATCCCTGTTTTTGCGATGGCGGTTTTCAAGATTTCAAAGGGTATTTATAAAGAGATTACAGATGCAATGGTTGCCTTCTGGTGGGGTGATACAGAGGAGAAAAAGAGGATCCACTGGTGTGCATGATGGATAATGTGTATTCCTAAGAAAATTGGAGGCATGGGCTTTAGAGATTTACATGCTTTTAACTTAGCTATTTTAGCTAAGCAAACTTGGAGGCTGCTCATTAGCCCAAACACCCTTTGTGCAAGAGTTCTACATGCCAAATATTACCCGGATGGTAATTTACTAAATGCGGGGCCAAAGAAAGGGTCTTCATTTACGTGGCAAAGTGTTGTGGAGGGTATCAAAACTTTTAAACGAGGACACATTTGAAGAGTAGGAAATAGCAGGAGTATAAACATCTGGAAGGATCATTGGGTTCCGAGTAGTCCTTCAAGGAAGATTGATACACCAAGGGGACAAGTTGTGTATACAAATATAGATGAGCTTATAGATCTGGGTACTGGCCAATGGGATGAGATCCTCCTCAGAGATATTTTCAACTCCATTGAGGTGTTAACCTTGAGGATGATTTTTTGGCATGGCATAAAACTAAATCATATACCTTCTCGGTTTGGTCGGCATACTATACAGAATGGGAGCACCAGTTTGGAAACAGATTTGGATGTCGAGATGGACAAGGAACATCTTTCGTAAACCCTGTATGGGACAAACTTTGGAGCCTGAACATTCCAGCAAAAGTTAAAATCTTTGCTTGGCGAGCTTTACATGGTTTGATCCCTGGTATAGGGGTTCTTGCGAATCGGCATATTAAGGTCTCGGCACAATGTCCCATCTGTCAACAAGGTCCCGAGGATATTAAGCACTTGGTTTTTACTTGTAAGAGAGCAAAGGAAGTATGGAGTGCTCTTGGACTTGAGGAAGTGATCAACCGAGCCGTATCCATAGACAGATCGGGATCTGTGATTATAGAGGAAATCTTGAGAGATCCTAAGGAGAAAACACCGGTTTTGGGACAGTTGGGGCTCCAGGAAACAGTGCTTGTTGCGGCTTGGTATATATGGTGGCAGAGGCGAGAAATAGTGAAGGGGGAACGAGTAGCGTCGGTTGAAACGTTTGCTTTTTCAATACAGGCCTTGACATCAAATTTTGGTGTTGGAAAGACTAAAGCTACTCCTCGGATAGGGCTATGGAAAAAACCTCAGGCTAGATAGTACAAAATAAATGTTGACGCTGCTTTCTTCCCAAATGGAGCGGGTGCAGCCGCAGCAATAATCCGTAATAGTATGGGAGAAGCGGTTGCTGGATGTGTTTGGAAACTGAAAAATGTTCTTGATGCAGCATCAGCAGAAGCTTTGGCTCTTAGGCATGGCCTAAATCTACTTGAGGAAGTCGGATGTTCTCCTACCACCGTTGAATCGGACAACCTAGAGCTTGTCAACGCTTGCAATGGAGTTAGTGATATATGGAGCCCTTACACAGCTATCTTAGCTGACTGTTTTCAATTAGCTCAACACATTGGTGGTATCTCTTTTCAGCATTGCTTCCGAGAAGCAAACAAGATGGCGCATAACCTTGCTAGATCTAGTTTTGATTCAAATAGTTTTATCAAGTGGAAGGGTGTTCCTCCACAATCTGTTTTAGTTGATGTATTGAACGATGTAATTTTGTTGGATGCTTAATAAAATGCCCCTTGAGTTAAAAAAAAAAAACTGGGTACAGGTTCTGCAAGAAATACATACTGTACATCGTAAACAAGAGCACAAAATCACTTGAATTTTTTTTTTTGCGAAGAGCAAGAAAGGAAAACAAAAATGTGACAGGTAGCAATACAGCACTACTGATCACAATGACGACTGAGCTTCTCCGTGTCTCCTCTTGAGAGAGCGTTTATCTTCAGTATCGACGCCGGAGAACTTCCGGCCGTCACGGTCTTGTTTGACGTACGCTGCTGTGGTCACGGTGGAAGAGCCGGTGGAGACGTCGGACGAGCCGTCGGCAGGAGGCATCGTCCAGCGGGAACTTGCCATTGTAGACAACCCGCAGGTACCCGCCCTCGTTGGCGGAAACGGCGACGGCGCTGAGCCACAGGACGAGGACCTGCCCCGTGGACGAGGACCTGCCCCTCTTGATGGACTCCAACGAGCGGCGTGGCACTGCCAGGGCGACGGCGCTGAGCCACAGGACGGTTTCTTGCTGACCGCTCCGGCTGGTGCCGTTTGCGCGTCGTGGCGCGAACGGGAGACAAAGAGCGCCCCGTCGGCACGCCGCGAAAATGGTGCTACTGCTGCGTCTTAGCTGAGACGGGATGTAGAGGACGCCAATGCGTGAACTGTCGGCGTCTGCGTGCGCTTCCGGAAGGCATCGTCGCCAGCGTCTCGGTGTCGCTCCGGTGACCCCGTGGTCAAGAGGCACCGCGGCGTCGGCCGGGGATGGTTCTTGTCGACCCCTCCGGCCGGCAAGACGGCGACCCTCCTCCGGTTCTCTAGCTAGCCCACGGCGGAGTCTGCGCACGGTGGCGCACGGCACTGTTATCGTTCCCATGGTGGTTCCTTGATCCTTCGCTCCAGTCAATACGATTATACGAAGGACAAGTGTGTCGACGAGTTTATGGCCAGTCAACGGCTCGAAGTGTTATAGGCGGTGGAATTCTCCTATCCTACCTCGTGTCGGATTCTAGCCTGATGCCATGGATGCTTTTCAACCGCGCGAGCTAATCATGCTTCACTGCTTGGTTTCTACGCTTCCTGCTCCCGACTCCGACTCCGACTCTCACCATGCCTTCGCTCGATCGATATAGCAGCCCGGCTGGCCCTCAGTTCCGCACAATCCATCCACTCCTCTTCCAGTTCGCCAAATCCATCGCCATGCCTGCGCTCATATCTAAGCGCCCGTCTGCCGCCCTGGCTGGGATCCACCGCGAGCTCGATCGGCGCCGGAAGCTGGCCGCCGTGGCGAAGGGACGGATCGTGAAGAAATCGTCTGCTCCGCCGATGATCTCCACCGGAGCAACAGCAGCAATCATGCAGAAGATGGCCACGCCGATCCCGCGCAGGCCAGCCGGAGCGGCCATGAAGAAGCCGTCCATGCCGAGGCCCCGCGCGCCTGCCATCGCCTACGTGCCGCTGGAAGAAGCTCCAAGGAGGTGCACTGCCCCAAAGGGCCGACCCACCCCGTTCGGCATCGGCATGAACGCCAACACGGGAATCAAGAAGTCACCCGCGCTGATCCCGCACGAGCAGGCCGGAGCGGCCATCAAGAACTCGTTCCTGCCCATGCCGCACAAGCCTGCCGATGCGCCGACCAAGAAGTGCTCAACGCCGATATTGCGAGCGACGCCACAGCTTGTCACGTCGGTGCCCGCCTCTGAGCCTATCCAGACAGGAACAAAGGTGTGCGTCCGGACGGTGATGGGGACGATGCCCTCGGGTCTGCGCCTCTTTATCTGGCTCAGCGCCGTCGTCGTCTCCGACACGGAGGAAGGCTACTTCGACGTCATGTACGACGGCGACTTCCCACGCGACAACCCCTTCCGCGACGTGCGTGTCGCCAGGGATCAGGTGAAGAAGATGCCGTCGTCGCGCCATTGATCAGAAGGCAGCTGTCGCCGACTCGTCGGAAGCCAAAGGTCCCCGCTGATACTGGAGTGGAGTAGACCAAGCAGTCCAAAAGGACGATGTATGTAGAGATGTGACGATGTCGAAGGCATTGGGAGGTAGCTAGGATAGCTGTTATGTTCTATGTACTTGTAGTTCTTGATTCTTGGCATCAGAAGAGTACCTAATGTATGAATTCTGTTGATTATCGAATAGATGAATTTTTGGAATATTGCTTCCACCGTGTTGTGAATTGTTGTTCAAGATGATCTAAAATTGCTATCTTCTCTATTATGCTACAGCCTACTTAAAGTATAGCAGTTAATTTTTGTTACCATTAATCTCGGTTGTCAGTCCTGAAGAACATGATCAAGAATTGGCAGGCAAAGAAAGAAATGTTTCATGGCCTCCTTATCTTATAGAACCATATTGCAACTCTTGACATTTTTTGCTGGCTGTGGCCTATGGATGTTTTTCAGAAGGATTGCAGCAAGCTGATATTTATGTTCTCATTGTTAAATTATGCTGGTGTATCTTTTAAAGAATGGCAATTGAATATGAGGAACCAGGTGGTAGAAAATTATGTGAATATTTTCCGGACTGTTAATCATGGAAAAAAGAACACATTTTCTTTTTGCAAGGTAGAAAGAACTAACATGATCAAGTATGTTTGATGCAGACATGGCCTTATAGAACTAATCTGGTTAACTCTTGGTCTCCTAGTTACAACATGGCTCTTAACATAATTTTGGTTGCCAGAAATATTGTACTGTATGAGGTGTCAGATTTAGCATATAGTGTTTTCAAACTGCAAATGCTAGACTTAAATTTCTTACCATGAACTTAGTGGAGCATATCAGATATCAATGGAAACATGGTGAATGCAGTTGCTGAGTAGAGTATATTAACATTACATTCTCATCTGGTTGGTCATGCCAGTCACAGCAATGTGTTTGCATCTTATGAGATTTATCTCATTCGTCTCCTTGGATGACTGATCGTGCTCTCTCATCTTCTTCTGGAACCAAGAGACAGGTTCACCTCCGTACTGTATCAAAAAGAGGGAATTTGAAAAGAAAAGAAAAGAAAAGAAAAGAAGAATGACATTGCAGTAAGAGTTATCTCAAGTATCAAGTATCAGTTTACTTGCATCATTTTCCACTTTTTACGAATTCCCAATTGTATTTGTGACAGTTATTGCACGTAAAGGTACCACAGCAGCAGTGACTTTGCCAACTGCATAGTATTTGCCATCAGGAAGTGTTATTTTCAACTCAGGGGCTAGCAAAGAGATGCATCGGTTCTGGCCAGTCAGAAAGAGTTTTACCAGGAGCAGTGACCGAATAAGAGTCCTATTCCTGGAATTTGCAACATTAAATTCCAAACAGAAACTAACCAACGAGATAAACAACTGTATAAATACAAACCCAAAGTGCTACCATAGGTATATCCCATCTCCATATGGATCTTTTTTCCACTGTTAACCATATGTGTTCTTTCTACCTTGCAAAAAGAAAATGCTAGTTCTTTTTTCCATGATTAACAGTCCGGAAAATATTCATGATTGCTGAACAGAGCAGCCTTTGACACACCATACAATAAAACCAGTTACCAACCAATCATTTTAATACAACAAAATAGTCTGAATCCTTTCATTAGTACAACACCCTTAATAGTCTGAATCTGAATACATAAAACACCTTACTAAGTTAAGCTGTAGTAGAAATAAAGATCTAGCATGGCAACTGACAACCGCTTTAGCTAAAAAACATGCGCCATGAGTCACGGCTATCCTCTACAGGTTATCTATCGAGCCACGGCTATCCTCCGCTCATGGAAGATTCTCCAACGTTTCGAGTTCCGCGACTTATTTATGGAGGGATGTAGGCGATTGGAGGACACGGCGAGGGATATTTTTTCCCAACATGGATGGCCACGTGATTTGAGGATTGATCTGTCTTAGATTTTAGTCATTTATTTTCATAGTGCCTTTGTGTAATATTTGTATACTTTTTTCCTTAGCTCTGTCGGTTGTGTGGCTGTGTGCATCTTGGTTATGCAGAGGCCGGGTGTAAACATTATCTTTAATAAATATGCCCTTTTCCAAAAAAAAAAAAATGAGTCCATGGCTTGGCATTATGTGCCAGCAAGCCTTGCGCTTGACTATCCGCAGCTGTTTTTTGCGGGCGACGGTATAGATCTTGATGAGCTGCAGTTTTCTTTGAACCCAAGGGCCATCAAGTGTATGAACTTCTGCCTATGGCCATCATTGACGTCCTCCATCAGTACAGTCCAGGCAATGCAGAACCTGCCGTCCCCAAGGTAGACTGGGCTGCCCTCTGGCATGAGGCCGCAGAGGTGGCCGTTCTTGCGGGCCCACCGGTGAAACGTGTCCTCCCATCTGTACCGGACGGCCGGCGGGAACTGCCTGACGTCGACGGCGAGGAGGTAGCGGCCCTTGGAGCCGACAGTGAAAGGTTCCAAAAAGAGGTCCTCTCCTGTCCACGCCAACCGAGAAGCGAGCTCGCCATCGGGTGTCTCAGCGAGAGCAGACACCAAGGCCGGCCGGAGGTGTCTGAAACTCTGAACAAGGGAGCGACGGCCACATTGACGAGGGATAACATTTTTTAGTTTTTTCTAGGGATGAGGGCGTACAACTTCAGTTTTTTTTGCCTAACAAAGACCGACCAGTTTCGGTTCCAAATTACAGTACTTGTACTCCTCCTACAATCTTGGGGTGATGTTTATAAATGCCCTAGTAGGTGTCTATACTTGCCCGTTTCCAAAACATGGATGTTTGATGGTTCGGAAAAAAAAAGTCAGTTTAGTCTATATCGCGGACGTGCGTTTTGGTCATAATTTGCAAATCGTGAATTTCGGATCATGAAGTTGCCACGCGTGCATTCCGGTCAAACCGTGACGGTACCATCAAAATAGCCGTTAATACAGCACGTGTCGGCATCTCTGGCTGTAATGTTGTGGGAAACCCTTAATTTTTTAATGCTAGATTAAATTCAATCATGTAATGGATATTTGGAGCAAGTTTAAATTCAGTTATGTGAAAAAAAAACCTTCGCCGCCTCCCCGTTGCCTCCCCAGCGAGGCGACTGAGCGGCCGCCTTCTCTTGCCGTGTGCAGCTCCTCTTGTCCTCCTCCTACCCTGCTGCTGCCGCCAGCGGGCGCCGCGCTAGGGCCGGCGGTGGTGGCCCCCTCTTCTACCCGCGCTAGGGCGTCCTGCTGGGAGGGGCGCGGCGGCGGCGGAGCTCCTAGGCCGGCGGTGGTTCCTATGCCTGCGGATAGAGGCGGGGCGAGTGGCGCGGCCATTTGGCGGCGTAGGTGGCGTGGTGCAGCGCCGACGGTGCCCTAGGCCCAGATTTGGGCCCTTTGGGGCCCGGTTTGGGTCAGGGCGGGTCTGGTCAGGCTTGGCCTCGTTGTTTTTGGGTGGTCTGTTGAGCGGCACGTGGTGAGGGTGATGGTGAGGAGGTCGCGCTTGCTACAGCATGGTGGCGGGAGCTTCACGGGCCCGTCTGGGTCCGGTCGGGTCTCTGGCGCCAAACAAGAGGCTAGCAGTGGCGTGGCCTAGTGCTGCAGCGTAGCGGCGTGGACTTTACGTGCCCTGGCGGGTACGGCTGGACCTTCTCGGCCTGGTGTGTTCCTGCTGCCATGTCCGGTCGACATCCGCCGATGGCGGTGGAGGACGACCTTCGGGTGGCTTGCCACTGCCGCCTCCCGGCCCCAATTTGGCCAGGTGTTCTCTTGTCATTGTGTGTGGCCGGCTACCGCATATGGCGCTGGAGGCTGTTCCCTCCTGCGCGGCTAAGGAACAATCTTCCCGTATCCACGGTTGTTTCGCGGACTGACCGGTCTCGCAACGTTTGCCATGGTGAGACGACAATAGTGCATTCAAGACCGTCTTCGCGTATGTTGGTGGACGACAAGTTTGGTGGAGTGCTAGGATTGGACGTATCCTCTCATCTGTACCGGACGGCCGGCGGGGACTGCCTGACCTCGACGGCGAGGAGGTAGCGGCCCTTGGAGCCGACAGTGAAAGGTTTGGTCCTCCATCACCACAATGAGACGTTTCCGCTGTTGTTTTAGCCAGCCAGGCAAGGACGGGTCCTCCTGGTCCTAATTAAGGCGATTCCTCTCCGACTCGACCTCGCTGCAAATTTCCTCCTTTCTCGACTTGCGAGCGGGGCGGACAGACCAAATCCAGAAAGAGGTCCTCTCCCGTCCACGCCAACCGAGAAGCGAGCTGCCGAGGGCCATCAGGTGTCTCACACGAAGGCCGGCCGGCGGTGTCTGAAACTCTGAACGAGGGAGCGACAGCCACATTGACGAGGGCTAACATTTTTTAGTTTTTTTATTATACTCGCTCCGACCCATATTAATTGATTTATTAAATTTTGGACGAATCTAGACACTATTTAATATATATGTTTATCCAAAATTTGATAAATCAGAGTCAATTAATATGGGCCGGAGGGAGTAGGAACGAGGGCTTCCATTTTGTTTCAGTGTAACTTCAGTTTTTTTGCCTAATAACATCGTAAATTCTAACTATATGTCGACCTAGCTATAAGTTACAGCAAGGTCCCGTGTCGGAACCATACGATCGTGGATGGACGACCCGTGATGAGTCAGAACCCAAAGAGACGTTGTGCGCGTAGCGTAGCCCCGTCCCGTCGTTTCAAACAGAGACGTTCCCCATTTCCCCTTCGTCGTTTCCTACGCCTACTCCGTCTCCACCGATTTCCCCTCCCCTCCCCCGATTCCTCCGCCTACTTCATCGATGGACGCGATTCGAGCGGCAGGGAAGTGATTTCGGACGGCGCCTCTCGCCGTCGTCCTCTGCATCCTTTCCGTCGGAGCTGGCTTGGTTCCAACTTCCTCAGTCGATTCGATTCGAGCAGGGCGGAGGTGATTTCGGACGGCGCCACTCCTCGTCATCGTCTGCATCCTTTTTTCGTAGGAGCCCGCTACATCCTAGTGAAGGGAGGTACTCCTTTCCGCTGGAGACTATACATCCTATGGTAAAGGGCGGGAGTTCTACTGCTGCTTCTTCATCCCGTCGGCGGTTGGTTCGAGGAGCGGAGGGTCTGCTACTCCTGCTACTCCGCCGCGTTTGACCGGATGCTTCCTGACGCCGGAGGGTACATCTACGAGCCATTTGCACTTTCTGTCATCACATGCCGTACTGGGCTCTATTTGGCTACATCGTCGTGGTCAGGTAATTTCGATAGATCCCCAGATTTTGCAGTAGATGTACCTTGCATGATCTAGTAGATGGAACCCCTATGATGTAGTGATTTAGGGGCACCTCCTATTCCAGTAGATGTACCTCAGCAAGATCCATTTAGATGGTTCTCACCACCAATCCAGTAGATGTATCCCCATGAATGCAGCAGATGTACCTATTTAGATGGACCTCTCCTTTTATTGATCCAGCAGATGTAGCTTTGTCCTTATTTTTAATACTAGATGTGCCTAAGTTGTTAAGTATATGTACCTCTGTTATTAGTAGATGCACCTAGTTTGTTTACTGGATGTACGTGAATTCTTAGTAGATGTACCTCATCACTCTTTGTTAGTAGATGTATCTGGTTTTAATACTAGATGTGTCTGATAGATGTACCTGATCACTTTTTGTCCTGTAGATGTGTCTTTTTTCTTAGTAGATGTAGCTAGATGTGCCTAAGCAAGTTTCGGGTGTATGTATCTGAGTAGATGTATATGTAGCTTTTGTCCTTATTTTTAATATTAGATTTGTCTCATCACTTTTTTATTAGTAGATGTATCTGGTTTTTGATTTTTGATGTACCTGGTTTTAGATGTACCTGATCACTTTTTGCCTAATAGATGTGTCTGTTTTCTTAGTAGATATAGCTTTTGTCCTTGTTTTTAATACTAGATGTGTCTGTGTTCTTCAATAGATATACCTGTTTTCTTACTAGATTTTTCCTAGTTTCTTTACTGGATGTACTTGGGTTTTTAGGTGTACATGTGTTTGTTAGTAGATGTAGCTTGGTTTAATTACTAGATGTGCCAGTTTTAGCTTGGGTTACATACTGGATGTACCTGGAGTTTTTAGGTGTACATGTGTTTGTTAGTAGATGTAGCTTGATTTAATTACTAGATGTGTCAGTTTTAGCTTGGTTTACATACTGGATGTACCTAGGGTTTTTAGGTGTACATGTGTTTGTTAGTAGATGTATATGTGTTTCTTACTAGACAATATTTTCTTATTAGATGTACACATGTCCCTATTTTCTTACTAGATGTACATCTTACTGATCACATGTCCCTGTTTTCTTACTAGATGTGTCTTTTTTTATGCCCAGTAAATGTATCTTTGTTTTTCTTAGTAGATGTACGTGATTTTCTTTTACTGGATTTACCTACTTTCTTGCTAGATGTACCTTTGTTTTACTGGGAGCCCCTTATTATTTTCTGGTTGTACATCCAAGTTTTTTTCCCTTTTTGGCACTGGATGTACTTAGTTTCATACATGATGTTTTGTTTGTTTTTAATTTCCCTAATTTATGTTATTTATTTTTCTTTTTCACAGTACAAATGACAATATTATGCAGCAGCCAGAAGGTTAGATCAGGAAGAAGCATTCAAAGCTAAGCATGATTCGTAAAAAGCTTACGCTGCGGTCTAGAACATCACCAGCACATCTTCCCAAGGATGATACAGTTGAAGAAGTACATCATGTCGAGGATATTCAAGTTGAGCAGCCCAAATCAGAAGAGGAAACTGAGAATCAAGTAGTGTTATCACATGTTTGTATTGCTATCACGGCAGAACTTTTTTTCCTACACAATATTTTGTGTATATTTGTGTCATAGAGATGATTCATTAGCTTCTTCTTTTCTGTTTTTTCACTAGGGGAAATCTAGAAAATGCTCCCAACGGGCGTCACCTATGAAGTTGGTCAGCCTCTACCCTAGTATGTTAGAAGAGCAGAAATCAATGATAAGAAGAGCAAAATATGGAGGACTACTGGACATCAAGTGTTCGAAGCTCCGGCCTAAATTATGCAAGTTCCTCTTGAAAAGCTTTAATCCAACGTCATGTATGATGGTGTTTCCTGGGCGAGGTGCAATCCCCGTGGACGAAGCATCTGTTAAGAAAGTTCTCCTCGAAGTACCTCGAGGCAAGTTGGAAATACGCTATGAGGTGGATGCTGACGCTACAACATTCATGAAAGATAAAATTGGAGCAGGAACCAGTAAGCAGCCAACTGTAGCAATGTTAAAGAAGAAGCTGCTGTCAATGAAAGATGCTGATAGCGACTACCTAAGGCTTTTCATAACATATGGAATGTGTTCTGTGCTCGCTCCAACCACAAGTGTGAGAATGCCCCAGTTTGTATGCATCACTGGTTAACATCAGCCAAGCGAAGAATTTGAATGTTTGCAAATTTGTTGTAATGATGATCTGCAAAGCAAGCAAAACAGGTGCAGAAAAGGGAATCATGAAGTCCTGCATGTTGTACTTAATGGTATAACTTTGTTTTATATTCAAGACATTGTGTGCTTTTTTGCTTTCTATTTTTTCCTTAGCTTCTCTATGTAATTAAATCCTTCCAATGTCTATTTTAATATAATTATTACTTCTTGTAGGTGAAATATCTAGACTCCTTACAACTAGAAGACATGGAGGTCAACGCAGAAGGCACACGGGTATCAGTTTGGACCAATGCCATGGTTTAAAAAGCAATATCATAGGATACACGAAGCGATGGTAGCTTTGGCATGGCTCCGGTAATGCACCTATCCACATTTAATATCCTAATATAAATGTCTTCGCACCATTTGGTGCAACCTCATAGCTTCTAAATGTAGTTTTTAGGTACTTTTCTAGATGAACATGCCTCCACACAACTAAACTTCTAGTAAATAACAGTGATACATTCGAATGTAGTTTTATTCTAAATAACTTTTAGTTGAACATGCTTCTACAATAACTAAACTTTTTATCCTTCTTTTTCCCCGAACAACTGAAACCTGCATTCGCAACCACGAAAGCTCAATTTGAAGAAGAAAATACTGAATCTGAAAAGAATATAAGTGAAAACGAGACATGTGAACATGAAGCAGATGAAGATGCAGAGGGACAGAGCATACTATTTTCAGATCCAGAAAAGATCAACACATTCATTGAGAAGAATACACCAGTAGAGCGTACAGTAAAAGTAAGTGCATGATTTCTTTTTAAGAAATTACGTTGATCATGTTCTTAATATATCTACTTTGTTTTTGTTTCATATCATTTGTTAATATATATTCATGCCACTGACGAGGATTATTGGTCCCTTCTTTTGTTTATTTCCTTTTTTAGGAGACAGCAAGATACAAGGAAGAAGTTGAGTTTGCATGCCACAACTTTGAAGCAGGATTGAAGATGCTACTGAAGAATATTGCACCAAAAGCTCGCAAATGAAGAGTAAGATGTAACAAGAAAGTCAAGAAATTGTCTAATGAGGGACACATGAGCAGCGGAAGTGAAGGAGCATGTCCTAGTGCTGCCAATACAGTTGAGGAATACATGCCTATCACAGTAAATGGATCTGATCAAGACGAGTACATCTGCCAGGATGGAGATACACACCAGTCAGGAATAACTGATCCTCTGACTTCTGTGGACCATGCATGTGCCACATTTGAAGTTCAGAAAGATGTGCTTGATATGGAAGATGAAATGTCAGAGAGCCACAGAAAACTAGAAGCTACAGACTTAGTTCATGAGAACAGGGAGACCACAAAAGATGGAACATCAGATATGTTTGCTATGGAAGATGAAAGTTCAGAGTTTTAGAGAAAAGAAGAAAGTACAGTCATTGCCACACTGATGGATATAACATAGAAAAACCAGTCTGCATTACATGTTGATGATGCCAAACAATAGTGTACTCTAAAGAGTAGCAATGAGAATGAGAACACCGCAGCAAAAAATAGTAACAATGTTATGACAACAGCATCCTTAATCAGTGTGGTTGCTGAGATCCCAAGAAAATTTGATGATAAATTGAATGGTTCAACTGAAAAAGATACCATACCATCTCTGGTTGAGGACATGAAAGCCAAGAACAAGTCTGGAATCAACACCATAGCTGAACAATGTATCAACAAGGAATTGGTAGTCCTCGAGAAACCGGTGAAAATGGCCTTCAAAGAAACTAGTTCTTCAAAAGTTTTTGATGAAAAAGATCAGCCCGCAGCAGGAAGATTAAGCTATGGAGCAGAAATTGAGGAAGTTGGGGAAGATTTGTGGTGTAAAAGAAATGAGAACTTACTGGAGTTGGTATGGAGTCCACCTCATACTGATTTTCAAGATCATCTACAGTTATAACTACCGGTGTTTCTTGACATAGAGACTGCATGTCCAACAAAGGATGCTTTTGAAAGTATTCTTCAACATATGCCAAGGATGAATCTCGAGGAAGCACAAAAAGGACTACCAAATATGATTGATGGAAGTAAAAGGCCTGAGGTGGATAAACTGTTGGAAATGGAACCAAAGTTTGAACCTTTGAAGAGGAAATATGTTTCCTTTGCTGACCAGCAACCGAAGAGGAGGAAAAGTATTGAGCCTACTATTTCGCCATCACCGACTAGGTATAGAACCAAAGTAGCTGCACGTCAAGAAGCATTGGCCAGCCCACTTAAAGTGGAGGACACGGCTATAACCACATCTACACCAAGAAGTGCAATTAGGAAAATGTCTCTGGGAAAGGTCACTTGCCAACAGGGGAGCCCTCATGACAGTACTGGTCGCAGATACACAAGGTCCACAAGCAGAACACCAATGGTTGGGGATGATTCTGTACCTAGGACAACAACTAGCAACATTCCAAGCTCATCTCAGTATGATTCGATGAATAGGAAACTTGATTTTGATAGCAGTGAATCAGATAGGAGAAGAGAACTTGCAAGACTAGCTCCAGATCCTCCATCTTTCGACCTCGACACACCACCATATGTGGATGACAAAATTGAGGAAGTAGAAGAAGTAGCTGCTAGAAAAATAAGCAAAGAACAAACATACCCTATGGGGAAAGCAGGACGCAGTAAAGCAATTGTAGATCCATCAAGTACAAGCATTATACCAGTGCCACATGAATATGAAAAAGAGTCGTAAAGGTTAGAAAGTTCGCAAAATCACCGTTTGTCGATTATGAAAATCAGAAGAACTAGGTTGTATCAAAGTCCATGGAGGAGTTATACAACATGGTTCGTGATCATGGGTGGAAGAGTAATTCAGCGACGAATACAGAAGTTGTCATGGATGTTGAGTGCTTTATGTCAGCCTCGGAAACTTAGCAGAATCAATAGAACCAGGGAAAAAAACTGGTGAACATAGTAGCTGATATGGGGATCCACATAATCAAGGAGGAGAACCAAAACATGAAAAAAATACATAATGCCTCTGCGCATATCTGTAAGTTTCCTTCTTGAATCTTTTAAAATTTTGGACTTCTCCATTGTGAAAGGATGTAATGTATCCTTTTTACCTAACTGTTTTTGTTGTTCCTTTTTTTTGCAGAAGTACCTTATCAATTGCCGGTTCGAACTCAAAGATGTCACAAGGTGTTTTGAGAACAGTCCAGCGAACAGGCTTGATGACAAAGATGTTGTGAGTAACTTTATTTAAGTCCAATGAATGTTTTTTTTTTGTTCTTCCTTTCTTCATACAAAACATTGATACATCTTAAATAAAATTCCTAGATCATATTAACTATAGTATTGATCCCCATTACTGCATAAAAATAAATAGTACTACTATATGTTCATCAATTTGACCTTAAATTTTTTGTTTTGAATGTAACACAGGTTTGCTTCCCAACACTAGAGTCTTTTCCAGGATGTCCTCTTGATTCCTCTAGTCACTATTGGCTAGTTGTCCTTAACATAAAGGCGGAGAGATTTGAGATCATATATTCTCTTGCTAGTAAGGGTGAAGCTCTATTGATGGAATCTTGCCATTTGCTAGTTGCATCCATTAAAAAGATGTGGTCAAAGGAGTACAAGAATTCAAAAGTCAATATTGCAAACTGGCCTATAGAAGTCATTGACAGCCCGAAACAACTAAATGGGTAAAATCTTGAACATTTGTCACATCATATCACCCTATTTTTTGCAGCACATAGCAAAACACCATGTTCTGGTTTAACCATTTTTGCACTCTGCAATTGAGTTTTTCAGGTTTGATTGCGGATTCTTCACATTGAAAAACCTAGAAGAGAAGCATGGTCAAAAGGTGTCATCATTTACCTAGAAAGATCTCCCAAACATAAGGAAGCTATACACGGACAAATGGTTGCGGTGGCCAAAGAACAAAGCTCCATGGCATTTATACATATAGTTCATCAAAAGGGGTAATACACGGATCATAAACATTTTCTTTTTGTGCAAACTTGTGTGTTTATCCTAGGAAAAGCCTGTTTTTTGCAACTTTGTATATGCACATGTACTAATGCTAGTAGGAATGTTTGTTTGCAACAACATGGCACCAAAATAAAGAACCAAAAGCAAGCCATGTTGTTTGGTCTGTTTACTTTTTTTCCTGATCATACAAATGAGATAAACACACCAAACATTTTTATTTGTTCATAGATAGCACATGAAGTAAATGTAGCAGACAACTTTTTTGCCCAGAGCACATTACAAACAATTTTTTCTGTAGCAGACACTAATTGAATAGTGATAGTACTGGATATTTTTCCAAGTTTGCAAGCCTAACAGGGCAGTTGCGCGCATCATGATTTGTCTCATTGCATATTTAGCAATTAGTTGGATGAGGCTTCTTTAACTGCAGTCCACTCTTCTTCCTCTTCTGGGGTGGTCTCCCTTTAGGGGTTGTGACGGGAGGATCTCTTGCTCTTATATTTGCTGCAACTGTAGGATCTTGCTCCATATTCGGGCTGTCTGCTATATTAGTTTCAGGATTGATGCTCACTGGACTTTTCCCTGTCTTCTTCCTCTTTGAAGCATCTGCAGCAGATTCCTTCAAGTCAGTCATCTCCTTTTCCATTGCTCGCATATGTCTTTCAGCAATTTCTTTTGTCTTCTCCGAAGACGCTAAACCCACAACAAGCTTATAGAATTCATTGCAGAGATTACCGTAGCGGAGTAACCTCATATCTTTCCTAGAGAGCTTCTTCCCAATAGGATTCTGTTGCGGTTGAGAATCAGGTACAACAATATCAGGAGGTGGCAACGACTACCTAGGGAGTATGTAGTGCTCATGAATTTTCAGCACTGCACCGAGGCAAGACATAAGTTTCATGACATGACAACATAGGATTCCATCTTTATTGAATTTACAACATTGACAATTGTAGATTTCATTGGCAAAATCCACATCAACCATGTAACTCCTAGCTCCATAGCCAAACACAGATCCTTGGATTGGATAGACTTCATACATACCACCACCATAATCTCGAGCATTGTAGGATGTAATTTTGCGAAGCTCAACCTGAAATCGGTTGTAGATAGGCAAAGTGTAAGTATGTAATATTTGCTGCTCCATTGGAAACTCTGACCACACTCTAACTGTATTTTCTTCACCAACAAACTCATGAGCATCTTCAGCAATTTCATTTTTTATTGCAATTTCATGTATTGCTTAAAAAACACAGCAAGCTATCATTCGGGCTGATGTATTGCTTAAGCACTGCATTGAACCCTTTACTTCTAGAAGTAGTTTGTAGGAACGGGAAGAATCGATGCTAGGAATAAGCTGGCACGAAGAATTCTCGCAGATCATAGAGGTTAAGGAAATGCGTGTTATCAGCGACATCATGCCTTTGCAGCATCTCTGCCCATATCAGTTCAAACTCCTCAACACTAATGGAATAGTCAATTACGTCATTGAATTCTATTCGCAAAGTATCTCGTGTTGCAACAAATGGTCCAAGCTTCTCTCGTACTTTCTGCATTATATGCCATCTACAATACATATGCCATATACCAATGAACACTAATAGGATAGCAGATCTAACCGATTGGTCCTGGTCAGTAATGATGTTGACCGGATGTAATCCATCCATTGCTTCTAGGAAAACTTCGAACAACCACACAAAATTGGGTATCTTTTCATTCCTCAGAAAACCACAACCTAGTTGTATTGACTGGCCATACCGGTTGATTCCAATAAATGGCGCGCAAGGCATTTTGTACTTATTTGTCATGAATGTAGTATCGAATGAAATGCAATCATTGTACAACTTGTACGCTTCTCTTGCACAGCCATCCACCCAAAATAGGTTTTCCACTTTATCATCGGCGTCTAGTCTGAATCGGTAGAAGAATCTTGGATCTTCTTTCTTGATCTGTTCGAAATATTCCAAGAGTTCGGGAATATCTCTTATTCTCTGAGTGTCATCTATAGTAGCCGTGTAGTTGCTAACAGTTTTACTGTTGTATGGAATATTTTTCTTGCACCCATATATATCACCCATTATTTGCATAATCCTGCCAGAACTGAGGTTTACCTCATGCAATAAGTCAATAAACTTCTTCTCCTCCTTAGGAATTTTATTGTGTGATCTCAAGTATTTTTTTCAAAGCAAATTTCTGCACCAAATCATGCGTGTGCTCTTCAACAAATTGAGTTACTACCCACTTAGTGTCGGTCCTCTTGACACGCATATTTGCCTTGCAATCAATCAACACTATGATAGTTCGATTTCTTTGCTTCACTGGAGTAGCCTCTAAAACATGATTTTTCCTAGACTTGTTGCAAACAAATACACTTTTATCTCTCGCCCCATCTTTCGCACACTTCCTGGAGGACTCAATCTTCACGGAAAACCCAATATGATGAGCATATCTATTGTAATGAGCAAGTGCTGCATCACGCGAATCAAAGGGCATCCCAACAAACAGAGTCTTAGGAGTGAAACCTTTCGGCTTCGACTGAACCTCATCATCATCACTGTTGTCTTCGCTTGACAGTGTCACACATGTTTGCGCACCTGTGGTCGATGGTCTAGCAGAAGTACCCGCTGTGTCTTGCGCCACATCTGCAGAAGGCCCAATTGAAGCTCCAGCAGAAGTACCTATTGCATCTTGCACCACATGCGGAGTAGAACATGGACCTAAAGTTCTAGCTCCATCAGCAAAATCAGACCCATCTTCTGCTGGCTGGTTAAGATCTAGCTCTCCAAACCACCACGCAAAATTCCTCGGCATCAAAGCAACTTATTCTGCCAAATAAAAATGAAACACAGTTTATCAATGAAGAATAATGATTTTATTAAAATGTGGTAAAAGAACAAAACCAGTTTTGTTATTTTTCATACTAGCAACTTTTTTGTTTCTAATTTTTTTTTTGTGAAATGCAGGTCATGAGTTTCTAATCTGGAATAGTCAAGGAAGCAAGCAAGTTATTATCTTTGGTACTAGTAACTGAAATTGACTCCCTGGTACATCTATGTGTTGCTTCGTCTTTGTGTTCTACTAGTATGTGTTGATGAAAAGTGGTTGCATTTGTACTACTACATCTTGTAGTACTACTTCTTCTACTGCTACATCTTCATTCTACTACACCTTGTACTATTACCATGTCCCTGATGTGTCTACTGTTATATTGTGTGCTGATACATCTATCTACCAGCCATGATGATAATGGACGTATAACTATCTGCTACTATTATTTTCCTGTTGCATCTTCTACTGCTTCATGATAATTGATGTACCACTGCTATTCCCTACTTTTTTTGTACTAGTAGAATCATCAGGATGTATTCCCCTTCTATATTTTTCCATGCCAAGAAGATGTAACCGATGGTAATAATTTCTTCAGTACATGTAATAGTACTCTAGATGTTCACAAGATGTATTATGGTCACACCCTATATGTCATGTTTCCTTGCTATGGAGATGTAACCAGCTAGAAAAGATTTCAGGAGATCTTACAGGTGCTAGTTCCAGTTTCTTTTTTGCCGCAGATGTTGATCTCAAGATCTGCTATATGTCCAGGTATAGTGCAACTCTGCTCTGCCAATGTACACAGGTACCCATGTTCTGCAGATGTATCTCTAGGGATCTGCAGATGATACACCCCAGGTATCCTTTATAGATGTATTTGAAGAGGGATGAAGCCCAGGGATCTAGAGGAGGATGTGTCTAGATCTAGAGGAGGATGTATCTTGCACACCTATAGGAGAATGTACCGAGATCTAGAGGAAATACGAAGCCCAGGTACCATCTCGGTCTAAGATGTTCTTGAGGAGGAAGAAAGGAAGAAAGGGATGGAACCAGAGAGGAGAGAAGAAGATGTCGTGGAGGTAGTAGTTCCCGCGTGGGACCGTAGTTCCCGCGTTCCCGTGGAGGCGTGCGATGGTTCGGGAAAGATCCCGGGGGACCAGAAACGTAAAGTTCCGACCGACCTCGGGTTAGCTTAAATCAAAGTCGACCTAGGTGTAGTCGCGTCCTAATAACAAAGACCGATCAGTTTCGGCTCCAAATTACAGTACTTCTACTCCTCCTACAACTTTGGGATGATGTTTATAAATGCCCTAGTAGGTGTCTATAATTGCCCGTTTCCAAAACATGGATGTTTGATGGTTCGGAAAAAAACGCCAGTTTACTCTATAAAGTTGTCACGGATATGCGTTTTGGTCATAAATTTACAAATCGTGAATTTCGGATCATGAAGTTTCCACGCGTGCATTCCGATCAAACCATGACGGTGCCACCGAAATAGTCGTTAAGACAGCACGTGAGCAGCACATGTTGGCATCTCTAGGTGTAATGTTGTGGTAAACCCTTGATTTTTTATGCTAGATTAAATTCAATCATGTAATGGATATTTGGAGCAAATTTAAATTCAGTTATGTGAAAAAAACCTTCGTCTCCCCGCGTCGCCTCCCCAGCAGGTGACTGAGCGGCCGCCTTCTTCTGCCCTACGCAGCTCCTCTCGTCCTCCTCCCTGCTGCTGTTTCCAGCAGGCGCCGCTGGGCATTGCCCGCGGGGTTTGTGCATCATCAGAATCATATTTAAAAATGCATGCAAGAAAATAAGGACAAAACCCTAATCTCTCCCCTCTCTTTGAAATCCCTTTAAAGTGGTTTTGAATATTTTTGAAATCACAAAAATAATGGAGCCCAAATAGATTACAAAGGCTTCTGAGTATTTTACATATTTTATAAAGCCTCTGGTATTTTTGAAATTATCCAAAACATATTTCAAATGAAATTACAAAAGAGAAATGCAAAACAGAAAAAGAAAAAGGAATTTGCAAAGAAAAAACTACTCATAACCCTAACCTGGGTCGCGCCCATCTTCCTTCCCTCCCCTTCCTGCCGCCCAGCGCGCAAGACGCAGCCCAGCCGCACCCTATGCGCGGCCCGCTACCGGCCCATACCCCTTCACCCCCTGTTCGTCGTCTTCCTCGCCGCTGAGGAAGCAGTTGCGTGTGCCGCGCGCTGCCGTTGATCCCTCCGAGCGTCGCGATGCCCGCCGTCGAGCCAAGGATAAGAATGGCCATGCTTCTCTCTCTCTCTCTTCCCATACCAGTCTTATCCCCTCTCGCCCTCTCACGTGGAATCCCCTCTCTGGCTGAACCCTAGCTCGTTGGTAACCGCTTGCCGCCGTCGCTCTGGACCGCCCCGAGCCTTATCGTTTGTCCCAAGAGATCCGCCTCTCCACCCACATTCGTCCCCGACCAACCGCGCAAGCAGGCGTGCCCCTAATCATCTGCAATCAAGCTTGATGTATCTCCGACTACCGCAGTCATCGTCATTGATTTGTCGGCCTCCGACCTCCCCTCACTTCCTCCTAGTGAGTTGCTGGTCCATGTGGACCTTCTCCCTTGCCCCCACTCTCTCTGGTTCGTCGCCTCGCCGTGCGCCTCCTCCAATCGCCGCAGTACATGGTCGCCGACGATGCTCCGGTGACCAAATCCGGACGGCGCCACCACTACTCGGTACGCCTTGGCCCCCTCTTTCCAGCAAGCCCAACCCCGCTCGCTCCCGTGCCCTCAATCGCCTAATCCGTGCTCCACCTGAGAGCACCTCCATTGCTGATGTCAACATGACATCAGCATGAGGTCATAATCCCCTTTTCCTTTTTATTGTGTTTTCTGGAAATATAAATAACACTGTGAGCCCCATCTATCAGGTTTTAATCTTTCTGGAAATTAATTACTGTAAATGTTTAAATATATGACATGTGGGCCCAATTTGGAAATTAATTTAAATACTCCAAAAAATGTTTTATAATTTCCTAAAATGATTTAAAATGGATTTAAATTGGGAAAAATCATAACTAATTCATTTTAAGTCAGAAAAATACAAATAATATATCAAATGTTCAGAAAAATGAGAACTACCTATCTAAGCTATAATCATACATTGTTCAACAACTTTCATGACAAGTTTAAATAGAACAACATAGTAACCCCTCATAGGTGATTCCGGAGTTTCTCCGAGTTAGGGTTTACACCCCTTGGAACCCCGATTAAACCTTCGTGCATGTTTTAGGGTTTCAATACAATTTACTGGTCATATCATCATATTTGCTTGAGCATTGCATCAATGCCATGTGTTGATTATTTCCCTCTCTTTCCGGTGTTTGGTTCTTTCCGGTAGAATACGATATCGAGATCAATATCGAAGACCGAGATCAACACCGTCGAAGATCGAAGAACAATACTTGACCAACTGTAATCAAGTCAAGTATCAGGCTTCCGAAGATCAGCTTATTGGTTATCAATGGGCAAAGGCAAGCATAGACCCACAATGATATAATCCCATGTTTTCGAAAGCATTTCATTTCCTGCCATGATGCATACAATTCTACTGTGGTCTTTTATCGATAGATAGAGTATCATATCTGTTGTATTATTCCCTTTGAGATTATATTACCTGATCCACTGCTCCTAGCATTACTCCCTTTGAGCTTATATATATGCACTGCTTAGACATGCATAGCTGTTAGTGTTGGTTCATCCAGATGATGTATTAGATGCAGATAATCTAGTATGATAGGGGATAGAGATATACCGATGAAGTGAGATCAGTGGTGATATGAGTTAAACATGCTAAGGCTTGTATGGAAGGCCACGGTGGGATGTGGTTTTTCCAGTCCCATGCTCGCTACCACTAGGACTCGGGTTCTTGCCTTTGGAACCGAGACGAGCGTACAACCACACGGGGCCTGGACAACCTCATGACTAACTAACTTGCCTAGTAGATTCCATGAGTCACATAGTTTGGGCATTCCATTCGACATGCATTTTGTATCTTCTCGAAGGCGGTGAAGGAGGTGCATTCATAACAGGTAGGTAAGCATGGCCGGGGTTGCTTGGGGTGGATGGAGCCCCTGGTAAACCAACCTCGCCTCACATCTCTAGGTACCGGCTTTGGGACTTGACCCGTTACGGCGAAACCATCCTTAGGGCGTGACTCATGGTCTCAGCGAAAGCAAAGGTAAAGGTCATGTCTAACTACCGTCTGCCGGCCTTCCAAGGAAGAGGGCTAATCTTAAGTGGCATTAAGAGAAGGTTAGTACGTGTGGGTAAAGTTGTACACCCCTGCAGGGTTAAATCTTTTCGAAAATCCATGTTCATGGTTATGAACGCTTGGTGACCAGATTCTAAGATCTTAGAGGACTATAACCTAATCGTAAAACTTGGTTGAACAACGTGTGCTTAAGAATGCTTCCTCATGGGTACAAGGGGGTGATCCTATTTGGTAGATGATGATGATTTGGTGAATATCAAAATATGATGATCAATACTTTCGGAGATGTCGCTCTCTTATCCCCTTTTAAAATATTCTGATTAGACGAGTTTCTTCTCTCTCTTGTTTTCTAAACAAAGATGGCTTTATGCAAAACAACTCCACCAGCTATATGTCTTGCGGAGTACACCCTATACTCACCCTTGCTTTGTTGATACTTTTGGCAGAATAAATGTTCCCCTCAGGACGAGTTCTGTACGACATCGACACCGATGAGTAGCTTAGGGTTCTCGACCGGCAGCCTGGAATCTATGGGCTGGGACGTCATCGTTATGCTTCAGGACTCTTAGGCCATTTGTTAAGCTTGCTATACTTCATGGCATAATTTGCCTTCCGTTGTTTGATGTTTGTGGTTAGTGACCTCTGCTTGTAATAATTTGGTTCTTTGCTCAGTTATGAACTTGCTGTAATAATTTTTGTGTCGTAGGGTCACTGCTGTGTTATCGATTCTTCATTGGATATCCTCGAGCTCAAGGTTAAGCTTATGTCAGACAGAGGTCTGGGATTTGTTTAGCCCTGATCCCGGGGGTGTCACATGTTTTGGGGAGCTTCATGGGCCCGTCTGGGTCCGATCGGGTCTCTGGCGCCAAACAAGAGGCTAGCGGTGGCGTGGCCTAGGTCTGTAGCGTGGCGGCGGGGATTTTACGTGCCATGGCGGATACGGCTGGGCCTTCTCGGCCTAGTGTGTTCCTGCTGCCACGTCCGATTGACACCCGCCAATGGTGGTGGAGGACGACCTTCGGGTGGCTTGCCACTGCCGCCTCCTGGCCCCAATTTGGCCGGGTGTTCTCTTTTCATTGTGTCCGGCCAGCTACCGCCTATGGCGCTAGAGACTCTTCCGTCCTGCGCGACTAAGGAACTATCTTCCCGTATCCACGGCTGTTTCGCGGACTGACCAGTCTCGCAACGTTTGCCATGGTGAGACGACGATAGTGCATTCAAGACCGTCGTCGTGCATGTTGGTGGGCGGAAAGTTTGGTGGAGTGCTAGGATTGGACGGGGGTTGTGGTTCTTTGAGGGTCGGGAGAAATCTTTGTCGGCTAGGCCGGCTCTGACGCGGTGACACCTGCAGGTGTTGTCTTCCTTCTTGAAGGGCGCTGGGTGTACCCTCTCCCCACTCCCTTATGTGTACCAGAAAAAAATCCTAGGAGTAGTTCAGGCAGCAGCGTCACCATCGTCACACTCCTTCTTGAAAGTGTTGCTTGGTACACGGCAATTTGAAGGCATTGGAGCGTGGTGGGACTACTCTGGAGGGTGCAGCGGGTGCGAGTCATCGTCATTTGTCGATCCGACGCCGTTGTGCATTTGTTTCTCTCTTGTTCTTTTGTATTTTCTTTTGGGATTCTTTTGTGTTGTCGGCACCAGCAGTGAAATCATATCTTGTATCGTGTGGTTTCTATATTAATATAGTGGGGCGAAAGCCTATTTCGAGGAAATTCAGTTATATAGTGGATATTTTTAGCAGGTTTAAATTTGGTTAGATTTTCGTGTTTGATGTATATTTCAAGCATTTTAAATTTGGATAGCAGACTATACATATATATTTCAAGCATTTGATAAATTTGATATGCAGTTCACTCAAGAAATATAGATAGCAGTATGCAAAATTTGATAAATTTCATATGACGCAACAACCATCTTCCTAGAGGACGGCGACGCACCTCTATCACCGACCTATCGACGGGCGGTGGTGGATCTCGAATCACCAAAGGTGAGCTGCTTCCTGTGTGCCGGCTCGCTAAGTTTGCCTTATTTTTACTTGGGCTGTTGTGGTTGGGGATAGGATGGATCACTATGTTTATCTTTTTTTTTACCTGAGCTGTTTTGGTTGGAGACAGAATATTGAGCTAGGACGGTATTTTTTTCAGAGTGTCAGGTCAATTGTGTTAACACAATGGCCCGACATGCCACGCCATCATGTTCTGGTATGGTTTCGAAGACGTCGTCAGGGACCGACCAGAATGCACGAGCGTGGCAACTTTGTAATCCAAAATTTACAATTTACAAGTTTGTGACCAAAACTTAACATCCGCGGCAACTTCATAGACCAAGTTAACGTTTTTCTCGAAAAAAAGATATGGATGTTTATTTTTCTCACCAGACCTAAGGTCATGGGCGTACACAGGGATAGGGCCGGGTGGGCTGTAGCCCACCCAGATTTCTAGTGAAAATTTTGAATACCCCTAATATTTTTGGTCTAGTTAGTTAGTTAGGTCTTTTTCTGCCGAGCAAACGTGGATATAGAGCAGCTGGGTGTGGCGATTTATTAATAAAGAACGGCTAAAGTTCTCTAAAAAAACTCTAGCGTTGGGGCATGTCCAGAGGGCGATCCAAACAATTGACCCAAATGGTCTGTTTTGTCTGCTTGGGTCGGGTCACGGTCACTTTTGGGTTGTGGTCCGTCCTGTTTGGCCAACTGCATTCAGTGGGACGACCCATCTGCTTGCCGACGACGGTGGTTTTCCAGTGTGTTCGCGCTGATGGTGCTTTATCAACGTGAGAGCGCTTCGTCGGGAAACCCCAAGAGCAAGGTATGATGCAGCATAGTAGCAAGTCTTCCCTTAGTAAGATACCGAGGTTATCGAACTAGTAGGAGGAAGGAAACATCTCAAAGGTGTTGCAAGTAACGTGGAAACCTACACAACACAAACTCAAGACTTTGCCCCAACTAACAGTGAGGTTGTCAATCTCACCGGTTGCTATAACAAAGGATTAACTGTATGGTGTGGAAGGTGATGATGGTTTGCAGCAAGTAAACTGTAACAGTTGAAGATGTAACAATGGTAAAGATTGGACCGGGGTCCATAATTCACTAGAGGTGCTCTCCTTATATAAACAAACATGGCATGAAGGGTAAACAAATTACAGCAGGGCACTTGAAAGGACTGAGCAAGGCATCATAGTGCAATACTAGAAGTCCAACTGCATCTATGACTAGAAGTCCACCTTTA
Organism: Avena atlantica; assembly: GCA_910589765.1. Lineage (NCBI taxonomy): Eukaryota > Viridiplantae > Streptophyta > Magnoliopsida > Poales > Poaceae > Avena > Avena atlantica. The sequence continues at coordinate 376,138,031 of OU342738.1, forward strand.
TGTTATCATCCGAACCCCCTCCAGTATTAAGTCGCAAGCAACAGACTGCTTTAAGCAAAGTGTGAAAGGTAAATAATCCACTTGTTCCATGAACAGCAGACCGTTGGTTTCTCCCTAGTGGCAATAGCACATCTACAACCGTAGAGATTTCTGTCACTTCCCTTGATTAAGTAGAGGCATAAACCCACTATCGAGCATGAATACCTCCTCTTGGAGTCACTAGCAACTACTTGGCCAAGATAGCTACTAACAACGGAGAGCATACAAGATCACAAACAACACAGACGTGATAGAATCAATAAGACAAAACCATTAATCAATCTGACATAGTAATCTCAATATCCATCGGATCCCCGCAAACACAACATACATGATTACAAATAGATGAGATCTTGATCATGAATGGAGCTCACAAGATCTAGACATGAAAGCACAAGGAGGAGATACAACCATCTAAATACTACATGGACCCATAGTCCAAGGTGGAACTACCCATGCTTCATACCGGAGGGTGGCATGATGAATAAGAAGGCCTCCCGGATGATCTCCCCTCCGACAGGGTGCCGGGAAGAGCTTCAGACCCCCTCGATCTAGGGACAATGGTGGCGATGGCTATAGACGGTTTCGTGGAATATTGATCGGGTACATGGGTTTAGGCATCGGGGGCTTCTTATAGGCGAAGAGGCGAGGTTGGGAGGCGGCCAGGGGAACCACACCCTGCCCAGGCTCGGGCCCACCCTTGGCCGCGCCGGGGGGGGGGGGGGTGGCCGCCCCGTGGCGCCCCTCCATCTCTCCTCTGGACTCCGTGTTCTCCTCGGTGAAATATTAACTTTGGCTTTTGTCCCGTCCAATTCCGAGAATATTTCCTTACTAGCTTTTCTAGAACCAAAAACAACAGAAATTAGGCATCTGACACTGTGGCAACTTGTTAATAGGTTAGTACCAGAAAACATATGAAAAGCACCTCAAAGTATGGACAAAGCAAAGCAAAGTAGATACTAAATAAGCATGGAACATCAAAAATTATAGATACGTTTCCGACATATCAAGCATCCCCAAGCTTAACTCCTGCTCGTCCTCGAGTAGGTAAGTGATAAAAAGAATAATTTTTGAGGTGACATGCACCATTAAAACCAAGATCAAACCATTTGCAAGAATTGAAAGCTGGGATCAAAGAACTCTAAACATGTGCATAAAAGATGGAGTTCTAACAGTAAGACAAAGTAACTATGCATGCAACATGAAAGGCTACAAACAAAGATCATGAATAACATGCAGTAAATTTTTGTTTGTTTCACATATAGAAAACATGGCATAGTGGCATTCAGCTTGTCCCTCATGGAGTAGCAAATAGATGCATAGGACAGCTTCAAAGTTCATAAGTGTGACTAGATACAAATAGCACAAGAACAAGCAATATCAACAATAGGCATCAATCAATAAGTTTTGGGACAATGCACATAGCACTAAGAATGGCAACTATGCTCTCTTAACTCGTGGCTAAAGATAGAAGGTGGAGCCTCAATATAATAGTGGAAGAAAGTCCCTAAAGGGAAGAAGGAATTTCAAGTTTCAAAATGAGCTTCCAAAAATTATGGTACTTGTTAGCTTTCAGCCCTCATTGCCCCTATCATAAGAATCTTGAAGTGATTAAGGTTAAAGTGAACAAACTATGGAGTATATGCTTGCCAAAGTATAAGTCAGAAATCTCATATCCCTTGAATACGAGGGACGCTCCTCATGCTACTCAAGTTTAGTTACTTGCAAGTTCTTGTCATAGTAAGTACATGTGTATCATAGAGAACCGCCAACGGGGTACCTGATACGTCGTAAACGTATCTATAATTTTTGATGTTCCATGCTTATTTAGTATCTACTTTGATTTGCTTTATCCACACTTTGAGGTGCTTTTATATGCTTTCTGGAACTAACCTATTGACAAGATGCCACAGTGCTAGTTGCCTGTTTTCTTCTGTTTTTGGTTCTAGAAAAGGCAGAAAAACAATATTATCAGAATTGGACGGGACAAAAGCCAAAGTTCGTATTTTTACGGGAGCGATACAGAAAATCGAAGACGATATGGAGGAGGAAACCAGGGTGGCCACAACCTAGGTGGGCGTAGGTCCCACCTTGGGCGCGCCCACAGGGGGTGTGGGCCCCCTGGCCCTCCACCGACCTTGACTCCTTCGCCTATAAGAAGCCTCCGACCCAAAAACCCTAAAAATCGACCAGAAATCCATGAAAAGTTCCGCTGCGCCGCCGCCACCGAAGGAAAGATTCGGGGGACAGAAAGTCTCTGTTCTGGCACCCTGCTGGGACGGGGAAGTGCCCCCGGAGCCATCTCCATTGATCTCCACCACCATCTCCATCACCGTTGCTGATTCCCATGATGAGGAGGGAGTAGTTCTTCCTCGAGGCTAAGGGCTCTACCGGTAGCTATGTGTTCATCTCTCTCTATATGCATGATCTTGCTGTGGTCATGAGCTTTGTAATCTAGTAGATCTACCTTGCTACTCAAGTGCTTTAATAGATCTCTTCTCTCCCCATGTGTGTGAAAGTGACAGCGTGCACGCCATGGTGGAACTTAGGCTTGAGTCTATATAAATACTCTTTGTGCTTTAATAGATCTATGCTTTTCCCCATGTGTGTGAAAGTGACAGCGGGCATACCGTGTGTGGCACTTTGGCTAGATTGAATATTTGTTATGAGTTATATTTGGAGTTGGATGTCTCTATGAAATTGTGGTGTTTGTTGGAACCATCTAGCGCTCAAGGTGACAGTGTTGGTGTAGGGTTTCGTAGCATGGAAAACAAAAAATTTCTATCGCATACAAACAAACAAGCCAAGATCTATCTACTAGATTGTAGCAACGAGTCGATGGAATAACTTACCCTCGAAGATTCCAAAGTGTTTAACGAGAGCGGATTCTTGTGGGTGATGTAGTCGTACTCTTCCCGATCTCAAGATCGCGTAGACGATCCTTCCGGCGCTGCGTTCCGGTAGCGCTCCCGCAGTCGGTCACACGTTCGGTACTCGACGAAGACCTTCCTCTCCCTTGTTCCAGCAGGCAGCGGAGGTTGTAGCACTCTCCTCGCGATTCCGGCAGCACAACGGCGTGGTACCGGAAGTAGAGGGGAGATCTCGCAGGGCTTCGCCTTAAGCTGGAGCGAGTATGGTGGAGTATGAGAGAGATCCTCGGCGATCTAGGGTTTAGACACACCAAGGAGGAAGTGCTAGAGCCGGCGGCTAGGGTTCCGGGGACCCCAAGTCGGCGGCTAGGGCAAAACCCTAAGGGGGCGGCGGCGGCTATGGTGGGCTGCAGCTTCTAGGGTTTGAGGTGAGGGACTTGTGTGTCTAGAGGAGGGAGCCCTGCCCCTCCTTATATAGGTGGAGGGGCCGGCGGCCAAGGGGAGGGAGGGGAGTCCCTCCCCAACTCGGCTTGGAGGGGGCTCCGCCAGTTGGAGGAGGGATTCCCTCCCCAACTCGGTTTCCCACTTCCTCCTCTTTTCCTCTTTCCAATTTTAGCCGTTTGACTTTTCAAACTAGCCATTTGACTTTTCAAACTAGGATTTGAATTAATCCTTTATTTGGAACAGCGATGACACTTAGTACATGATGCAATCATTCCATAACTACTCAAACAACGTCGAATCCTTAAGTGTGTCTCCCTACGGTTCGTGAATTATGCGTACATGATCGAGACACTTCTCCGAACAATAACCAATAGAGGAATCTGGAAATTCATATGGCTCCCACATATTTCTACGATTACTTTGCGATCGAATGAACCACTTACATACGATACCAATTTCCCTTTGTCTCACGATAGTTTACTTATCAGAGGTTATGATCATCGGTATCTCTGCATACCTAGTTCAACCTCGTTACCGATAAGCACTCTTTTCTCGTTCCCGTGATATGTGATCCCTTGTGAGCCAGTCACATGCTTGCAAGCTAATTGGATGACATTCCACCGAGAGGGCCCAGAGTATATCTATCCGTCATATGGATGGACAAATCCCACTCTTGATCCATGTGTTTCAACCAATACTTTCCGAACACTCAATGCCACCTTTATAGCCACCCAGTTACGGTGTGCTGTTTGATGTCATCAAAGCATCCATCCGGCAAAGGTGATATGCATGATCTCATGGTCGAAGGAATTAGGTTACTATGTATCAGAAAGCATATAGCAGTTGAACTATTGAAATGACTTGATCTTTATGCTACGCTTATCTATAGGAGTATGTCCACCATATCATTCTCCTAACGATATGATCTTGTTGTTGATAACATCTCAATGTTCACGATAGGGAAACCACAATCATTTATCAACCAACAAGCTAGTGTTGTATAGAGGCTATACTAGGGACTTCAAATTAAGTTTACAAATCACACAAGTATCAATGTTTCCTTGTTAATACTATTATAGCATGAATGTAAACATTTATCATAAACACAAAGATATAATAATAACTACATTTATTATTGCCTCTAGGGCATATCTCCAAGAGTCTCCCACTTGCACTAGAGTCATCTAATCTAGATTACATGGTAATATACCGAACACCCATGACAGTTTGGTGTTGGTCATGTTTTGCCCTCGGGAGAGGTTTAGTCAACGGATCCGCCACATTCAGATCTGTGTGTACTTTGCAGATCTTTATATCCCCATCTTGGATATGTTCTCGAATAGCGTGAAAACGTAGCTGATGTGCTTCAGCTTCTTGTGTGACCTTGGTTCTTGCGCATTGGCTATGGCGCCCATGTTATCACAGTAGATAGACATTGGGTCCAGCGTACTAGGAACCACACCCAGCTCTGTAATGAACTCTTTCATCCATATCGCTTCTTGTGAAGCCTCCGAAGCAGCCATGTATTCCGATTCAGTTGAAGATCTCGCCACAACGCTTTTCTTTGCACTCCTCCAGCTAACTGCTGCACCATTCAAAATAAATACGTATCCAGATTGTGATTTAGAATCATCCAGATCGGTGTTCCAACTAGCATCGGTGTAACCATTAACAACGAGCTGTTCATCACCTCCATAAGAAATAACCATATCCTTAGTTCTTCTCAAGTACTTAAGGATGTTTTTGACCGCTGTCCAATGATCCACTCCTGGATCACTTTGATATCTGCTAGTCAAACTAACAACATATGCAATGTCGGGTCTAGTACATAGCATGGCATACATTAGAGATCCTATGGCTGAGGCATAGGGAGTCTTACTCATCCTTTCTCTATCTTCTGCCGATGTCGGACTTTGAGTTTTACTCAAGGTCGTATTGGGCAACATGGGCAAGAACCCTTTCTTGCTATCTTCCATTCCAAACCTCTTTAGAACTTTGTCCAAATATGTACTATGTGACAATGATATTTGGCGTTTCGATCTATCTATGTAAATCTTTATGCCTAATATGTAAGCTGCTTTGCCAAGATCCTTCATTGAAAAACTATTATTCAAATATTCCTTGACACTATTAAGAAGGTCTACATCATTCCCAATCAATAATATGTCATCCACATATAGTATTAAGAATGCTACAGAGCTCCCACTCACTTTCTTGTAAATACAAGCTTCTCCATAAGTTTGTATAAAACCAAAACTTTTGATCACCTTATCAAAACGTTGATTCCAACTTCGGGATGCCTTCTTCAATCCATAGATGTACCGTTGAAGTTTGCATACCTTGTTAGCATCTTTAGGATCGACAAAACCTTTGGGTTGCATCATATACAACTCTTCATCAATGTCTCCATTGAGGAATGTTGTTTTGACATCCATCTGCCATATCTCATAATCATAATATGCAGCGATTGCTAACATAATCCTCACAGACTTTAGCTTCGCTACTGGTGAGAAAGTCTCATCGTAGTCAACTCCTTGAATTTGTCGAAACCCTTTTGCGACAAGTCGAGCTTTATAGACAGTAACATTACCATCAGCATCTGTTTTTTTCTTGAAGATCCATTTGTTCTCGACAGCCTTCCGGCCATCCGGTAAGTCCACCAAAGTCCATACTTGGTTTTCGTACATGGATCCAATCTCGGATTTCATGGCTTCTTGCCATTTATTGGAATCTGGGCTCATCATCGCTTCCTCATATGTCTCAGGGTCATCGGTGTTATCCACCAACATGACACTCATAACGGGATCATACCAATCTGGAGTGGTACGAGTTCTCGTTGACCTCCGAGGCTCTGTAGCAACTTCAACCGAAGTTTCATGATCATCATCATTAGCTTCCTCTCTAATTGGTGCAGGCACCACAGGAACTTCTTCCGGTGCTGCGCTACTCGCAATTTCGAGAGAAGGTTCGACAACCTCGTCGAGTTCTACTTTCCTTCCAGTCACTTCTTTCGAGAGAAATTCCTTCTCTAGAAAGGATCCATTCTTGGCAACGAAGATTTTGCCTTCGGATCTATGATAGAAGGTATACCCAATAGTTTCCTTCGGGTATCCTATGAAGACGCATTTTTCCGCTTTGGGTTCTAGCTTGTCCAGCTGTAACTTCTTTACATAGGCTTCGCATCCCCAAACTTTAAGGAACGACAATCTAGGTTTCTTCCCAAACCATAATTCATACGGTGTCATTTCAACGGATTTAGACGGTGCCCTATTTAAAGTGAATGCGGCTGTTTCTAATGCATAACCCCAAAATGATAGCGGTAAATCTGTAAGTGACATCATAGAATGAACCATATGTAAGAGAGTTCGATTACGACGTTCGGACACACCATTACGATGTGGTGTTCCCGGCGGTGTCAACTGTGAAAGTATTCCGCATTTCTTCAAATGCTCGCCAAACTCGTAACTTAGATATTCACCTCCATGATCAGAACGTAGAAATTTAATATTCTTGTTACGTTGATTCTCTACCTCACTTTGAAACTCCTTAAACTTCTCGAAAGTTTCGGACTTATGTTTCATGAAATAGATATACCCATATCTACTCAAGTCATCCGTGAAGGTAAGAACATAACGATAACCACCGCGCGATGCTACACTCATTGGACCACACACATCGGTATGTATGATTTCCAATAAGTCCGTAGCTCGCTCCATCATACCAGAAAATGGAGTCTTAGTCATTTTTCCCATCAGACATGCTTCACATCTTTCAAGTGATTCGAAATCAAGTGATTCAAGAAGTCCATCTGAATGGAGTTTCTTTATACGCTTCACTCCAATATGACCAAGACGACAGTGCCACATATAGGTCGAATTATCGTTTGATTTCAAACGTTTAGCCTCAATGTTGTTGATATGTGTATTTCCACTATCGAGATTCAATAAGAATAGACCATCTATCAAAGGTGCATGTGCATAAAACATATTACTCATATAAATCGAACAACCATTATTCTCGGATTTAAACAAGTAACCGTCTCGCAATAAACAAGATCCCGATATAATGTTCATGCTCAACGCAGGCACCAAATAACAATTATTTAAGTATAAAACTAATCCCGATGGTAGATGAAGGGGTAGCGTGCCGACCGCGATCATATCAACCTTTGATCCGTTTCCCACGCGCATCGTCACCTCGTTCTTCGCTAGCTTCCATTTATTCTGCAGCACCTATTTCGAGTTACAAATATGAGCAACCGAACCAGTATCAAATACCCAGGCACTACTGCGAGTACTAGTGAGATACACATCAATAACATGTATATCAGATATACCTTTCTTCTTGATGTTGCCGTTCTTCAAATCCGCCAAGTACTTTGGGCAATTCCGCTACCAGTGACCTTCTCCCTTGCAGTAAAAGCACTCAGTATCAGGCTTTGGTCCAGCCTTGGTCTTCTTCGCCGGCGTGGTAACTTTCTTACCACCCTTCTTGAAGTGTCCCTTCTGCTTAGACTTGCCTTTCTTGAATTTGGTGGTCTTATTGACCAACAAAACTTGGTGCTCTTTCTTGATCTCCACTTCTGCAGATTTCAACATAGCAAACAGTTCTGGCAACTGCTTGTTCATGTTCTGCATGTTGTAGTTCATCACAAAGTTCTTGTAACTTGGTGGTAGTGATTGGAGGACACAGTAAATCCCCAAAGCATTAGGAATCACTATACCCAATCTTTGAAGTTTGTTTGCGTGCCCAGACATCTTAAGCACATGCTCACTGACGGAGCTGCCCTCTTCCATCTTGCAGTTAAAGAACTTTTCAGAAGCCTCATAACTTTCAATTGCCGCATGAGTCTCAAAGATCAATTTGAGATCCTCGACAATATCATATGGGTCTGAATTCTCAAACCTTTTCTGAAGCTCCGATTCCAAACCATACAAGATAGCACACTGAACTATGGAGTACTGATTCTTCCGAGCGAGGTAAACATTCTTTACTTCATCGGAAGCATCAGCTGCAGGTGGGTCACCCAGCGGTGCATCCAGCACATAGGTCAAATTACCAGCTGTGAGGACAATCCTCAAATTGCGGAACCAATCCGCGAAGTTGCTTCCATTGTTTTTCAACTTTTCTCTCTCTAGGAACGCATTAAAATTGATGGTAGGGGCTGCCATTGATCTACAACATATTTACAATAGTTTAGACTAAGTTTATGACAAATTGAGTTCAAATTAATAATAAAATTAACCTAGGTGAACTCCCACTCAAAACAATATCCCTCACATTGTTTTAGTGATCACACGAACCAAATCCACTACATCAACACCGATCATCACGAGAGTTGATATAGTTTCAATGGCGAACAATCGTCATGTTCATCATATCTACTATATGATTCATGCTTTACCTTTCGGTGATCCGTGTTCCGAGACCATGTCTGTACATGCTAGGCTCATCAAGATCAAACCTTAGTTTCCGCATGAGCAAATATGGCTTGCTCACGTTGTATACACTTGCAGAATCTAACACACCCGATCATCACGTGGTGCTTTGAAACAACAAGCTTTAGCAACGGTGCTAACTAAGGGTGAACACTTTATGACTTGAAATTCATGTGCATGAGGGATCATCTTATAATGCTACCATCGTCTACTAAGCAATACAAGATGCATAAAGGATTAACATCACATGCAATTCATAATATGTGATATGATATGGCCTTTCTTCTTTGTGCTTCCGATCTCCATCTTCAAGCACGAACATGATCTCCATCACCACCGGCATTGCATCAAGGTCAATGACGCTTCTCCATGGTTGTCGTCCACCGGCTTCAACTATTACAACTACTTTAAATAGATACGCGGGTCTTAACATAAATTAAAGACAACCATATGGCTCCTGCCGGTTGCCAACTTACAATAAGGAACATTGCATACATCAAATATAATCACAATCATGGCCATATCACATCACTGCACACCCCTGCAAAACAAAGTTAGACGCCTCTACTTTCTTTGCATATTTTACGTGGTTTGGGGCTTTCAATAAGTGTCGTTCTAACTTACGAACATGAACCACAACATTGATACTAGTATTGTTAATCACCAGTTGTAAATTCGATCTTAACTATGCTAGGAGAAACAGGCACCCACAAAGCCACTTATGCAATACAAGTTGCATGTCAAGCGTGGAGCAAGTCTCATGAACGATGTCATGTAAGGTTAGCTCGGGCCGCTTCATCCCAACATACCGCAAGATGCAAAGTACACAAGAAGCAATCGACAATAAAAGCATCAACGCCCACAATGACCATTGTGTTCTACTCGTGCAACAGATCTACATATAGACACGGCTCTGATACCACTGTAGGGTTTCGTAGCATGGAAAACAAAAAATTTCTATCGCATACAAACAAACAAGCCAAGATCTATCTACTAGATTGTAGCAACGAGTCGGTCACACGTTAGGTACTCGACGAAGACCTTCCTCTCCCTTGTTCCAGCAGGCAGCGGAGGTTGTAGCACTCTCCTCGCGATTCTGGCAGCATAACGGCGTGGTACCGGAAGTAGAGGGGAGATCTCGCTGGGCTTCGCCTTAAGCCAGAGCGAGTATGGTGGAGTATGAGAGAGCTCCTCGGCGATCTAGGGTTTAGACACACCAAGGAGGAAGTGCTAGAGCCGGCGGCTAGGGTTCCGGGGACCCCAAGTCGGCGGCTAGGGCAAAACCCTAAGGGGGCGGTGGCGGCTATGGTGGGCTGCAGCTTCTAGGGTTTGAGGTGAGGGACTTGTGTGTCTAGAGGAGGGAGCCCTGCCCCTCCTTATATAGGTGGAGGGGCCGGCGGCCAAGAGGAGGGAGGGGAGTCCCTCCCCAACTCGGCTTGGAGGGGGCGCCGCCGGTTGGAGGAGGGATTCCCTCCCCAACTCGGTTTCCCACTTCCTCCTCTTTTCCTCTTTCCAATTTTAGCCGTTTGACTTTTCAAACTAGCCATTTGACTTTTCAAACTAGGATTTGAATTAATCCTTTATTTGGAACAGCGATGACACTTAGTACATGATGCAATCATTCCATAACTACTCAAACAACATCGAATCCTTAAGTGTGTCTCCCTACGGTTCGTGAATTATGCGGACATGATCGAGACACTTCTCCGAACAATAACCAATAGAGGAATCTGGAAATTCATATGGCTCCCACATATTTCTACGATTACTTTGCGATCGAATGAACCACTTACATACGATACCAATTTCCCTCTGTCTCATGATAGTTTACTTATCCGAGGTTATGATCATCGGTATCTCTGCATACCTAGTTCAACCTCGTTACCGATAAGCACTCTTTTCTCGTTCCCGTGATATGTGATCCCTTGTGAGCCAGTCACATGCTTGCAAGCTAATTGGATGACATTCCACCGAGAGGGCCCAGAGTATATCTATCAGTCATATGGATGGACAAATCCCACTCTTGATCCATGTGTTTCAACCAATACTTTCCGAACACTCAATGCCACCTTTATAGCCACCCAGTTACGGTGTGGTGTTTGATGTCATCAAAGCATCCATCCGGCAAAGGTGATATGCATGATCTCGTGGTCAAAGGAATTATGTTACTATGTATCAGAAAGCATATAGCAATTGAACTATTGAAATGACTTGATCTTTATGCTACGCTTATCTATAGGAGTATGTCCACCATATCATTCTCCTAACGATATGATCTTGTTGTTGATAACATCTCAATGTTCATGATAGGGAAACCACAATAATTTATCAACCAACAAGCTAGTGTTGTATAGAGGCTATACTAGGGACTTCAAATTAAGTTTACAAATCACACAAGTATCAATGTTTCCTTGTTAATACTATTATAGCATGAATGTAAACATTTATCATAAACACAAAGATATAATAATAACTACATTTATTATTGCCTCTAGGGCATATCTCCAACAGTTGGGTTATCTAGATTGGGGAAGGCAGACTTTGAGGTGTGCTGTTATAGCCCTACCATGGATTAGAGTGTCCAACCGGAGAGTAGTTAAGAGTAGTATCATGAAGAGAGGATATTTATATGAGAGAGTGTTCACTAGTGAAAGTATGATCCCTAGGCCTTGTTTCTAAACATTGAAACACCGTTTGGATCTAGATCTGTTGCATGTTTGCTTGCTTTAGTCCTCCACGCCATCAGCTATTTTCTAGCACCGTTACCACTTGTATTTTACTATCTCTTCGCCGAACTAGTGCACCTATACACCTGACAAGTGTATTGGATGTGTTAGGGACACAAGGGACTTCTTGTATCTTGATTGCAGGGTTACTTGAGAGGGATACCTTTGACCACTTCCTCCCTGAGCTCGATAAACCTTGGGTAATCCACTTAAGGGAAAACTTGCTGCTGTTCTACAAATCTTTGCACTTGGAGGCCCAACAACTATCTAAAAGAATAGAAGTGCGTAGACATCAGTACCCCTTGCACATGGTACAAGAGCTTTCCCATAACCAAAATCACAAGGCAAGCAGACAATGAGCATCTCAGCATTCTTCTTATTTATAATGGGATATGGTTCTTTTTTCTTGCTTTACTCTTTTCTCAATATGTCTATTTTTTCTCAATCTCTTTTTTATAAGAAGAATGCTTCATAGATGTCACTATGGTGATACTGCAAGTTTCCACCATGATTAGGCATGGCTTATGCTAGCAGCCCAGGCGTTTCTCTAACACAAAATACATAACTCCATGGACTTACAAGCTCCCCTTTCATTTCACACCGACGACATCCATAGACAAAAGAGCATGATATCAACTATGTACAAAGTACAAGTGCAATGTTGAAAACGTTCCCCATGAAAACATGGTTCTGCTAATTCCAACGTATAAGTGCAAGCATATACAACATAGATGACACAATGGTTCAAGTTTATTAGGGGCAATAAATATAAAGTGTGCCATTAAGTTCGTGAGAGCTTTAATCACTAAGTTTTCACATAACAAAATACTTTTTAATTATAAGATAGCTGAAAACAAGAATATACTTGGAATGGTGTAACACACCATGCATAGGAATTTATAGTGTACACTTTGGAATAACTTGGTTTCTTGGGAGTTGGAAGCATGAGTAGAACTTACTCACACAAGTGGAGGCTAGCAAAAGACTGGGAGCGACCAACTAAGAGAGCAATAATGTCCATAATCATGCAGAGAGACAAAACATTACTAATCAAAGCATAGAGTGGTACTACACGTCAAGGACTAAATGATCATAGAGGCTATGGTGACTTGTTCATAATCATAACATGGTGTGAGCATGTGCCAAGTCAACCCAAACAAAGCATCCAAGGAGAATACCATAATACTATGCTTTTGTATGCTAAAACAATGCATCTTCTTTCAAGGCACACTAAACAACCCCAATTGTTTGGAACAAGTCGTGCTACAGCAATAATCACTAAGCATAAGGTCAAAATAACACCTAGAAGGACATGATAAAGTCTAAGTCACAGTCAAAGCAAGCTCCTCTTGCACTTTCAAGCAAGAACTTTCTACTCCTTTACAACACAAATCAACTTATTTGAAACAACACAGCGAGAACGGGGGTCCAAACTACTTTATTCAAGAAAACTAAACAAACTAAGCAAATCAAATGAAAACTCAGACGCTCTAAGAACAACACAACAGTGCATGAAACAATAAAAACGAAGTGTCTAGAAAGACCTGAGCCTTTTATTGATGAAGAAGGGTATGCCTTGGGCATCCCCAAGCTTTGACGCTTGTACCTCTTGGATATTTCTTGGGATGACAGCGGGGTGGCATCCCCAAGCTTGAGCTTTTGTTTATTCTTCATCTCATTACATCATTCTTTCTCTACACCTGAAATTTTTCCTTCATACAAAACTTCACACAATCTTCATTAGCAACATTAGTGTATTCAAAAGATAATAGACCATTGGGTTTAGCTTTAGAGCAGCAAAAAATTCACTGAAAACACAAGATACTGAAGAAACTTCCTTTAAAAATCTCAATTCCCCAAAAGAGAACTCAAAAAGAAATCGATAAGAAGCAAATGCAAATAATGGCAGAATTCTGACATAACAGACCAGCAGGTAGAAACCGATTTTTTCGAACACCTTATGTTTATCAAATCAAAACATGTTGAACGAACGAAAGTTAGATAACATACTGGGGGATTTATTCATCAATTTGCAGCTCAACCCGACTTACAGAGACTCCTCACGAATTTTTATGGTGGAGGACAGAAATCTGTTTCGGGACAGCAACTCCCCAAATCTTACTTCCCTCTCATTAGAGGTCATTCTTGGCACAAAAAGCAAACAAAAAGGATAAGGAGAAGTCATTACTGAAGTAATAACTTCCAACACTTAAGAAAACTCTTGGGTTATCTACCAACAAGTACTTTTATTTAACGCCTTTAAGTTAGGCACAAGAAGCAAGAAATCAAGTATTTCCAAATGAAGAAGCATTAACATCAAACCTTGCTTTCAAATGAGGAGAAAAAATCAACTTATCTCTCCTCATAGGGAAGTGTTTAATACCTTTCTTGAATGGAAATTGATATTTAATGGTGCCTTCTTTCATATCAATAATGGCACCAACAGTTCTAAGAAAAGGTCTGCCCAAAGTAATAGGACAAGAAGCATTGTATTCAACATCCAAAACATAGAAATCAACAGGGACATAAGCATTGTTAACCATAATGAGAACATCATTAACACTCCCCATGAGTTTCTTCTTAGCATTTTCATTAAGTGGGACATCCAAATAACAATCTTCCAAAGGTGGCAAATCAAGCATTTCATAAATCTTCCTAGGCATAACAGAGACACTAGAACCAAGATCACATGAAGCTTTGAGATCAAAGTAATTCAGTTGCATATTAATAATGGGTTCCCAACTATCTTATACTTTCCTAGGAATAGAAGCTTTGTGTTTTAACTTCTCTTCCTTAATTTTAACAAGAGCATCTGTAATGTGTTTGGTGAAAGCAACATGCATATCACTAGCATCAGGACTTCTAGCAAGTTTTTGCAGGAATATAATCACTTCAGAAATATTGCAACCATCAAGACCAAATCAAACTTAGCATCACTAGTAGTAGACTCATTAGGCTTAGGCATTGTAGGAGGAGGAATAGGGACTTCTTGTGGTTTAGTGGCATCCATATGGTTGGTGGTGATGGTGCACACACTATTGTTTCTGTCAATTCAGCTTCCATTTCCCACTTAGCATGAAGTTGGGATAGAAGTCTAACATATTCATCAATAGTAACTTGTATGACATGAGTAGCAGCAAAGGTACTTTCCATGGTTTCAGGTTTAGCAGCCATTTTATTAATCAAAGAGGACTGTGCTTCAGACAAAGAGGAAATACTTTTCTCCGCACTCAAAATTTTTGACTGTAAACTAGGAATTTCCCTATTCATATTCTCAAGCTGCTGACTAATATTTTTCAAGATAACAAATTGTTCTTCCATAGTTTTAGTGAATATCTTGTTTTGCTCATATTGCATTTGCATAAAGATTTTAGTGGATCTTTCAACTTCTAGAATCCTCTCTTCACTAGGCATTCTAGATCTACCATAATAAGTATTTCCAATATTAGGAGGATATGGCCTATAATTGTTGTTACCACCAAAATTATTCCTATAGGCATTGTTGTTGAAATTGTTGTTTCTAATGAAGTTCACATGAACTTTTTCTTCTTGAGCAACCAAAGAGGCTAAGGGAACACTATTAGGATCTAAAGGATCTTTCCCATTAACAAGAAAAGCCATAATAACATATATCTTATCACTCAAAGAGGAGGTTTCTTCAACAGAATTTACCTTCTTATCATGTGGAGCTCTCTTAGTGTTCCATTCAGAATAATTAACCATCATATTATCAAGGAGTTTTGTTGCAGCACCCAAGGTGATGGTCATAAAGGTACCTCCAGTAGCTGAATCCAACATGTTTCTTGAGGAGAAGTTCAAACCTGCATAAAAAGTCTGGATAATCATCCAAGCAGTAAGTCCATGAGTGGGACAATTCTTAACCAAACATTTCATTCTTTCCCAAGCTTGAGAAACATGTTCATTATCAAGTTGTTTAAATTTCATAATATCACTCCTCCTATATATAATCTTAGCAGGAGGGTAGTACTTTCCAATAGAAGCATCTTTGCACTTAATCCAAGAATCAATACTATTTCTAGGCAAGGATAGCAACCATTCTTTAGCTTTTCCTCTCAAGGAGAAAGGAAACAACTTGAGCTTAATAATATCTCCATCTACATCCTTATACTTCTGCATCTCTCAAAGTTCAACAAAGTTATTGAGATGGGCATTAGCATCATCAGAACTAGCACCAGAAAATTGCTCTCTCATCACAAGATTCAACAAAGTAGGCTTAATTTCATAAAAGGTAGCATCAGGAGTAGGTAGAGCAATAGGAGTGCTTAGGAAATCATTGTTGTTTGTGCTAGTGAAGTCACACAACTTGGTGTTCTCAGCAGAGTTCATTTTGTCAAAAGTGGAGCAAGCCAAAAACAACAGAAGCAACTAGAGCAGGAACTATTTTTTTGTGTTTTTTATAAAATAAAGCAAACCAAACTAAACTAATTTTTTTTTGGAGTTTTTGATAAAAAAAGGCAAACAAAACCAAGAAAAATAAACTAAGCAAACAAAAAACAATGTAAAGAGAAAGGTTGAGAAGGACTCCCCTTGTGAAGATGTCCTTAGCCTCGCCGGAAACGACGCTAGAAAAGCTTGCTGGCGCTTTATCAACGTGAGAGCGCTTCATCGGGAAACCCCAAGAGCAAGGTATGATGCAGCACAACAGCAAGTCTTCCCTCAGTAAGATACTGAGGTTATCGAACCAGTAGGAGGAAGGAAATGTCTCAAAGGTGTTACACGCAACGTGGAAACCTGCACAACACAAACTCAAGACTTTGCCCCAACTAACAGTGAGGTTGTCAATCTCACCGGTTGCTATAACAAAGGATTAATTGTATGGTGTGGAAGGTGATGATGGTTTGCACCAAGTAAACAGTAACAGTGAAAGATGTAACAATGGTAAAGATTGGATCGGGGTCCATAGTTCACTAGAGGTGCTCTCCTTAGATAAACAAACATGGCATGAAGGGTAAACAAATTATAGCAGGGCAATTGACAGGACTGAGCAAGGCATAACAATGCAATACTAGACATAAAGATCCTATGAGATTCGATTGGGCAATACAACAATATATATAGACCGCCATCCAACTGCATCTATGACTAGAAGTCCACCTTTGGGTTATTATCCAAACCCCCTCCAGTATTAAGTTGCAAGCAACAGACAACTGCTTGAAGCAAAGTGTGTAAGGTAAACAATCCACTTGTTCCATGAACAAGAGACCGTTGTTTTCTCCCTAGTGGCAACAACACATCTACAATCGTAGAGATTTTTGTCACTTCCCTTGATTAAGTAGAGGCATGAACCCACTATCGAGCATAAATACCCCCTCTTGGAGTCACTAGTGAAAGGACTATATCTTCCCATGATGTTTTTGGTGTTAAATGACAATCCCAACCGTGGTTTTAATTGTGCTCTTGAGTTTCAGAGGAAACGTTGTTGATGTCTCCTTCTATTGTGATGGATGCTCTCTTGTGATCTTTTGAAAACGGTGGCCTTTTAGTCTTCTCCTAGTTTCTTTCCGGTTGTTGTTTTTAGGTCACCATACTATTAAGAGGGGGTCCATTTTGGAAGGCTGTGGGAAATCACTTGTTCTTGCACAAACCTATATGCACCGCCACAACCATCCCATTATCCCGTGAGAGAGCGTGTTCCTGTTCTGTTGGAGCCTTTTGTGTCTCACCGGAACTTCTGGTCATAGGCCGGAAGTTCCGCTTAAACTTTTTCTGCGGGCTGTTCTACAGTTTGTTCCGACGCTAGTTCCGCCCCAAGTTCCGGTGGCGGCTCAGTAAACTTCTGTTTTGAAGTGTGCTATTTGCTGGAACTTGGCCGGAACTTGCATCGGAACTTGTCCTGCTAAAAGTTCCTGAGCGGAACTTCCGCCAGAAGCCGGAACTTCCGGTCAGATTCGCTTCGCGACCCAAAAGTTCCGCCTCTTGTTCCGCCCCAAGTTCCGGTGGTGGATCAGTAACCTTCTGTGTCGAAGTGTGCTATTTGCCGGAACTTGGTCGGAACTTGCTCGGAATTTCACCGGAACTTCCGGTCGGTGAGGTCGCGGGGGCTGTAACGGTTCAGCGCGGGGGGGGGGGGGGGGGGCCTATTTAAGGCACCCCCCTTCTTCCTCCCACGCTCTCTCGAATTTTTTCTCTCCTCCATTAATGCTTGAGCTTCACCTCACTAGATCTCTCTCTCTAGACACTCAAATGACTTGATCTTTTGAGAGGTGAGGGAGGTGACCTAGATCTACACTTCCACCAAAGAAGATTTGATTTCCCCACCCATCCTTTGTGGATCTTGTTGCTCTTGGGTTTCTTGGAACCCTAGACGGTATAGGGCATCCCCGGAGCTAAGGCGTGTGTTGTAAAGCTTCGAAGTGTCGTTGAGGGCCTCCAATTGAGTTGTGGAGCCTCTCCCTCAACCTTGGTGTAAAGGTTTCGGTTGGCGCCTTCAAGGTCACCGGTTAGTGGATTGTGAGGCCTCCTTTGTGGGGGAGCTCATCGGAGAAGAAGGTGAGGCCTTTGTGGCGCTCGGGTGACCTTGTGTGGCCCCGACACCTCTCCAACGTAGACGTAGCTCCTTGGGAGTGAACTACGGGAATTACATCTCCGTGTCCCCTCTCCGGTTACTTCGTTCCCTTCCTTTACTCCTTGCTATTTACTGTTTTTGTTGTTGGTGGTTGTTTTCTTGCATTTAGGTTGTTCACTTAGTTGCATCTCTAGATAACTTCCTTTCTCGTTGAGCCTAAAAGTGAGAAACAAATTAAAATTGGGTAGACGCCTATTCACCCCCCTCTAGTCGTATCAAGTCGGTACTTTCAATTGGTATCAGAGCCCAGGCTCTTACTTCGGGATTTACCGCCTAAGGGGGTAGTGAAATTGAAAAATCCAAGAACTTGGCCACTATGGATGATCTCAAGCAATTGGAGTCATCCATGATGTCCAAGTTCGAGGAAATGATGACTCTGTTGCAGTCTCTCAAGCCAAACCCCATGGTTTCTATTGACACACCCCAACCCAACGAGGTTCCTCCCACCGTTACGGTGTCCGCCCCCGGGGTAACTCCCGCGGCTGCCACCACTCACTTGGGCCTTGGTTTTGTTGCTCAAACCTCTACCAAGGTTCCAAGTGAGAACATCGAGGAGCCCGAGAACCCAACTTCCAAAGAGGAAAATGGAGGAAAGGACTACTCGGCGGTACCCCCACCGCCGAAGTACACTCCGGATCCACCCATCCCCATGCCACACATTATACCTCAAGGAGCACCACCCATGCTAGATACGTCTAATTTCGCCAATTGGCAATATCTAATGCGCTCACATATTTCCAGCTCATCCATTGAGTTAATGAGGATTGTGGAGGATGGATTCTCTCCATTTGACCCAAAGAAGTTGACACGAGGTGAAGTGGTGGACAAGCAACTCAATGCCACAGCTTTGGGAATGATTCAAAAGGCCTTGACTCCAAAGGATTTTGCTCACATTCGCCAATTTGACACTGCCAAGGGAGCTTGGGATCAACTCACCGAGCTCTTTGTTGGGAATGCTAGCATCCAAAGCTCCAAGTTTGATGAGATCAACAACGAGTGCGATGGTTTCGCAATGCAAGATGATGAGACCCCTGAAGACATGTATAGGCGCCTTAAGGTCCTTTGTTCCACTATGAGGGACCTTGGGGCTCACTATGTTGATGACAAGTTTATGAAGAGGAAGTTCATTCAAGATCTTCTCCCATTTGAAGAACAAAAGCTCAAATCTATCAAGGGAAGAACCAACTTTCACTTAATGATCTCCCAAGAAGTATTTAGTGAAGTAATTGCCATGACTATTGCTAAGAAGAATGCGGAGTCCGCTCGAGCTAGAGCCATTGGATCAACAAAAGTGAACCTTGCTTTGAAGGCCAAGGCTATTGAAGTTGATGATGATACATCAAGTGAGTGGTCTCAAGAGGATCTCAAATGTGCCTTCAACGAACATCTTGCTCTCGCTTCAAGGGCCTTTTGGAACAAGTCCGGATTCAAGTCAAGATCAAGGGACAACTCAAGATTCAACTCATCCAACAAGTCTCCCAAAGCAAGGTCGTGCTACAATTGCAACGACAAGAGTCACTTCGTGGCCAAGTGTCCCTTTGAGAACCGTGAAGACAATGGTGGTCGTCTCATTCGCAAGATCAAGTCAAGACCTCCTCATCCCTTGAACAAGAACTACGCCGTTAAGAACGCCACTAACAAGGAACGAGCAATTGTGGTCCATGAAGAATATCTTTCGGGAACGGATGAAGATGATGATGATGAAGTTCATGGTGGAGAGATTGTGGGGGTTGCTGCTATTGCCACTTCCTCAACCCCACGTCTATCCCTCTTCGACTCGCCAAATGAAAATGTCATCTCCTCCAACCAAAAGTGCTTCATGGCCAAGGCCACCGAGGTATCACCGAAACCCACTCCTCAACCTATCTCTAGCGAGCCTTCCTCTCTTGATCTTGTTGGTCTAGAGGTGAAGAAAGAGATGATTGACATGTGTGAATTTGTTGCTACCTTAGATGAAGAAACTAAAAACTGCTTTGAGTCCTTACTTGCACAACTTGACAATGCTAGAGATGCCTTAGATGAAAAGGAAGAACTTCTTGACTTGCTAAGTAAAAATGAAAGAGATGCCGCCGATGAAATTGCCTCTCTCACTCAAAGTCTTGAGGATGAGCAAAATATGAGAATTAACCTTGAAGAAAATGTGTCTAAGCTTGTAGATGATCATAACAACACTTTGACCTCTACAATTAAAGAACGTGACCATGCTCTTGCTTTGATTAAGGTTCTCAAGAAAGAAAATGCTGAGTTTGTGGGTGGTCATGATAGGACTCAAAAGGATCTTGAGAAACTCAAAGAGGAACACAAAGCCTTGGAGAGTAAATTCTCAAATCTTTTTGAAGCTCATGAACAGCTTCAAACTCAATTAACTTGTGATCTTTCTAAGTCTTCCGCTGTGCAAATTATAGACTTGTCTAGCTCTCCTAAACCTTGTTGCAAGCATGAGAATCTCATAGAGGAAGTCAAGGTTTTGAAGGATCAACTTGCCAATACTAAGAAGAAGAAGAAGAAGAAGAAGAAGAAAAAGAACAAGGGCATGGCCCAAGGAGTACCAAATGGCCTAACCCTCTTGCAAAGTGACAACTTTGCCGGAAAGAACAATCCCTCTTATATTCTTTGCAAATCTTATGATGGTCATGTATATGCTAGATATGTGGGAACATCTTACACGCATGATTATCATTGGGCCATTTGGGTGCCAAAGGTTCTTGTCACTAACAAAAGGGAACCCATTGCAAAATGGGTACCTAAAACCAAGGCTTGATTTTCTTGTAGGACTATGCTTCCGGCGGATCAAAATGGGTGCTTGATAGTGGTGCCACGAGTCATATGACCGGAAGCAAGTCTATCATGACCGAATTGAGACCCAATATTGCCAACACCATGGTCTCCTACGGTGACAAAACAAGCTCTCAGGTTTTGGGTTTTGGCAAAGTGGTGGTAACCCCGGATGTATCCTTGGTTGACGTCATGCTTGTCAAAACTCTTGGTTACAACTTACTCTCAGTTCGTGCTCTTGCTCTTATGGGTCTCTCTTCTTTCTTTAATTCTCATTCCGTGGTCCTCATGTGGAGCAAGTCTCTCAAGGTGGCTTTTGTAGGATATGTAGAACATGACTTGTATGTGGTGGACTTTTCAGGCACCACTACTCCTCATGCTCTATGTCTCTATGCTAAAGCCGACAAGGGCTGGTTGTGGCATCGCCGCCTAGCCCATGTTAACATGAGGACTTTGCAAAGACTTCACTCCGAGGGCCACATCCTTGGAATTAACGATGTTTCTTTTGCCAAAGATCGTGTTTGCAGGGCTTGTATTGAAGGGAAGATGCATGAAACTCCTCAAAAAGCGCTCAATCAAATCACTACCGAGAGGTGTTTGGAGCTCTTGCATATGGATCTCTTTGGTCCTCCCTCTCATGATAGCCTTGGAGGCAAGAAGTATTGCTTGGTTATTGTGGATGATTTCTCAAGATACACTTGGGTGTTCTTTTTCAAATACAAGAGTGAGACTCAACAAACCGTCATTGACTTTGCTAATGAGGTTCAACGGAAGCACAATGCAACTATTCTCTCAATTCGAAGTGACAATGGCACCGAGTTCAAAAACTATACCTTGGATGAGTTTCTCAGTGATGAAGGAATCAAGCATATATACTCCACTCCCTACACCCCTCGACAAAACGGAGTTGCCAAAAGGAATAATCGCACATTGATGGATGCGGCTAGGTCTATGCTAGCCGAGTTCAAGTCTCCATACAACTTTTGGGCCGAGGCCATCTCCACCGCTTGCCATGCAACCAACCGGCTTTATCTCCGCAAGAATAAGAACAAGACCCCCTATGAACTTCTCACCGGGAAAAAGCCTAATGTTAGCTACTTTCGGGTGTTTGGTTGCAAGTGCTACATTCTCAAAAAGGGAGTTCAGTTGTCAAAGTCTGAATCCAAGGCTCAAGAAGGAATTTTCGTTGGTTACTCAAATCAGTCCCATGCTTATAGAGTCTACAACAAAGCCAATGGAAGAGTTGAAGAGACGAGCAACGTGAAGTTTGATGAAAATCATGAGTCTCTTGTTAGGCAAGATGGTGTTTGTGATCCAAGTGATGAAATTCCTCCCAAGGCCATAGGAAGAATGGGTGTGGGTTTCCACCTCCCCATTGAGGATCCCCTTATGGACAAAGGAGAAGAACCAAGCTCTACTCAAGTGGAGCCCTCACTCTCACAAGATCATCTTGCACCTCAAGGACCTACTTTCTTGGCACAAGCTCCCTCAAGCTCTTCCGAAGCTTCCCATACTCATGACTCTCCAAGATCTAAAGAACAAGCTCTTCATCAACAACATCAACCTCCCCGCGATGGGGCTCCTCCTCAAGGCACCTCCCACGGACAAGCTCTTCATCAACCTCATCAACCTCCCCAAGATGGGGCTCCTCCTCAAGGTCACTGTTCTCCCTAAGGTCAAGCTCGTCGAGATCAAGAGCAAGTCATTGATCCTCAAGGATCCTCTCCAAGTGATGACTCCCCCGAAGTGGAAATTGATGAAGATGACCCTCGTGTTCATGCTTATAGTCAAGGGGGCGGCTCAATTGATGGAAATGACCAAGTGGTAGCTCAAGAATCTCGAATTGAAGCACAAGCCCGCCGTCAAGCCTATCGTCTCGCCAAGCTTGTTCGAGATGGCCATATCCTTGATAATGTCTATGGAGATTTCAATAAAGGTTCCACTACTAGGAGGCAACTAGCTTCCTTTTGCTCTCACCATGCGTTTATCTCTCTTGTGGAACCACAGAAAGTCTTCGAAGCTCTTGAAGATGATGATTGGCTTGATGCTATGAACGAGGAACTTCACAAATTCAAGAGGAACAATGTTTGGACATTGGTTGAGCGGCCTAAAGACTGTCAAAACGTCATTGGAACCAAGTGGGTCTTCAAGAACAAGTGCGATGCGAATGGAATTGTCGTGCGCAACAAGGCAAGGTTAGTTTCCCAAGGATACTCACAAGTTGAGGGCATCGACTACGGTGAGACTTACACCCCTGTTGCTCGCCTTGAATCCATTCGTATGCTTCTTGCCTTCGCTACCCATCATAACTTTAAATTGCATCAAATGGATGTTAAGAGTGCTTTTCTTAATGGTCCTTTGAAAGAGTTGGTATACGTCAAGCAACCTCCGGGTTTTGAGGATCCACTTTTTTCGAACCATGTATACAAGCTCAATAAGGCACTCTATGGCCTCAAACAAGCCCCACGTGCGTGGTATGATTGCCTTAGGGAGCTCTTGTTAGACCGTGGCTTCGAAGTGGGCCTCATTGATCCCACTCTTTTTTACTAAGAAAGTTGGAGGCCACTTGTTCGTATGCCAAATCTATGTTGATGACATTATCTTTGGGTCTATTAACAAAACTTTTAATGAGGATTTTGCCAAGCTCATGACCGACCGCTTCGAGATGTCCATGATGGGGGAGTTGGAGTTTTTCCTTGGGTTTGAAGTCAAGCAATTGAGGAAAGGGACTTTCATCGACCAAGCCAAGTACATCCAAGACATGCTCAAGAAGTTCAAGTTTGATCAAGTCAAAGGTGCCAAGACTCCCATGCCAACTAAGGTTAATATTGATCTCGATCCCAAGGGTAAGGAGGTGGATCAAAAACTCTATCGATCGATGATTGGTTCTTTGCTCTATCTTTGTGCATCCCGACCGGATATTATGTTGAGTGTGGGTATGTGTGCAAGATTTCAAGCCGCACCAAAGGAAAGTCACGTGGTGGTTGTCAAGAGGATCTTTCGATATTTAGTTCATACCCCAATCTTTGGGTTGTGGTACCCCAAGGGAGCCAGCTTTGATCTCATTGGTTACACGGACTCGGACTAGGCTGGTGACAAAGTGGGAAGAAAGTCAACCTCCGGAGCTTGTCAGTTTCTCGGAAGATCTTTGGTTTGTTGGTCCTCGAAGAAGCAAAACTGTGTGTCTATGTCCACTGCCGAAGCTGAGTACATCTCTGCCGCAAGCTGTTGTGCTCAATTGCTATGGATGAAGCAAACTTTGAAGGATCTTGGACTATCTTTTGACAAGGTGCCTCTTCTTTGCGACAATGAGAGTGCCATTTCTATTGCTCACAATCCCGTGCAACACAACCGGACCAAGCACATTGAGATTCATCATCATTTCATTCGGGACCATGTTGCTAGAGGAGACATTTCTTTGGAGTATGTTCCCACCAAGGCAAATCTTGCGGATCTATTCACGAAGCCTCTTGATGAAGCAAGGTTCCGAGAGTTAAGGCATGAGCTAAATACCATTGATTCGAGCAATGTTGCTTGAGCTCTTGCACACCTACCCGCGTCTCAATATGTATCTTGTTTGGATGTAGGCATGGATTTAGGGGGAGTGTAGTTCCTCTTATGAACAAACACTATCCCTATTATGCGCACATTAAAGTTTTCATACTCTATAGTCTCTAAAGGAGACCATTTGAGCTTCATGATGAGTGTTGGTAATGAACCCAAGACATATCTTCGCGGTGTCAAGCCATTTACTCTTATATAAGGTGGCTTCGGCCACCGACTCGTTTTTATTTGTGTCTTTGACCTTTTTGTTTTTCTTGGTTTTTGTTGGTTTTGGTTCTTCACAGTTTGAGCTATCTATCCTAAGCCTTTCCTTACCTCAAGCCCTCTCCATTCCCTGCACAAGTTCTTCGTTGTTGTCTTCCTAACCTGAGATGGTCTTCCTGGCGTCAGCGGAACTTCCGGTCAGTCTGACCCGGAAGTTCCGGTCCATCGGAACTTCCGGTCCCTGACCGGAACTTCCGGTGGTGCTCCCTGTCCTATATAAGGTGGGCCCTGGGGGGAAACGGGATCTTCTTCCTTTTTCCCCCAAGACCCATCTTCTATTTGGAGCGCCGCCGGCCAGGACCTCTCCACGAAGGTGCTCCGTCCCCTTCGTCTCCAACCTCTGCTCCGCAGATCTGCTCCGTGGGATCCTTCCCCACCTCGATCTCCCGCCATGGACTCTGGTATTTGCCCTCAACTCCCTCCATTAATGGAGATCTTGCTCTCACCATGGCTTGAGTTAGGGCACACCTTGTCTAGGCTAGTTCTTTGGCTAGAACTTGTTGGAAGATCTTGGTAGGCCTAGGGTATCATGCTTGAGTAGATTGGTCCAATACATCCTAGAAAAATCTGTGCACTTGTGGCTTTTAGATCTACATCTAGTAAACTCCTGTTTGGAACCGTCAGTTCGTGGCCTCACCGGAACTTCCGGTGAGCCACGACCAGAACTTCCGGTGGACCATTTTCACCGGAAGTTCCGGCGGTTCAGCGGAAGTTCCGGCGACAATGCAACTTTTTCTGTTTGTATTTTTCCAATCTCTTTCTTTTGTTTCCTCTTCCGAACTTGTGCACTTATCCCACCTTCCCTCCCTACTCTTGTGCTTTCTTCTCAGGGCAAGGAGATACCCGCCAAGGAAAGCGTGCCCGCCGTCCATCCTCTGACATTCCTCCTGATATTGATGAGGAAGATGCTGAGGTTGTGCGTCCGACCGCTCAGACTACTCGTCAGAAGGCTGCTGCTGCTCGTCGTGCTGCTGCTGCAGGGAAGAGGCTTGCTCTTGCTCAGAAGGCCACTGCTGCTGGGCCAGATATGACCAAAGCCAATATTTTCAAGTGGTCTCAGAAAGCTTACTCTGCATTCAGGGCTATGGATCCCTACCTCGTGCCTTGTGATCATCTTTGCTTGGACCCTCATTTTCACACCTGCCGTCAGGAACAGATTTATGAAGAAATTTATGCATCAAAGAAGAAGTTCGTGGTTGCTCCTCAAAAGTACATCAATGTGACTCACATGGAAGAGAAGCAAGTTTACTTTGGAGAGGCTCTCGATATCTGCCAGAAGTTTGGGCTGATTCCCCTCATGGAGCACCGTCAGAACTTTGATGTGACTGCTATTGCTCAGTTTTACTCAACTCTGTTTCTTCACATGCAGTCCTCTACTGAAGGTGTGATGAAGTGGATGACCAGGGACATGTTTCTTACCGCCACTTGGGCTGAGTTTGCTGAGCTTCTTGGCTATCCCATTCAGCCTGGCCACGGGACAAATTGTTGGCGTGTTCATGGTCCTGAAGCTGCTGATCCTGAGGTCCTGGAGCCTCTCTACATTGAAGGGTGGGGAACTGTTGGATTTGTGAATCATCTGCTGCCAGTTTTTTACATCATGCGCAGGGTGTACTTGAACACCATCTCTCCCAAGGCTGGCAACTTTGATCAGTTTCATGGGTATCAGGTTGACCTCATGCATCAGACTTATCTTCGCCGGGACACTGACAGGTCAATGGATATTATGCACTTCATCTACTCAGAGATGTGGGCGGATCTCATTGAAAAGCGCTCCTGCATCTATGCTCCTTACATTCAGACTCTCATCAAGCACAAGTGGCTTGAGAAGACTGGCAACCCCTTCCCTCAAGACAACATCACCATTCATGAAGAGAAAAATCTCCGTGTGAGTAAGCACTAGAAGCCTCGCACTCAGGAAGAAAAAGAAGCTGCTCTCAAGAAGGCTCGAGATGTTGCTAGTGGTCCCTCCTCTGCTCCTGGTGGCCCTAGTGCTGGTGGTCCTTCTCTCCGGAGGCAGCCTTCTTGGGCAAAGAAGCTGCTTGGGAAAGTGAAGAAAACTTTCTGCTTTCTGCAGGACCGCGAGTATCAGGCTTATGTTGATCAGCGTCACAATATTCAGCGCCAGAAGGCCATCATGGCAGCCCTCAACATTCCTTTCTCACCGGTCAATAGCTCTGTCACTGTTCCCGAGGAGGATTGGATTCGCGACAACTGCAACTGGTCCGAGGATGAGTCTGAGGAGGAGGTCACTGGTCCGCCTGAGTGGGGTCACTGGGTCCCTGAGTCTTCTCCTCCTCCCCCTTCTCGTGGCTGGGACGAGTAGATTGATCTCTTCTTCCTTTTGGGTGTCTCGATGCCAAAGGGGGAGAAAGATGTCTATTAGGTTGTCTACGGGATTTGCATGGGTTGAGTCGCGAGCCTGTTCTTGCCTTTGATCTTTTCTTACTCGCGAACTCTCTAGTTTATTTGTGTGCTTGTGGTTTTATGTCCGTGAACTTATGTATGCTTGTGGACCATGTGGTATGCTATGTTTGAGACTATGTGGTATCTTGTTGTCAACTTATGAGTTGTTGCATATGGTGGTGTTATTATTACTCCTTTTGTCTCCACCTCATTTAGTTGGTTCTGGTATGATCTCTATCCCTTTTTGTACCTTGCACTTGTGCTATCTTTGCAATTGTTAGGGGGAGCCTCCGTGTATGTGTGCTAGTCCTGTCCTTAGAGGTCTTCTCTCTACCTTGCACACATACAGGGGGGAGCTTGCCCCGTCCATTGCAAAGATTGCTTTGATTCTATGCAAATCTGTGGGATTGTCATCTAACACCAAAAAGGGGGAGATTGAAAGGACTATATCTTCCCATGATGTTTTTGGTGTTAAATGACAATCGCAACCGTGGTTTTAATTGTGCTCTTGAGTTTCAGGGGAAAAGTTGATGATGTCTCCTTCTATTGTGATGGATGCTCTCTTATGATCTTTTGAAGACAATGGCCTTTTAGTCTTCTCCTAGTTTCTTTCCGGTTGTTGTTTTTAGGTCACCGTACTATTAAGAGGGGGTCCATTTTGGAAGGCTGTGGGAAATCACTTGTTCTTGCACAAACCTATATGCACCGCCACAGCCATCCCATTATCCCGTGAGAGAGCGTGTTCCTGTTCTGTTGGAGCCTTTTGTGTCTCATCGGAACTTTCGGTCAGAGGCCGGAAGTTCCGCTCAAACTTTTTCTGCGGGATGTTCTACAGTTTGTTCCGACGCTAGTTCCGCCCCAACTTCCGGTGGCGGCTCAGTCAACTTCTGTTTTGAAGTGTGCTATTTGCCGGAACTTGGCCGGAACTTGCATTGGAACTTGTCCTGCTAAAATTTCCTGAGCGGAACTTCCGCCAGAAGCCGGAACTTCCGCCAGAAGCCGGAACTTCCGGTCAGATTCGCTTCGCGACCCAAAAGTTCCGCCTCTTGTTCCGCCCCAAGTTCCGGTGGTGGCTCAGTAACCTTCTGTGTCGAAGTGTGCTATTTGTCGGAACTTGGTCGGAACTTGCTCGGAAGTTCACCGGAACTTCCGGTCTGTTTTGACCGGAACTTCCGGTTGCGCTTCTGGAGCGGGCGTCAACGGTCTGATGACCGTTGGAGCCAGGATGGGCGGAACTTCCGGCCTCTTCCGGTGAGGTCGCGGGGGCTGTAACGGTTCAGCGCGGGGGGGCCTATTTAAGGCACCCCCCTTCTTCCTCCCACGCTCTCTCGAATTTTTTCTCTCCTCCATTAATGCTTGAGCTTCACCTCACTAGATCTCTCTCTCTAGACACTCAAATGACTTGATCTTTTGAGAGGTGAGGGAGGTGACCTAGATCTACACTTCCACCAAAGAAGATTTGATTTCCCCACCCATCCTTTGTGGATCTTGTTGCTCTTGGGTTTCTTGGAACCCTAGACGGTGTAGGGCATCCCCGGAGCTAAGGCGTGTGTTGTAAAGCTTCGAGGTGTCGTTGAGGGCCTCCAATTTAGTTGTGGAGCCTCTCCCTCAACCTTGGTGTAAAGGTTTCGGTTGGCGCCTTCAAGGTCACCGGTTAGTGGATTGTGAGGCCTCCTTTGTGGGGGAGCTCACCGGAGAAGAAGGTGAGGCCTTTGTGGCGCTCGGGTGACCTTGTGTGGCCTCGACACCTCTCCAACGTAGACGTAGCTCCTTGGGAGTGAACTACGGAAATTACATCTCCGTGTCCCCTCTCCGGTTACTTCGTTCCCTTCCTTTACTTCTTGTTATTTACTGTTTTTGTTGTTGGTGGTTGTTTTCTTGCATTTAGGTTGTTCACTTAGTTGCATCTCTAGATAACTTCCTTTCTCGTTGAGCCTAAAAGTGAGAAACAAATTAAAATTGGGTAGACGCCTATTCACCCCCCTCTAGTCGTATCAAGTCGGTACTTTCAATTGGTATCAGAGCCCAGGCTCTTACTTCGGGCTTTACCGCCTAAGGGGGTAGTGAAATTGAAAAATCCAAGAACTTGGCCACTATGGATGACCTCAAGCAATTGGAGTCATCCATGATGTCCAAGTTCGAGGAAATGATGACTCTGTTGCAGTCTCTCAAGCCAAACCCCATGGTTGCTATTGACACACCCCAACCCAACGAGGTTCCTCCCACCGTTACGGTGTCCGCCCCCGGGGTAACTCCCGCGGCTGCCACCACTCACTTGGGCCTTGGTTTTGTTGCTCAAACCTCTACCAAGGTTCCAAGTGAGAACATCGAGGAGCCCGAGAACCCAACTTCCAAAGAGGAAAATGGAGGAAAGGACTACTCGGCGGTACCCCCACCACCAAAGTACACTCCGGATCCACCCATCCCCATGCCACACATTATACCTCAAGGAGCACCACCCATGCTAGATACGTCTAATTTCGCCAATTGGCAATATCTAATGCGCTCACATATTTCCAGCTCATCCATTGAGTTAATGAGGATTGTGGAGGATGGATTCTCTCCATTTGACCCAAAAAAGTTGACACGAGGTGAAGTGGTGGACAAGCAACTCAATGCCACAGCTTTGGGAATGATTCAAAAGGCCTTGACTCCAAAGGATTTTGCTCACATTCGCCAATTTGACACTGCCAAGGGAGCTTGGGATCAACTCACCGAGCTCTTTGTTGGGAATGCTAGCATCCAAAGCTCCAAGTTTGATGAGATCAACAACGAGTGCGATGGTTTCGCAATGCAAGATGATGAGACCCCTGAAGACATGTATAGGCGCCTTAAGGTCCTTTGTTCCACTATGAGGGACCTTGGGGCTCACTATGTTGATGACAAGTTTATGAAGAGGAAGTTCATTCAAGCTCTTCTCCCATTTGAAGAACAAAAGCTCAACTCTATCAAGGGAAGAACCAACTTTCACTTAATGACCTCCCAAGAAGGGCCTCCAATTGAGTTGTGGAGCCTCCCCCTCAACCTTGGTGTAAAGGTTTCGGTTGGCGCCTTCAAGGTCACCGGTTAGTGGATTGTGAGGCCTCCTTTGTGGGGGAACTCACCGGAGAAGAAGGTGAGGCCTTTGTGGCACTCGGGTGACCTTGTGTGGCCCCGACACCTCTCCAACGTAGACGTAGATCCTTGGGAGTGAACTACGGGAATTACATCTCCGTGTCCCCTCTCCGGTTACTTCGTTCCCTTCCTTTACTCCTTGCTATTTACTGTTTTTGTTGTTGGTGGTTGTTTTCTTGCATTTAGGTTGTTCACTTAGTTGCATCTCTAGATAACTTCCTTTCTCGTTGAGCCTAAAAGTGAGAAACAAATTAAAATTGGGTAGACGCCTATTCAACCCCCCTCTAGTCGTATCAAGTCGGTACTTTCAACTAGCAACTACTTGGCCAAGATAGCTACTAACAACGGAGAGCATGCAAGATCACAAACAACACAGACATGATAGAATCAACAAGACAAAACTATTAATCAATCTGACATGGTAATCTCAATATCCATCGGATCCGCACAAACACAGCATGCATGATTACAAATATATGAGATCTTGATCATGAACAGAGCTCACAAGATCTAGACATGAAAGCACAAGGAGGAGATACAACCATCTAGCTACTACATGGACCCGTAGTCCAAGGTGGAACTACTCACGCTTCATACCAGAGGCTGGCATGATGAAGAAGAAGGCCTCCGAGATGATCTCCCCTCCGGCAGGGTGCCAGGAAGAGCTTCAGATCCCCCCGATCTAGGGACGATGGTGGTGGTGGCTACAGACAGTTTCGTGGAATATTGATCGGGTACTTTAGGCATCATGGGCTTCTTATAGGCGAAGAGGCGAGGCTGGGAGGCGGCCAGGGGGACCACACCCTGCCTAGGCGCGGGCCCACCCTAGGTCACGCCTGGGGGGTGTGGCCGCCCTGTGGCGCCCCTCCATCTCTCCTCTGGACTCCGTGTTCTCCTCGGCAAAATATTGACTTTGTCTTTTGTCCTGTCCAATTCCGAGAATATTTCCTTACTAGCTTTTCTAGAACCAAAAACAACAGAAATCAGGCAACTGGCACTGTGGCAACTTGTTAATAGGTTAGTACCAAAAAACATATGAAAAGAACCTCAAAGTGTGGACAAAGCAAAGTAGATACTAAACAAGCATGGAGCATCAAAAATTACATATACGTTTCCGACATATGAAGCATCCCCAAGCTTAACTCCTGCTCGTCCTCGAGTAGGTAAGTGATAAAAAGAATAATTTTTTAGGTGACATGAACGATCAAAACCAAGATCAAACCATTTGCAAGCATTGAAAGCTGGGATCAAAGAACTCTAAACATGTGCATGAAAGATGGAGTTCTAACAATAAGACAAAGTAACTATGCATGCAACATGAAAGGCTACAAACAAAGATCATGAATAACATGCATTGAAAAACGTTTGTTTGTTTCACATACAGAAAATATGGCATAATGTCATTCAGCTTGTCCCTCATAGAGTAGCAAATAGATGCATAGGACACCTTCAAAGTTTATAAGAGTGACTAGATACAAATAGCACAAGAACAAGCAATATCAACAATAGGCATCAATCAATAAGTTTTGGGACAATGCACATAGCACTAAGAATGGCAACTATGCTCTCTTAATTGGTGCCTAAAGATAGAAGGTGAAGACTCAATATAATAGTGGAAGAAAGACCCTTCATAAAGGGAAGCAGGGATTTCAAGTTTTAAAAAGAGCTTCCAAAAATTATGGTACTTGTTAGCTTTCAGCCCTCATTGCCCCTATCATAAGCATCTTGAAGTGATTAAGGTTAAAGTGAACAAACTATGGAGTATATGCTTGACAAAGTATAAGTTGGCAATATCATGTCCCTTGAATACGAGGGCCGCTCCTCATGCTACTCAAGTTTAGTTAGTTGCAAGTTCTTGTCATAGTAAGTACATGTGTATCATAGAGAACCGCCAAGAGGGTACCCCTTTCACATGATACAGGAGCTTTCCCGTAACCAAAATGATAAGGCAAGCAGACAATGAGCATCTCAGCATTCTTCTTATTTACCATGGGTTATGGTGCTTTTTTTCTCTCTTTCCTCTTTTCTCAATATGTCCCTTTTTCTCAATCTCTTTTTTTATAAGAACAATGTTTCATATATATCACTATGGTGATGCTGCAAGTTTCCACCATGATTAGGCATGGCTTAGGCTAGCGGCTCAGGCGTTTCTCTAACACAAAATACATAACTCCATGGACTTACAAGCTCCCCTTTCATTTCACATCGACGACATCCATAGATAAAAGAGCATGATATCAACTGTGTACAAAGTACAAGTGCAATGTTGAAAACGTTCCCCATGAAAACATGGTTCTGCTAATTCCAACGTATAAGTGCAAGCATATATAACATAGCTACTACATGGACCCGTAGTCCAAGGTGTAACTACTCACGCTTCATACCGGAGGCTGACATGATGAGGAAGAAGGCCTCCGAGATGATCTCCCCTCCGGCAGGGTGCCGGGAAGAGCTTCAGATCCCCGCCTGATCTAGGGACGATGGTGGCGGCGGCTACAGACAGTTTCGTGGAATATTGATCGGGTACTTAGGGTTTAGGCATCGGGAGCTTCTTATAGGCGAAGAGGCGAGGCTGGGAGGCGGCCAGGGGGGCACACCCTGCCCAGTCGTGGGCCCACCCTGGGTCGCGCCTGGGGGGGTGTGGCCACCCTGTGGCGCACCTCCGTCTCTCCTTTGGACTCTGTGTTCTCCTCGGTGAAATATTGAATTTGGCTTTTGTCCCGTCCAATTCCGAGAATATTTCCTTACTAACTTTCCTGGAACCAAAAATAGCAGAAAACAGGCAACTGACACTGTGGCAACTTGTTAATAGGTTAGTTCCAGAAAACATATAAAAATACCTCAAAGTGTGGACAAAGCAAAGCAAATTAGATACTAAACAAGCATGGAACATAAAAAATTATAGATACGTTTACGAAGTACCACGCGCCGTCTTTCCTTCTTCTGCCTTTCTTTCTCGCCGCCTCCCGCCAGTTCTAGATATTTCTCGTCGCGTCCAGCCAGAACCTTAAAAGGGGAAGCCATCCGAGATATTTCACCAAAAACCACAAACCACCATGCTTGGTCATCCGCGTCGTGGCACTGGCCTCCGTGGCAACCCCGAGTCCGTAGAGAAGAGAAGCCCGAGCACCCGTTGCCGTCGTGGTGGCTAGATCCGCCGGAGACACCATACGTATTGCCTCCTCCGATTCTGAGGCGCCCGCAGATATACAGTATGATGCGCAACTAACGGTCGCACTGCACTCACTTCGACTACAACAGGACCACCGACGAGCCTTTCTCGTGGGAGATGATGAACCACGTCTTTCTACCAGAGCACCGGCCAAAACACTGGGAGCTCGTGCATGTCCCGCACGTCCGCTCGGACGCACTCGGACGGGTTGGATCGGCCCAGTGAAGATGCTCTTAGTCCTCGTCTCCTCGACACCCTCAAGCCTGGAGAATAGAGAGGAAAAGACCTAGCTCCGGCCACCCAGATCTCCTTCGCCACGGCTGACCCCCGACGTCTCGCTCCCTCCCCGGCCACCGTAGTCCCGCTTCGATCCCTCGGTTTCTCGCCTGCTACGGCGCTCGGCCGCTGCCCGCTCGACCAGGCGGCCAGCCATCGTGCAAGTGCTTGTGTAGAATTTTTATAGCGTGCCCACCCACTGCCTGAGGTTCTCTCCTTCTCTCACCGTGACACAACGAGCTAGCACTTGTAGGGCGTTCAAATTTAGACTGAACCAGTGGTTGACTCTTCTCACTAAAGCGGCTGGCCGGTGGCCCTGCGTGTTAAACCTTTTCTGCCTTGGCGACTGACTTGTGGACCTCCAAGTTTGTTTGGTTCTAACAAAAATCCAAAAAAATACGTGTTTTCATGGATAGTTAGTTAGCTTCTTGAGTAAAATTCAACATCACTTATTCTCAGTTTCAGCCATATACATTAATAATATGAATAGTTCACATTGAGTAAAAATGGATACAGTAACTATGTTGAACAACCGTAGTAAGACAATAAATATCCAACTTTGCGTACATCAAACTACAAAAAGAAACATAAACATGTGAAAAATTGGTCGTCAAAGTGTGGCTGCCAGAAATAAAATGAATTGACTGGAAAAAGATGGGAAAGAGAGGGGTGGCCGGGGGGGGGGGGGGGGGGGGGGGGGGGGGGGGGGGGTACTCTTATTATTCCTTGCCCCGTCATGCTTTAGAAATGAACATATCAAACACTGCTTTGTTTCGGCTATAATAGCCATACAAATCATCGGGCATACCTTGCCGACAACACCATTTCCTCTTCCATAGTGTATTGTCTGCTTGCTTCCTTAATAACTCCCTGGACCGACATGTAATGAGCCGTAGTATGATCTCCATTACATCTCCTTGGTGCACTATCATGTGGGGTATCTCTCAAATTTCCAAGTGCCATCTCCACTTCCCTCATTTTAGGACGCTCTTCTCCTTTCAATTTAGTGCACATCACAGCTAGTGCGGCAATTTCTTGAACTTCACCAGATTCTCCGTCCATGACTTGGGGTCTACTATTTCATCCAAGTTTCCTTCTAACAACAGTGAGTCAAAATGTGAAATAAGACCGGCACCACAGTTAGAGCGATAGACAAATGGTTTCTTTCTATTTAGCAACTCTATATTAAGAACCCCAAAGCTGAAAACATCACTCTTGTCTGTTAGGCGCCCGGTGTAATAGTACTCGGGATCTAAGTAGCCAATTGTTCCTTGAACGGCCGTAGTCACCCCTGTTTGATCAATGAGTATGTACCTTGAAGCACCGAAGTCGGATACCTTTACTAAATGCTCATCAAGAAGTATGTTGGAGGATTTGATATCTCTGTGATAAATTGGCATCAAAGTAGCCGAATGTAGATAGGATAGAGCTCTTGCAACTTCAAGCAAAATTCTTAAGCGATCAGTCCATGATAGTGATATCGGTACTTCACTATGAAGATTGTTATAAACGGTTCCGTTTGAGATGAACTCGTAAACTAGCAATGGAAGTTCTACTTCCAAGCAACACCCCAAGAGCTTGACAACATTTCTATGATTGACTTAAGAAAGTATCGCAACTTCATGTATGAATTCATCTATCTCTCGTTGTACTGCAATATTTGATTTTTTGATTGCAATGACATGTAGGTTTAGAATTCATTTGTATACAACATCGTGTCCTCCTTTACCAACTTCACAAGCTTTCTCAAATTGTTTATGGCCTTCTCTAACTCCCCTAATAAGGTAATAATCATCCTTTCTCCAAAGCGGTGTTTTGTGATATTAACTGTTGCAGTAATAACCCATGATTTTGTTTAAAGAAAACATGTTTTCTTATGTTAACTCTTTGTTCCTTGATCTTACATGTTTGGAAAGGAGCCGACAGGGCCACAAGAAGAAGAATCGAGCCACCGCTGACAAGTAGACCTATGTTTAAACCTGAAATACATATGTACATATGAGGACATGAATTCAAGCATTAGTAGTATACTAGTTTACTTAAGAAAGAAAGTAATCAGTGTAATTGATTGAAAACAAAAGAATGTAGTAGGGCAACAGTAGTGTTAAAGATGATTTTGCAAAATCATGTGACTTGTCACCTGGGAGTGAATTCCTTTTTTTGCGAAATACATGAAAATGAATTCTTGATCATGATGCAACCCCTTTTTATGGAAGGATCCCCTTGGGTTCCATGACGACATCAACAATGAGGTGCAAAATAGATCAAGGATAGAAAATATTGTGCAAAATACTTAGATTGAAATTGAATATTCTTACAATAGTGGCCAAATCACAAGGAGATCTAAAGTACAAAGTAATGGCTATGGCTAGTGGAGGAATGGATGAACAATGGACGAACAATGGCGTGGATCTCTTTTGATGGTGTTGTGATGAAATCTAAGAATGGCGGCCCTCTCGACGGCGTCTGGAGTCTCAAAATATATAGGCATCTTCACAAATGTTGTAGGGTTTGACAAGATAAAACCGTTGGTACCCCGTACGGGTGAGTTGTACGGGCGGGCCCTGGCCGTACCGTAGGTCGTTACGTGTACTGTCGCCTAGAATTTGCATCCCAATTACTTGGCCGTGTAGACTTACTAAAATTCCTTCATTATTTCTCCTGATTTCGCATTAAAACCCGTGATTTCTTGCACAACACAATTCAAAGCAAAATTTTGCATATCTTTGCAATTATTAGTCATTAGTGGTAAAGATTGAGAGTGTCTTGTCAATTGCTTGACTAAAAACAATGTTTAAACACAGAGAAAGATGACAATTTTCAGAGCCATCACCATCCCATCCAAATTTCCACCCTTCTCCTTGACATAATACATCTTATCATTCATGCTATAACCCTAGGCCACAATTACTACTAACATATTGAAGTATGTAATGTTAGATCTACCAACTCTTCGTTCAATATTTTCAATGCCATCAAAATGGAATCTCATCTCCCAAATCTCATAATCCAAAATACAATGAATTACATAAACGTTTAATTAAGCTAAACTACAACATTTGCAAAACCCTAGATAAGAAATCTAAATCGGTAGTGTGCACAAATTAATTTGGATCAGCCAGACAGAGAAGAGTTACTGGAGTTCTCCAAGACATGTGTTGTACCGATGGTACTTGCCGCCGAGAAGAGCGACTACATAGCCATGGTGGGGTTTGAGCTCCTACAGTAGTCGTCGTCATCCGCAGGATTCTTGTCCACCACGTCGGCGCAACCGCCCTAGGCCCCAATTAATCTTGGCTCACGGATTCCGCCGCTCTGCACTACGCCGTCGCTGCCAGTTTCCATGATGAGGAGAGACGTGAGGAAGAGTGAGATGTGATACTAAGACTGGCCCATTAACCCTAAAGAACCGGGTGTGACTCGGACCGACCGAGACAGCCGTTAATAGCTCGTGGCTCCTGACTGTTACACCCCCACTATATCAACCTAACATCAGGGTCCACCGGTCAAAATCGTTATAAACGCGGGCAAAACGAACGATTAGTGTACTTGCAATGGTGTGGCTGAATGCCGGTGGTTTTTTGATAAAATATCATAACATGGTGGTTTTTTGAAATCCTAGACCCAATTGTGGTGGCTTTTTGCAATTTTCTCATGATAGAACCATGCCATTCCAGATACTTGGCACATTATAGCATGCCCATGACACAAAATCCTCGCAACACCATATTGCACATTTCAAGAGAAGTTATTGCATGCCTAGGCTGACTCTGCCACCTTCATCCTAATGTTATAGAAAGGTGTCACATGTCTACAAGGTTCCTTCAAAGTGTGATCACATGCGCGTGTGTGACGACCATCCTTCTGCATCTCGTTCCCTGCTGTTGTCGCCGGTGATGCAGCTGGAAGGATATGTACTCCCACCTCACGCTAGCCTCCATTCCTGATAAAATATCAGGAAGCCGCTCTTCTGCATGTACTACATCTTTGCTCTTGGAATCGTCCAACCCCACATTCGCCTTTGTTATGGTATGACAAGATGTTCTTTGTGTTCACCACCAAGCAATAATTTTCATCGTGTAGTTCTCGTGGTTCCATTACTTAGTTAGTTCCCCCTTGCGTATAACACCAGTGAGCAACCGTGATCAGTTTTTAAAGAAAAATGTATAATTAAATTAATTTGATAGCCATTTTGATTATTCGGTCCTTTGGAATTTTAGCGATTTTTTATTCCTTTCATGTTTTCTCACTAACTGTGACATAGCAAACTTAAGGGAACACCTTTTTCATCAATTTTTAATGCTTTGTTCAGGTCATAATTCTTCTTCTGTCCTCAACTCAATCAAAATGTTTATGAATGCAGGCAGTCACAAGCTCATAGGAAAAAAAATGAAAGAAAGGAACACTCAGTGAATTCCCAATTGAGAATGTTTGTTTAAATGAACTATCTGGATTGTTATCCTTTTTTGTGAGGTAAAAGTGCTTGACCCATGTAAGAAAATCGCTTTGGCCAACTACATGTTCATCAACAAGTACACATGTACCCTTTTCTGAATACATCTTCTCAATAATCATCAACGGAAATTGTTAGTATCTTGCCAACCAAGTGTAGCAGTTGCATATCTACTATATTTATTTTTTCATTTGAGATTGGGAAATAAGATTATGGTTTTACAAATTACGAGTTTGTGTATGCTACATAATTCTGCATGACATTTACAGGGAGCGTGTGAACGAAGTAGTATTCAATTTTTTGGCTCGGATGCAACTAGTGGGGCTTACTAACGATGTTTGCGTTCATATATGTGATTAAATTTGGACTTACTCTGAATAGTTTCTAATGAAATGAATAACTCCAACACAGATTTTGCATCTCTTAATATGTCACACAAATGTCCCACAGAGCTCAGTTCGTCGGGGACCCACCATGCTCCTTCAAGAAAGTTGTTTGGAAAACCTGGGCATCACCTAAATGCCGCTTCTTTGCATGGCTAGTGGTCCAAAATAGACTGTCGACTTCAGACCGCCTCGCCAAAAGAGGTTGGGATCATCAACCGGTTTGTCCACTATGCAAATGCTTGCCAAAGACAGCTAGACACATCCTCTTCGAATGCCGCTTCTCCAGACGAATATGGCAATCGGCTGCCACATGGCTTTCTTGTCTATCTTTGGTGCAAGATCTAGGGCCGGACCGAGACACTGTTCTCCAATTCTGGCCTGCCATTTAGATCGGCTATAACTCTCATTTCTTAGGAAATCTAGAAGTAAAAAATGCGCGGATTTTTAACAACAAGTCAGCGATGCCTTCGGCCTTAATGCAGAAAATAAAAGATGAGAGCAAGAACTGGATCATGGCAGGAGCAAAACACCTAGCGGAGATTACCTCCTAAGGCTTTCCTTTCTTTTGTGCTCGTTTTCTTTTGGCCTAGGACACTCTATGTTTGTTTTTCCTTTATCAACATAAAAGGTGCCTCGTTTAAAAAAAACAAATGACCATATTTTCATATATTATTCATGATTTTGCATTTATGAAAATCATCTCAAATGCCCGCCGCAACGCCCAAGGAATCAACTAGTTACCGACGTGCAGGGTTTCAATTGAAGCGTGAACTATGTCCGTTGAAAAAAAGATGAGTGCATTTCTGGGTGTCTTTCGTTGATTTTTTTTCAAGCATACGTCCTGGAAGACGTATCTCTTTCATAGAAGAGGGGCCAAGCGGCCAAAGTTACAACACGCCGCGGCATAGACGCCCCGGACGCAGACCACACCGCCTCGAGGGCAGCACTCACACGCTAGCTAACTACTCGCGACACCTCCACCTATCTACCTGGCTCAAGCAATCCCGGAAGAGCCCCGCGGCTATCCACAAGCATGCTTCATTGAAGATCTTATGAATGACCACAGCGGCCGAGGGGGGGCTCCGTCAAAGACGACGTCGTTTCGGTGGCACCAAAGCGTCCAACAGACTAGGGAGACTCATGTCCAGAGATCTCGCTCGCGGCCTCTCCCTCCGCGCTTTCCCTGAAGCCAGGTAACCAGTTTAGAATCAAGGATCCGGCAACCATTGCCTCTTGCCCCACCAACCAAGGCAAGATTTCCACACCTCTCGAGCTAGGACACACCCCATGAGCAGGTGGTCGGTGGACTCTCCACACTGGTCGCAAAATGGGCAGGCTGCTGGGTGCTGCAGTCCACGCCGGCTCAACCTGTCCGCGGTCCAGCATCTCTTCCTCATAGCCAACCAAAGGGAAACTTTGCAGCTAGTGGGGGCTCGAGAGCGCCAGATCTGCAGAGCCCCTGCCATCGAGGTACGGCCGGCGAAAAGGGCCCTGTAGCAAGACTTCGCAGAGTAGCATCCCGACGGATCCCAGGTCCATTTGAGTACATCCTGTCTCCCCTCTGTCATGGTGACCTCCTCCAGGAGATCGGCGACTTCTAGCAGCTCACGGAAGGCAGCCGCACTGAGGTCAGGCGAGACATCATGGAGCCAGGCCCCTGTAAGGCCCTCGCAAACTCTGCGGGTTGCGATCGCGCTCATCAGTACCATCGTGAAAAGGTGTGGCGTTGCGTCCTTGAGCCTTCCATATGGTAACCACTTGTATGTCCAGAAGAGGGTGTCAGCGCCATCTCCGAGTACCGAGGTTGTGGCCGCATCAAAAATCTTCTCGGCAAGTACTGGTACCCGGATGCTAAGACCATGCCAGGGTCTATCCAAACCCACCCGTTTTAGCCATAGCTATCTAGCCCTTAGAGCGACATTCAGAAGGTGCATGTTGGGGATGCCGAGTCCTCCGAGCTCTTTGGGCATACACACTCTGTCCCAAGCCATGAGGCAGTGGCCACCATGAACATCATTTCTCCCCTTCCAGAGAAATCAACGAATGATCTTCTCGATCGTGATGATGGTCTCAATCGGGCTGTCCAGAGACATCATGGCGAAGACCAGGATGGACGAGAGCATGGTCTTGACAAGCTTGAGCCTCCCTCCTCTGTTGAGCATCGATACTTTCCACGATGGCAGCTTTGCGGCCACCTGATCCACAATTGACTAGAGCTGTGCCGCGGATGGTTTCCACAAGGATAGTGGCATCCCCAGATAGCGAAGAGGGAAGGGCGTGACAGGGCACCCCAGCTTCGGGGAGGCCAGGTCCCTGTCCACGTCCGAGCACCTCATCAAGTTGACTGAGAATTTGTTGAAGTTTGTTTGCAAACCCGAAGCAGCTCCAAAGTCCTCAATGATCCCTGAGATCACCCGGAAATCCAAAACTGATGGTCTGAGAAAGGTGACCACATCGTCCGTGTAGATCGATGTGCGGTGCTGGAGGCCCGTTGCCGCGAGTCTAGTGAGGAGGCCCAGGCCTTCTGCCTTGACGACCATCAGGTGGAAAACCTCCATGATCAGGATGAAGAGCTGAGGGGAGAGGGGATCTCCTTGCCGAAGGCCCCTACAGTGCGTCACCTTAGAACCTGGGCAACCGTTCATCAAGATGTGCGTGGTGGCCGTAGACAAGAGAGAATATATGCACAAGAGCAGGCGCTCTCCGAAACCCACCATTCTCAGGACTTCAAGAAGGAAAGCCCAATCCACAGTGTCGAAAGCCTTGGTGATGTCCAGCTTTAGGATGATCGACGGGGTCTTGCTAGTATGAAATTTTCGAGCCATACCCTGCACCATCATGAAGTTATCATGTAGGCACCTTTCACGCACGAATGCACTCTGGTGAACCCCCACCATCTGATGGAGGATGGGTGCCACCCTGTTTGAAATCACCTTGGCAACCCATTTGGCGACCCCATGGACAAGACTGATCGGTAGTCATGAAGCTCCTCCGCACCTGGATTCTTGGGTAAGAGCGTGATAAGGGCACTGTTTATAGCCCCAAACCCCTGGCAGTCCCGCCGAGAGAGCGAGTTGAAGGCCTCCATGACGTCTTCCTTGATGATGCTCCAGCAGGTCACGAAGAAGCGGGCTGAGAACCCGTCCAGCCCCGGGCACTTATCTAGCGGCATGTCTCTGATAGCCGCCAGAACCTCCTGTTCCGTGAACTCCCCATCGATGTGCTGGAGATCTCTAGACTGCAGGCCCAAGAAGTCAAGGTCGAGCGTGAAGGGGCGGTCTCCTGCCATCCCTAAAAGGTCGGTGAAGAAGCTATCCACGGCCTCAGCCTTCTCTTCGTGAGTAGAGATCCGCGTGTCATCCACGTGAAGGTGACCAATGAAATTCTTATGCCTTCGGTGGCTCGCATGCGTGTGGAAGAAACGTGTGCAGGCATCTCCCTCCTGGAACATAGGATCCTCGAGCTTTGCCGTGCCAGCATCCTCTCGAGTGAGGCGAGTCCCAAAAGCTTCTTCTTCAGCAAACGACGAAGCCCACTCTCCTCTGGTGAGAGCTACGTGCTTTCCATAGCCACGTCAAAATGAAGGATTAGCTCTGTTGTGAGGAGGATCTGCGATTTGATGTTGCCGATGTATCTCGAGCTCCAACTTGAAAGTTTCTTGGCCACCGCTCTAAGCTTAGCATCGAGCCTCTTGAAGGGGTTGGGTTCCCAGGGCAGCGAGCTCCACGCCTCTTGGACAACTTCCGAGAAGCCATCCACTTTAGGCCAGAAGGACTGGAACTGGAATCTACGCCCGCGCTGCAAGTCCGGAGACAAGCAGAGCAGTAAAGGGAAATGGTCAGAAGGACCCGATGATAGTGCTGACAGGAAGGCGTCCGGGTAGCGCACTTCCCAATCTACTGTGGCGAAGACCCTGTCAAGCCTCTCCAAGGTCGGTTGCGCCCGTTCGTTTGTCCAGGTGAACCTACGCCCGTTGAGATAGAGCTCTTTCAGCTCAAGGAGCGCAAGGGTGCACCTGAATCTGGACATCATGCTGCGGTGCAGGGGCCCTGGCTCTTGTCCTCTGGGTTGACGATAAGGTTGAAATCACCGGCAATGATCCATTGGCCTGCATGGAGATCCCTTATATCCTGGAGCTCCTGGAGGAAAGCCCTCTTATCGTCGTTCCTCTGGGTCCCATAAACTCCGGTAAACCACCAGCTATGCTCCATGCCCGTCGAAATGCGGGCAGTGATCGTGTTGTTGGAGTAGTGGGGGTTCGTGACAGAGACCAAACTAGACTGCCGGGCTAGCAGGATCCCTCCACGAGTCCCGTCCGCTGGCAGGTAAAAGAACTTATCAAAGGAGGGGCCGAGGGTCTCTCTAACCACGCGGTTGGAGATCACCGCCATTTTAGTCTCCTGTAGACAAACCACCGCTGCCCCGGAAGGCGACAAAAATCGCGATATTGCAAGGCAACGGGCTAGGGAGTTCAAACCACGCGCATTCCAAGAGCCAATGCAGAAGTTCGGATCATCCATTATTACACAAAAGCCAGAGAGGCAGAGAGAAATACGAGGAAAAGGCACAACTCAGACGAGGCATTCCACCGGTGCGTCATCAAGCAGAGGCAAGGCTTCAGGTGCCCAGCCAAACATGCGAAGGACCACGTCAATGTGCTGCTGGCGGAGAGGTCTAGCAAACAGGTCCAGGTAGGCGTCCAGAGCTTCATCGCCGATCACCTCGCCCTCCCGAGCAATCCCGAGTCTAGTGATCAGGGTACGCTACTGCTGGCAGATCAGCGTGCCAGGGGCAAAACGTCCACGAAGCCTCCCTCTCCTCCTGACTGTCCCTGCTTACTTCGACCTCTGACCTCGCTTGGCGACCAGCCTGTCTAGAACAGCATTGATCGGTTTCTTTCAGGCACCTCGGAAAGCAGATGATGCCTACGTCCCTGCTGGCGTCAAGGCGAAACCCACGGCCTTAGGCCCAAGCTTCTTGTCGGGGTCAGCGTCCACTGGCGAGAGGTGAACCGAGAAAACGTCAAGCGCGTCCAAGACTGACGGCGGGGACTCGAGTTGGTCAAATGCCACCGTGCAACCCAAAATATCCACAGGCGATGGCAGCAGCCTAGGTGAACCCAACTGGCATGTCTCACTTTGATCCTGGCGCGGGGAAGGGGCCCTGGGTACATGCAGTTCAGGTTCAAACAAGGCCCTTTCCACATGCTCCTGGCTCGGCGGGGGTGAAAACAACAAACGTGATGTGGCATCCCGCAAAACCACTACTAGAAAATCGCGTTGTTTTTGTGCATTGCATCATCATGACAGCATGCTCATGTCATCATGCCACATTGCATTTGAGCATCGTCATCATCTTGCATCTGTTCGCATAAAACTATTTTCGAGAAAACCCAAATTGTTTTCTAAAACGCCCCGTCTTTTATTCAAACGCAAAACCCCGGATGCTGCTGGATATTTTGTTTGTCCAAAACTATTTACAAAGTTCGTCGCAATCAAATAAAAATATTAAATTATTTTGGGTGGGGCAGTCGAACGGGCCGAATCGACCCGAACGACCACCCCCGATTTCAAATCGGCCCACCCCATAATCCTACAGCTACCAACTAACCTACCCAGCCCTCTCCTCCACCTCACCCCATCCTATCCTAGGCCGCCACGTCACCCTGCCCAACCCCCCAGCCAACCATGCGCAGCCACCTCACCCACTCCCTCACACACATCTCCCACCTGGCCCCTCCCTTCCACCTGGGCACGCACTCCCGCGTCGCCCAGGACCGCATGCCGCCCGCCAGACCCCCCTGGGCGCGCCTTCTTTTCCCACTCCCGCTTAATCTCCTGGCCAACCGCAGCCACCCTTCCCCCTGACCCCACCCGCGCGGGTCCCACGCGCCCCACGCGTCCCCCCACGCGACGCGCTCGCCTCCTCTCTCCCATCTTCTTCCTCCTCCCCCTCTCCTCTGTGGCCGCTCGCTTCCTCCGTCCCCCACCTCCCGCTACCACCTCCCTGCCCGCTCGTCCTCTCTCCCCCTTCGTCCTCGCGCGACCCCCCCCCGGCACCAGAGCTCCCCGCGGCCTCGCCGTCTGGCTCCTCTCCGCCACCAGCTCGCCTTCCCCACCTACCGCCTGCTCCGGCCAGCCGCGCCTCCCCATCGATGCCTGCCACGCCTCCCCGCGTCCTCCCTCTCGCCTGGCCCCGCCGCCGCCCTCAAGCCACCGCCAGGCCGCGCCTCCGCTCGCCCCTCTCGCCCTCGTCGCCCCGCTCCACCACCCTCCGCCCTCCTCTCTGCTCCAGCA
This sequence comes from Avena atlantica, assembly GCA_910589765.1. NCBI lineage: Eukaryota > Viridiplantae > Streptophyta > Magnoliopsida > Poales > Poaceae > Avena > Avena atlantica. Next base: position 376,182,837 of record OU342738.1, read on the forward strand.
CGCCGCCAGCCTCTCTCCGCCCTCCGCGCCGCTCCCGCCTTCGGCCCCGCTCGTCACGGACGCCGGCGACCCCGAGCCCTCCCTCTCCGGCGCCCACCACCGCCTCCGTCAACACCACCGTCGTCCCGACCCTCCCCGCGACCTCCTGCGCTCGTCGGCCCGCCCTTCCGCCGCCAGGAGCCCCGCCTCCTTCCGCCGGCGCCCGCGCGGACCCCCCTCCGGCCAACCTCGTCGTCGCCCCTCCGCCTGCGTCCGCATCCTCGCCTGCGGCCCCGCGCGGCCCCGCCGGTCCGTCGCCGCCCCGTGCCCCCTTCGCGCTCAACCGCCTCCTCGACGACCTGCCACCCGGGAGTCCCTCTGGTGCATCTCGCTTGTGCCAGTCGCAGCGGTTCTGCAAGCTCTGTATATCTGGGGTCCGTTCCAGGTCCAAGTACATACGTGTATCACTGTATCGGCTTGGAGCTTACTTGTGCTACGGCTGGTCCTCCCTGGTGCTTGTGGTGATGCGATGTATAGTAATCTGGTGGTGGATGTACTGATGTGGAGCCATTCGAGAAAACAACGCCGAGGACTCATGTCGGGCCCGGTGAAGCGGACGCCTCAAGCTCTCCCTCACGGATCGCAAGACCATTCCCCGAACCCAAAGAATTGGCGACAAGGACCGTCACTACACCAAGATTCTTCTCCTCGGAACGCCATGACCTCCTTCAAGGATCCGATGGCCGAGACCCTGAAGACCGATCTAGAGCGCCAGCGCCTTCGCATGGAGTCGGCAAGATCATCCGGAAAACACCAAGATCTACTGCGCGGGCCCAATAAGACCCTCGCAACGGCAAGCTCGACCCCGTGGAACCCGACAAGATCTGCATGCGACAAGAACGACACCGACCAGGGCGAGTCCGACGCGCCCATGACACCGACCCAAGTCCTGCTTCCCGGACGCGACAAGAACTACCCCCGATACCCGAGAACGCTTTCGCCGAGACCAAACCGTCGAACCCTGGACCCTGAGACCAACCCTGAACCCCGGAACCCCAAGATCGTCGAGACCCCTCAATGTGTGAACCCTTCCCGAAAACCCTATTTTAATAATAAAAACTTGTTGCATATTAATTGCCCTTCTTGCATGCATACATTCTGTGGTTTGGGGGCCTTATGCCGATTCACCTAATAATTAAATATGGGGCCCATATGCGGGCAAATCTAGTCTCATATTGGCCTCATTTAAATTTGTGTAGCGAACCCGGTGCTATCTTCTACCATGTTAAACAACATTTAATTTGCGGGGTAGATAAATAACTTGAACCACCTAATTATTGTCGGGACCCCGGTTCCGTTTAATATGACCTAATTGCATCGCACCTTTGCCATGCCATACATCATGCATGCATCATGCCGATCTTCTGCCGTGTATTAAATATTGCATCCGGTGTTCTTCTAGTGTTTTGCTTCTTCGCGGATAAGGCCGTTGAGTTGATGTGAGCTTCGCCCCGATCTTCGGTTGAACCTTCGACAATGTTTTCAGGCGAGCATCTCCCCCTTTCTACCTATCTTACTTTTATAGTATTTATTCCCTCCTGTTGATCTATTGCTATCTGTGTTGCGATGCTCTAGTTTTCGTAACCGTGATATTCCCTGCAGCCGTATATTGCCTTGGACACATCCTATTACCTGTTGTTTGGTAGATAGTTGGACTTGCGCGTCGTAGTCGCTTGCTCTAGTGCTGTTGCGTTTCGTCCAGTGCCACAGTTGTTGATGTATTGCCGCATGTTGCTGTTGGAGATGATCCTAGTTTTACTTATCGTTCACTTTAATTCCTGTTTAACAACTAAAATTGAAATAAGCAGAGGCATCGGTGGGTGATAGAAAATATTTGGTTTCCGAACGCCCACTTGTGTCCCGTAGGACCCCGAGTACTTGATACCTGTTCCTTGATTTATCGCGCTATCCACATATGGGGAGTATGGGCCCCCCTTAGCCAGAGCTTGATTCCGTCTTATTTCTTGGGGCCACAAACTAGTTTGAGGTTTTATTTACGATCCTGTACTTATGCCATGCTTTATTACTGTAATTACGTTTGTGCGAGGAGCACAATGTACTGTTTAGGATCGTGGCACGATTCCGCGGTGTCGACAAGCCCAGCCACACTTTCGGGTTCCCAGTCGTTCACAGCCGTCCCCACAACCTTAAGTCCGTCTCGGAGCCGGCCGGCTTCGTTGCGGGTTCTACTTTAAGGGGTGGCCCCCTGAAATATTTTTGAATCTTGTGATTGCTCTGTCGTGAAGACCTCGTTGGGTTTTGATTTGGTTTTTCCGAGGTTGATCATGTGTGTGTTGCTATTTGTGCACCCCGACCGGGTTAAAACTTTCTGAAAGCCGTGTCCGCGGTTATGGACGACTTGGAGCACAGTATCTCGACCATAGACAAGCATAACTAATGTTTACCGCTATAAATTTGACTTTATAATGACTAGTAATCAGCTTCACTATAATGGAATGGCTAAATAAAACTGCCAACAATTGCTTGTTTGGAGTGTCGCTTGCGACCATTGTACCTGACTAGTAAGTATTGCAACTACAACGGAATGGCTAAACAAAAGTACCAACAACTGCTGGGTTTTGGGTTATCTCATGCTATCTGTATCTGATTAGTAAGTGTTGTAACTATAACGGAATGGTTAATTAAAAGTGCCCACTGCCTACTTTATCAGGACGATTATTTAAACCTGACTAGTAAAGTGCCGCAACTATAACTGAATAAGTAAAACTGCCAACTGTGTGAGTTCCTCGGATGACTTCCTCGTTTGGTATCGAGGGGGAAACGCCAGGATGGGTTTGTTTGATGGTAGTATCAGGTTGGTTCCGAATAGGTCTTTCTTACCCCTCTCTGATTGCCGCCAGTTGCATCGAGTCTCTATAGGTTGTTTAGTGCATGCTGCCGCTGCCGCTCAGTCCACCATACCTATGTAGGCGAGGACCGCCGAAATCTAGCCTCGCCGTGTACTGACCTCAGTACTGACGCTCCTCTTTTTCCTTTGCCCTTTGTCGGCACCCCTTTTGTTTTGAGCAGGTTTTGAGATCGACGTCGTTAGCAGGGTTACCCTTCCGGCTTGGCCTGGGCAGGGTTATGGACGCCATTGGTTATTCTTCAGGGCTCTTAGCCCCATTTGCATCTTGTCTGTAGTCGGACGCTCTATCATTTTCAAGGTGATTTGGATCTTTGTATATTATATCTGTGTTCTTGATTCGTTGAGTCGCTGTTATATATATCTGTTCTGTGGGTCCCATCGAGGACTGTTGTGTAATGTTATTACTTCGTTTTCCAATCGCACGAAAGTGCCTGGTGGGCACCTTTGAATCGTTTCTATGCGGGTTTGGCGGGAATCGCTAAAACTTGCATAGGTCCGATTCTGAGGGTGTTACACGTGAGGAGGAGGCGTCCACGATAAGACGAGCATCCACGTCAGGAGGCGTGACCGCAGCGACTCTCTCAAGCAAAACGGCCAGGTCAAAAGAAGCTGGTGCGGACCCCTGCTGCTGCTTATTTTCCAAAGGATCACACTGGGTGGTGGTCAAAGGCAGGCCAACCGCTCCCTCCGCGCCTCCTTTTCCACGTGGTGAGGCCAAAGGAGCTTCCACATCCTGCTCAAGGGAGGGGCAGACCTGCGAAGGCTGCTGCAGGTGGGACCCGTCACTACACTCGTCTTCTTCCTCAATCTCTTCTCCGTCGACCATGGCCCAAGGCACGACCTTTAGGAGGCATTAATGACGACACGTCGTCTGCCACCCCAGTCATCGTCGGGAAAATGCCGTTGTTGCGGGCTCATCACACGACCATCGTGGCGCCCAGCCTGTGAGCCCGGTCGGCACCCGAGCCTCTGCTGCACACCATCGCCATGCCCTTCATCTCCACTGCCGCGGGCACTCCCGCCTCCGCCGCCACCGTCATGCCCATCCCCCGGAAAATGGCCCGGACCTGCATGTCTTCGGCACGGACTAGAAGGATTTTGATGATGTAGCGCAGCATGAGCTTCTCCAGTGGAATGAGGGCATCTCCGGGAAGCACCAATCCCTCATCTTCCTCCATCCTATCGTTTGGTTCTTCAATCAGCAGCGCTTTCTCCGTGGGCAACTGGCTAGTGCTATCGATCCACGCCACCACTTGGAAACATCCCAGGTCCTCGCGGCTCGCCATCGTCGCACCCAAACGCTCGACCCATGCCGCGGAGCCGAGCAAAGCCACCACCGTGGCACGGTTCCACGCATGCGCCGGGATACCCGTGAGCTCAAGATGCGCTCGGTACCGCAGCGGACGGCACACGGCCTGCAACTGCCGGTTCCAAGGGGAGAACCGGAGGGATAAGCCCCGCCCATCGACAACACCGGCAGCCATCACGTCATCCCGAACCCACCGGCTGATGCACACGATCAGGAAGTCTGCTGGCCAAGAGCGGGGGATGGTGAAATTGTCCTCCGCCTGAGGCACCTGCGCCGCCAAAGCCGCTCCAGCCTCAATGAGGGAGACGTGAGACCTGTGCCCGGAGACGAAGGCGACCAGGGCCCAGCACAGCAACTCCTCCGCAACAGTGATCTCCGCCGACCTAGGGATGATGACTGTTGTTGGAGATATGCCCTAGAGGCAATAATAAATATAGTTATTATTATATCTTTGTGTTTATGATAAATTTTTACATTCATGTTGTAACAGTATTAACAAGGAAACATTAATACTTGTGTGATTTGCAAACTAAATAAGTGTCCCTAATAAAGCCTCTTCATAATACTAGCTTGTTGGTTAATAAATGATTGTGGTTTCCCTATCATGAACATTGAGATGTTATTAACAACAAGATCATATTGTTAGGAAAATGGTATGATGGACATACTCCTATAGATAAGCGTAGCATAAAGATCAAGTCATTTTAATAGTACCGGTCGCCAGGTCCGGTAGTACCGCTGGAGACAGAGAGCATTTGGCGATCTGTCTTCTTCCGCCTCCTCTTCCTAGCCTCCGTCTTGTCGGGCTTGATGCTCCGGGCTTCCTCCCTTGCCTCCGTACTCGTCAATGTGAACCTATCATGCATATGTGACGGAGTATGAAGTAGCATACCATTCAATAGGGTAGGAAGGGGGCTCGCATAGAGGAACGGATTCACCTTTGGAGTCCATGACGACTTGGCGTAAGTTGGAGACCAAGATGTAGTAACGACCGTAGGTCGGGCTACATCAGCTCCCCCCCTTCAAAAAGAGTCGTCCTCGACTCTACATGCTCACCACAAAGTAGAAGCGGTCGAGAGACCTTCTTGATCCTGGGGTTCACCATATAGTCGTCCTCGGGAAGATTGACTTGACAACACTTCAATGTTCCTTCACCTTCCTTGAAGCCTACAAAGCTCACAACAAAAGCAAAGCAACACTCAAAGCGTAGCCAATTCACAAAGATTATAACATGAGTCCTCAAGTAGAAGGAAGTCACCTTAGCTTGTAGAGATAGCTCGATGAAGGGTAGCCATAGGTAACTCTCTTCGGTTCTTCTTGTCAACATATAGTCCATAGAGGTTGTCGTGTATGCATTTGTACCTTCATACAACAAAGACCAAGCAACATATGTTTGTGTGTGATAGAGGAGCATGTCATTTGTGGCATGTCCATTCTTCTTCACAACACTATTAGCAAAATGCATGTATAGCAAATGGGATGCATATGCAAGGTCAAAGTGCATGGAAATCATTTGAACATCATCCAAATGTGGAAACTCAAAAACTCCATATAACATAGAAGTGGGGCATTCAAAGCATTGGATCCAAATTTCAAACAACATCTTTGATGCAAGAATAGGATAATTTGGCAAAAACACACAAGGAAGAATGTCCAAAGAAACATCATTATGTGTGCAAACCAACCATTGGAAAGAGAAATTGTTCAACATGTTGGATGTCACACACAAATCATCGATAGCAAGTATCATGGGAATATGAGTATCCCAAGCGGAAGCCAAAGTAACGTGTTTGCAAACAAACCAAATGAAAGAGCAAGTGGTCCTTATGTTTGTTGCAACAACAAGATGAGATTCTTGGAAGCTCTCATGACAATACATGCTCTTAATGGAATTGTGGTTGCACCCAAAACATCGGAAAGAGAAAATGTTCAACATTTTTGTTGCAACACACAAAGCATCATTATCCAAAAGCAAAGAAACATGAATTTCACAAGGGAAGATAATACCATTAACATGCTTGCAAGCAAACCATAGGAAAGAAAAAATTGTCAGCATGAAAGATGCAAAGCATGCAAAAGGTATCAGAGCTAGGTTCCATCTTGAACTCACTTGTGGGATGCTCTCAAGAGCTCTTTTTGTCAACTCGTGCTCAACCGAGGTTGATATTCTTGTGCGGGTACCTACACACATCATATGTAAAAGGAAGAACGTGTGTGCATGGTAGAGATACACATCATCCATCATGACGTATCTCTTCTTGTGCACGTCACCATTAATGTCAATCAAGTATGAAAGAGATGCATGGTGAGTATGCAAGTGGGGAACATGCTTATCATGGCAAGCATCAAAATCTCCAAAAATTGAGAAAGCTATGGGGGCCATCTCATTATAACGCATAAGATCAATATTGTTGCAAGCAAAATAAGTGAAATAGCAAGCATTCATCTTATCGCAAGCAACGGGAGAAATTGAATGACTAGCATGACAAGGCAAGTCCAAAGCAATTGGAGGATACACACAAGATGCATAGCATGGCATGTTTATGGCAATGATATCGCAATCAAACAATTCCACATGATCAATATTATGCAAAGGCAAATCATCACATGGGAAAGTGGATGAAGCATATGTAATGTCATAAGTATCATCCATAGCATGCATATCCTAACAATTCATCATGTCCACTAGTGGGATCATGGCATCATCAACACCCTTATTGTTACGTTGGTCATACCTCTCATATGAAGTGGGTGTTGTGGAAGTAGTGGCCTCCTTGTGGACGACTCCGTCTTCTTGATGTAGCCATGGCATAGCATCATCTTCGTGCACCATGTACATCTTCTCCAATTGAGGCATCATTGCTTCATGGCTTGGCGCTTCTTCATCCATGGAACCTAGCACAACACAAGAGAACACAGTAGAGGTAGAGGGTAAGTTGTTAGAATTCAAAATGGTCTCACTTGACCTATCAACTACCACTCTCAACTCACTAGGAGTATCACTCATGCCCTCCAAGTGGAAGCACTCAATATCACATAAGGTGGAGTCACTCATGTCACTCTTGTTCTCACTCAAGTGGGCTAAGTGGCTCTCATACTCACATGGGATTGGTACCACATCATCACTCAAGCATATGGGGGTAGCTCGGTTTCCTCAACTCCATGCGCCTCCTTTGGTGAAGGGAAAATCCCATGCTCACCATTCTTGACCTTGTCGCCTTCAAGGTTGGATGCCATAAGATGGGCATCATTGCTCGCCTCCATGGTCGAAGGGAAAATCCCATGCTCGACCGTCTTGTGGCCATCTTGTAGTAGTGGTGGAGATAGGCTCATGCTATCCAACTTGGCGAAGTAGAGGTCTTCATTTTCCTCCTTCATGAGGTCTTCAAATGCAAGCGTAGTCGTTGAAGCTTGATGGCGTGGACGAAGGCTTGCTCTTGGTGCCATTTTGGTGGTGGCACAAGAAGTTGAAGGTGCCTTGTGATGGTGTCGACGGAGGTCATTGGCGTGCCTTGCCGATGGTAGGTGTAGGTGGCGCACTTGGTCATCCATATGACGCTCACGACGATGGCCCTTTTCCTTGGCACGCTTCCTTATAAGTTCTTCTAATGAGCACAAGGCATCATTAGTTTTGGCGACCATGCTCATGTTTTTGTCGAAGTCATTGTCCATGTCCTTCTTGAAGTTGTGGAGGTCGCTCTTGAACTCGTCCATTTGATGGTGGACCTTAGCGCACTCGAGTTGGAGGCTCCGTCTTGGTCGGTGCGACTTGAGGAGCTTGTCGTTGTCGTTCTTGAAGTCGCCCATGCTTGGGGAGTCGTTGTTGGTGTAGTGCTCCATCATGTTATCCATGCTTGTGGAGACATAGGCATGGTGGCTCATCGTGTAGATTCTTCATAGAAATAATCCTTGGTTCCGGAGTCCCTAGACATGATTCACAAGACCAAGCGGTGTATATGGAAGTGGTAGAGGGTGTTAGGGATACAACGTCAAACCTTACTTTACCTTGGAAGATCGTATCGTGCAAGTGGCCACACTTGAGAGCAATAAACCAATCAAAGTGAAGTTCACGCGGAACACCAAAACCAACTACTAACCAAAAAAAAAAAACACACAAGGCCTATGGTGGATAAGTATGGAAAGTGGCATGTCAAGAACCAATCCGAAATCAAGATGTTGTAATGGCAAGTAAAGAACCACAATTATCACAAAGCAAACAAGTCAATCCACAAGATAGGAAATATGTACAAGGAAACACACACGGTGGGATAAATGGGACTTGTGCGACGGAGAAAGTGAGCTAAGAACCAAATGATTACCTAGCGAAGACTATAAGCTCGTGTCACACAAGTACAAGGAGAGACGCTAGTTCGATTGCATAAGATTGGTGGGCTACAAGATATGCACAATAAGTACCACCTATATGATGTTCATCGAGCTTGCGCTTCCTATTCTATGAGGCACATGTATCTTTCTTTCTTTTCTTTTTCTTTTTTTCTATTTTTTTTCTTTTTGTATCACTCTTTTTCTTTTTATTTCTTTTTCACTTGCCTCTTCCTTGTGCCAACAACTATACAGTATTACTATATGAGATAGCGCCCACAATGTTTGCTCGGAATCTACAAGGTATCAAATGTGCATAGCCCAAGCAATCATAATAGGAACTAGTCTCAATAGTTGTTTGTTGCTCACAAAGATAGTGGGGTTCACAAAGGAAAGCAAGTGGGGAGAAGTCGCGGAATGTTTATACCTTTCGTCGACGATCTTCACCCTTTATTGTTGGATTCCGCCTTGCTCACGGAATTTGGATGGATTATATAGCATGAACCACGTGGATGATGATGTAGAGCTCCTTATCCTCTTCGAAACGAGCTAGAGAACACCAAAATCCGAGTTCGAATGCAAAAGTTATGTTCAAAACGGTGAGAGGCTGAAATCTGGGACTTGCTGTTTTCTTTCTGTCTTGGGCGGTAGTACCGTATTTTGGGCCCGGTAGTACCGGTGGGCGGTAGTACCGTATTTTTGGAGCGGTAGTACCGCTCGAGACAGAGAAAACCAGATCTGACGCGATTTCACGAGTTTGGGGCGATTTGGGCGGAAAATCTTCAAGAAAAACACCAAATCGACGGGGGAAATCAAGGAATTAGGCCATGGGAACGCAAAGGAAGGTAGATCAACAAGTTTAGCAAGCAATCCACGGATCAAAACCTACCAAAACGCACTCAAATCACAGATCGATCCAAAACACGAATTGGGGCTATTTTTGGTGGAATTTTCGAATTTATGGGGAAAAGACCAAATCGATGAGAAATCCGCGGCAACCAAAATCTGCTGATACCAGATGATGGAGGGGTTAACCTCTTGGGTGCCCGATCTTCACTGATCTCGTGGTCAAATCGATGGGAAAGCGAGGGGAAAGGGAGAAGGTAGCGGAAGCGAACACACACCTCGCGAAGAACACGATGAACACACGCAAAACTCACACGATACAAGGCCGATTGCTCCCGAACGGCGGCCACCGGTCCGATAGAATCCTCGCAAGGAAAGATCGGTCAACGTGCTCCCTCAAATCCACATCGGAGAGGGAAGAACACCTTGAGGAGGGTCTTGACGACTTGGGGGCGAGAAACCGAGAACCCAAGGCCTTGTTCAACGATGGATGCGTGATGCAAAGTCCAATCGAGGTTGGTGACGATAGTCGGTCCCCTTGGTATAGGGGATGAGGCAAAACTAGAGATTCCACAATGGGGGTTTTCTTTAGTCTATCATCTATGCCTAAGGGATACATGAGGGGTGGAGGCTCTATTTATAGGCCAACCACTAAACAAGGGTAGTTTGGGGATAAAACTAGGGTTTGGTAAGTAAAGGGGGATACCTGGGCTGTGGCCCAACTAGTGCGCGCAGGCACTGCCAAGAGCGGTAGTACCGGACTTGGGACCGGTAGTACCGCTTGGTCCGGTAGTACCGCTCTGGGACCGGTAGTACCGCTTGCGGGCCTGGAGCTTCAGCTGGAGCCGTCTGTTGGTGGCGGTAGCAGGGGCGGTAGTGTCGTGGCCCGGTAGTACCGGATCCGGGGCCGGTAGTACCATCGGTGACAGAGAGCATTTGGCTTGCGCTGGTGTCGTCTGTTGCTGGCGGTAGCAGAGGGCGGTAGTGCCGCCGGGCGGTAGTACCGGTCGCCAGGTCCGGTAGTACCGCTGGCGACAGAGAGCATTTGGCGATCTGTCTTCTTCCGCCTCCTCTTCCAAGCCTCCGTCTTGTCGGGCTTGATGCTCCGGGCTTCCTCCCTTGCCTCCGTACTTGTCAATGTGAAACTATCATGCATATGTGACGGAGTATGAAGTAGCATACCATTCAATAGGGTAGTAAGGGGCTCGCATAGAGGAACGGATTCACCTTTGGAGTCCATGACGACTTGGCGTAAGTTGGAGACCAAGATGTAGTAACGACCGTAGGTCGGGCTACATCACAATGGTCATTATGGGCGGTGGTGCTTTTATTATCAATTGCTTTTTTTGTACTTTGCATCTTGCGGTATGATGGGATGAAGCGGTCCGGGCTAACTTTACATGACATCGTTCATGAGACTTGCTCCACGCTCAACATGCAACTTGTATTGCATAAGTGGCTTTGCGGGTGTCTGTCTCTCCCATCATAGTATAGATTCAATTTACAACGGGCACTTGATAGTTCAAACATCAATGTTGTGGTTCTTGTTCGTAAATTAGAACGACACTTATTGAAAGCCCCAAACCAAGTAAAATATTCAAAGAAAATTAGAGACGTCTAACTTTGTTTTGCAGGGGTGTGCAGTGATGTGATATGGCCATGATTGTGATTATATATGATGTATGCAATGTTCCTTATTGTAAGTCTGCAACCGGCAGGAGCCGTATGGTTGTCTTTTAATTCCGTTAAGACCTGCGTGTCTATTCAAAGTAGTTGTAATAGTTGATGCTGGTGGACGAAAACCATGAAGCGGCGCCATTGACCCTTGACGCCATACCGGTGATGATGGAGATCATGTTCGTGCTTGAAGATGGAGATCGGAAGCACAAGAATAAAGGCCATATCATATCACATATTATGAATTGCATGTGATGTTAATCCTTTTATGCATCTTGTATTGCTTAGTTTGCGACGGTAGCATTATAAGATGATCCCTCAAGCACACAATTTCAAGTTTTAAAGTGTTCATCCTTAGTAAGCACCGTTGCTAAAGCTCGTTGTTTCGAAGCACCACGTGATGATCGGGTGTGTTAGATTCTGCAAGTGTATACAACGTGAGCAAGCCAGATTTGCTCATGCGGAAGCTAAGGTTTGATCTTGACAAGCCTAGCATGTACATACATGGTCTCGGAACACGGACTACCGAAAGGTAAAGCATGAGTCATATAGAAGATATGATGAACATGTTGATTTTTCACCATTGAAGCTACATCAACTCTCGTGATGATCGGTTTTGAATTTTGATGTGATGGATTTGGTTCGTGTGATCACTAAAGCAATGTGAGGGATATTGTTTTGAGTGGAAGTTCAGCTAGATTAATTTAACTATTAATTAGAACTCAATTTGTCATAAACTTAGTCTAAACTATTGCAAATATGTTGTAGATCAATGGCGTCCCCTACCATCAATTTTAATGCGCTCCTAGAGAAAGAAAAGTTGAAAAACAATGGAAGCAACTTCGCGGATTGGTTCCACAATTTGAGGATTGTCCTCAATGCTGGTAATTTGACCTATGTGTTGGATGCACCGCTGGGTGACCCACCTGCAGCTGATGCTACCGATAAGGTAAAGAATGTTTTCCTCGCTCGGAAGAATCAGTACTCCACAGTTCAGTGTGTCATCTTGTATGGTTTGGAATCGGAGCTTCAGAAAATGTTTGAGAACCATGACCCACATGCTATTGTCCGGGAACTCAAAATGATATTTGAGGCTCACGCGGCAGTTGAGAGTTATGAGGCTTCTGAAAAGTTCTTTAACTGCAAGATGGAAGAGGGCAGCTCCATCAATGAGCACATGCTTAAGATGTCTGGGCACGCAAGCAAGCTTCAAAGCTTAGGTATAGTGATTCCTAATGCTTTGGGGATTCACCGTGTCCTCCAATCACTACCACCAAGTTACAAGAACTTTGTGATGAACTACAATATGCAAAACATGGACAAGTTGTCGCCTGAACTCTTCTCCATGTTAAAATCTGCGGAAGTGGAGATCAAGAAAGAGCACCAAGGGTTGATGGTCAATAAGACCACCAAATTCAAGAAGCAAGGCAAGTCTAAGAAAAAGGAAAACTTCAAGAAGGGCGGTAAGAAAGTTACCGCGCCGGTGAAGAAGACCAAGGCTGGGCCTAAGCGTAATACTGAGTCCTTTTACTGCAAGGGAGAAGGTCACTGGAAGCGGAATTGCCCTAAGTACTTGGCGGATTTGAAGAACGGAAACATCAAGAATAAAGGTATATCCGATATACATGTTATTGATGTGTATCTCACTAGTACTCGTAGTAGTGCCCGGGTATTTGATACTGGTTTGGTTGCTCATATTGTAACTCTAAACAGGTGCTGCAGAATAGACGGAAGCTAGCGAAGAACGAGGTAACAATGCGCGTTGGAAATGGATCAAAGGTTGATGTGATCGCGGTCGGCACACTACCTCTTCATCTACCATCGGGATTAGTTTTACACTTAAATAATTGTTATTTGGTGCCTGCGTTGAGCATGAACATTATATCTGGATCATGTTTATTGCGAGACGGTTACTTGTTTAAGTCCGAGAATAATGGTTGTTCGATATATGTGAGTAATATGTTTTATGCACATGCACCTTTGATAGATGGTCTATTCTTATTGAATCTCGATTGTGGAAATACACACATTAATAACATTGAAGCTAAACGTTTGAAATTGAGCGATAACTCAACCTATATGTGGCACTGTCGTCTTGGTCATATTGGAGTGAAGCGTATGAAGAAACTCCATTCCGATGGACTTCTTGAATCACTTTATTTTGAATCACTTGAAAGATGCGAAGCATGTATGATGGGTAAAATGACTAAGAATCCATTTTCTGGTATGATGGAGCGAGCTACGAACTAATTGGAAATCATACATACCGATGTGTGTGGCCCAATGAGTGTAGCATCGCGCGGTGGTTATCGTTATGTTCTTACCTTCACAGATGATTTGAGTAGATATGGGTATATCTATTTCATGAAACATAAGTCCGAAACTTTTGAGAAGTTTAAGGAATTTCAAAGTGAGGTAGAGAATCAACGTAACAAGAAGATTAAATTTCTACGATCTGATCGTGGAGGTGAATTTCTAAGTTACGAGTTTGGCGAGCATTTGAAGAAATGCGGAATACTTTCACAATTGACACCGTCGGGGACACCACAACGTAATGGTGTGTCCGAACGTCATAATCAAAATCTCTTAGATATGGTTCGTTCTATGATGTCACTTACAGATTTACCGCTATCATTTTGGGGTTATGCATTCACTTTAAATAGGGCACCATCTAAATAGGGCACCATCTAAATCCGTTGAAACGACACCGTATGAATTATGGTTTGGGAAGAAACCTAAATTGTTGTTCCTTAAAGTTTGGGGTTGCGAAGCTTATGTAAATAAGTTACAGCCCGACAAGCTTGAACCCAAAGAGGAAAAATGCGTCTTCATAGGATACCTGAAGGAAACTATTGGGTATACCTTCTATCATAGATCCGAGGGCAAGATCTTCGTTGCCAAGAATGGATCCTTTCTAGAGAAGGAGTTTCTCTCGAAAGAAGTGACTGGAAGGAAAGTAGAACTCGACGAGGTTGTTGAACCTTCTCTCGAACTTGCGAGTAGCGCAACACCGGAAGTAGTAGCTATGGCGCCTACACCAATAAGAGAGGAAGCTAATGATGTTGATCATGAAACTTCGGTTGAAGTTACTACGGAACCTCGCAGGTCAAAGAGAACTCGTACCACTCCTGATTGGTATGATCCCGTTATGAGTGTCATGTTGGTGGACAACACCGATGACCCTGGGACATATGAGGAAGCGACGATGAGCCCAGATTCCAATAAATGCCAAGAAGCCATGAAATCCGAGATTGGATCCATGTACGAAAACCAAGTATGGACTTTGGTGGACTTACCGGATGACCGGAAGGCTGTCGAGAACAAATGGATTTTCAAGAAGAAAACATATGTTGATGGTAATGTAACAATCTATAAAGCTCGACTTGTCGCAAAAGGGTTTCGACAAATTCAAGGAGTTGACTACGATGAGACTTTCTCATCGGCAGCGAAGCTAAAGTCAGTGAGGATTTTGTTAGAAATCGCTGCATATTATGATTATGAGATATGTCAGATGGATGCCAAAACGGCGTTCCTCAATGGAGACATTGATGAACAGTTGTATATGATGCAACCGAAAGGTTTTGTCGATCCTAAAGATGCTAACAAGGTATGCAAACTTCAACGGTCCATTTATGGATTGAAGCAAGCATCCCAAAGTTGGAATCAACGTTTTGATAAGGTAATCAAAAGCTTTGGTTTTATACAAACTTATGGAGAAGCTTGTATTTACAAGAAAGTGAGTGGGAGCTCTGTAGCATTCTTAATACTATATGTAGATGACATATTGTTGATTGGGAATGATGTAGACCTTCTTAATAGTGTCAAGAATTATTTGAATAATAGTTTTTCAATGAAAGATCTTGGCGAAGCAGCTTACATATTAGGCATAAATATTTATAGAGATAGATCGAGGCGCCTAATATCATTGTCACAGAGTACATATTTGGACAAAGTTCTAAAGAGGTTTGGAATGGAAGATAGCAAGAAAGGGTGCTTGCCCATGTTTCCCAATACGACCTTGAGTAAAACTCAAAGTCCTGCAACGGCAGAAGATAGAGAAAGGATGAGTAAGACTCCCTATGCCTCAGCCATAGGATCTCTTATGTATGCCATGGTATGTACTAGACCCGAAATTGCATATGTTGTTAGTTTGACTAGCAGATATCAAAGTGATCCTGGAGTGGATCATTGGACAGCTGTCAAAAACATCCTTAAGTACTTGAGAAGAACTAAGGATATGGTTCTTTCTTATGGAGGTGATGAACAACTCGTTGTTAATGGTTACACCGATGCTAGTTGGAACACCGATCCGGATGATTCTAAATCTCAATCTGGATACGTATTTACTTTGAATGGTGCAGCAGTTAGCTGGAGGAGTGCAAATCAAAGTGTTGTGGCGAGATCTTCAACTGAATCGGAATACATAGCTGCTTCGGAGGCTTCAGAAGAGGCGATATGGATGAAGGAGTTCATTACAGAGCTCGGTGTGGTTCCAAGTGCGCTGGACCCAATGTCTATCTACTGTGATAACATCGGCGCCATAGCCAATGCGCAAGAACTAAGGTCACACAAGAAGCTGAAGCACATCAAGCTATGTTTTCACGCTATTCGAGAGCATGTCCAAGATGGTGACATAAAGATTTGCAAAGTACACACAGATCTGAATGTGGCGGATCCGTTGACTAAACCTCTCCCGAGGGCAAAACATGACCAGCAGCAAACCACCATGGGTGTTCGGTATATTACCATGTAATCTAGATTAGTTGACTCTAGTGCAAGTGGGAGACTGTTGGAGATATGCCCTAGAGGGAATAATAAAAGTGTTTATTATCATATCTTTGTGTTTATGATAAATGTTTACATTCATGCTATAATAGTATTAACCGGAAACATTAATACTTGTGTGATTTGTAAACTAAATTAGAGTCCCTAGTAAAGCCTCTTTGTAATACTAGCTTGTTGGTTAATAGATGATCGTGGTTTCCCGATCATGAACATTGAGATGTTGTTAACAACAAGATCATATCATTAGGAGAATGGTATGATGGACATACTCCTATAGATAAGCGTAGCATTAAGATCAAGTCATTTCAATAGTTCGTTTGCTATAAGCTTTCTAATACATAGTAACCTAATTCCTTCGAGCATGAGATCATGCTAATCACCATCACCGTAAGGATGCTTTGATGACATCAAACACCACACCGTAATTGGGTGGCTATAAAGGTGTCATTGAGTGTTCGGAAAGTATGTGTTGAGGCACATGGATCAAGAGTGGGATTTGTCCATCCATATGACGGATAGATATACTCTGGGCCCTCTCGGTAGAATGTCATCCAATTGGATTTCAGGCATGTGACTGGCTCACAAGGAATCACATATCACGGGAATAAGAAAAGAGTACTTATCGGTAACGAGGTTGAACTAGGTATGCAGAGATACCAACGATCAAACCTCGGATAAGTAAACTATCTCGAGACAAAAGGAAATTGGTATCGTATGTAAGTGGTTCATTCGATCGCAAAGTAATCGTAGAATATGTGGGATCCATATGAATTTCTAGATTCCTCTATTGGTTATTGATCGGAGAAGTGTCTCAGTCATGTCCGCATAGTTCACGAACCGTAGGGAGACACACTTAAGGATTCGATGTTGTT
This sequence comes from Avena atlantica, assembly GCA_910589765.1. Taxonomy (NCBI): domain Eukaryota; kingdom Viridiplantae; phylum Streptophyta; class Magnoliopsida; order Poales; family Poaceae; genus Avena; species Avena atlantica. The sequence goes on from OU342738.1 coordinate 376,199,557, forward strand.
TGGTAGATATGGAATGTTAGTAGGGATACCGAATGTTGTTTCGAGTCTCGGATGGGATCCGGGATATCATGAGGAGATCTGGAATGGTTCGGAGAATAAGTTTCATATAAGGAAAGTCCGATTCTGGAGTTCGGGAAAGATTCTGATGTTTTCATCGGAGAGGTTCTAGAAGGGTCTAGAAGGTTCACCGGACCGGAAGGGGAATGGACCATGAATGTGTTATGGATAAGTGGAATGATTGGATCATATCCTAGGTCACTTGGTTTGGGCATTTTCAAGAGAGAGTTAAAGCTCTAAATTGAAAGTTAAACGGGAAGTTTGAAAAGTCAAACTGGAACAATGGTTTCCTAGTGGAAGAAGGAAAGAGTCCTTCTCTCAATCCAACTTGGGTTTGGGTTTGGATTCAAACCCACCCCTCCCAAGGCTGCCCCCCTCTCATAAATAGAGGGGGAGGGCTGCCCCAAACGACCAAGCCCTAGCCCTCCCACACTCGCGCCGCCGCTGCCGCGCCGTCGCCGCCGCCGCTGCCAGCCGTCGCCCTAGCCGCAGCCGTCACCTCCTCCTCCTCCCGGTCTTCTAAACCCTAGATCACCGGGAAACCCTAGATCCACCATAACTCGCACCGGCTTAGGCGAAGCCCTGCGGGATCTTCCCTCTACTTCCGACACCACGCCGTCGTGTTGCCGGAATCGCGAGGGGAGAACTACATCACCCACGAGAATCTGCTCTCGTTAACCGCTTTGGAATCTTCGAGGGTGAGTGCTTCTATCGACTCGTTGCTACAATCTAGTAGATAGATCTTGGCTTGTTTGTGTGCATGCGGTAGGATTTTTTTTGTTTTCCATGCTACGAACCCCTACAGGAGGGCGGCCACCGCGACCAGAGTCATTGCCACGATGCAAAGACGGTGGACTCCGCCGCGCCCCGCCGGTCGCCAACCCGGTCAGAGCGCCCCACGCGATCCCGCCGGTCGCCGCGACTGTCTCGCTTACCGAGCGCCTCCCGGCCACCAGGCATGCCTCGCTCCGCATGAGCGTCACGCCCTCCACGCACATGCTACACTCCGCGCCCGCGCGCGTGGTCTCCACGAGCGCTAGGATCACCGACACGCCGCTCGCCGTCGTCGCTGAGCGCCCCGCCGCCAACACGTTCACCGCGGCTGCTAGCACGCGTGCTGCCCGTGACCTCCTCGCATCTCGCGCATCTGGAGGCAGCGAAGCTAGGATAGGGAAGTTGAGAGGGGTGGCGCGTGCCCAGGCGCCGCCGTGCTGGGACACGATAGGCCCCGGCCACGGGGGGGGGGGGAGCTCAAGCTGTGTTTCCACCGCCGGCGAGGGCGCTGGCTGGATATGGCTCCCCAGGCGGTCCTGCACATCACGACGGCCAGCATCCGGCTCGGGCGCGCGCTGTCGCTGCCTGTCATCCCCAGGTCCACGCTCATCAGCCCGCCGCCGCCGCTGCTGATGAAGCTCAACAGGTCCACGTGCATCCGGCCGCCGCTGCTGTTGAAGCTCTTCAGGCCCACGCGGGCAAGGCCGCTCACCACGCCGCTCCGGGCACTCACGGGCATGGTGCCCCTCCCTCCCACAGCGAAGGCACACAGTCTCGAAGGTGCAGTCCTTCGAGATGTGGCACTGCCGCAGGCAGTTGAAGCAGCACTCGGCCAGGTTCCGCGGCAGATCTTCCCTGATGACGAGCGCCGGCAGCTCGGCCGCACCGCCTCTTCCTTCCACCGGTTTGCTGCCACGCGCCAGGATCCTCCCGACGAGCAGCCCGACGCTCCGCCGACGGGGCCCTCCGAGGCGGAGCAGGGGGCGGGGGGCAGCGGCAGGGGCCGAGGCCGGCCACGCCGTCGGGGAGGGGGAGCGGGTCACCGGCACCGGAGAAGGCGTGCCGCTCCGCCGCACCTCGCAGTACGAATAGGGGGTGCACTGATCTTCCTCGTCCTCGGAGTAGTCCGCCCATCCGCGCTGCTGAGACGAGGTGGGGGTTGAGACGGAGGGGGTCGGGATGAGGAGGGTGGGGGAGGCAGAGGCCATGGCGAGGGCGGGCGGACTGGGTGGCCGCCGTTGCCGGACTGGCGGGCGGCGTGGGGCTCTGGACGCCGCCGCCGGGCACAAACGCGGCTACCTCCTAGCCCCCCCCCCCCCCCCCCCCCCCCCCTCGCTGTCGTTTTCCTGTCCCGTCGTTACTACAATTCCGGGACCGAATCACAAATTACTGAACCAATGTCTTTCGTTGGCAGGCCAGCCTAATTTTTTAACTAGTTACGATTGTTTTCTGTGAGTCCATTTTGCCGTTAGTTTTTTTTTTCAAAGTACTGCTTTAGCCGACAGTTATTTTCTGTGAAACATCACCCTCTTGGGGTCCGTGCTTTCAGAAGGAAAAACTCAAGAGCACTTTAAATCACTTGATTTTTTTTTTGCGAAGAGCAAGAAAGGAAAACTAAAATGCGACAGCTAGCAATACAGCACTAGTAGTTGTTAGATGTATATATCTGTATATTGTATTTCCCCCATATGTTAGGGGGCTTCCTGCATATTTGCCCTGTACCTGTACTATATATTGTGGCCTTTGGCCCCCAGAGGAATATATGTTGCATATTCCTGACATGGTATCAGAGCTAGGTTAGACAAATTTTTCTGCAACATCGTCACAGCCGTCATCGTCCCTGTCGCCGTCGTTCATCCGACGTTGCCGCCGCCGGTTACCGCTGTTTCTGGTCCTGTAGATCGGATCCCCGCCTCCCTGGATCGATTTGTCTTCACGGCTGTCCAATCGGCCGCTCCTGGGTTGATTGGATTGCTCCCTGCCGCGGGCCGCCCTCCTGCGCACACTGCGCGGCCTCGGTCTTCACGCCGTCGACGCCCGTGCCCTCTCTGGTTCGCTTACTCCCTGACGCGGGCCGCCCTCCTGCGCGCATCTGACGCGCCCTGACGCGGGCGTCCCCGCCTCTGCTTCCTGACGCGGGCATCCTCCTGCGCCCAAGACGGCCTCGGTCCTCACGCCGCCTGAGCCCACGCGGAATCGATCCGTCCTCCCGCCGCCAGCCAAGCAGACCACGCGGCGCCCTTGGTCTCCACACCGGGCACTGCTGCTTCCTGACATCGCCCTCGGTCCGCATCTGGAGGCTTGGTCTGTCCGCCGGCTGCCTGCCCGCCGCCGGTAGTCCGCCCCCACCCTGCCTGCTCCGTCCGTCTACGGCTCTGCTGCCTCTCTGACAGTTGACTTTTCCGATTGGATCTGAAGAAAAAAAATTGAGAGAGATGTCTTCTGCATCGGGCTACGTTGCGATTCCTCGCTGCCCGGTGATCTTCGATGGCGCGAATTATTCTGATTTCGCTGCCTTCATGCGCGTTCATCTACGCGGTCTCCGTCTTTGGGGTGTGCTCTCTGGCGAGGTCTCCTGTCCGCCGTGCCCTCCTGCTCCTGTGGCTCCCCTTCCGCCGACGCCGATTGTTCTTGGTGCTGATGCTTCTCAAGAGGCCAAGGATGCTGCTCAGAGTGCTGATGATCGTGCCATTGCTGCTTATGACCTGAAGTCCAAGCAGTACTCTTCTGATCTCGAGGCCTATCGCCACGCTCTGACTGCCTACACTCAGTGGGTTGATGAGGATGCCCGTGCTGCTGCTGTTCTCACATCCAGCGTTCTGCCCCAGTATGCTGCTGAGTTCATGAGTCTTCCTACTGTTGCCGCTCAGTGGGCCCATCTTCGTCAGCGCTACCAGCCGTCTGGGGATGCCCTTTACCTGTCTGTGGTCCGCCAGGAGCATGCTCTCCAGCAGGGTGATTCCACTATTGATGAGTTCTATACTCAGAGTGCTGCTATCTGGCGTCAGCTTGATTCTCTCCGTACTGCTGTTTGTGGCACATGCTCGTGCTGCCAGATTGTGCGCTCGGATTTGGAGTTTCACCACATCTATGAGTTTTTGTCTCGCCTTCGCCAGGAGTTTGAGCCCCGGCGTGCTCAGCTGAATGCTCGTGGTCGTGTTCCGCTCTCTGAGGTGTTATCTGAGCTTCGGGCTGAGGAGACACGTCTCCGTGGTGCTGGTCTTCTTGCGGTTCCCTCTGTGCTTGCTACTCGTGGTGCTCCTTTGCCGCCTGCTCCCTCGCCTCAGCCGCGGTCCCCAGTGCCGCTGCCGCCGATACTACCCACTCCTCCAGGTCAGGGTCAGGGTCAGCTTTAGCAGCCTCAGGGTCAGAGTCAGCACCAGCAGGCTCGTGGTCAGGGTCGTCGTGGTTCTCTTCGTCACTGCTCTTACTGCAACAGGGATGGCCACACTTGGGCCACCTGCTATACACGGGACCCCAGTCTACGTCAGCAGCACCAGGCTCGTGGACAGCCGGCTCCTTCCGGGTCTTCAGCAGTTGCTCTCTCTGATCAGGATATTATCAGGAGTCTTCGTGGTCTGCTTGCTGCTACAGGCTCTTCTTCGACGGGCACTGCTGGTTCTGTGACTGATTCTTCCGGCCCTACTCGACCACCACCTTCTACACAGTCAGGTACGTCCCCGTGGTATCTGGATTCTGGAGCTTCCTTTCATATGACATCTGAGTCTTCTTTTCTGTCTGCTCTTCGTTCTCTCCCTTCTCATGTCCGTGTCTTTACAGCTGATGGTACCTCTCTTCCCGTTTCTAGTCGGGGCACCCTTTCTACTTCTTCCTTTTTTGTTCCTGATATTTCTCATGTCCCTCTTCTTAAAATGAATCTGTTCTCTGCTAGCCAGCTTACTGACTCTGGTTGTCGCGTCATTCTTGATGCTGATTCTTGTGTTATCCAGGACCGTCGCACACAGGCCCTGGTTGGAGCTGGCCCTCGCAGCCGTGACTCTTCAGGACTTTGGGAGTTAGACTGGCTTCGCGTTCCTTCCACTGCCACTTCATCTGCCAGTTCTTCTCCGGTTGTCGCCTCTACTACCAGCTCTTTTCAGCAGTGGCATCATCGTCTTGGTCACCTCTGTGACTCTCGCCTGTCGTCATTAGTTCATCGTGGTCTTCTGGGGTCTGTCTCAGGAGATGGGTCTTTGCATTGTCAGGGCTGTAGGTTTGGCAAACAGATTCAGCTTCCCTATCCTACTAGTGCGTCTGTATCTCAGCGACCTTTTGATTTAGTTCATTCCGATGTTTGGGGTCCGGCTCCCTTCGCTTCGAAAGGGGGCCACCGCTACTATATTTTATCCATCGATGATTTTTCTCGGTACACTTGGTTGTATTTTATGCGCTCTCGTAGTGAGGTGCTCTCCATATATCAGCGTTTTGCGTCCATGGTTCGCACTCAATATTCTACCCCCATCCGTGTGTTTCGTGCTGATTCTGCTGGTGAGTATATCTCCCAGATGTTGCGAGGTGTTCTTGCTGAGCAGGGCACCCTTGCTCAGTTCTCCTGTCCTGGTGCACATGCCCAGAATGGCGTTGCTGAGCGTAAGCATCGCCATCTTCTTGAGACCACTCGAGCTATGATGATTGCTTCTTCTCTCCCGCCACATTTCTGGGCTGAGGCTGTCGCTACGTCGGCTTACCTCATCAATATTCAGCCTTCTGCTGCCTTGCAGGGTGGTATCCCTCTTGAGCGCCTCTCTGGACAGTCTCTAGACTACTCCATGCTTCGCTTGTTTGGTTGTGTTTGCTATGTTCTCCTTGCTCCTCGCGAACGCACCAAACTGACCGCTCAGTCTGTTGAGTGTGTCTTCCTCGGCTACAGTGATGAGCATAAGGGCTATCGTTGTTGGGACCCTGTTGGTCGTCGGATGCGTATCTCTCGTGATGTTACTTTTGATGAGACGCGTCCTTTCTATCCTCGTCCCACCGCTGGTACTTACCCGGTGGAAGATATCTCTTTTCTTCTCTTTCCTGACACACCTCCTTCTACCCCTGTTGTGTCTTCTTCAGGATCTCCTCCCCCTGATGTCTCTTCTTCGACACCGTACTCTTCTGCTCCGTCTAGTTCCCCTAGTTCTCCTCGTTCTCCGGATTCTTCCTCTCCCATTCCCTCTTCTTCATCGTCGTCTCCTGCGTCGGCTTCCTCTGCTGATCTTCCCTCTACTCGTCCTGTTCGTCAGCGCCGTGCCCCCAACCGTTACTCTCCTAGTCAGTATGGTCTTTCTGTTGCCTTCGAGCCGTCCTCTTATCGGGATGCTGAGCATCATCCTGAATGGCAGCTGGCCATGGCCGAGGAGATTGCTGCGCTTGAGCGCACTGGCACCTGGGATCTTGTTTTTCCTCCTCCCGGTGTTCGTCCTATCACGTGTAAGTGGGTCTATAAGATTAAGACTCGCTCTGATGGAACTCTTGGGCGCTATAAAGCGCGTCTTGTCGCTCGTGGTTTTCAGCAGGAGCATGGTCGTGACTATGATGAGACATTTGCTCCTGTCGCTCATATGACCACTGTGCGTACTCTTCTTGTTGTTGCTTCTGTTCGTCACTGGTCCGTGTCCCAGCTTGATGTTCAGAATGCCTTTCTTAATGGTGAGTTGAGTGAGGAGGTTTATATGCAGCCTCCTCCTGGGTATTCTGTTCCTGAGGGGATGGTTTGTCGCCTTCGACGTTCTCTTTATGGCCTCAAACAGGCTCCTCGTGCCTGGTTTGAGCGCTTTGCTTCTGTAGTGACAGCTGCTGGTTTCTCTCCTAGTGCTCATGATCCAGCGTTGTTTGTTCACACTTCTCCTCGTGGACGCACTCTTCTTCTTCTCTATGTTGATGATATGATCATTACCGGTGATGATCCTGAGTATATAGCCTTTGTTAAGGCTCGTCTTCGTGATCAGTTTCTTATGACTGATCTTGGTCCTCTTCGATACTTTCTTGGGATTGAGGTTTCCTCCACTTCTAATGGCTTTTACATCTCTCAGGAGAAGTATATTCAGGATCTTCTTGCTCGTGCTGCTCTTGGGGATGAGCGCACTGTTGAGACTCCTATGGAGCTTAATGTTAAGCTTCAACCTACTGATGGTGATCCTCTTTCTGATCCGACGCGTTATCGTCATCTTGTTGGGAGCCTTGTTTATCTTGCTGTCACTCGTCCTGACATCTCTTATCCTGTTCATATTCTGAGTCAGTTTGTTTCTGCTCCTACCACTGTTCATTATAGTCATCTTCTCCGTGTTCTTCGTTATCTTCGTGGTACGATCACTCGTCGCCTCTTCTTTCCTCGTTCCAGCTCCCTCCAGCTCCAGTGCTATTCGGACGCCACGTGGGCGAGTGATCCTTCGGATCGTCGTTCGCTTTCTGCTTACTGTGTGTTTCTTGGTGGTTCGCTCATTGCTTGGAAGACGAAGAAACAGACAGCGGTTTCCCGTTCGAGTGTTGAGGCTGAGTTGCGTGCTATGGCCTTGTTGACTGCTGAGGTGACCTGGTTACGGTGGTTACTTGCGGATTTTGGGATCTCTCTTACCACACCCGGTCTGGTTTTGTCTGACAGTACAGGTGCTATTAGTGTTGCACGTGATCCGGTCAAGCATGAGCTTACCAAACATATTGGTGTTGATGCTTTCTATACACGTGCTCAGGTGCAGGCTCAGGTTGTTGCGCTTCAGTATGTGCCTTCAGATTTACAGTTGGCGGATTTCTTCACGAAGGCTCAGACCAGAGCGCAGCATGATTTCTTACTCTCCAAACTCAGTGTTGTGGATCCACCATGAGTTTGTGGGGGGTGTTAGATGTATATATCTGTATATTGTATTTCCCCCATATGTTAGGGGGCTTCCTGCATATTTGCCCTGTACCTGTACTATATATTGTGGCCTTTGCCCCCAGAGGAATATATGTTGCATATTCCTGACAGTAGTCACAATGGCAACTGAGCTGCTCCGTGTCTCCTCCTGAGAGAACGTTTATCTTCAGTATCGGCGCCGGAGAACTTCCGGCCGTCACTGGTTTGTGTGACGCTGCTGTGGTCACGGTGGAAGAGCCGGTGGACGCGTCGGATGAGCCGTCGGCAGGAGACATCTTCTTGACGTCTCCCGCGGCGACGCGCACGGTGCGGTAGGGATCGTCCAGCGGGAAGTTGCCATTGTAGACAACCCGCAGGTACCCACCCTCGTTGGCGGAAACGGCGACGGCGCTGAGGAGCCAGAGGACGAGGACCTGCCCCGTGGGCAGCTTCCCCACCGGCGTGCGGACGAGCACCTGACCGCCCCTCTTGATGGACTCCGACGAGCGGCGTGGCACTGTCGGTGGCCTGGACGGTTTCTTGCTGACCGCTCCGGATGGTGCCGTTTGCGCCCACGAGTCCGACCGTGCGCGCTCCAGGCTTGCTTGGACACCATCGGCGACTGCTGCTTGGTTCCTACGCTTCCTGCTCCCGACTGCGACTCCGACTCCGACTTCGACTCTGGCTCTCTCCATGCCTTCGCTCGATCGATATAGCCCTCAGTTCCGCACAATCCATCCACTCCTCTTCCAGTTCGCCAAATCCATCGCCATGCCTGCGCTCATCTCTAAGCGCCCGTCTGCCGCCATGGCCGAGATCCACCGCGAGCTCGATCGGCGCAGGAAGTTGGCCGCCGTGGCGAAGGGAAGGATCGTGAAGAAATCAGCTCCGCCGATGATCCCCACCGGAGCAACAGCAGCAATCATGCAGAAGATGGCCACGCCGATCCCGCGCAAGCCAGCCGGAGCAGCCATGAAGAAGCCGTCCCTGCCGAGGCCGCGCGCGCCTGCCATCGTCTACGTGCCGCTGGAAGAAGCTCCTAGGAGGTGCACTGCCCCAAAGGGCCGACCCACCCCGTTCGGCATCGGCATGAACGCCAACATGGGAATCAAGAAGTCACCCGAGCCGATCCCGAACGAGCAGGCCGGAGCGTCCATCAAGAAGCCATCCCTGCCGAGGCCGCACAAGCCTGCTGATGCGCCGACCAAGAAGTCCTCGACGCCGGTTTCGCGAGCGACGCCACCGCTTGTCACGTCGTCGCCCGCCTCCGAGCCCATCCAGAAAGGAGCAAAGGTGTGCGTCCGGACGTGGATGGGGACGATGCCCTCGGGCCTGCGCCTCTTTATCTGGCTCAGCGCCATCGTCGTCTCCGACGCGGAAGAAGGCTACTTCGACGTCATGTACGACGGCGACTTCCCACGCGACAACCCCTTCCGCGACGTGCGTGTCGCCAGGGATCAGGTGAAGAAGATGCCGTCGTCGCGCCATTGATCAGAAGGCAGCTGTCGCCGACTGGCCGGAAGCCAAAGGTCCCTGCTGGTACTGGAGTGGAGTAGACCGAGAAGGGGAAGCGGGCGAAGGCACACCAAGCAGTCCAAGGACGATGCATGTAGAGATGTGACGATGTCTGAAGGCATTGGGACGATGTAGCTAGGATAGCTGTTATGTTCTATGTACTAGGATTCTGAAGGCATTAGTTCTTGATTCTGAAGGCGTGCCTAATGTATGAATTGTGTTGATTATCGAATAAATGAATTCCTGGAATACAATTAACTGAATGCTTCCACCGTGTTATGAATTGTTGTTCAAGATGATCTAAAATTGATAACTTCTGAAGCTGTTGAACAAGCAGATAAAACCTTCTTGTGCCTCAGTTATATTGTTTTTATAAAACCAATCATTTAACTTCTGTAAATCCTGTCTCTCCCCAGGGATTTGCTGGGATGAACGGATTCAACCAAAGCCCATGGAGCGAAGTTCAGATGATTTTAGTATTCCTTCTTTCGCATAATATTTCCGTCCTAGATTCTTTCCTTTAAATTTTTTAGGAACTTTGTTTCTTTCAACAAAGGGCAGACCTTCCGATTGGCAGTTGCATCATTTTTGGAGAGGGGATGGATTTGGGTTTGTATTTAAACAGTTGTTTATCTCGTTGGTTAGTTTCAATTAATGTTGCAAATTCCAGAAATAGGACTCTTATTTGGCCGCTGCTCCTGGTGAAACTCTTCATGACTAGCCAGAACCGATGCATCTGTTTGCTAGCCTCGGAACTGAAAATAACACTTCCTGATGGAAAATACTCCCTCTATTTAGAAATATAAGATGTTTTAGATTTATAAAAAAAAATTTAGATATCTTTTAATATCTAGATTCATTTAAACCTATACACTAAAAGATGTCTAGATATATTAGCTTCACTAATCTAAAACACCTTATATTTCCAAACAAAGGGAGTACTATATGCAGTTGCTAAAATCACCGCTCCTGCTTTGTGGTACCTTTACGTGCAATAACTGTTAGCACTACATGAATGGATGGATAAGCCGACTGCCGAGCGCTACGCCGACGGCCAAACGTCGGGGCCATCGGCGTAGACCGTGCCTTAGAATTATCCTCGGCGTAGCCTACACGGACGACCGCTCTCGGCGTAGCTATTTTTCCTTTTACCTCATTAAACTTTGAAAAAGCATAACTAAATTATTATAATTCATAAAAATACAAATAATATATCAAAATTTGTAAAAATAATAATATCTAACTATCTATACTCAAATATTACACACATGTAAATAAAAATTAAGTGAAACATAAAACATTATGTATAGTTTAAAACGGGTATAAAAAATTTAAAAACGGTCCAAACAATACGAAATCTTCGCGTGGTGTCATATTGTGTGACATAGTTACAGGTAAAAACTATCAAAGTTGGTATTGATTATGTCTCAAAAAAATCTTCACAAAATGACCTATCTCATTCGAGATTTCCTGGCTTTCGGGTCAAATGACCAATATTATGGCTAGAATCAAGGCATAATTTGTGATAAGGTGTCCGTATTGTTTATACATGTGCATCATGGGATGACAAACAATATTGCAGAAGAAAGTTTTCCTTTTCATCTCACCAAAAAGCCATTTATTATTTTCCGATTGCAAAAAACGGACGGTTTTGTGAAGCAACCACCAAATGGCTAATTCAAAATGCTACCACCATATTTTAAAAAATACTATACCACATTATATGGACAATGTCCTAACAGGGGGATCTCAAACCTTTTCATCTATCCTTGGTGAAAAAGACAAATTTCTGCCGAATCGGTAGGAAGTGGGTCACATATGAACTATAGGTACATGATGTGATGCTCATGATTTTTCACAAAAATCATTTTTATGTTCACAATATGATATTTCATCAGAGATCAACTTCAAGTTTATCGAGGCTCAACCCCGAGCTAAGAATCTTCATGTTCATCGTTTGATAAAGTTTGACGATAGTTTAAAACGGACATAAAAAATTCAAAAACAATTCAAACAATGCGAAACATTCGCGTGGTGTCATATTATGTGACATAGTTACAAGTAAAAATATCAAACTTAGTATATTGATTATGTCTAAAAAACCTTCACAAAATGACCTATCTCATTCGAGGTTTCTTGGCTTTCGGGTCAAATGACCAATGTTATGGCTAGAATCAAGACATAGTTTGTGATAATATGTCCATATTGTACATACATGTGCATCATAGGATGAAGAACAATGTTGAAGGAGAAATTTTCCTTTTTATCACACCAAAAAGCCATTTTCTATTTTCTGAGTGCAAAAAACAAACGTTTTGTGAAGAAACCACCAAATGGCTAATTCAAAATGCTACCAGCATATTTTTATAAAATACTATACCACCTTACATAGACAATTTTTTAACAGGGGGATCTCAAACCTTTCCGTCTATCCCTGGTGAAAAAAGACAAATTCCTTACGAATCTGTAGGAAGTGGGTCACATATGAACTATAGGCACGTTATCTGATACTCATGATGTTTTACAAAAATCATTTTTAGGTTCACAATATGTTATTTCATTAGAGATCCACTTCAAATTTATCGAGGCTCAGCCCCGAGCTAATAATCTTCATGTCGTCGTTCGACAAAGTTTGACGATAGTTTAAAATGGGCATAAGAAATTCAAAAACGATCCAAATAATAAACCTTCGCGTGGTATCATATTATATGACATAGTTATAAGGAAAAATATCAAACTTAGTATATTGATTACGTCTAAAAAAAACTTCACAAAATGACCTATCTCATTCGTGGTTTCCTGGCTTTCGGGTTAGATAACCAATGTTATGGATAGAATCAAGACATAGTTTGTGATAATGTATCCATATTGTGTATACTTGTGCTTCATGGGATGGCGAACAATGTTGCAGGAGGAAGTTTTCCTTTTCGTCGCACTAAAAAGCCATTTTCTATTTTTCGAGTGAAAAACGGACGGTTTTGTGAAGCAACCACCAAATAGATAATTCAAAATGCTTTCACCATATTTTTCAAAAATACTAGACCACCTTAGATAGACAATATCCTAACAGGGGGATCTCAAACCTTTCCATCTATCCCTGGTGAAAAAGACAAATTTCTGCTGAATCGGTAGGAAGTGGGTCAGATATAAACTATATGTACATGATCCGATGCTCATGATTTAAAAAAAACATTTTTAGGTTCAACATATGCTATTGCATCAGATATCCACTTCAAGTTTATCGAGGCTCAGCCCCGAGCTAAGAATCTTCACGCCCGTCGTTCGACAAAGTTTGACAATCGTTTAAAACGGGCATAAGAAATTCAAAAACGATCCAAACAATGCGAAACCTTTATGTGGTGTCATATTATGTGACATAGTTATAAGGAAAAATATCAAAATTAGTAGATTGATTATGTCTAAAAAACCTTCACAAAATGACCTATCTTATTCGTGGTTTCCTGGCTTTCGGGTCAAATGATCAATATTATTGCTAGAATCAAGACATAGTTTGTGATAATGTGTCCATATTGTGCATATATGTGCATCATGGGATGGCGAACAATGTTATAGGAGGATTTTTTCCTTTTTGTCGCACCAAATAGCCATTTTGTATTTTCCGAGTGCAAAAAACGAGCAGTTTAATGAAGCAACCAACAAAATGGATAATTTCAAAATGATGCCACCAATTTTTTCAAAAATACTAGACCACCTTACATAGACAATGCCCTAATAAGGGGATCTCAAACCTTTTCATCTATCCCTGGTGAAAGAGACAAATTCCTACCGAATCGGTAGGAAGTGGGTCAGATATGAACTATAGGTACATGATCTCATGATCATGTTTTTTTACAAAATCATTTTTAGGTTCAAAATATGCTATTTCATCATAGATCCAGTTCAAGTTTATCGAGGCTCAACCCCGAGCTAAGAATCTTCATGCCCGCCGTTCGACAAAGTTTGACGATAGTTTAAAACGGTCATAAGAAATTTAAAAACGAACCAAACAATACGAAATCTTTGCTTGGTGTCAGATTATATGATATAGTTACAATCAAAAATATTAAATTTGGTATATGTCTCAAGAAAACCTTCACAAAAAATGACATATCTCATTCGATGTTGTCAAAAGGCCAGTTTCCATTTTAAACGAGCAAACAAAATTATATCTAGAATCATGACATAATTTGTGATAAGTTGATATTGATATCATATTTGGATTCCTCTCATTTTTCTGATTAATTTAGACATTTGTCGAATTCTGATTTACGGATTTAAAGATATTAATTATTCCATATTAAATAGAAAAATAAAATAAAAATCATTATATTTTTATTTGAATTCAATAATATTTTTACTTATTCATTATTTTTTACTTAAATAATTGTTTGTAATTTAAAAAAATACAAACATGTGACATGATGATATAAGAGTTAATAGGATTGATATCATATTATTGACAATAATGTATAAATTGCTTTGCGGAAACAGATTCTGAAGGAACAAGAAAATTAAACGTGTTGGAGCTGAAGTAGTGAGGATGGGTGACCGACCGAGAAGTGTGACCAAGACTGCAATTTAATCAAAGGTTAAGTGTAATTACTGTTAAAAATGTTTTCAAAGTTAGAGATTAACGAGTCAAACAATTTAAAGATTAAAAATTTGAAAAATAATTTAAATAATAATTTTGCAACCCGCCGGCGGGATATGCCGACGGCCGCTACGCCGAGGGCAGCCGTCGGTGTAGCGTACGTCGACGACACACGTGTGCTCCACCGAGGGAGATCTTTGCCGAGGAGCGTACGCCGAGGGCTACCGTCGGCATAACATATGACGAGGGCTTTTTGGCATACGCCGATGGCTTTTAGCCATCTCATTGGAGAATGAGTGATGCGTAGAGACGCAAAGACATACAATTACACACGGACCTGAAAGTGTCAGATCCGAAGATTAGTTAACCACTAGCAATCATGTATATACAATACCAGAAAGCTATAGGTGTTAAATGCACAAAGTTTTACAAACTAGATTATTGACTCTAGTGCAAGTGGGAGGTTGTTGGAGATATGACCAAGCGGCAATAATACAGTGTTTATTATTATATCTTCATGTTTATGATAAATGTTTACATCCCATGCTATAATTGTATTTACCGGAAACATTAATACTTGTGTGTTTTGTAAACATAAAAGAGTCCCTAGTAGTCCTCTTGTTTAACTAGTTTGTTGATTAATAGATGATCATGGTTTCCTGATCATGAACATTGGATGTTATTAATAACAAGATCATGTCATTAGGAGAATGATGTGATGGACACACTCCTATAGTTAGCATAGCATAAGATCAAGTCATTTAGAGTTTGTTTGATATAAGCTTTCAAATACATAGTAACATAATCCTTTGACCATGAGATCATGTTAATCACCATCACCGGATGGATGTTTTGATGATATCAAACACCACTTGGCATTAGGTATTCTGAAAGTATGTGTTGAAGCACATGGATCAAGAGTGGGATTTGTCCATCCATATGACGGATAGATATACTCTGGGCCCTCTTGGTGGAATGTCATCCAATTGGCTTGCAAGCATGTGACTAGGTCACAAGGTATGTCATATCACGGAACGAGTAAAGAGTACTTATCAGTAACGAGGTTGAACTAGGTATAGAGATACCAACGATCAAACCTCGGATAAGTAAAGTATCGCGCGACAAAGGGAATCAGTAACGTATGTAAATGGTTCATTAGATCACGAAGTCATCGTAGAAATATGTGGGAGCCATTATGGATTTCCATATCCCACTATTGGTTATTGATCGGAGAGGTGTCTCGATCATGTATGCATAGTTCACGAACCGTAGAGAAACACACTTAAGGATTCGATGTTGTTATAGTATATATGGAATGTGAGTTGGAGACCAAATGTTGTTCGGAGTCTCGGATTGGATCCAGGACATCACTAGGAGATTCGGAATGGTCGAGAGAATAAGATTCATATAAGGAAAGTCAATTTTTGGGATTCGGAAATGTTTTCGATGTTTTGACCGAAAGCTTCTTGAATGTTCTAGAGGGACCACCAGTGGGTCCACCACCCCGGGAGGGGTCACTTGGGCTATGTCATGCCCTAGGGGCTAGCCACACAAAGCCCAAGGGGCAGATTCAACCAACACAAGGAATTGGGGACAAACCCTTGTTTGTCAAACCCTAAATAAGAAAAGAGGCAAGTTCCCACCTCTCCCTTCCTTGTGCGCCAAGTTGAGGAGTTGGGGAAGGACTCGGCTAGGGGTGGGAACCCTGGCCGCACCCCCCTCTATATAAAGAGGGGTGGGGCGCACCCCTCCTATCTCACCCAAAAACCTAGCCGCCGGTGCCTCCCCTCTCTCCTCCACACCCTGCTACGGCTTAGGCGAAGCCCTGCAGAAACTTCTCTCCTCCTCCACCACCACCACCACACCGTCGTGCTATTGGGATTCCGAGGAGATCTACAACCTCCGCCTCCCTGCTGGAACAAGGGAGAGGAAGGTCTTTATCGACTACCGTACGTGTGATGGAATGTGGAAGCGCTGCCGGAACGCGGCGTCGGAAGGATCGTCTACACGATCTTGAGACCGGCAAGTGATCGACTACATCAACCATGAGAATCCGATCTCGTTAAATGCTTTGGTTCTATGCGGGTTAGTTCTCTATAATCTCTTTGCACCGATCTCGTAGATTCGATCTTGGCTTTGTCATAGATTAGATCTTGGTTTTGTGTGTTCATGCGATAGAATTTTTTTATTTTTCATGCTATGAACCCTACACTAAGAGATAAAGGAAACAATCTCAATTTAACAACATTTGGATCTACATCCTTAATACGCATCATGTCGCAAATTTCAGTAAAAGTATTTAAGTGCAAAGCTGAATCCTCAGAGGATGAGCTCCCAAATTGGTTTTGTTGAACCAAGCTTAAAAGGTTGGGCTTAATTTCATAAGTTTCTGCATCAACAACGAGCTGAGTGATAGGTGCACGAATAAAGTCATTAGTGGGAGTAGCATACTCCCCAAGTCTATTTTGACCATTGGATCTTATATTTTTGGTAATGTTTAAGTAATGAAAACAAATAACAAGTAACTATTTTTTGTGTTTTCAAATATATAACAATAAAGTAAACTAATAACAAAATATACAAACTAATAATAAAACTGAAAACAAGGTCTCTAGTGACCTCACCAAGATAGCGAAATTGCTTCCCCGACAACGGCGACATAAAAAGGGTTGATACCTTCGATCTAGATTCACGGATATAGTATAATAGTTTTTTTTCCTAGAAGACCTAGGTTTAATCAAACCTTGGAAAGCAATGCTAAAAGGAAATAAATAAGGACATGTCTACAAGACTTTGTTTCTTTGTTTTACCTTAGTTTACCAGACCGATCTAGTTTACTTTTTATAGTGAGTTGAATCAATGGATGGAGATAGGCCAGGGTTGAAGATCCACCTGCAGCTGCACATCATATGGGATAAAATATAATAATAAGCATAGTCATGTGTAATATTTGAACGGAGATAATATCTTGTGGGAAATACATCCTAATATACTAAATCCTGCATGATGTAGCGAGCATTACAATAGCCTTTTAATCCAACCGAGTGCACACCAAAGCCACGGGTTACAAACGATTATTAAGTGAAGAACACAGATTAAAGCATTAAGTAGTGATGTTGTTGTGATCCTGAATGAGTCGCTAAGCGAAGACCGTACTATCCTTTCTATCACTTAGGTTTCTATGATATCGCTGCTAGCCAAGTATCTCACCTCAAGCCTTTATCAATCTATGGGATCTTGGATACCTACAAGTCCACAGATCGAGACAAGAGACAAAGAAACAAAAGATACAAATCTGAATTACAAACAAAATACAATAGTCCATGATTAGATGCACATAGTTGCTGCGAGGTTTCTCCCCAACCCACAGCCTGTGAGGACTACTTACTCATAACAAATAGATCAAGGATAGAAAACACTGTGCAAAATACTTAGATTAAAATCGAATATTCTTACAATGGTTGCAAATCACAAGTACATCTAAAGTACAAATTAATGGCTATGGATAGTGGAAGGATGGATGGTGGAGTGGATGAACAATGGACGAATAATGGCGTGGATCTCCTTTGATGGTGTTGTGATAAAATCTGAGAATGGCGGCCCTCTCGGCGGCGGCTGGAGCCTCAAATTATATAGGCATCTTCACAAATGTTCTAGGGGTTGACGAGACGAAACCGTCGGCACCCCGTATGGGCGGGCCGTATGGGAGGACCCTTCCCGTACCGTAGGTCGTTATGCATACTAACGCCTGGAATTTGCTTCCCAATTACTTGGCCGTGTGGACTTTCTCAAATTCCTTCATTATTGCTCCTGATTTCGCATTAAAACCCGTAATTTCCTACACAACACAATTCAAAGCAAGGTTTTGCACGTCTTTGAAATTGTCAGTCATTAGGGCAAGTATTGAGAGTTTCTTGTCAATTGCTTGACTAAAAACAATATTTAAACACAGAGAAAGATGGCAATTTTCAGAGCCATCACCATCCCATCCAAATCTCCACCCTTATCCTTGACATAATACATCTTATCATTCATGCTATAACCCTGGGTCTCAATACTGCTAACATATTGAAGTATGTAATGTTAGATCTACCAACTCTTCATTCAATATTTTCAATGCCATCAAAATGGAATATCATCTCCCAAATCTCATAATCCAAACTACAATGAATTACATAAATGTTTAATTAAGCTAAACTACAACATTTGCAAAACCCTAGATAAGAAATCTAAATTGGTAGTGTGCACAAATTAATTTGGCTCAGCCAGACAGAGAAGAGTTACTGGAGTCCTCCAAGACATGTGTTGTACCGATGGCTACTTTCTGTCGGGAAGAGTGACTACGTAGCCATGGTGGGGTTCGAGCTCCTGCAGTAGTCGTCTTCATCCGCAGGATTCTTGTCCACCACGCCGGCGCAACCGCCCCAGGCCCCCATTAAGCTTGTCTCACGGATTCCGCCGCCGCTCTGCACTACGCCGTTGCCGCCAGTTCCCATGATGAGGAGAAACGTGAGGAAGAGTGAGATGGGATACTAAGACTGGCCCATTAACCCTAAAGAACCGGGTGCGACTTAGACCGATCTAGACATCCGTTAATAGCTGGCGGCCCCTGACTGTTACACCCCCACTATGTTAACCTAACATCAGGGTCCACCGGTCAAACTTGCTGTTAGCGCGGGAAAACGAACGATTAGTGTACTTGCGATGGTGTGGTTGAATGCTGGTGGTTTTTTGATAAAATATCATAACATGGTGGTTTTTTGAAATCCTAGACCCAATTGTGGTGGATTTTTGCAATTTTCTCATGATAGAACAATGTCATTCCAGATACTTGGCACATTATAGCGGTCCCATGACACAAAATCCGTGCAACACCATATTGCACATTTCGAGAGAAGTTATTGCATGCCTAGGCTGACTCTGCCACCTTCATCCTAATTCTATTGAAAAGTGTCACATGTCTGCAAGGTTCCTTCAAAGTGTGATGACATGCGCGTGTCTGACGGCCATCCTCCTGCATCTCGTTCCCTGCTGTTGTCGCCGGTGATGCAGCTGGAAGGATATGTACTCCCACCTCACACTGGATATGGTGAACATCCATGTCCACCATATATAGCTTCAACCTCCATTCCTGATAAAATATCAGGAAGCCGCTCTTCTGCATGTACCACATCTTTGCTCTTGGAATCGTCCAACCCACATTCACATTTGTTATGGTATGACATGAAGATGTTCTTTGTGTTTCACCACCAAGCAAGAATTTTCATCTCGTGTAGTTCTCGTGGCTCCATTACTTAGTTAGTTCCCCCTTGGGTATAACACCAGTGAGCAACCGTGATCAGTTTTTAAAGAAAAATGTTAATTAAAGTAATTTGATAGCCATTTTGATTATTCAGTCCTTTGGAAATTTAGCGATTTTTTATCCCTTTCATGTTTTCTCACTAACTGTGACATAGCAAACTTAGGGGAACACCATTTTCATCGATTTTTAATGCTTTGTTCAGGTCATAATTATTCTTCTGTCCTCAACTCAATCAAAATGTTTATGAACGCAGGCAGGCACAAGCTCACATAAAAAAATGAAAAGAAAGGAACACTCACGGAATTCCCAATTGAGAATGTATGTTTAAATAAACTATCTGAATTGTTATCCGTTTTGTGAGGTAAAAGTGCTTGACCCATTTAAGAAAATCGGTTTGGCCAACTACATGTTCATCAACAAGTACACATGTACCCTTTGCTGAATACATCTTCTCAATAATCATCAACGGAAATGGTTAGTATCTTGCCAACCAAGCGTAGCAGTTGCATATCTACTATATTTATTTTTTCATTTGAGATTGGGAAATAAGATCATGGCTTTACAAATTACGAGTTTATGTATGCTACATAATTCTGCATGACATTTACAGGGAGCGTGTGAACGAGTTAGTGTTCATTTTTTTGGCTGGGATGCAACTAGTGGGGCTTACTAAGGTTGTTTTCGTCCATATATGTGATTAAATTTGGCCTTACTCTGAATAGTTTCTAATGAAATGAATAACTCTAACACATATTTTGCATCTCTTAATATGTCACACAAATGTCCCAGAGAGCTCAGTTCGTCGGGGACCCACCACGCTCCTTCAAGAAAGTTGTTTGAAAAACCTAGGCATCACCTAAATGCCGCTTCTTTGCTTGGCTTGCAGTCCAAAACATATTGTGGACTTTAGACCGCGTCGCCAAAAGAGGTTGGGATCATCAACCGGTCTGTCTACTATGCAAATGCTTGCCTGAGACAGCTAGACACATCCTCTTCGAATGCCGCTTCTCCAGACGAATATGGCAATCGGCTTCCACATGGCTTTCTTGTCCATCTTTGGTGCAAGATCTAGGGTCGGACCGAGACACTGTTCTTCAATACTGGCTTGCCATTTCCACGGCCTCGACGGACATCCCCGCTGGACTTAGATCGGCTATAACTTTCATTTTTTGGGAAATCTGGAAGAAAATAAATGCGTGGGTTTTTACAAAAAGTCAGTGATACCTTCGGCCTTAATACAGAAAATTAAAGACGAGAGCAAGAACTGGATCATGGCAGGAGCAAAACACCTAGCGGGGATTACCTCCTAAGGCTTTTGTTTCTTTTGTGCTCTTTTTCTTTTGGCCTAGGCCACTCTATGTTTGTTTCTCCTTTATCAATATAAAAGGCAAAGTTTTTGACTCGTTTAAAAAAAATACAAATGACCATATTTTCATATAGTATTATTCATGATTTTGCATTTATGAAAATCATCTCAAATGCCCGCCGCAATGCCCGAGGAATCAACTAGTTACCGACGTGCAGGGTTTCAATTGAAGCGTGAACTATGTCCGTTGAAAAAAAGATGAGTGCATTTCTTGGTGTCTTTCGTTGATTAAGGTCGGCATTCTGGCTGACACTTTGATCATACCTGAATTAATGTACATCGATCTTGCTATCGTATCGTGGTGCATAATTTATATAGAGTAATTCAGCCCAGCCTGATTTCTTAACTACTCCCTCCGTTTCAGAATATAAGATGTTTTATGTTTGTGAAGAATGTATCTAGACTACTTTTAGTGTGTAGATTCACTCTAGTGAACCTACACACTAAAACAAGTTTAGATACATTCTCTTCACAAATCTAAAACACCTTATATTTTAAAATAGAGGGAGTAGTTGTTTTCTGTGAGTCCATTTTACCGATAATTTTATTCTTCGAAGTACTGTTTTAGCCGACAGTTATTTTTTGTGAAACATCACCCTCTTGGGGTCTGTACTCGGTACAGGTTCTGCAAGAAGTACATACTGTACATTGTAGACAACCCGCAGGTACCCGCCCTCGTTGGCGGAAACAGCGACGGCGCTGAGCCAGAGGACGAGGACCTGCCCCGTGGGCAGCTTCCCCACCGGCGTGCGGACGAGCACCTGATCGCCCCTCTTGATGGACTCCGACGAGTGGCGTGGCACTGCTGGTGGCCTGGACTCTTTCTTGCTCACCGCTCCGGCTGGTGCCGTTTGCGCCCACGAGTCCGACCGTGCGCGCTCCAGGCTGGCTTGAACCCCGTCGGCGCGCCGCAAAAATGGTGCTACTGCTGCGTCTTTGCTGAGACGGGAGGTAGAGGACGCCAATGAGTGAACTGTCGGCGGCCGCGTGCGCGTCCGGCGGGCATCCTCGCCAGCTTCTCGGTGTGGCTCAGGTGACCCCGTGGTCAAGAGGCGCCGCGGCGTCGGGGACTGGTTCTTGTCGACCCCTCTGGCCGGCAAGACGGTGACCCCTCCGGCCCACGGCAGAGTCTGACGCCATGGATGCTTCGTTCCAATCAATACGATCATACGAAGGACAAGCGTGTCGACCGGTTGATTCTCCTACCTCGTGTCGGATTCTAGCCTGACGCCATGGATGCTTTTCAACCGCGCGAGCTAATCATGCCAAGAGATAATCACGCTTCACTGCTTGGTTCCTACGCTTTCTGCTCCCGACTCCGACTCCGACTCCGACTCTGGCTCTCTCCATGCCTTCGCTTGATCGATATAGCTGGCCGGCTGGCCCTCAGTTCTGCACAATCCATCGAATCCTCTTCCAGTTTGCCAAATCCATCGCCATGCCTGCGCTCACCTCTAAGCGCCCGTCTGCCGCCCTGGGCGAGATCCGCCGCGAGCTCGATCGGCGCAGGAAGCTGGCCGCCGTGGCGAAGGGACGGATCGTGAAGAAATCGTCTGCTCCGCCGATGATCCCCACCGGAGCAACAGCAGAAGCAATCATGCAGAAGATGGCCACGCCGATCCCGCGCAGGCCAGCTGGAGCGGCCATCAAGAAGCCGTCCCTGCCGAGGCCGCGCGCGCCTGCCATCGTCTACGTGCCGCTGGAAGAAGCTCCTAGGAGGTGCACTGCCCCAAAGGGCCGACCCACCCCGTTCGGCATCGGCATGAACGCCAACATGGGAATCAAGAAGTCACTCGCGCCGATCCCGCACGAGCAGGCCGGAGCGTCCATCAAGAAGTCGATCCTGCCCATGCCGCACAAGGCTGCCGATGCGCCGACCAAGAAGTCCTCGACGCCGGTTTCACGAGCGACGCCACCACTTGTCACGTCGGCGCCCGCCTCTGAGCCCATCCAGATAGGAACAAAGGTGTGCGTCCGGACGGTGATGCGGACGATGCCCTCGGGCCTGCGCCTCTTTATCTGGTTCAGCGCCGTCGTCGTCTCCGACGTGGAGGAAGGCTACTTCGATGTCATGTACGATGGCGACTTCCCACGTGACAACCCCTTCCGCGACGTGCGTGTCGCCAGGGATCAGGTGAAGAAGATGCCGTCGTCGCGCCATTGATCAGAAGGCAGCGGTCGCTGAGACGCTGACTCGCCGGAAGCCAAAGGTCCCCGCTGGAGTGGAGTAAACCGGGAAGGAGAAGCGGGCGAAGGCACACCAAGCAGTCCAAGGATGTCGAAGGCACACCAAACATGGGAAAACAAGACGTTGCCGTGCGTCACACTTTTGCCGTGTGTGTCCGCACGGCAAAGAAATGTTTGCCGTGCGTTCTTACGGAAAACACCCGGCGAAGACAAAATGCATGGCAAAACTGCGCGGGGCGCACGGTAAATAAAAAACACACGGCAAATATAGCGAAATGTACACGGCAAAGAACGGCGCACGGTAAACCAGCAAACAAACGCACGGCCGACCTGACGGCAGGCCTTTGCCGTGTACAGCCGTTAGGCGCACGGTAAATTTTCGATTTTTTATTTTGCTTACCGCGCGTTTTTCGCACCGTATAGATCTTTGGGCGCGCGAATTTATTTCACGCGAAATTTTAAATAGCTTTGCCGTGTGTTTGGTGCCAAGACCACACGGCAAAGACCTTTGCCATGCATTCAGGCTACGCACACGGCAAAGAAAAAAGATTTGCCATGTGTTCTGGATAGTCACATGGCAAAGGCCATTTTTTTATTTTTGTCCATTTTCCGGACCAACCATCAAAGGGCTAATTGAAAATGCTTTCATCACATTATTCAAAAATACTTGACCGCCTTAGATATAAAATTCCCAACCAAAGGATCTCAAAGATTTTCGTCCACCCTTGGTGAAAAGACAAGTTCCCGCCAAATCGGTAGAAAGTGGGACCAATTTAAACTATAGGTACATTATCAGATGCTCATGATTTTTTTACAAAAAACATTTTTACGCTTACAAAAGTGTTGTGCAAGTCCCATAGATGCAAAACATAGCTCCCCGGTATGAGCTTCTTCACATTCATGCGATAGCACTTAGCAGATTCCTCGAACTATAGGGGGAAAGATCACGCTGCGGGTATATTAGGGGCTAGAATGTGCCACATGGCCGCAACCTTGGTTTTTCTTGTATATATGGCCTAAAAAAAACTTAACCAACAAAAAAGTACATTGGTGCAACCTCGTGCGGAAAAAGCTAGGGGTAGACCTTCCCGGGGCCCGCGGACGGGTATTTTCGATGCAGAATGACCCCGGAGACCCGGAAACCCACCCAGACTTTCATGTGGAGCTAGGATACTTGCATGTGGACCTAGGATACATGTAAAAGTGTTGTAGAAGTCACATAGATGCAAGACATAACTTCTTGATGTGAGCTTCTTCACATTCATACGATAACACTTTGCAGATTCCTGGAACTACAGGGGGAAATGTCCCGCTGCGGGTTTATTAGGGGCTAGAATGTGCCACGTGGTCCCAAACTTGGTTTTCATTGTATATATGGCCTAAACAAAACTCAACCAACAAACAAGTACATTGGTGGAACATCGTGCGGTGAAAGCTAGGGGGTAGACCTTCCCGGGGCCTGCGGACACAGGTGTTTTCGATGCAGAATGACCCCCGGAGACCCGGGAACCCACGCACACTTTCATGTGGAGCTAGGATACTTGCATGTGGACCTAGAATACATGTAAATTTTTTGTAGAAGTCGCATATATGCAAGACATATCTCCCTGGCGTGAGCTTCTTCACGTTCAGGCGATAACACTTAGCAGATTCCTTGACCTATAGGGGGAAATGTCCCGCTGCGGGTATACCGGGGCCTAGAATGTGCCACATGGTCCCGAACTTGGTTTTCCTTGTATATATGGCCTAAAGAAAACTTAACCAACAAAAAAGTACATTGGTGGAACCTCGTGCGGAAAAAGCTAGGGGGTAGACCTTCCCGGGGCCCGCGGACGGGTGTTTTCGATGCAGAATGACCCCCGGAGACCCGGGAACCCACCCAAACTTGCATGTGGACCTAGGATACATGTAAAAGTGTTGTAGAAGTCACATAGATGCAAGACATAGCTTCCAGATGTGAGCTCCTTCACATTCATGCGATAACACTTAGCAGATTCCTAGAACTATAGGGGGAAATGTCCCGCTGCGGGTATATTAGGGGATAGAATGTGCCACATGGTACCAAACTTGGTTTTCATTGTATCTATGGCATAAACAAAACTTAACCAACAAAAAATTTCATTGGTGGAACCTCGTGCGGAGAAATCTAGGGGGTAGACCTTCCCGCGGCCCGTAGACGGGTGTTATCGATGCAGAATGACCCCCGGAGACCCGGGAACCCACCCAAACTTTCATGTGGAGCTAGGATACTTGCATGTGGACCTATAATACATGTAAAAGTGTTGTAGAAGTCCCATATATGCAAGACATATCTCCCCGGCGTGAGCTTCTTCACGTTCAGGCGATAACACTTAGCAGATTCCTTGACCTATAGGGGGAAATGTCCCGCTGCGGGTATATCAGGGGATAGAATGTGCCACATGGTCCCAAACTTGGTTTTCCTTGTATATATGGCATAAACAAAACTTAACCAACAAAAAAGTACATTGGTGGAACCTCGTGCGGAAAAAGCTAGGGGGTAGACCTTCCCGGGGCCCGCGGACGGGTGTTTTCGATGCAGAATGACCCCCGGAGACCCGGGAACACACCCAAACTTGCATGTGGACCTAGGATACATGTAAAAGTGTTGTAGAAGTCACATAGATGCAAGACATAGCTTTCTGATGTGAGATTCTTCACATTCATGCGATAACACTTTGCAGATTCCTGGAACTACACGGGGAAATGTCCCGTTGCGGGTTTATTAGGGGCTAGAATGTGCCACGTGGTCCCAAACTTGGTTTTCATTGTATATATGGCCTAAACAAAACTTAACCAACAAAAAAGTACATTGGTGGAACCTCGTGCGGTGAAAGCTAGGGGGTAGACCTTCCCGGGGCCTGTGGACACGGGTGTTTTCGATGCAGAATGACCCCCGGAGACCCGGGAACCCACCCACAGTTTCATGTGGAGCTAGGATACTTGCATGTGGACCTAGAATACATGTAAATATTTTGTAGAAGTCCCATATAAGCAAGACATATCTCCCCGGCGTGAGCTTCTTCACGTTCAGGCGATAACACTTAGCAGATTCCTTGACCTATAGGGGGAAATGTCTCGCTGCGGGTATACCGGGGGCTAGAATGTGCCACATGGTCCCAAACTTGGTTTTCCTTGTATATATGGCCTAAACAAAACTTAACCAACAAAAAAGTATATTGGTGGAACCTCGTGCGAAAAAAGCTAGGGGGTAGACCTTCCCGGGGCCCGCGAACGGGTGTTTTCGATGCAGTATGACCCCTGAAGACCCGGGAACCCACCCAAACTTGCATGTGGACCTAGGATACATGTAGACGGGTGTTTATCGATGCAGAATGACCCCCGGAGACCCGGGAACCCACCCAAACTTTCATGTGGAGCTAGGATACTTGCATGTGGACCTAGAATACATGTAAAAGTGTTGTAGAAGTCCCATATATGCAAGACATATCTCCCCGGCGTGAGCTTCTTCACGTTTAGGTGATAACACTTAGCAGATTCCTTGACCTATAGGGGGAAATGTCCCGCTGCGGGTATACCGGGGGCTAGAATGTGCCACATGGTCCCAAACTTGGTTTTCCTTGTATATATGGCCTAAAGAAAACTTAACCAACAAAAAAGTACATCGGTGGAACCTCGTGCGGCAAAAGCTAGGGGGTAGACCTTCCCGGGGCCGCAAACGGGTGTTATCGATGCAGAATTCGAGTCTATCTCTAGAAGTAGTGGCCATCTTGTTGACACATTGTATGAGAATTCATCTATTGAATCTCCGTTTAATAGAAGTAAGATTAATATTAACCGTTTAATATTGTATGTGACATAGTATTTAGGGAAAAATATAAATAAATATAAAGGAAATTTAGAAAAACATAATCCATCGAAATTAGTTGACTTGTTGTTTTCTAGATTCAACTAGATATATGCAAATTTAGACAAAACTAAGTCATTTGCCATGTGTTATATATTAAAACGCACGGCAAATCTGAGAACACACGGCCTTCCTGGGCCGCACGGCAAACTGGCCGGATAAAAAACGCACGGCAAACACGAACCCTATCCCAGCCACGCGTGACCCAGGCCTGTGGCCGATATTTTTCAGGCCAACCATTTCTCCACGCCAACCACGCACGCCGCCGCCTCGCCCAGCTGCTCCGGCCGCCGCCTCGCCCAGCATCTCCGGCCGCCGCCTGCCCAGCCTCTACGGCCGCCGCCTCCCCCAGCCTCTCCGGCCGCCGCCTCGCCCAGAGCTATCCCCACCTCGCCCAGCTGCTCCGCCCGCCGTCGCCCCCTCCAGGAGTTGCCCAACTGCGCCGCCCCCTGCTCCGACCTCCACCGGCCCAACGAGCGCCCTCAGGCTGTGCAGCGCTCCGGCGCCGGTCGACGACTCGTGGGCATCAGGTAATAGTTCAGTATCTGGACATACAGAAGCGTCAATGAATCTGGGTCATGGCCCATCCAGTTAGCTTAGTTATGGTCTGATGGAACATGAAATTGGTCAATCAGGGAAATCGGAAATTTCTTAGAAGCTCAACAGGCAAAGCACACGATCGTACAACCAGTTTTCTTAGAAGCTCAACGTCCTAGCCCTAGCGCATGGTCTGTCTGCCATGCACATCTTCGGCCAGTAATGTTCAATTTCTTATACAGTAATGGTCTGTCGAACTACTACAGTAATGTTCAATTTCTTATAGATTTAAGAATAACAAGCAAAAATGAAGCTAATGTAGTAATTTTGAATTGCTTGTAGATTTAAAATTGACAAGTAAAAAGACATGCACAATTTGTTTCTCGGTTTAGCTTCGTTGTTCAAGGTTTGAGCCTACCCTTTATTTTTGCCCTGGATTCGCCACTGCTGCCGCCTGATGTAGTCGCCGCCGCAAGCCGTTCCTCTGCCGCCGTTGGGCAGCAGATTGCGTTTACGTTTTCATTACCACTCCTGAAACAAACACGTCCGTAGTACTTATGGGGTTTCTTGCTTAACTTCTGTATGTACTAGTTTTGTACAGAATTCTGAATTTCTGATGCCTACAGTACAATATTATGTCAATAGATTCAACAATAGTACTTATGGGGTTTCTTGCTTAACTTCTGTATGTACCACGCAGGAATCTACCAGCTCTATGTTTTTATTAGATTCACCACCTCAGTATGTGCCTACAGTACAATACTATGTCAATAGATTCAACAATTAATTCTTATTTTTCATTACCGTGTAGGATATGCATCGATTTTGATAGCGGTACCGGTCGATGGAAGGCTTCTTCTAGGTGGACACCGGGACCGCCGATCACTCTGCGATCAGCGCTTCGAGGGTATAAATTCTTTGCATCTTTTGTAATGTGACTTAGGTTTATTTTGGTCTAGATCACTAAGCATGGAGAGCGTATTAAGTGTCAATCTCTACATATCTACGTCTACTTCTTATTGACTAAGAATCAAAACCATCTTGTAGGGACAACCATCAGCTGCATCCAACAATGCGAAGCTCGGTGGGTCGGCAAGTAAGGATGACACCCTGATGACGACTCCTGCGACGAGTCAGCCTACCGTCAACAACCAACATGTCATCCGTCGGCTTGGACTCTAGGTTAGGGCTCTATGATCCTTATAGCTAGCACACGTTGGAAATCTAGCCATAGAGCATAGGTCTCCATACATAGCTAGCACATGTGTGGAAATCTACTCAAAGTTTAAAAACTATGAATTGTGGTTTGCTATGTTCCTTTACTTGGCAAAATTTACTTGCTATGTTTCATGAACTTGCCAAAATTTACTATATGACTTGTAGAATCACTCCGAACATAGGTCTCCATACATAGCTTCTTTACTTTTCAAGAATCTCATGTCTTTGTTTTTAAACTTGTAGAATTTACTCTCATATGATTCATTTATAGAATTCTACATAGTACATGTTTTCCATATTGCTACATAGCTTATGTTGTCTAGTTTCCTTTAGTTATGCAATTTTATACCATGTTTCTTGTGATTCTCATGTCCTTACTTTCAAATGTGTAGGATATGCATGAAGGACGGAGATCTTCACCTTTTGCCGACTCAATGTGAACTCTATATTTCTATGTTGTATGGATTGTGTTTTGGAACTTCATGTATGGAACTATTGTCTCTATGTTGTATGGATTACATTTTGGAACTTGTATGTATGGAACTATTGACTCTATGTTGCTATGTATGAACCATGGACTCATGTTGTTATGGATCTTGTGCTAGATCCTTGTTTATGATGGTATTTGTTTTCATGGATATTGATCTGGTGGTGCTAGATATGCTGTTATGTAATCATATATGTATATTTTTGTGTTTAAACTGTGTGGATGAAACAAAAATAAATAAAATGTGAAAATGTTGGGCCTTTGCCGTGTGTTTACTCAGCAACCCACATGGCAAAAGGTTCTTTGCCGTGCGTTTTTGAGGACTTCAGTAGGCACACGGAAAAGCCCACGGACCAAGTCAGGACATTATTTTTCCGTGTGTTGAAAGAAAACACATGGCAAAGAGACAGGAAAGGCGCACGGCAAAGCCAGGACACACAGCAGAAGAAGAACATTTTGCCATGCGTTTCACTACAGCACACGGCAAAGAGGACAGGGAGAGCACACGGCAAAGCGATGCCACACGGCGAACTGACGAGGACGGCGCCGTTACGTCCGCTGTAGCCGTCAAGCACTTTACTTTACCGTGTATTTAAAAAAACACATGGCAAAGACCTTTGCCGTGCGTTTTTTGGAAAGCACACGGCAAAGATTCTTTGCCATGCATTTCTTTGCCGTGCGACGTTTGCCGTGTGTTGGCACATGGCAAAGCCTTTGCCATGTGGATTATCAATTTTGCCGTGTGGATTTACCACATGGCAAAGATCTTTTTTCCTGTAGGGGATGTAGAGGCATTGAGATGTATAGCTAGGATAGCTGTTATGTTCTATGTACGAGTAGTTCTTGATTCTTGGCATCAGAAGGTTGCCTAATGTATGAATTGTGTTGATTATCGAATAAATGAATTCCTAGAATACAATTAACTGAATGCCTCCATCGTGTTGTGAATTGTTGTTCAAGATGGTGTAAAATTGCAATCTTCGCTATTATGCTACAGCCTACTTAAAGTATTTCAGCTAATTTTTGTTACCATTAATCTCGGTTGTCAGTCCTGCGGAACATGATCAAGAATTGGCAGGCAAAGAAATCTTATAGAACCATATTGCAACTCTCGACATTTTTTGCTGGCTGTGGCCCGCAGAGGATTGCAGCAAGCTGATATTTACGATCCCATTGTTAAATTATGCTGGTGTATCTTTTACAAAATGGCAATTGAATATGAGAAACCAGGTGGTAGAGAATTAAGGTAAAACTATAAAACCATCCGGATAACTGCAATGCGATTCTGAAGTAGGTGGAATTGTTTGATTTTTGTATGTTTTCTTTTTACATATTTAATTTAGTAATCCCTTCGATCTATATTAGTTGACTCAAATTTATCTAGATACGGGTGTATTTAGCACTAAAATTTGACTAGATACATCAATATCAAGATAAATCTAATTCAACTAATATGGGTCGGAGGGAGTAGCTCAATAAGGACTAGTATTTTGGCAATGCTGGGCAATTATGGACAAATGTGGGGATGCTGATGATTGTGTTTCAACTTCTGAAGCTGTTGAACAAGCATATAAAACCTTCTTGTGTCTCAGTTATATTGTTCTAATAAAATCAATCATTTAACTTCTGTATATCCTTTCTCTCCCCAGGGATTTTCTGGGATGAACAGATTCAACCACAGCCCATGGAGCGAAGTTCAGATGATTTCAGCATTCCTTATTTCGCATAATATTTCCGTCCCAGATTCTTTCCTTTAATTTTTTTTAGGAACTTTGTTTCCTTCAACAAAGGGCAGACCTTCCGATTGGCAGTTGCACCATTTCTAGAGATGGAGTGTATTTGGGTTTGTATTTAAACAATTGTTTCTCTCGTTGGTTAGTTTCGTTTTAGACTTTAATTAATGTTGCAAATTCTAGGAATAGGACTCTTATTTGGCCGTTGCTCCTGGTGAAATTCTTCCTGACTGGCCAGAAACGATGCATGTGTTTGCTAGCCCCTAACTGAAAATAACACTTCCTGATGGCAAATACTCCCTTCGTTTAGAAATACAAGATGTTTTAGATTTGTAAAAGTAATGTATCTAAACGTCTTTTAGTATCTAGATTCATTTAAACCTACACATTAAAAGATGTCTAGATATATTAGCTCCACCAATCTAAAACATCTTATATTTTCAAACGGAGGGAGTACTATGTAGTTGCTAAAATCACTGATGCTGCTGTGTGGTACCTTTACGTGCAATAACTGTTAGCACTACATGAATGGATGGATAAGCCGATGGCCAGGCACTACGTCGTCGGCCAAACGTCGGAGCCGTCGGTGTAAACCATGACCAGACCAGCCCCCAAGCAGCTGTCGGCGTAGAATTGCCCTCGGCGCAGCCTACGCTACGCCGACGGCTTCCCTCGGTGTAGCCTACACTGACGACTGCCCTCGGCGTAGCTATTTTTCCTTTTACCTCATTAAACTTTGAAAAATCATAACCAAATCATTCTAATTTGGAAAAATATAAATAATATATCAAAGTTTGCAGAAAAATAAGATCTATCTATCTACACTCAAATATTACACATTTGTAAATAAAAACTAAGTGAAACATAAAATATTATATATAGTTTAAAACATGCATAAGAAATTTAAAAACGATCCAAACAATATGAAACCTTCGCGTGGTATCATATTATGTGACATAGTTACAAGGAGAAAATATTAAACTTGGTATATTGATTATGTCTCAAAAAAGCCTTCACAAAATGACCTATCTCATTCGAAGGTTCCTGGCTTTTGGGTCAAATGACCAATGTTATGGCTAGAATCAAGTCATAGTTTGTGATAATGTGTCCATATTATGCATACATGTGCATCATGGGATGACGAACAATGTTGCAGAAGGAAGTTTTCCTTTTCATTGCACCAAAAAGCCATTTTCTATTTTCTGAGTGCAAAAAACGGGCGGTTTTGTGAAGCAACAACCAAATGGCTAATTCAAAATTCTATCACCATATTTTTACAAAATACTATACCACCTTCCGTCTATCCCTAGTGAAAAGGACAAATTCCTGCGAATCGATAGGAAGAGGGTCACATATGAACTATATGTACATGATCTGATGCTCATATTTTTTCACAAAAATCATTTTTAGGTTTACAATATGCTATTTCATTAGATATTCTTTTGTCGAGGCTCGGCCTCGAGCTAAGAATCTTCATGTTCATCGTTCGACAAAGTTTGAAGATAGTTTAAAACAGACATAAGAAATTAAAAAACGATTCAAACAATGCGAAACCTTCGCGTGGTGTCATATTATGTGACATAGTTAGAAGTAAAAAATATCAAACTTGGTATATTGATTATGTCTCAAAAAAACCTTCACAAAATGACCTATCTTATTCGAGGTTTCTTGGCTTTCAGGTTGACGAGGTTTAATCTCGTCAATGCCCATTGTTATGGACTTGGGTTTTGGAGAAGATGGGGATGCTGGAGATCATGAAACGGTTAGAAAACAAGCAACATGGGGACACGAGGTTTACCTAGGTTCAGGCCCCCGGAGGGAAAACCTTGCTCCTTCTTGTCTGCTCTGATTATGGTTGAACCGAAGGTTACAAGGTGCACAGATGCAGTCTGGCGTGGAGGTGTGTATGCGGTGGTGTGCGAGAGATTGTAAGAGAGCCTCCTCGTCGTGCCCTCCGGGTCTTTATATAGAGGTAGGCAGGTCTCAGGCACAGATCGAGTCGGTTACAGGTTTTAGGATTTACCCCATTGAATTTTCTATCTACTCTAGTCTTGCTCTCCAAGGATCCGAAAGCGTCATGGGCCCTGGCCACCCGAATCTTCATGGGCTGGTGCATATTTGTTGTGGGCCTTCCTTGGGCTAGACCAGGTATGCTAAGGTCGTGTACCCGTTGGGTATAACCATGTCAGTAGCCCCCGAGTGTTCATTCGAATCGTAGATTCGGCCGAGGACTCCTCATTCTTTTGGGTGCGGCTATCTCTGTTTGCTAGAGAATGATTTGAGTGTGTATGGATTGCTGATGCGTGTGTCTGACTCTCCCGACGGATCAGGGTCAGTTAACTATTTTAGGACAAAACAACACGATCTTCTTCAGATTCGAGTTCCTCAACTCGAATCCGGAACATATGCTGGCGCAATTCGACTTAGGCCGCGGAGGACTTAAATGAGTGGAATTTCAGTAAATTTTAAGTGACATACCCAACGCGTCCGTCGGGATTTTTATCGCGCCTGCTGGCACGGGTTCTCACTAGCAAAGCGCAGTCGTGTGCGTTGCCAGGTCATCAGATGATATCTGTAGGTCTTATCTTTGTGTCACAGACACAGCATCCGAAATTTTATCACCGCGGAGGTGTTTCGGGTGGCCAAGGAGGATGTTACTCGCTTAGCGTTTAATTGGGGCAGAGTTGCCGAAAAAAATTTGCGTGCTGATCCGAAGGATCACAGTCGAAGATTCATAGGGTGTGCGACCAGCGCTCCCTATGGGAGTAGCCCCCGAGTGTCTGTTTGAGTCGCAGACTCGAGCAGAGACTTTAATTCAGTCTTTGTTGACTTTTAGGTTCGTAGGACACAAATTTTTCGGATGCTTGAATCCATCCTCCCTATGGGAGTAGCCCCCGAGTCCGTAGTGGAGTCGTAGACTCGACTTAGGACTCGAAGAAATAGTTCAATGGTGTAGTACTTTCAGCGTTCTTTGGGTGCGCGGCCAGCGCTCCTGATAGGAGTAGCCCCCGAGTAATTAATCGAATCGTAGATTCGAGTGAGTACTCTTAGTTGTGTAGCCGAAGAATTGTAACCGTTGCTAGTATAGATTTTGATGACGTTAGTGCTGACGATCGGTGACCTCAAGCGTCTGCGGCGCTAGAGATGACTTGACTGGACGAACGTGGGTCCCACCTTCTGACTTTGAGTTGACTGGTCAAGCGCGACGTGGAGATAATTACGGTGTCGCCTCGATTTCCGTGTGTAGTGGACGGCGTGTGAGCGACGGTTCGCTGCTGTGCTGACACGTGGACGGCCAGATCTTGAGGTTGGCTCTAGGTCTTCCCGATGGACGGTCGTCGTGCATCGTTCTCTTCCTTATAATCATTGGGGAAAAGGTGAGTTTGTTTTCACCGCAGCCATTCTTGTTTCACTGCTCCCCTCTCCTCTGAGTGTTCTTACTACGCACTGGAATTTCCTCGAGGTTTTCCTTCCTTGATTCTGCGTGCTCAACGCCGTTACCGCCGCACTGCAATGGGGAAGCCCAAGAAGTCCTCCTCTGCGGTTGGTACCAGTGCGGCCGCCGGCGGCAAAAAAGGTTTCGCCGCCACCCGTGTCACCGATGGTGGCTGGCGGCGATCAGAGACGCGTGAGAGTGATCTCCGCAAGCTCCGTGAGCGGGGCCTGATCCCGCAAGATAGGGAGGCCGTCAAACTTCCTGGCAATGAGGTAATTCCCCGTCCTCCCGCTGGGTTTCGGGTTATGTTCCTCGCTTTTGTCCTTCGGGGCTTTTCCTGCCCAGTCCATGATTTCCTTCGTGGATTGCTTTTTCTTTATGGTATCCAGCTGCATCATCTTTCTCCCAACTCTCTTCTTCATGTCGTCTGTTTCGTCACTTTCTGCGAGTGCTGGCTCGGTATCGAGCCGCACTTTGGCCTCTTCCGGAAACTCTATTCCGTGAAGAGGCAGTCTGGCTCGGATGGTGTTTATCCCATTGGGGGTTGCATCATCTCCCTCAAATCCAATCTTCTTTTCTTCTCCTTTTCTATGTCCGAATCTGTCCAGTACTGGCGGAGGCGATGGTTTTACATCCGCGACTCCACGGTACCTGGTCAGGATTTTGGTCTTACTCCTTTCGACCCCTCCCAAAAAATCGAGCCGAAGAGGTCCTAGAAGAACCAAATCTTGGATGGCGAGGTGGCGGAGATAGAGGGACTCTATCGTCGGGTGGAGGATCTCCAGTTGATTCCGAAGAAAGAGGTGAACGGTGTGGATATCATCCGCACCTTTCTCAAACGTCGGGTGCAGTTTCTCCAGGCTAGGGCGCACCCGATGTTTCTTTATTCGGGTCGTCGCGATCCGACTAGGGTTTCAGCTGAGGAGTTCTCCAAGGAGGATATAGAGGGGGTTCTTCGCCCGCTGCTGAAATACAAGGCCGGAGAAGATATCCCGGGGAAGTCGCTGACTCCTCCGTTCTCCGCTTCTCGTCCGGTTCCGCAGGTGTAGATCTGGGACGTGCGCGTAGCGCTTATTTTCGACTGCGTTGTCTTTGCACCGTCGTGTGCTGAATTTTTTTTGTTTTGTGTAGGAATTCAAGGTGCCAGGCATGTCGCCTCCAATGCCCGAAGTGTTCCCGGATGCTCCGGACAATGAGGTGGTGGACTCCATGTCTGAACTTCCATCAGCGCGGTCGCCGGCCGAGGAGGCCAACGAGTCGAGCGAGGATCACACTTGTAAGAGGACACGGAGCTCTAGCGAATCGTCGGATGCTTCGACTCCGCCGACGCCTAGGAATCCGCTAGGCCTCGAGCATCATAGTGGTGACCACGGGGGCTCTTCCTCTCCTATTCCGGCCATGCCCGTGCGGGCTGTGGCACCGTATCCACCTGCGAAGCGGAAGAAGGAAGAAAAGAAGGAAGAGAAGAAGGTCAGGAAGACCCCTCCTGTCTTCGACTTGAGCGAGCTTGACTCGTAAGTTCCTTAGTCATTTTTTGCTTTCTCTTGTCTGTTTGCCTTGTGCTTGGCTGATTTTTTTCTTTTGTAGCCACTCCTCCGGCGGCTCCTCTAGTGATGGCGCTCGAGAGATGGTGGGGGAGTCGAAGGTTGCGCCTCCTCCTCCTCAGACGGTGGCCACCTCTGAGGGCGCTGCTCCAAACCCTTCTCCGCAGGAGGCTCGGGTTGTTGTCCCCCAGAAGACTTCGGCTGGACCTTCGGAGTCGCCGTCTAACCACGTAAGTTTCTTTGCTCTTGTCGCCGAGGGAGCCCCCGGGCGTTTTCGGGTGACCTGCTGATCATGTTGTTTTTGCTTCTTGTCTCGGGGGGGAGCCCCCGAGCGTTTTTCGTATGTTCAACTTCCTTTGCTCATTCTTTGGGCGTAGCTCCCGAGCCGTTCTTTTGACGAGTAGTGTCTTCTTGCAGCCTTTGGTGCAAGGCGCCAACCAGCTGGTGCAGCAACACCTGGCATTGGATGCCAGTTTCAAACAGCTTCAAGGTATGTTCACGAGTTTGATCTTTTTGCTTCTTCATGTATTTCTCTGCCTTGTTATCTGATGGGTGTTTTGCTGACTGCAGAGGACCACAATACCTCTCTCCGTGAGCTTGATGCTCTCAAAAAGAGCCTTGGGCAAGCGGATAAGAAGGCCGACGTCGCCGTTGGTGCGAAGGAGCGCCTCGAGATGGAGCTAGCCAACGCGGCCGCGGCCAAGGAGCGCCTCCAGCAGGAGGCTATGGACCGCGAGGAGCAACTCGCCACCGCCACGGCTTCGCGCAAGAAGGAGGTGGCCGACAAGCTGATGGCGGCTACCAAGGCTATTTCGGGTGAGTTGCTTCGTCTTCCCTTTTCGGTCTCCTTGTCTTTCCTTGCTCTGCTTTTGTTTATGTTGCCCTTTCTTTTCTTTTAGATGCCACGGGCATCGAGTTTGACCATGGTGTCCTGGAGCACGGAAGTGCTCTGGATGATGCCACTGCTGCGGTCGAAGACCGCTGTGGTACCGTGGTCAGCTCGCTTGCTAAGGCAAGGAGGTTCTTGGGATCTTCTATAAGGAGCTCGTCCCCAAGGGCATCGCCCTCGAAGATGTTGATGCCTTGGCGGATGCATTGTCAGCCGAAGCTCCTGCGACATACAAGCACAAGCAGAAATGCATTGGTGCATCCGTCGGGTTGGCGATGGCCCTGGCCTCTGGAGCGGAGCTGGATCTGCATCAAGTCACCTCCCGGATGCCAACGGCTGCTGACGGATCCGAGGTAGCCTTCGCCATCTATGCTTCTCGTTGTAAGCGTTATGGGCCGAAGTTGATTGACTTGCTGGCTGAGTACGCATTGAGGCGGTAGGGAGAGGCCAAGGGGAGGCAGTCCGGCTCCGAGGCTACTCAGGATGCAGCTTCGTAGGCCTTGTAGTTGTAGGATAGCTTTTCGTTTATTTTGTTGTAATTATCACTATGAACGATCCTTGTGCCACGTAGTGGCTTTTTGCTGCACATAATGAATTTCCGAGTTTTGTGCTCCTTCGTCTGCTTGTTCATATCTTTGTCTTCTGTTACTCTAGGGTCCTTCGGGTGATGATCCCGTTGATACTTCGCCTTCACCGCAGTTGCGGCCATCCTTGGATGGTGCGTCGCAGCTTGTATTTTTTCGAGACCGCGTCCGTGGCCTTGAGAAAGAGTTGCTTGGGGTGCGTGGCCACGCCGATGTTTGGAAATCAAAGGCAGAGCGGTCCGCTGCCAGAGAGGAGTATTTGATGACGGAGTTGCGTCGTTTGTCCGAACAACTACAATGTGAGCTTTTTGAGCTGCTGCTCATTGTTTCGGATGCGCCTGTTGGCCTTTTATCTTAATTTTTTCAAGTATTGTAGGTGCAAACCTTGCTCCGAGGGAGGAAAAGGAGCGTGTTGCTATTCGAATCAACTGCCTGACCCAGCAGGACATGGAGGCCGGCGGGTTCTTCTGGATGGATCGTGATGGTGCCATGGTCCTTGCGACGATGCAGGATTGTGTCCACCAGGTATCGCGGGTGCTTCGTCAGGTGCAGTCTTCGTTGGCGTCGGTTCTGCATGTGATGTTTCCGCTGGATGAGGCGCCATCGACTCTTTGTGGCCTGCTGTCGAAGTTTTGAAATGTACATCATGTTCGGGAACTGGTTCGGCATCAGCTTGTCGCGGGTGTGAAGGCTGCGCTCTCCCTTGTGCGGTTGCATCGTCCCGATGTAGATCTGTCTGCTGTAGCAGATGGACCGCCTCTTCGGCCGGATGGCGGCGAGTGGGATATGCGTCCACACTATGCGGCTGTAAGGCAGTATGCCGAACAAATAGTGGATCTGTTTGAGCAGCGTGCGCGGGCTATTCTTCAGAATAGGTAGGACCTGTAAAAGAGATAGATGTAAAATTTGTATATATTCGGCTGGGCGTGTTGTGCCCTTTATTATATTCTGAACATTTATTGTTGTGTAGCATGTGGTGCTTGCTTTGTATGACACATGTCCTTTTCGTTAGCCTGACGTGGTCAGCTACTCAGGTGTACACGCGCTATCCTTAGTCGACGAAGTCGTGAGGTAGGGGGAGCCCCCGAGTGTGTTGTAATATGGAGTAAAATGCAGATAATAGGTGAAAATTTTTGGGGCGAGACACTTAGCTTTATTCATATCGTAAGGAGGAGGTACATTGTTCGGCTAAGTAGCCTTGGCTGAATAGCCTTATTGAAAATAAAAGAGGGAGGTAGCTAGGGGTAGAAGCGTCGCAGCTGTGCGGCGTTCCATGGGTTGAAGTATGCGAATCCAGACTCCACGTTCTTGAGGCGATAGGCGCCACCTGGGATGACTTCAGTGACGATGTAGGGTCCTTCCCATGGTGACTCGAATTTCTTCGGTCGTTCTTGTTTGAGTCGCAAGACTAGGTCTCCTTCGATGAAGGACCTTGGGCGTAGACGTCGGCTGTGGTAGTTGCGGAGACTCTGTTGGTATACCACTGACCGAGCTGTTGCTATGTCACGCGCCTCGTCGAGTGTGTCGACGGCGTCTTCGAGTGCGGCCATCAATTCGGCTTCGTTGTAGGCGACAACCCGCGGGGCCTTGTGGCGTACCTCTGTTGGCAGCACGGCTTCGGCTCCATGCACCATGAAGAAAGGCGTGTAGCCAGTTGAGTTGTTTGGCATTGTGCGCAGGCTCCACAGGACAGAGGGAAGCTCTTGTGTCCAGGCTCCGGCGAGCCACTCGAGCGGGCTCGTTAGGCGCTTCTTGATGCCAGCGCCGACGAGGCCATTGGCCTTCTCGACCTGCCCGTTCGTTTGCGGGTGTGCCACGGAGGCGTATGTGATGTTGATTCCGAGGTCTTCGCAGAAGTCCTGGAATTCTTTGGAGATAAAGTTCGATCCATTGTTGGTGATGATGCTATGCGGCATGCTGAACCTGTAGACAATGGATTCAAAAAACTTGACGGCAGTTTTGCCCTTTTGGTTAGTGACGGGCATGGCCTCAATCCACTTGGTGAATTTGTCGACTACAACCAGGAGGTAGACGTGACCTCCTTTCGAGGACCTTGGCAGTTTGCGGATCATGTCGAGGCCCCATTGGGCAAAAGGCCAGGCCAAAGGTATGGGCCTGAGCTCTGATCCGGGTGCGTGTGGTTTATCTGCGAACCTTTGGCACCCGTTGCATCTTCGGACGATGTCCTTGGCGTCGTTCATGGCCGTTCGCCAGTAGAATCCAGCTCGTAGAGCTTTGGCGACAAGGGCGCGGCTGCCCGCATGATGGTCGCAGATGCCCTCGTGGATGTCTTGGAGGATGGTTTTGCCGTCGCCGATGGTGACGCACCATTGGAGTACACCCGAAATGTTGCGCTTGTACAGCTCGCCATTGATGATGGTGAAGGCCTTGGACCGGCGAGATATGCACCGGGCATCTGTTGGGATGTCAGGCATCTCCCCGTCTATAAGGTATCGGAGGTATGGCCATGTCCAAGTTTCTTAGACCGCCATGACCTGCATTAGGTTGACTGCTGCGACCTCTGTATCGAGCTTTTTGGGTCCTT
Organism: Avena atlantica; assembly: GCA_910589765.1. Taxonomy (NCBI): domain Eukaryota; kingdom Viridiplantae; phylum Streptophyta; class Magnoliopsida; order Poales; family Poaceae; genus Avena; species Avena atlantica. The sequence goes on from OU342738.1 coordinate 376,239,025, forward strand.
CCTGTCCTTCGGGTATGGCGGCCCCCGAGTGTTCTACTTCTTCGGGTGATCCCTTGGGGAATTTCCTTTTGATGGATGGCACGCAGATCTATTCGAGGAACACACCTGGTGGCACCCGTGCGCAGGTGGAGCCAATGTTGGCGAGTCTGTAGGCCTCTTCGTTGCTTTCTCTCCCAACGTGCCGAAGCTCGCAGCCGTCGAAGTCTCCTTTGAGTTCATTGTAGAGTGCGCGGTGCGCGATCATGTTGGCGGCGTGCGCGTCGCACTCGTTCATCGTCTACTGGACGACGAGGTTGGAGTCACCGTAGATGACGAGGCGTGTTGCGCCGCAGATTTTGGCCATCCGCATGCCGTGGATGAGGGCCTCGTATTCGGCTTCGTTGTTGGAAGCTCGAAGCTTCATCCGGAGGACATACTTCATCCTGTCGCCCTGCGGGGAGGTCAGTATGACTCTGGCTCCTGCTCCAGCTTCGCGCTTGGATACGTCGAAGTGCATCGTCCATGACTGTGTCATGTCTGGCGTGTCTGGCAGCTGCAGTTCCATCCAGTGGACAAGGAAGTCCGGAAGGACCTAAGACTTGATCGCATGCTGCTTCTCGTAGACGATGTCTAGGGGTGACATCTCGATGCCCCACAGGGCTACACGTCCTGTGGCCTCCGGGTTGTTCAGAATGTTGTTCAGTGGTTCCTCATTGACGACCATCACCTGGTGCTCCTGGAAGTAGTGGATCAGCCGACGAGCCGTCATGAACACGCCGTAGGCGAGTTTCTGGTAGTGAGGGTACCTCTGCTTTGTCGGCGTCAATACCTCGCTGAGGTAGTATATTGGGCGTTGGACCCCATGGGTCTTGCCTTCTTCGGGTCGCTCGACCACCAGTACGGTGCTTACCACCTGGTGTGTGGCTTCTATGTACAGCAGTAAAGTCTCGCGCTCCTTTGGCGTAACCAGGACGGGCGAGGTAGAGAGCAGCCACTTTAGATCTTCGAATGCATCGTCCGCTTCGGGTGTCCACTCGAATTTTTCTGCCTTGCGCAGCAGATGATAGAACGGCAGAGCTTTTTCGCCCATGCGGCTGATGAACCTGCTCAATGCCGCGATTCGTCCGGAAAGTTGCTGGACGCCCTTGAGGTTCTTCGGCTTCTCCATGGCCATTATGGCCCGGATTTTCTTCGGGTTCGCCTCGATCCCTCGCTAGGAGATGAAGTAGCCTAGCAGCTGACCTGATGGGACGCCGAAGGCGCATTTTTCTGGGTTTAACTTGATCTTGTATCGATCAAGGTTATCGAACATCTCGCGGAGATCGTCGATGAGCGTCTTGGCCTCCCTTGTTTTGATGACTATGTCGTCGACATAGACTTGTATGTTGTGGCCGATCTGGTCCTTCAGGCAGGCATGCATGCACCGTTGGTATGTGGCCCCTGCGTTCTTCAGTCCGAAGGGAATTGTGTTGTAGCAAAACACTCCGAATGGCATGATGAACGCCGTTTTCTCCTGATCTACGACCTTCAGTCGAATCTGGTTGTAGCCTGAGTAGGCGTCGAGGAAGGAAAGTTTTTCACATCCTGCAGTCGAATCGATGATCTGATCGATCCGAGGAAGAGGGAAGTGATCCTTCAGGCAGTGCTTGTTCAGCGATGTAAAGTCCACGCACATCCGCACGATGTCCGTGTCCTTTTTGGGGACCATCACGGTGTTGGCGAGCTATTCGCTCTCCTTGATCTCCCTGATGAAGTTTGTGTCGAGTAGTCTGTTGACTTCGACTCCGATTGCTTCGGCCCATGGTTCGGACAGTCGTCGGATGGACTGTTTGACGGGCTTGGCGTCTGGAAAGACATTGAGTGTGTGCTCGGCTAATTCCCTAGGAACTCCTGGCATGTCCGCAGGACACCAGGCGAAGATTTCCCAGCGCTCACGGAGGAATTCGACGAGCGCGCTTTCCTATGCGGAGCTGAGGTCGTTGGCGATCAGCGCCGTCTTGGAGGCATCCGTCGGATGGACCTGTACCTTCTTTGTGTTGACGATGGAGTCGAAGGACATATCTGGTGCATTCTGTCTTGCGACTGGGGGTGCACCGTTGTCCGTCACCTCGCGGAGCCTTACGAGCTCCTCCTGCATGCCGAAGGGCTGGGAGATTCTGTTGAAGTCCCTGTCGCAGTGGTCCGATCGGGTGAAGCTCCCATGGACCGTGATGACGCCCCTGGGTCCTGGCATCTTGAGTAGCAGGTACGCATAGTGAGGTACCGCCAGGAATCATGCGAATGCCACGCGCTCGAGGATGGCATGATATTGCGATGGCCAGTCCACCACTTCGAACTCGATTCGCTCACATCGGAAGTTATCCGGCTTGCCAAAGATGACGTCGAGCCATATCTTTCCCAGGAGGAATACACCCTTCCCTGGGACGATGCCGTGGAACATTGTATCAGATTGTTCCAGGCTGCACAACGGGATCCGCATTGCTGCCAAGGTACTGGCGAAGATCAGATTGATGTCGCTGCTGCCGTCCATGAAGACGCGGCTCATGTCGAACCCGCCGATCTGCGCCTCGAGCACCAAGGCAGCATGACTTGGGCGAGGGACCTGGAAAGGGTGATCCGAACGGCTGAACGTAATGCAGGATTCCGATCCGCTGAGGTACTCAGGGATGGCAGGTGGAGGGGTCACGGCCAGATTGATCTGACGGGTGATTTTCTTCTGCACCCTATTTGTTGGGCGCCCTTTTTGGATCATCAGCAATCCTTTCGGCGCGGGGTACCCGTGCCCACCGTTGTTCTGCGCGGGTGCGATTGGATGGTTCAAAGGTCCCGCGGGTGGTGGTGGAGGAGCTCCATGTGCGATCTCACCTGGTGCGGGTGTGTTCCCGTATCCGGGGTTCGGGGCTTGCTGCCTCATCTAGGCCATGCTCTCGCTGAGTTTCTGGAACTCGTGACAGTCCTTGAGCATGTGGCTTGCCTTCTTCTTGCCATCCTGCTTGTCAATGTAGAAGTGGATGGTGCATGGACCTGACAGTTTATCGTATGCTGAGGGTCCATCATCACGGCCACGGTGTTGCCATGACTGTGTTGGGCGCCCTCCATCGCGGAAGTTGCTTCCACGGTATCCGCCGTTGCTATGGTTGCCGTCGTTGCGGCGGTCGGCGTAGCCAGCCGCGACCATGTCGGGTCCATCGCGATCGTCGTAGACGCACGATCTCCTCTTGCTACGGCGCTCACGTCACCGCCCGTAGTCATCTTCCTCCTCCGAGTGCGCCCGGTGGACGGAATCCTCGCCATCGTCCCACCTGTTGGCTATGTCCATGAGGTGGTCTAGTGTCTTGGGCTTGACGCGCCCAAGTTCTTCTTTGAAGTCCTGGAGTTTGACGTCGTCTTTGAAGGCGTCAATAGCTCTCTCCTCAGAGATGTGAGCCTCGGAGTTCTTGGTGTTGGACCAGCGCAGTATGTACGAGCGAATGGATTCGCCCGTTCGTTGGGTGCAGGCCCGCAGCTCTTCTATCGAGGCAGGCCTCTTGCTGGTGCCCTTGAAGTTTTGGACGAAACTGTACGCCAGTTCCACCCAGATTCGGATGGATCCTGAGGATAGGCTGCTAAGCCAGGTCCGAGTTGCGCCTGTCAGCTGCAGCTGAAGGCATTGCATGGCGGTTTCCTTTTTCCGCCATGTAGCTTGACGAACGACAAGTGATCGTTGAGCCATGCCTTGGGGTCCTGTGTGCCATCAAACTTCGGAGTGTCCGAAGGAAGCTTGAAGTTTCACGGCATTCGTGTCCGTCGGACAGATCTGCTGAAGCATCGGGCTCCGCAGAGTTCTCCTTCGTCATCATCCTCCTCGGATTCAGACGAGCATACGCACTTGGCGCGTGCCTTGTCGATCTTGCGCTGAGTTAGCTCGCTTCGAGCGTCGTAGTCGCGGCTGTGACGGCGCGAGCTCTTGTGCCTTTGAGGAAGGTCGTGTTCTTCATCTTCAGATGAGTGCGTGGGGCTGCGATTGAATATGACCGCAGCCTTCTTCTTTGGCTCCATAGGAGCTTCTCCGTGGAGCGCAGCTCCAACGAGCCCCGGTAAGTGCGGACTTATGCATGGCCCTTTTCGGGTCCCCTTCCGGAGGTGGATGGGACGCGAGGTACGCAGTGGCCGCCATGATTGCGACTTGCGGTGTCTTCGGGATGACGTTGTCATCGGCGTCCATCTCCATGAAGGACGCGTTGAGGGCCCGAGTCACCTCGCGACGCTCCTTGGGGTCCATGTTCTCCATCCGAGAACGGTGCTTATTGCCATGGTTGTCGTGCGAGCTGGAGCCAATGCCCATGGCGGAGAGCGCATCTCGCCGCACACTGGACTCAGAGGCTTCTTGCTTGCGCTTGTCAAGCAACTCTTGTATCTTCACATGCTTCTTGTGCTCCTCGATTAGGAGCATGTGATATGCCATCAGCAGGTCCCGTGAGGCACCCACGGGCAGGATCTTGTTGCCTGCTACGGCTTCGCGTGGTTGAGCCCATCCCTCCTCGCTGAGGTGGATGACCCGATCAGTGTCGTCCCCGTTGGGTGGGGGGAATGGCTTCTTCTGTTCTCGCCGTTTCTACCCTGCGGGTTGGGTGGAGGATTGTGTTCCTGATCCTGGATGACTGCGGCGCACTGGTAGCGCTCGTAGATCGGGTTGCTGCTGCCGCAGCTTTCGGATCCGGAACCGTAGGTCCCTTCATCCGATGGTGGATCGCACAGATCTGAGTTGCAGCTGCTGTTGTCATAGGACTCATCTGTCGATGGTGATGTGCGTAGCACGGGGTATGGAGCCCATGAAGCAGGCCTGATTGATGGCAGGGGCACCCGCTCTGGGAGGCGGAGAGTGCCGATCTGCCCCACCTGGAAGCAGAAGCTCCCGAACAGGATCACGAGTCCGTCGCCGACGGGCTCGAAGTCCTTCAGGGTGGCTGGCGAGTGGGCGGTGAAGTCGAAGGCGCCGAAGAGGAGATGGTTCCCCGTCGCCGCAGAGTTGTAGATCGCTTTGGTTGTGACCGTCAAGATCGCACAATCAGCGCCCCTAGTTCCCACAGACGGCGCCAATTGACGAGGTTTAATATCGTCAATGCCCATTGTTATGGACTTGGGTTTTGGAGAAGATGGGGATGCTAGAGATCGCGGAATGGTTAGCAAACAAGAAACACGGGGACACGAGATTTACCTAGGTTCAGGCCCCCAGAGGGAAAACCCTACTCCTGCTTGTCTGCTCTGATTATGGTGGAACCGAAGGTTACAAGGTACGCAGATGCAATCTGGCGTGGACGTGTGTATGCGGTGGTGTGCGAGAGATTGTAAGAGAGCCTCCTCGTCGTTCCCTCCTGGAATTTATATAGAGGTAGGCAGGTCCCAGGCACAGATCGAGTCGGTTACAGGTTTTAGGGTTTACCCCTTTGAATTTTCTATCTACTCTAGTCTTGCTCTCCATGACGCTTGGATCCTTGGAGAGCAAGACTAGAGTAGATAGAAAATTCAAAGGGGTAAACCCTAAAACCTGTAACCGACTCGATCTGTGCCTGGGACCTGCCTACCTCTATATAAAGGCCAGGAGGGCACGACGAGGAGGCTCTCTTACACTCTCTCGCACACCACCGCATACACACCTCCACGCCAGATTGCATCTGCGCACCTTGTAACCTTCGGTTCCACCATAATCAGAGCAGACAAGTAGGAGTAGGGTTTTCCCTCCGGGGGCCTGAACCTGGGTAAACCTCGTGTCCCCGTGTTGCTTGTTTGCTAACCGTTCCGCGATCTCCAGCATCCCCATCTTCTCCAAAACCCAAGTCCATAACAATGGGCATTGACGAGATTAAATCTTGTCACAAGTCAAATGACCAATGTTATGGATAGAATCAAGGCATAGTTTGTGATATTGTGTTCATATTGTGCATACATGTGCATCATGGGATGACAAACAATGTTGCAGGAGGAAGTTTTACTTTTTGTCGCACAAAAAGTCATTTTCTATTTTCCGAGTGCAAAAAAACGGACGATTTTATGAAGCAACCACCAAATGGATAATTCAAAATGCTACCACCATATTTTTATAAAATACTATACCACCTTACATGGACAATGTCCTAATAGGGGGATCTCAAACCTTTTCGTCTATCCCTGGTGAAAAATACAAATTCCTGCCAAATTGATAGGAAGTGGGTCACATATGAACTATAGGTACATGATCTGATGCTAATGATTTTAAAAAAAATCATTTTTAGGTTCACAATATTCTATTTCATCAGAGATCTACTTCAAGTTTATTGAGGCTCAGCTCCAAGCTAATAATCTCCATGCCCTTTGTTCGATAAAGTTTGACGATGGTTTAAAACGGGCATAATAAATTCAAAAACGATCCAAATAATGCGAAACATTCCTGTGGTGTCATATTATGTGACATAGTTACAAGTAAAAATATCAAACTTAGTATATTGATTATGTCTAAAAAACCTTCACAAAATGACTTATCTCATTCCAGGTTTCCTGGCTTTCGGGTCAAATGACCAATGTTATGACTAGAATCAATGCATAGTTTGTGACAATGTGTCCATATTTTATATACATGTGCATCATGGAATGACTAACAATGTTACAGGAGGAAGTTTTACTTTTCGTCACACGAAAAAGCCATTTTCTATTTTCTGAGTGCAAAAAAGGACGGTTTTGTGAAGCAACCACCAAATGGCTAATTCAAAATGCTACTAACATATTTTTCCAAAATACTATACCATCTTACATGGACAATTTCTTAACATGGGGATTTCAAACCTTTCCGTTTATCCCTGGTGAAAAAAGACAAATTCCTGCCGAATTGGCTGGAAGTGGGTCACATATGAACTATAGGTACATGATATAATGCTCAAATTTTTTTACAAAAATCATTTTTAGGTTCACAATATGCTATTTCATCAGAGTTCCACTTCAATTTTATTGAGGCTCATCCCCGAGCTAAAAATCTCCATGCCCGTAGTTCGACAAAGTTTGACGATCGTTTAAAACAGGCATAAAAAATTCAAAAACAATCCAAACAATGCGAAGCCTTTGTTTGGTGTCATATTATGTGACGTAGTTACAAGAAAAAATATCAAACCTAGTAGATTGATTATGTCTAAAAAAAACCTTCACAAAATGACCTGTCTCATTCGAGGTTTTCTCGCTTTCAGGTTAAATGACCAATGTTATGGCTAGAATCAAGACATAGTTTCAGATAATGTGTCCATATTGTGTATACATATGCATCATGGGATGGCGAACAATGTTGCATGCGGAAGTTTTTCTTTATGTCACACCAAAAAGCCATTTTCCATTTTTGAGTACAAAAAAGGGCAGTTTTGTGAAGCAACCATCAAATAGATAATTCAAAATGCTGCCACCATATTTTTCAAAAATACTAGACCACCTTACATAGACAATGTACTAACAGGGGGATCTTAAACCTTTCAATCTATCCCTGGTGAAAAAGACAAATTTCTGCCGAATCGATAGGAAATTGGTCAGATGTGAACTATACGCTACATGATCTGATGATCATGATTTTTTACAAAAATCATTTTTAGGTTCAAAATATGCTATTTCATCAGATATCCACTTCAAGTTTATCGAGGCTCATCCTCGAGCTAAGAATCTTTATGCCCGTCGTTCGATAGAGTTTGGCAATAGTTTAAAACAGGCATAAGAAATTCAAAAACGATCCAAACAATGCAAACCTTCGAGTAGTGTCATATTATGTGACATAGTTATAAGAAAATATATTAAACTTGATATATTGATTATGTCTCAAGAAACCTTCACAAAATGACATATCTCATTCGAGGTTGTCAAAAAGCCATTTTCCATTTTAAATGGGCAAATAAAATTATAGATAGAATCATGGCATAGTTTGTGATAAGTTGATATTGATATCATATTTGGATTCCTCTCATTTTTATGATCAATTTAGACATGTGTTGAATTCCGATTTACGGTTTTAAAGATATTAATTATTCCATATTAAATAAAAAAATAAAAAAATAAAATCATTATATTTTTATTTGAATTCAATAATATTTTTTACTTATTCATTATTGTTTATTTAAATAATTGTTTGTAATTTTAAAAAATACACACATGTGACATGATAATATAAGAGTTAATAGGATTGATATCATATTATTGATAATAATGTATAAATTTCCTTGCGGAAACACATTCTAAAGGAACGAGGAAGTTAAGCATGATGAAGTTGGAGTAGTGAGGATGGTTGATTGACCGAGAAGTTTGACCAAGACTACAATTTGATCAAAGGTTAAGTGTAATTAGTGTTAAAAATGATTTCAAAGTGAGAAGTTAACGAGTCAAACAATTAAAGATTAAAAAAATGAGAAAAAACTGAACAAATAAAAAAACAGTTCTCTTAATTTTTTTTGCAACCGGCCGGCAACCTATGCCGACGGCCGCTATGCCGAGGGCAGCCGTTGGCGTAGCATACGCCGACGGAATTTTGATACGCCTACCGCCTCCGTGTGCTCCGCCAAGGAAGATCTTTGCCGAGGAGCCTACGCGGAGGGCGGCCGTCGGCGTAGCATACACTAAGGGATTTTTGGCCTACTCCGACGGCTTTTAGCCATCTCATTGGAGAATGAGTGATGCATAGAGACATAAAGACATGCAATTACACACATACCTGAAAGTGTCGGATCTGAAGATTAGTTAACCACTAGCAATCATGTATATACAACACCAGAAAGCCATAGGTGTTGAATGCACGAAGTTTTACAAACTAGATTATTGACTCTAGTGCAAGTGGGAGACTGTTGGAGATATGACCAAGCGGAAATAATAAAGTGGTTATTATCATATCTTCATGTTTATGATAAATATTTACATCCCATTCTATAATTATATTAACCGGAACATTAATATTTGTGTGTTTTGTAAACGTAAAAGGGTCCCCAGTAGGCCTCTTGTTTAACTAGCTTGTTGATTAATAGATGATCATGGTTTTCTGATCATGGACATTGGATGTTATTAATAACAAGATCATGTCATTAGGAGAATAATGTGATGGACACACTACTATAGTTAGCATATCATAAGATCAAGTTATTTAGAGTTTGTTTGCTATAAGTTTTCAAATACATAGTAACCTAATCCTTTGACCATGAGATCATGTTAATCACCATCATCAGATGGATGCTTTGATGACACCAAACACCACTTGGCATTAGGTATTCTGAAAGTATGTGTTGAAGCACATGGATCAAGTGTGGGATTTGTCCATCCATATGACAGATAGATATACTCTGGGCCCTCTCGGTGGAATGTCATCCAATTGGCTTGCAAGCATGTGACTAGGTCACAAGGGATGTCATATCATGGAACGATTAAAGAGTACTTATCGGTAACGAGTTTGAACTAGGTATAGAGATACCAACGATCAAACCTCGTATAAGTAAAGTGTCGGGCGACAAAGGGAATCAGTAACGTATGTAAATTGTTCATTAGATCATGAAGTCATCGTAGAAATATGTGGGAGCCATTATGGAATATCAGATCCCACTATTGGTTATTGATCAGAGAGGTGTCTCGATCTTGTCTGCATAGCTCACGAACCGTAGGGAGACACACTTAAGGATTCGATGTTCTTTGAGTAGATATGGAATGTGAGTTGGAGACCGAATGTTGTTCAGAGTCTCGGATTGGATCCAGGACATCACGAGGAGATTCAGAATGGTCCGGAGAATACGATTTATATAAGGAAAGTCAATTTCCGGGGTTCAGAAATGTTTTTGGTGTTTTGACCGGAAGCTTCTAGAATGTTCTAGAGGGACCACCAGTGGATCCACCACCCAGGGAGGGGTCACTTGGGCTGCGACATGCCCTAGGGGCTAGCCACACCAAGCCCAAGGGGCAGATTCGGCCAACACAAGGAATTGGGGACAAACCCTAAATAAGGAAAGAGGAAAGTTCCCACCTCTCCCTTCCTTGTGTGCCAAGTTTAGGAGTTGGGGAAGGACTCGGCCAGGGGTGGGAACCCTGGCCGCACCCCCCTCTATGTAAAGAGGGGTGGGGCGCACCCCTCCTATATCACCCAAAACCCTATCCGTTGGCGCCTCCCCTGTCTCCTCGACACCCTGCTCCGGCTTAGGCGAAGCCCTGCAGAAACTTCTCTCCTCCTCCACCACCACCACCACACCTTCGTGCTATTGGGATTCTGAGGAGATCTACAACCTTCGCCGCCCTGCTGGAAGAAGGAAGAGGAAGGTCTTCATCAACTACCATACGTGTGACCGATTGTGGAAGCGCTACCGGAACGCGGCGTCGAAAGGATCGTCTACACGATCTTGAGATCGGCAAGTGATCGACTATATCAACCACTCGAATCTGATCTCGTTAAACATTTTGGTTCTATGAGGGTTAGTTCTCTACAATCTCGTTGCACCGATCTCGTAGATTAGATCTTGGCTTTGTCATAGATTAGATCTTGGTTTTGTGTGTTCATGCGATAGAATTTTTTATTTTTCATGCTACGAACCCTACACTAAGAGAGAAAGGAAACAATCTCAATTTAACAACATTTGGATCTACATCCTTAATACGCATCATGTCACAAATTTCAGTAAAAATATTTAAGTGCAAACCTGAATCCTTAGAGGATGAGCCCCCAAATTGGTTTTGTTGAACCAAGATTAAAAGTTTGGACTTAATTTCATAAGTTTCCGCATCAATAGCAGGATAAGTGATAAGTGCACGAATAAAGTCATCAGTGGGAGTAGCATACTCCCCAAGTCTCTTTTGACCATTGGCTCTTATATTTTTGGTAATTTTTAAGTAATGAAAACAAATAACAAGTAACTATTTTTTGGGGTTTTCAAATAGATAACAATAAAGTAAACTAATAACAAAAACTACAAACTAATAATAAAACTAAAAACAATGTCTCTAGTGCCCTCACCAGGATAGCGAAATTGCTTCCCCGACAACGGCACCAAAAAAGGATTGATACCTTTGATCCAGATTTACACATGTAGTATAATAGCTTTTTCCCTAGAAGACCTAGATTTAATCAAACCTTGGAAACCAATGCTAAAAGGAAATAAATAAGAACACGTCTACAAGACTTTGTTTCTTTGTTTTACCTTAGTTTAGCAGACCAATCTAGTTTACTTTTTATCAATGGATGGAGATAGGACAGGGTTGAAGATCCACCTGCAGCTGCAAATCATATGTGATAAAAGATAATAATAATAAGCATAGTCATGTGTAATGTTTGAATGGAGATAATCTCTTGTGGACAATACATCCTAATATACTAAAGCCCACGTGATGCAGCGGGCATAGCAATAGCCTTTTAATCCAACCGAGTGCACACCAAAATGATACGTCCATTTTGCATACTATTCTATATCATAATTTACTGTTATTCATTGATATATTTTTTATTAATAGGTGATACTTATGTTATTTCATCTATTTTTGCATGTTGGATGATTCTTGGAGGATGAACCGCCGGAGTCAGGGTTCTGATGGAAAAAGCGGTGTCTAGATGCAATTTTCACGAAGATCATAAAAATACCAGAAAATATATGGAAAATTATATTTTTCTAGAAGACGAAGGAAGCCAGAAGGGGAGGCGGAGTTGGGCCACAGGGGGCCCACATCCCCAGGCGCGAGCCACCCTAGGCCGCGCCACCAGGGAGTGTGGCCACCCTGGCCCTCCTCCTGCTCTACCCCTTCGCCTATATCTTCCTCTCGAAACCCTAAAGTTTAGGGAGCAACCACAAAAAGATTCTACCGCATTTGCGGGGCGAAAACTACAGAGAGAGAAAGAGCTCTCCGACAGACAGTTTTCTACCGGGGAAATTCCTTCCCGGATATGGGAGATCATCGCCACCAACATCGTCATCAAGCTAGATTTCATCAGGATCATCATCATCATCCACACCATCATCTCCACCAGCACCATCATCACCACTTCATCCCGCTGTAATAATTGTGTTGAATCTTGCATAGTTCTTAGGGGAAACTTTCTCGGTGTTAATTACTTCTGTAGTTGATGCTTGTGAATGGAACCATTAAATTATTGTTTATGTTCCGATTGTTATTCATCATCATATCATCTCTGATCTTGATCCACATGATGTCTCGTGTGTAGTTCGTTTAGTTCTTGAGGACATGGGAGAAGTCATGTTGTTAGTAGTGGAATTGTGTTGAGGTATTATTCAATGGTTAATACTGAAGTTGTGGTGCTATTCTTCTAGTGGTGTCATGTGAACGTTGACTACATGTTACTTCACCATTTATGGTCCTAGGGGAATGCATTGTGTATTTGGCTACTAATCGTGGGGTTTCCGGAGTGACAGAAACCTAAACCTCCGTTAGGAAACCTTTGCACAAGGGAGTGTAGGATCTCAGAGTTTAAGATTTTGGTTAGGTTTTTATCTTAATTACTTTCTTATAGTTGCGAATACTTGCAAGGGGTTTAATCACAAGTATGTACTAGTCCTATTAAGGTCAGTACATTAGCACATGTTCACCCACACAACACTTATCAAACCAGAGAAGATTAATCAGCTATATGACACGAAAGCACTTGACAGTATTCCAATGTGTCCTCAAGAACGTTTAGTCTTCATAAGTATTAACATCGGCTTGTCCTTTGCTAAGAAAGGATTGGGCCACTTGCTGCAGTTATTTGTTGTCTTTATTTATTTGCACTTTATTTTCTTGCTTTATCAAAAAAACCTTAAAAATCCGTTTGCTAAGTATTTATAGAGATTTCCTGCTCCAAACCACTAGTCAACACCTTCTGCTCCTCGTTGGGATCGACACTCCTATTTATAAAAAGTACTATGATACACCCCCTATACTTGTGGGTCATCACAAAGCCACGTATTACAAACGATTATTAAGTGAAGAACACATATTAAAGCATTAATTGGTGATGTTGTTGTGATCCCGAATGGGTCGCTAAGCGAATACCGTACTATCCTTTCTGTTACTGAGGTTCCTATGAGATCACTACTAGCCAAGTATCTCACCTCAAGCCTTTATCAATCTATGGGATCTTGGGTACCTACAAGTCCACAGATCGAGCCAAGTGACAAAGAAACAAAAGATACAAATCTCAATTGCAAACAAGATACAATACTCCCTGCGAGTTTTCTCCCCAACCCGCAGCCTGTGAGGACTACTTACTCATAACAAATAGATCAAGGATAGAAAACATTGTGCAAAATACTTAGATTGAAATCGAATATTCTTACAATGGTCGCCAAATCACAAGAACATCTAAAGTACAAAGTAATGGCTATGGCTAGTGGAGGGATAGATGGTGGAGTGGATGAACAATGGAAGAACAATGGTGTGGATCTCCTTTGATGGTGTTGTGATGAAATCTGAGAATGGCGGCCCTCTCGACGACCGCTGGAGTCTCAAAATATATAGGCGTCTTCACAAATGTTGTAGGGTTTGACGAGACGAAGCCGCCGGCACCCCGTATGGGCGGGCCTTACAGGAGGACCCTGCCTGTATTGTAGGTCTTTACGCGTACTGACGCCTGGAATTTGCTTTCCAATTACTTGGTCGTGTGGACTTTCTCAAATTCCTTCATTATTGTTCCTAATTTCGCATTAAAACCCGTGATTTCCTGCACAACACAATTCAAAGCAAGATTTTGCATATCTTTGCAATTATTAGTCATTAGTGGCAAGGATTGAGAGTTTCTTGTCAATTGCTTGACTAAAAACAATGTTTAAACACAGAGAAAGATGGCAATTTTCAGAGCCATCACCATCCCATCCAAATCTCCACCCTTCTCCTTGAGATAATACATCTTATCATTCATGCTATAACCCCGGGTCTCAATTACTGCTAACATATTGAAGTATGTAATGTTATATCTACAACTCTTCTTTCAATATTTTCAATTCCATCAAAATGGAATTTCATCTCCCAAATCTCATAATCCAAACTACAATGAATTACATAAATAATTTAAGCTAAACTACAACATTTGCAAAACCCTAGATAAGAAATCTAAATCGGTAGTGTGCAAAAATTAATTTGGCTCAGCCAGACAGAGAAGAGTTACCAGAGTCCTCCAAGACATGTGTTGTACCGATGGCTACTTTCCACCGGGAAGAGCGACTACGTAGCCATGGTGGGTTCGAGCTCCTATAGTAGTCGCCATCATCCGCAGGATTCTTGTCCACCACACCGGCGCCACCGTCCCAGGCCCCCATTAAGTTTGCCTCACGGATTCCGCCACCGCTCTGCACTACGTCGTCGCCACCAGTTTCCATGATGAGGATGTGAGCAAGAGTGAGATGGGATACTAAGACCGGCCCGTTAACCCTAAATAAACGGGTGCGACTCAGACCGACCGAGACAACCGTTAATAGGTGGCGGCCCCTGACTGTTACACCCCCACTATGTCAACCTAACATCAGGGTCCATCGGTCAAAATCGTTGTTAACGCAGGCAAAACGAACGACCAATGTACTTGCAATGGCGTGGCTGAATGCTGGTGTTTTTTTTATAAAATGTCATAACATGGTGGTTTTTTGAAATCCTAGACCCAATTGTGATGGTTTTTTGCAATTTACTAATGATAGAATCATGCCATTCCAGATACTTGGCACATTATAGCAGGCCTAGGACACAAAATCCGCGCAACACCATATTGCACATTTCGAGAGAAGTTATTGCATGCCTAGACCGACTCTGCCACCTTCATCCTAATTCTATTGAAAGGTGTCACATGTCTGCAAGGTTCCTTCAATGTGTGATCACATGCGCGTGTCTGACGGCCATCCTCATGCATCTTGTTCCCTGCTGTTGTCACCGGTGATGCAGCTGGAACGATATGTACTCCCACCTCACACTGGATATGGTGAACATCCATGTCCACCATATATAGCTTCGACCTCCATTCCTGATAAAATATCAGGAAGCCGCTCTTCTGCATGTACCACATCTTTGCTCTTGGAATCGTCCAACCCACATTTGCATTTGTTATGGTATGATATGAAGATGTTCTTTGTGTTTCACCACCAAGCAAGAATTTTCATCTCGTGTAGTTCTCGTGGTTCCATTACTTAGTTAGTTGCCCCTTACGTATAACACCAGTGAGCAACCATGATCAGTTTTTAAACAAAAATGTTAATTAAAGTAATTTGTTAGCCATTTTGATTATTCAGTCCTTTGGAATTTTAGCGATTTTTTATTTCTTCATGTTTTCTCACTAACTGTGACATAGCAAACTTAAGGGAACACCTTTTTAATCGATTTTTAATGCTTTGTTCAGGTCATAATTCTTCTTCTGTCCTCAACTCAATCAAAATGTTTATGAACGCAGGCAGTCACAAGCTCATAGGAAAAAATGAAAAGAAAGGAACACTCACTGAATTCCCAATTGAGAATGTATGTTTAAATAAACTATCCGGATTGTTATCCTTTTTTGTGAGGTAAAAGTGCTTGACCCATGTAAGAAAATCGCTTTGGCCAACTACATGTTCATCAACAAGTACACATGTACCTTTTACTGAATACATCTTCTCAATAATCATCAACGAAAATGGTTAGTATCTTGCCAACCAAGCGTAGCAGTTGCATATCTACTATATTTATTTTTTCATTTAAGATCGGGAAATAAGATTATGGCTTTACAAATTACGAGTTTGTGTATGCTACATAATTCTGCATGACATTTACAGGAGCGTGTGAACAAAGTAGTGTTCATTTTTTTTGGCTGGGATGCAACTAGTGGGGCTTACTAAGGTTGTTTTTGTCCATATATGTGATTAAATTTGGCCTTACTCTGAATAGTTTCCAATGAAATGAATAACTTCAACACAGATTTTGCATCTCTTAATATGTCACACAAATCTCCCACAGAGCTCAGTTCGTCGGGGACCCACCATGCTCCTTCAAGAAAGTTGTTTGGAAAACCTGGACATCACCTAAATGCCGCTTCTTTGCGTGGCTTGCGGTCCAAAAGAAACTGTGGACTTCAGACCGCCTCGCCAAAAGAGGTTGGGATCATCAACCGGTCTGTCCACTATGCAAATTCTTGCCTGAGACAGCTAGACACATCCTCTTCAAATGCCGCTTCTCCAGGAGAATATGGCAATCGGCTGCCGCATGGCTTTCTTGTCCATCTTTGGTGCAAGATCTAGGGTCGGACTAAGACACTGTTCTCCAATACTGGACTGCCATTTCCAAGGCCCGGCGGACTCCCCGCTGGACTTAGATCGGCTATAACTCTCATTTCTTGGAAAATCTAGAAGGAAAGAAATGCGCGGATTTTTTACAACAAATTAGCAATGCCTTCGGCTTTAATGCAGAAAATCAAAGATGAGAGCAAGAACTTGATCATGGCAGGAGGAAAACACCTAGCGGAGATTACCTCCTAAGGCTTTCCTTTCTTTTGTGATCTTTTTCTTTTGGCATAGGCCACTCTATATTTGTTTCTCCTTTATCAATATAAAAGGTGCCTCGTTTTAGAAAAAATACAAATGACCATATTTTTATATATTATTCATGATTTTGCATTTATGAAAATCATCTCAAATGCCCGCCACAACGCCTAAGGAATCAACTAGTTACCGACGTACAGGGTTTCAATTGAAGACTGAACTATGTCCGTTGAAAAAAAGACGAGTGCATTTCTGGGTGTCTTTCGTGTGATTAAGGTCGGCATTCTGTCTGACACTTTGACCATACCTGAATTAATGTACATCGATCTTGCTATCGTATCGTGGTGCATAGTTTATATAGCGTAATTTAGGTTAGCCTGATTTCTTAACTAGTTACGATAGCGTACTGTTTTAGCCGACAGGTTCTGCAAGAAGCACATACTGTACATCATAAACAAGAGCACGAAATCACTGGAAATAATTTGTTTGCGAAGAGCAAGATAGGAAAACAAAAATGCTACAGGTAACAATACAGCACTACTGATCAGAATGGCGACTGAGCTGCTCCGTGTCACCTGAGAGAGCGTTTATCTTCAGTATCGGCGCCGGAGAAGTTCCGGCCGTCACGGTATGTGTGACGCACTGGCGCTGCTGTAGTCACGGTGGAAGAGCCGGTGGACGCGTCGGACGAGCCGTCGGCAGGAGGCATCTTCTTGGCGTCCTCCGCGCGCGGCGACGCGCCCGGTGCGGTAGGGATCGTCCAGCAGGAACTTGCCATTGTAGACAACCCGCAGGTACCCGCCCTCGTTGGCGGAAACGGCGACGGCGCTGAGCCAGAGGACGAGGACCTCACCTGCCCCGTGGGCAGGTTCCCCACCGACGTGCGGACGAGCACCTAATCGCCTCTCTTGATGGACTCGGAGGAGCGGCGTGGCACTGCCGGCGGCCTGGACGGTTTCTTGCTGACCGCTCCGGCTGGTGCTGTTTCCGCGTCGTGGCGCGAACAGGAGACAGATTGGAGGGATTCGGTCGTGTGCACCCATGTTTTACTTTGACCGTTTAGGTTCAGAGGGGACACTTGGAAGCTCTGTTGGCTGTTAATATCATGGAGCATGTTTTTCGTTCCATGATGCTGACGGAGAATTCATGGAGACCAAGATCTGAGGACTGGCAATGGTGGTTTGAGTTTGGGTGGTGACGAGGAATTGACTTGGTGACTCCTGACTTGGAGCAGTGGCATGCAAGTGGAGGCGACTGCACATGAGAGGTTCACAGTCCTACCTTTCAGGGTAAAAACCCAAGGTCTGACCTTAATTGGTTGTGCCTGGCAATAGCCTTGTTGAAGGTATTGTTTTGAGAGCGTGAACTTTCTTTAAGGTGAAAACCTACAATCTATGATCGGGGGATGACGGTGTTTATGCACTGTTCTCTTCTTGGAGGCGTCGCTTTTGGAGAAGCTAGAATTCTGGTGTTGTCTTGGTGGTTGTAATACCGCCGTTTTAACGAATGGGACATTGTAGCGAGACTTTTCTTTTTTTGTAATTCTTTTTTTTTAGCTGTGTGCATCCGTATTTCTACTAGGACAATGCGTTGTTGCAGAGACTGAATATAATTGATATCTTGTGATATTAATAAAAAAATATGATTAAATTTGGCCTTACTCTGAATAGTTTCCAATGAAATGAATAACTCCAACACAGATTTTCCATCTCTTAGTATGTCACACTAACATGATTTTGCGTTCATGAAGATCATCTCGAATGTCCATCCCGCAACGCGTGAGGAAACAACTACAGTAGTTAACAGGATTTATACGTCTGGACAGCGTGCAGGGTTTCAATTGAAGCGTGAACTATGTCCATTAAAAAAAATGAGTACAATTCTGGGTGGGCATTCTGTCTGACTCTTTGAGCATACCTGGATGTACATCGATCTTGCTATCGTATCGTGCTGCATAGTTTATATAGAGTAATTTATGGCAACTTGATTTCTTAATTAGTTACGATTGTTTTCTGTGAGGCCATTTTGCCGATAGTTTTTTTTTCAAACTACTGTTTTATCTGACAGTTAATTTGATACATGTGGTTTCAAAAGTAAAACAAGAGCACATACAGGACATCGTAAACAAGAGCACGAAATCACTGAAAAAAATGTTTTTCCAAAGAGCAAGAAAGAAAAACTCTAGCAATACAGCAGTACTAATCACAATGGTGACTGAGCTCTGCTCCCGTGCTCCGTGTCTCCTCCTGAGAGAACGTTTATCTTCAGTGTCGGCGGCGGAGAACTTCCGCCCGTCACGGTTTGTGTGACGCTGCTGTGGTCACCGTGGAAGAGCCGGTGGACGCGTCGGACGAGCCGTCGGCAGGAGACATCTTCTTGACGTCCCCCGCGGCGACGCGCACGGTTTGTGTTACACTGCTGTGGTCACGGTGGAAGAGCCGGTGGACGCATCGGACGAGCCGACGGCAGGAGCATCTTCTTGACGTCCTCCACGGCGACGCGCACGGTGCGGTAGGGATCGTCCAGAGGGAACTTGCCATTGTAGACAACACGCAGGTAGCCGTCCTCGTTGGCGGAAACGGCGACGGCTCTGAGCCAGAGGACGAGGACCTGCCCAGTGGGCAGGTTCCACCGGCGTGCGGACGAGCACCTGATCGCCCCTCTTGATGGACTCCGACGAGCGGCGTGGCACTGCCCATGGCCTGGACGGCTTCTTGCTGACCGCTCCGGCTGGTGCTGTTTCCGCGTCGTGGCGCGAACGGGAGACAGAGAGCGGATACGAGTCCAACCGTGCGCGCTCCAGGCCGGTTTCGACCCCGTCGGCGTGTTGCGTCTTTGCTGAGATTGGCGTCCGAGTGCGCTTCCGGCGGGCATCTTCGCCAGCGTCTCGGTGTGTGGCTCAAGAGGCGCCGCGGCGTCGCGCAAGACGGCGACCCTCCTCCGGCTCTCTAGCCCACGGCGGAGTATGCGCAATGTGGCGCACGGCACTGTTATCGTTCTCATGGTGGTTCCTTGATCATTCGCTCCAATCAATACGATTATACTAGGGAGAAGTGTGTCGACGAGTTCATGGCCAGACAATGGTTCGAAGTGTTATAGGCGGTGGAATTCTCCTATCCTACCTCGTGTCATATTCAGGCCCGACGCCATGGATGCTTTTCAATCGCGCGAGCTAATAATCAGGCCAAGAGAGTACCGTCTGGCCATCTGATTTCGCTTCACTGCTTGGTTCCTACGCTTCCTGCTCCCGACTCCGACTCTGGCTCTCTCCCATGCCTTCGCTCGATCGATATAGCTGGCCGGCTGGCCCTCAGTTCCGCACAATCCATCGACTCTTCCAGTTTGCCAAATCCATCGCCATGCCTGCGCTCATCTCTAAGCGCCCGTCTGCCGCCCTGGCTGGGATCCACCGCGAGCTCGATCGGCGCCGGAAGCTGGCCGCCGTGGCGAAGGGACGGATCGTGAAGAAATCGTCTGCTCCGCCGATGATCCCCACCGGAGCAACAGCAGCAATCATGCAGAAGATGGCCACGCCGATCCCGCGCAGGCCAGCCGGAGCGGCCATGAAGAAGCCGTCCATGCCGAGGCCCCGCGCGCCTGCCATCGCCTACGTGCCGCTGGAAGAAGCTCCAAGGAGGTGCACTGCCCCAAAGGGCCGACCCACCCCGTTCGGCATCGGCATGAACGCCAACACGGGAATCAAGAAGTCACCCGCGCCGATCCCGCACGAGCAGGCCGGAGCGGCCATCAAGAAACCATCCCTGCCCATGCCGCACAAGGCTACCGATGCGCCGATCAAGAAGTGCTCAACGCCGATATCGCAAGTGACGCCACAGCTTGTCACGTCGGCGCCCGCCTCTGAGCTCATCCAGACAGGAACAAAGGTGTGCGTCCGGACGGTGATGGGGACGATGCCCTCGGGCCTGCACCTCTTTATCTGGCTCAGCGCCGTCGTCGTCTCCGACGCGGAGGAAGGCTACTTCGACGTCATGTACGACGGCGACTTCCCACGCGACAACCCCTTCCGTGACGTGCGTGTCGCTAGGGATCAGGTGAAGAAGATGTCGTCGTCGCGCCATTGATGAGAAGGCAGCGGTCGCCGACTTGCCGGAAGCCAATAGTCCCCGCTGAAACTGGAGTAGTCCGCGAAGGCACACCAAGCAGTCCAAGGATGCATGTAGAGATGTGACGATGTCGAAGGAATTAGGATGAACTAGCTAGGATAGCTGTTATGTTCTATGTACTTGTAATTCTTGATTCTTGCATCAGAAGATTGCCTAATGTATGAATTGTGTTGATTATCGAATAAATGAATTTCTGAAATACAGCTAACTGAATGCTTCCACCGTGTTGTAAATTGTTGTTCAAGATGATCTAAAAATTGCTATCTTCTCTATTATGCTACAGCCTAAGTATTTCAGTAAATTTGTGTTAGTACCATTAATCTCGGTTGTCATTACTGAAGAACATGATCAAGAATTGGCAGGCAAAGAACGAAATGTTCCATGGCCTCCTTATCTTATAGAAACATATTGCAACTCTTGACATTTTTGTTGGCTGTGGCCTATGGATGTTTATCAGAAGGATTGCAGCAAGCTAATATTCATGTTCTCATTGTTAAATTCTGCAGGTGTATGTTTTATAAAATGGAAATTGAATATGAGGAACCAGGTATTGGAGCATTTAGGTAAAACCATTCGGAAGCTCACGGTGTTTGTGGATAACTGCAATGTTATTCTGAACTAGGTTTTGTTTGATTTTTGTGTGTTTTCTTTTTACATATTTAATTTAGTAGCCCAGACAGGACTAGTTTTTTGGTAATGCGGGGCAATTATGGACAAATGTGGGGATGCTGATGATTGTGTTTCAAGTTCTGAATCTTCTGAACAAGCAGCTAAACTTTCTGAAGAGAATATAAAGAACCTTCATGTGCCTCAGTTATATTGTTTTTATAAAACTACTGATTTAACTTCTGTATATTCTTTTTCCGTTGCCAGGATTTTTTTTGGGATGAACAGATTCAACCAAAGCCCACGGATTGAAGTTCAGTGCGAGATGATTTTAGCATTCCATCTTTTGCAGTATATTTGCGTCCCACATTATTTCTGTTAAATTTTCTAGGAACTTTGTTTTCTTCAACAAAGGGAAGACCTTCACGATTGGCAGTTGCATCATTTCTGGAGATGGGATACCTATGATAGCACTTTGGGTTTGTATTTAAATAGTTGTTTATCTTGTTGGTTACTTTCGTTTTAGACTTTAATTAATGTTGCAAATTGCAGGAATATGACTCTTATTTGGCCGCTGCTCCTGCTGAAACTCTTCCTGACTGGCCAGAACCAATTTCATGTGTTTGCTAACCCCTGAATTCAAGCACATGCAGACCAACAATCCAGAATTCCGTGTGCTGTGTATAATGCAAAACAAGTTGTATCTGATATGCTCCACAGCTGGCATTCTGTAGCAGCAAGCCTTGCGCTTGACCATCCGCAGCTGCTTGTTGCCGGAGATGGTAAAGGTCTTGATGAACTGCACGGCCATCAAGTGTATGAACTGCTGCCTATGGCCATCAAGGTTTTGAATTTCGGCCGAAATTACCGAAATTTCACCGAAATTCAGCCATTTCGGCCAGGACCGGTAAGAGAATTTACCGAATGAAAACTTTTTAATTTGGGATTTTTTTGTTGAATTATCTAAAATATTTTATATTTGATAGAATTTTATTTGAAACTCTAAATTTTGATATAATTTCAGCCAAATTTCGTTTCAAAGTTTAAATTTTGATTCTTGCATTTCATCCGAGATTTGACCGAAATTCACCGAAATAGCCGAATTTCGGCCATTTCGCTCAGGCCTGGTGAAAAACCAAAACCGAAATCCAAAACCTTGATGGCCATCATCGACATCGTCCATCCGTAAAGTCCAAGCAATGCAGAACTTTCCGTCCCCAAGGTAGACGAGGCTGCCCTCCGCCCCTCCGGCATCAGGCCGCAAAGGTGGCCGTTCTCACGGGCCCACCGGGGAAACGTGTCCTCCCATCTGTACCGGACGGCCGGCGGCGGGGACCGCCTGACGTCGACGGCGAGGAGGTAGCGACCCTTGGAACAGAGGCCGAAGCAGAGGTCGTCGAGCTTGGGGACGGAGACGGCGCGGTAGTGGAAGGGAAGCTCCCAGTCGCCCTCCTTGCGCCTCGCGCGGCGGACGGTGTGGAAGGAGTAGGTGCCCCTCTCCTCCGTCAAGACTGAGATCAAGAAATGATGTTGACATAATCAGATCAAGAAAGAAAAATATGAAATAAATAGTTAGAAATTATAGGCAAAAAAATTATTTTTATGTTTGCACCTTCAACAAAACAACAATCTGATTTTCTTGGCAATTCTCTTCGAACTCTAACCAGGACACAGTGCAAATCTTACTCTACGTATAGCAACAAATATAATTGTTCCCCCCTTCGTGTGTAGTACTTCTTATCCAATTTCGCCAAAAAAATATAGGGTGCCTTGCATATCATAAGAAGGAGAAACCATCAAATTCTCATGTAGTTGTCATGAAGATGTCACTGGTGAAGTTAAAATATGGTATGATAGTGAAGGCATTAATGTAGGTTTTGGATTCGAACCGTGCTTCCGCCTCTGAGGAGAAGTGGCAGCAAGCTGTCCACCAACAACAACCATGAATCAAGGAAATAAAAAAAAATTAGGGCTTGCTGCAATAAACCACTGCCCTTCATTTTGCTTAAAAGGTACTGTACACCACTACATAATCTAGTTCCCTGCGCAATCCCTCATTTATTTACTTCTCTGTTCTCTGCAATCGCTGCTGGATTTGGTTGGATCAACCGGGAAACACCAAAATACTTGTTTCAAGTTTCAACTACTGCATCCAACCCCCACAAAAAAAAACTATTGCATCCAACCCCACAAAAAAAAACCTACCGCATCCAAAACAGGAACGTGAACTCATTTCCCCCCACTTCTATTACATACAGATAACATACAAATATTATGCATGTGTTGATAAATGATAATCAGTACACACACCGCTTGATATAAGATTCCCTAAAAAAGTTTATCGGCCCTTATTTTGCCTCGTCGATTTGTTTGCAGCTCTCAGCTCTTATTTTACTGACACCAGCATCAAAATTACTTTAATTCACGGTTGTGCCCGTATACATTCTTGCCCAATTGGTAACCACGAACACATAAATCCTGTTATGCAGCTTGTCAAAGAGGTGGAAATAAGCGACCATCCATTCCGGTTTGAACAACAGGGCACAAAACACCACCATCAAGCCAACTATTATTCCCACAGTAAATCCAACATAAGAATAACTTATTTCATCCGCTTGCCCGTTTCTTCCAAGGTCACTTTTCATGGACGTATCATTTCTCGGGCATTTCTTTTGAAGAGGAGGACCACAGAGACCATTGTTGCCGATGTACATAGAGTATGGGTCGTCCACATTCAGGGTGTCGAGCTGCTGCCCTGAGGGTATTTTTCCTGATAAATTGTTATAGGACATGTTCAGGTATACTAGGTATGTTAAATTTGATAGACTCGGTGGGATTTCTCCCGACAGCTTATTCCTTGACAGATCAAGTGATTCTAGTGAGTGCATGGCACCAATCTTGTCAGGAATATCTCCACTCAACTCATTCAGTGATAAATTTAGATTTACCAAGCCATCAAGAGAAGAGATATCTTCCGGGATTCTACCTGTAAGCCGGTTGCATGAGAGATCAATACCCACCATTATCCTGATCCCATGGCCATATTTTAGTTCTTGTCCTTTTATATCCACTGGGATGATTTCTTCAAATTGACTTGCTAAAGGGAGCTCGTAGCTGCCATGCTCAAATGGGTTAATATTGACTGAATCAGATGATGTCACCAAGCCCTTCTGAGTCATGGATGTTAAGTTCGCCAGATACCAAGGTATAGCACCAGATAGATTGTTGCTTGCCAGATCCAGGTACTGCAGGCGTCCAAGCCTTGTGATACTGTTGGGAATATTTCCAGAAAGCATATTATGGCTTAGTAGAAGAAACTCCAAATTTGCCAAGCCACCTACCCATGTAGGCAAGCTTCCAGAGAACATATTTCGTGTCAGATCCAAGATAACTAATTCCGTGCAGTTTTGAAGGAAAGTCGGGAATTTGCCTGAGAAACTATTATTACTTAATAATAGATACTCTATTTTATTGGCCTGAAAACATTGAGGAATTTCTCCTTCCAAAAGATTGTTGGACAAATCTAAGTCGACCAAATTCTGCAGTTCACACATAGATGTTGGAAGGTTGCCAGTAATGTTATTGGAAAACATAACTAACGTTTCTATACCCATGGACCCGAAATTGGATGGCAGTGATCCTGAAAAGGAGTTCATGGAGATGTCCAGCATTTCAAGGTCTGTTGGCAATGGTGGTATTGGACCTCTAAGCTCGTTTGAATTGAGCCAGAGTATTGCCCATGACATAGCTTCCATATTTTCTGGCAACTCCCCATTTATATGATTGTGGGCAATGTTCAGATAGCCGCCATGTTGAAATTCCCATAACCACTCAGGAAGCCTATCCTTTATACCTGCACTTGAAATATCAAGTGACATGATGTCCACTTGCGATCGAAGCCATGAAGGGAATGCATGGCCTAGTTGGCAAGATGCAAGAAGTGCATGTTCCAGTTTGAAAGGAGGAAGCCAATTAGGGCCCACCAAGATGCTTAACCCATTATCTGACATGTCAATCATCTTTAAGCTTATCATACTTTCGAAGTGTTTTTCTCTAACTGAACCACTCAAGGTGTTGTTGCTGAGATCCAAAGAAGTCAAATTACTCAATGCTCCGATTTCAGACGGTACATGCCCACTGAGGCGGTTGCTGGAGAGGTAAAGACCTCTCAAACTAATCAAGCTCCCTATCCAGTTTGGCAAGGTTCCCGTCATATGGTTTTCACTCAAATCTAAATACCGTAAGTTATTCCAAGCACATGGCGGCAGCTTCTCCAATACCAGTTGTATGTCCCCTTGCATGAAATTACTCCGAAGGTCAAGCACTTGCAAGTTGCATAAACTTGTCAAGTTTGGTGTACTCAAGTCCTTATTCAAGTTGTTTGAAAAATCTAGTACTTTCAAGGATGTCATATTTCCCAAAGCGTCAGGAAATCTACCGTATAAACGGTTGGAGCTAAGGTCGAGGCACTCGAGGCTTTTCAGACCCCAGAACCAACTCGATCCGACCAGGTGGTTGAATAAGTTACTCGAAAGATCGAGTTTCTCAAGCTTTGTTAAATTGAGTTGAAACACGGATTGCCTTGCACTGGTAAGTGAGCAACCAGAAAGAACGAGGACTCTCAAGGAAGGAATCATGTTTACCAGATGGGCCCAGTCAACAATGGTGGAGAGGTTTACAGAGGGGATACTGAAGTACTGTAGTGAGGATAGTTGTGTTAACCATGACATATCTGTTGAGTACATTTGGCAACAACCGAAATTGCTGCCAAGTATGTCAAAATACTGCAAATTGGAAAGGTTCCCAAGCTGTGGGGGTAATATACCTTGAAACGTTATTCCAGACAGATTGAGATGCCTCAGTCTCTTCAAAGAGCAGAGGAACTCTGGAAAACGGCCAGTTGGCTCCTCCAACTGGTTCATGCTAAGGTCCAAATACTCCAGATGGTCCAAAGAAAGCAAAGAGCGGCTTATCTTCCCAGAAAAACCATGTTTGCGGCCGTCGTAATCATCATCGATATTGATGTACTCATCGTTGCGAAGGTGAAGCTTGATGACATGGCCAGTTCTTTTGCTGCACTTGATGCCTCTCCACTGGCAGCAGTTCTGGCTTTTCCATGAGCCAAAGACATTGTTAGGGTCTTCGGTGATCCCTTGCTTGAAGGAAAGCAAACCCGCCCTTTCATGGGG
Organism: Avena atlantica; assembly: GCA_910589765.1. Taxonomy (NCBI): domain Eukaryota; kingdom Viridiplantae; phylum Streptophyta; class Magnoliopsida; order Poales; family Poaceae; genus Avena; species Avena atlantica. The sequence continues at coordinate 376,265,350 of OU342738.1, forward strand.
GATGCAGCCGCTATGGGGATGTTGGGGCTCTGATGCGGTGGTGGTGGTAAGGATTGTTACTATTGTAGTTATTCTAAGTTTTTGAACATTCTTTTATACAAATTTGCTAATTTTCTTTGTCAACTATTCCCTCCGTCTAATAATTATTGACTCGAATTTATCTAGATTTATATGTATATAACCGTAAAATGCGTCTAAATACATACGAATCTAGACAAATCCGATTCAATATTTCCGAAAGGAGGGAGTAAAACTTTCCTAAATCTCTTGGTCAACAAAGAATTTGCTAAATCTCAATTGATTCTCCAACTGTGGGACCGGAGCTACTTGGGGTCGACCGCTGGTTCCCTTTCTGACGGTCATAGTTTTTTTTAAATGGAAAAGTGTTCGCTTTTCTTCTAGCAATGGAATTTTCTGCTGTTTCCTGCAATTACTATTTTTCCTTTCGTAGCATTTTTTTTCTGCCTCTGCAATTCTCTTTTAGTGCTGAAACCTTCTGTTGTTTCTTTTAAAAATCTGAAATTTCAAAATTTTCTTTTTGGGCCTGTGGAATTTCCCGGCACAAGGAGGCGGGGTGCAGGATAAAAATCCTCGTTCAAAAAGAATCAACTGTCACTTTCAACGTGAGTATAAAACTTTTTTTTTTTTTGCATTGTAACATTTTCCCATTGATATAAAGAAAACTAGAAATTGTGAAAAAGCTATGGAATCAAGGTAGAAAAAAATTGCTGTGGGGCTTTTGCCTCACAGTTTGCAGTCAAAAAAAAAAGTTACATGAACAATTATATCTTATTAGTAATTATAACATACCCCTCGGGAAAAGATTCTAGAAACATGGAAAACGAACCTAAGTAAAGGGGTTTCCTGAACGTTATAAAACAAGAAACAGGCCACGAACAATCTTACCACATCAGATGTGACATGTTTATATGGTGTTTGTCATTGATGCACCTCAAAAAGATGGAGGTTGAAGCTTCTTCGAAGAATTACTGCCTGCCTTAGGATATGTCGACATGGGCACAACAGCTGATGCCGGGTCGCTTGACGAAGATGGCACATCTTCTGAATTACGAAGATTAAGTATCTCTGATTTAATACAATGGATAAGAGGGGGTACTATATATATTGGAGAAGAGTCTGGAGGGGATCCAGCCACTGATCGATTTGCATCTTAAAGATTTCCTGGCGTTTTTGTTGTTGGCTGTATTTGCAGAGGGACTTCTTGTCGAGCAGATTCAGGTGTCATTTCTGGATTAGGTACCAGACGAGCTGATGATCTTGGCGTGTTACCTTGAGGCTCGGACTCGGATGAAATACTTAGAGTGAGCATATGTCGTTGGGAAGGTGGCTCTTGTGGCTCATTAAGAATTATGTCCATTCTCTTTAGTTCCTCGGGATCAAAGTTTTTGCTCACATTGGCATTAAGCAGTTTGCGCATATGGAATTTGAACCTCTGATTGACTTCATTATTGTTGAAGAGATAACTGATGTCGGATCAGAGTTTGACTTCTGTGCTGCCTAACTTCTTTAGCTCTAGCCAAGGCTTTTGTTTTGGACAGTGCTAGGCGTCTTCCAGATCCCCAGCCGTCCAATCGAGCGAAATCGACGGTTAGATTTTTTTCCATGTCTTTATCCCGTTTTTGCTACAAATACACCCGCTTTTGCTACAAAATAGTCCCGTTTTTGTACATGTAGCAGAAAACGGTTTGATCCAGAAAATAGAAAAACAGACTGGACCTCACCGAAGATTTCGCTGGAGACCTCGCCGGCGATCGTGTAGCAAGAAAGTTATACTAATGTAGCAAACCCGACCTCACCGGAGACCTTGCCGGAGACTTTCGCCGGAGACTTTCGTCGGAGACCTTGTAGAAAAAACTTTTGCGCTAGTGTAGCAAAATTATAAAAATATTATAGCAAAAAAATTAGCAAAAATCCATTTCGCCGGAGACATCGCCAGAACTTTGTAGCAAAAAGAAATTGCTACCAGAGCAAAACCTACTTCGCTGGACATCTTGTAGCAAATTTTTTACAACATTATAGCGAACACATAGAACAGTTCTAGCAAAACAAATACATATATGTAGCAAATCCCTACCACAGCAAAAAAAAAATCCCAATCCTCATCATCGGTAGCACCTCCAGGCACCGTCGGTAGCAAGTTGGGCCGCTTTAAGTAGCAACTCTTCCAGTCGTCTGTAGCGCTCTCGGTGACCTTGTCGTCCTTGACGGCTCCTTCCAGCACGCAATGGGAGCGAGCCCCACGTCATCCCCGACTTGCAGCATGTATGTCCGGAGAGGCCCGGTCGTCCTCGACGGGGGCCTGCAGCAAGCAAGGGAACGAGCTATTGCGGAGGCTGTAGGGGCGTCACACGGCAAGGAAGAGGGCAGCAGGGCGGCGGGAGCGCGATAGGGCGAAAAGCAGCAGCACACGGCAGGGCGGAGGGCGGCGGCGAGCGCGAGCTGCAGCATCGTGCGAGTTTGTACGTAGAAGAGAAAAGAGGAAGCGATAAGGTGGGACCCATCGCGGGGGCAGGCAGCGCCAAAGGGATCGAATCGACCCGGGGGATCCTTTCGTTCGATCCTCTGCGGGAATCATATCGTTTTCCTTTTGTTTTCCTATTGTGGTGTTGTTATCATGTTTTCGAGGGCTTTTTAGTGTCCGGTATATAAGAACATCTCTAGCAGATATCGCATCCCTCCATACTGCAAAACGTGTATGCAGTAAACCGCAACTCGACTTTGCGGAGCGAAAAAGGATGGGACAGACCGCATAGTTGTACCATAAAACAGAATATTCCATTTTACGGTTCAGTTATGTGGCATATGATCCGTTCCGTCGCGTGTACTGCAAAATAACATATACTGCAAATCAGATTCTACAGTTGAAACGAATACAAAAGTTTTAAAGTTTACATAGTACATAGTTACAACAGTACAAATGAACTACAAAATAAACATACTAGGCTTTCTGATGATCAGCTCCACCATTCGCAGCAGCACTTGCAGCAGCTCTCCGAGCTTTCCTTGCCCCGAGGATCTCCAACCTTCTATCTTCCCACCACTCTTTTGTGATCGGATCCATCTTCTCAGGATCCATGGTCATCACTCGTGTTTCATCGGCAATCACAGCTGCCCTAGCCTTTTCCTCTTCGAGACGGATCCTATGCTCCTCAAACTTAGCTTTACGCTTCTCATCTTCATGAGTTGCAATCCACATGTGTAGCTTGGTCTCTTCTCTCCTGCCAGCCAACATGAGCTTGGTTTTCATTTGTTGTTGTGCTACTAGCGACTTGTGCTTCATCATTTTATCAATCTTGTCCCTCAACTTTTCGTGTTCAATCTTTTTATTCAACTCTTCTTTCACCTTATTTGTACCATCTGGCCTTTTTCTTTTGGCTTTCGGTCCATCGTCTTCCTCCTCATATTCTTCCTCCAGGTTTATTGTTGCACCATTTCTCGGAGGTGGTGCCTCTCAATCCCGTACCCTCCACTTCTCACTGTCCTTGAGAATTTCCCAGCAGTGATGGAAAGAAAATGGTTTGTTCCTCGATGCGGCTATATCCTTGTATCTAAATTGGGCACCCTTGTCATATCTTCAATGTTGACCCTGCTAGGGGATGAGTCTTGACTTGCTCGTAGGTGGCTCTCCAACGACTGCAAGATTGTTTGATTGTATCTCACCGACCTTGGAGAGATCCCAATGTGCGAGTGCTTCCTTTCGGCACTATCTTGAAAAAAATGTCCTTAATCCGCTGGCAATACTTCTTCCGGGATTGGTCACTCTCGGTGACAACATCCATAGACACACCCTACCAAGCCCGGATCAATGTCGTGTCTTCGTCCACGGTGTAGTTGGCAGGTCTCTTAGATTTCATCTACTCTTGGGCAGCATCGAATGCCTCCTCGTCCACCTCTTTGAGTTCATCGTATTCCCAGTCATTGGTCTCGCGCACTCCTTCCTCCCCTTCACCATCGCCAGTAGCAACAGTGGCAGCCTCGTCAGGTAGGGGCGGACCGAACATGGAACCAAGAGAAGATCCTCGCTACGAACACCCAAAATATGGCGATTTTCAAACAATCAGTTTCTACGCGACATGTGCGAAAAATCTAGGGCGAATTCGACTGTAATCAGATCAACTGGGAAACATACCTTCCAGGAACAGGGGCGAATTGGGTGGGCAGTCATGGGGAAGCCGCCATCGCCGGCGTGCATGCTGAGAGGAGCTTCCGGCTTACGGTTCGCTTCAACTTCGGGATAGAGGGAACCTTGGATCCGCTGATTTTCCTCCGACCGCCGAAGGACCCTATGAGGCCAGTGGAACCACTGGCAATGCGGGGCTGTGCTCCTAGTCGCCTCCTCACCGGTTACGCCATCGGCGCAAGGCTGTCATCGACGACATCCACGACAGGGTGTTGCCGGCAGGGATTCCATCGTGGAATCGGTCGGCTGAGACTGGGGAGCGTTCATGAGGCGGTGGTAGCGGTGCAGTGGGGAAAGGCTAGAGGCGTGAGGACAACGAGATCGGAAACTGGCGGTGGCAGTGGCGGGGGCGGAAATGTCCCTCGCTCCAAGCGAAATTCAGGATGCGGTTCACCGCATCCGCAACCCTTGGTACGGGAAATATGCGGCACGGAAGCGAGCTTTTGCGTTGCGCAAAAATAATCCGGATGCGATACGTTTTATGGTATCTGGAATGGCCATTTTTTCAGCCTCGTATCGCAAACTGGTAGTTATTTTGCGGGACGACGCCGGATGCGATATCTGCTAAAGATGTTCTAAGTTTAGTAATGGATATGAATGTTCTTTCAGTTTGGTCAGTTTAAGTTTTAAAGTATGCGGGGAAGGTTTTATTCTCCTAGACATTGAGTTAAAGTAAGCGGGAAAGGTTTGATCCTCCTAGGCGTGGGGGCATAGGTGTGATAATTTTGGCAGGATCCCTTTCACCAATCCCTCCTAGATTATGATGGGTCGGATGATCACCATCAGTGGCTCTAGAGTCATCCTACGTGACGGCTAACGTCTGGCTCCAGCGCCTCTCAGAGCATCTCTAGTGGATGGTCTAAATATAGTTGTCTATATGTTCATATAGACGGTCATATAAAGAGATTCTTTTTTAGACACTCTTAGTTTTCTAGCGGATCGTGGACGTCTATATTCTCTCAGCTATAGTTTAATATTATTTTTAACTACCAATTCAACTACCATATTTTAACCGTGCAAAATTCAGTATAAACTTTGACAATACAGCGGCAGCAACATTCACATCTTTGGTATATAGCAAACAACAGCATTCATTATACTAAACAACTTCAAATCGATCTGTATCTAAACAGAACAACGTTCATATAAACAATAATTGTGTCTTCTTGACACGAGCTTGGTCAGTTTTAGCATTCAGTACGGGCAACTCCTTTTCCACATTCAGTACAGGCAACACTTCTCCACACGAGCGTCTTCAAGACGCGAGCTCAGCCACGAGAGCGTTCGCTCCATCTGGCCGCCCTGCTCTATCCCCTACTCTCTTCGATCTAATCAGCCATCAGCCGCCACCATTTCTCCCCTTTTCCAGTGGCGACACGAGCTCGGTCTGGAATTTCTGGTACGCGGCGCCCCAAATTCAGGAGCTCCGCCGCCGGCCCGAGCCAAAATCCATTCCCCTTCTCCTCCCCGTCCGTCGCGAGGCTGGACGCCGCCACGAGCAAGCCCGCGTCCACCTCCATGTCAAGGACCCCTTCTCCCTCAATCAATCTCGCTCTCTCACAAAATCTCTAGAGGAAATCGTACCAGAAGCCGGTGAGCCAAGCGATGCCCAACTCGCTCGAGTGGCGCCTGCGCTCCAACTGCTCCAGATGGGCGCGGGAGAGAGCTCGTGAGCCAGCAGTTCTCCTTTGGACGTCGTGGCACCGTCGTCCAAATATAGACGATGCGTAGCAGGATGGGAAGGACGTCTAAATTTGGATGTCCATATAAGGATTTTTTGCTCCACGGTCGTCTAAATTGGTTTAGACGTTGGTATAGACGAGCCACTAGATATGCTCGCACGTGCTGACATCATGGTGCCTTCTAGATACTAGATGACCCGGTGCGCCACCGGCGCCGAGGCTTGAAGCGAGACTGTAATTTAGCCATAAAATTTTATATTTGTGATCATAGATAACTTTAATTCGAAACAATAAAGATATTGTAGTGTCGAGCTAAGCTTCACACTTTGTAAACTCACTCAGATTAATGTCACGTACAAAGATAATGAATGCCTTTTGTATGTGGACAGTGGTAGCAAGTTTTGCCATCCTCTTCTGCTAGCTACATTGTCGGTGCTCAAACAGGGGTGTCTTCCACCTCACCATGCTCCTAGGGGTGTCTCCCCACCTCACCATGCTGATGCTCCCAGGGGAGACCCGTCGCCAAAGGGCTCATACCGGTTGGCCTGCTGCCCGAGTCTGAACTTCATCCTTAGAGGACACGGGATCTTCCGTCGCAAATGCCCTGGCTTCAGCTCCCCCACGCTGTTGGCCAGACCGACGAACCCGACAAACCTGTTCAAGATGGCCAGGACGAACCTGATGAACCTATGCAAGATAATATGCAGTGTTGAATCAAGTAAAATGACAGTAACATGCGGTGTTGAATCAAGTAAAATGACAGTAACATGCGGTGTTGAATCAAGTAAAATGACAGTACTGGAACGGCACATATGCATGAAGGAACCAACAGGAAAACCATGGGAGAATTGAGCTCGGGAGAAAGTTGTGTCTATATGTGTATACCTTCAATCTTCTGAAGCATCCGCTTCACCTTGTGCCTGCACCCATCAAAGTGTATGTTCACCCTGAGGACATAGGTATGTAGGAAGCTCAAAGTGTATGTTCACCTTGAGGGACATAGGTCTGTAGGAAGCAAGGAAACAAAGTTGTTACAATTGCGACAAGAAGATAACGAAGAACGAAAACGAAAAACACAGCAAGGAGACACAGATTTAACGTGGAAAAACCTCTCCAACAAAGAGAGGAAAAAACCACGGGCGCCAGCCAGCGAAACTTCACTATATCGAGGAGTGTTTACAAACGCCGGGGATTTCACAGATGCAACTCTGCCCAACCGGCGGCTTACAAGGGGTTTATATATCGATGGAAACCTAGGTCTTCGACAATGTACCGCGGGGGGCTTACACTCGGCCCAAGCCTCCGGCGACGGGCCTCGCTCCACTCGTCAGAAGTTGGCCTATACTTTGTAGAATTTGGATCAACATATAACAAACTCCACCTTGAGACAAATTCCTCCTTGTAGCATCAACAGCAACCATCTCCCTGAACAAACAAAGCAAATACTTTCGGCGCCAATAGCCACTTGGGCTAATCAGTTAAACCAACTAAGTTCGAGCAAAGCTCAAACTTAGAAACAGGAACAGGTTTAGTCATCATATCAACAGGATTATCATGAGTGCTGATCTTGCATACCTTTAATTTACCTTGAGCAACAATGTCTCTAACAAAATGGTACTTGACATCAATATGCTTAGTTCTCTCATGGAACATCTGATATTTTGTAAGGTATATGGCACTTTGACTGTCACAAAACAAAGTAATGCAAGAATCATCTCCACAAAGCTCAGCAAACAAACCTTTCAACCAAACAGATTCTTTGCAAGCTTCAGCAATAGCCATGTATTCAGCTTCAGTAGTAGATTGTGCAACAACAGCCTGCAATGTAGCCTTCCAGCTAACAGCACAACCTCCAACATTAAACACATAACCTGTGAGGGATCTTCTCTTATCCAAATCGGCAGCAAAATCTGAATCCACATAGCCAACGTGTCCCTTACCGGTCCTGCCAAACTTCAAACAAGCATTGGAAGTGCTAAGAAGGTACCTGAAAACCCACTGAACAGCCTTCCAATGTTCTTTACCAGGATTAGCCATGTATCTACTTATCAAACTCATAGCATATGATAAATCAGGACGAGAACAAACCATGGCATACATCAAAGAACCAACAGCACTAGAATATGGCACCTTTGACATGTACTCAAACTCTTCATCAGTAGTAGGACATTGAGAAACTGACAATTTAAAATGAGGAGCAATGGGAGTACTAACTGAGTTGGCACCATCCATATTAAAACGATGAAGAACTTTCTTAATGTAACTTTGCTGACTAAGAAATAACAAACCAGATTTTCTATCTCGGGTAATCTCCATACCTAAGATCTTCTTAGCAGTACCAAGATCCTTCATCTCAAACTCACTACTTAGGTGTGCCTTCAAAGTGGTGATTTCTTTCATGCCCTTGGCAGCAATTAACATATCATCAACATATAGCAGCAAGTATATAGGTGACCCATCAACAAACTTGATATAAACACAACTATCATATTTAGACCTCTCAAAACCATGTGAGATCATAAATGAATCAAACCTTATATACCACTGTCTTGGAGATTGCTTTAAGCCATAAAGAGACTTCTTTAATTTGCACACAAAATCCTATTTACCAGGCACTATGAACCCTTCTGGTTGGTCCATGTATATTTCCTCATCAAGCTCTCCATGCAGAAAAGCAGTCTTGACATCTAACTGCTCAAGCTCAAGATCACGCATAGCCACAATACTAAAGAAAGTACGAATGGAACTATGCTTCACAACTAGCGAGAACACATCATTGTAATCAATACCTGGAATCTGGCGGAACCCTTTTGCTACTAACCTTGCCTTGTACCTTGAAGGCTCTTTGGGAGATAGACCTTCCTTTTTCTTGAAGATCCACTTGCAGCGGACCGCCTTCTTTTGTTTAGGCAAGCGCACAACATCCCATGTGCCATTTTTCTCAAGTGATTGCATCTCTTCTTGCATAGCAGAAACCCACTTCTCGCGGTCAACGGATGCAATGGCTTCATTATATGTAGCAGGTTCAGAATCGTTCTCCACCTGTTCAGCACAACTCAAAGCATAATGTACAAGATTACACTCTTCAATTAAACGAGGACGAGGACCACAGTTACGCCTTGGTATATCAGCAGCAATGGACTCATGTGGCTGCTGCAAAACAGTAGGTGAGTGCTGAACAACAATATCATCAATGTTTTCCTCATGTGTATCTTCAACGATAGCATCATTATCAACAGTTTTCTGCAGGTTCTCCACCTGCACATTAACTCTCTCCTCTCCAACAGCAACAGGAGAGGTATCTGATGGCAAGCTATCATGATACATAACGGACTCATTGAAAACAACGTTTCTACTTAGCAAAATCTTTTTAGTTTCAGGATTCCATAGTTTATATGCTTTAACTCCTGAACCATAACCAAGGAATATGCACTTAACAGCCCTAGGCTCTAACTTTCCATTATCAACATGAGCATATGCAGTGCAGCCAAAAACTCTCAACTGTGAATAATCAGCAGGCGAACCTGACCATACCTCAATGGGAGTTTTCTTCTCAAGTGGAATAGAAGGTGACCTGTTGATGAGGTAACACGCTGTGTTGGCTGCTTCAGCCCAGAAACGCCTATGCATACCTGCATTAGACAACATACAACGAGCCCTCGAGATGATGGTTCTGTTCATGCGCTCTGCCACGCCATTCTGCTGAGGAGTATATGGGATGGTGTGATGCCTGATCATGCCATCGTTACTGCAAAACTCCTCAAACTCATTAGAACAGAATTCCATACCATTGTCGGTACATAGTACCTTTACCTTCTTCTCAGTCTGTTTTTCAACCATAACTTTCCACTTCTTAAAAGCATCAAAAACATCAGATTTATGCTTCAGAAAATAAGGCCACACCTTTCTTGAGTAATCATCAATAATAGTAAGCATATAATTAGCACCACCAATAGAAGTCTTACGGGACGGACCCCATACATCAGCATGCACATAATCTAATATGCCTTTGGTGGTATGAACGGAAGCATTGAATTTAACTCTTTTATGCTTACCAAAGATGCAGTGCTCACAGAACTCAAACTTACTCAAGTTGCAATCATCAATCAGGTCTCTCTTGACCAACTCTGCCATGCCTTGTTCGCTCATATGCCCAAGACGCATATGCCATAGATGTGTTTTACCACAATCATCAAAATCATTAGAAGTAACAGGAGCAGCAATACCAGGCAAAGTGCTACCTCTAAGAACATATAATTTAGCAGAATTCATATCACCTATCATGTGGATAAGAGAACCTTTTGATACCTTCAAAACTCGATGCCCACCGACATACTTGTATCCATCAACGTCTATGGTACTCAGGGAGATCAAATTTCTGGCCATGCTTGGTATGTGCTTCACCTCACTCAACGTGCGTGTCACGCCATCATGTGTCCTAATCTTAACAGATTCAACACCAACGATATGGCATGGGTTGTCATTCCCCACACGCACAAAATCTCAAGTCTGCACAGACTCATATGAACTGAACCAATCTTTGTTACAACAAATATGAAACGAACATGCAGTATCAAGTATCCATTCATCATCACGAGAAGCACAAGCAGCAAAAATAGCTAAGCATTCACCATCAGAACTATCAGAAACAACAGCAGCCTTACCATCTTTCGGTTGGTAAGTTCCGTTTCTTTTCTCCTTATTCTGCAACTTCCAACAATCATCAATAACATGATTAGATTTATTACAATACCTGCAGAATTTATCCTTTCCCTTGGACTTTGAACGACTTCTACCGTCCTTGCTCTTATCTCTATTGCCATAGTTGTTGTATCTCTGCTCAGTCCTGCCACGAACCTGCAGAGCCTCAGCCTTGGATGACGTCCCATCTGACCCTACCATAGTTTTCATCTTTTCCCTCTATTTGAGGACGTCATGTACTTCGGTAAGGGTTAGTTCATCACGGCTCAACAATATTGTATCACGAAAATGTGTATAGGAACTAGGCAACGAGCATAAGAGTAGAAGAGCTAAATCCTCATCATCATATTTTACCTCCATAGACTGCAAGTCTGAAACAATCTCTTTAAAAACAGATATGTGATTCATTACCGATCCACATTCTTGCAGCCTGTGCGAGAACAACTTCATCTTCACGTTCATCTTACTGGTTAGATCCTTTGACACACAGATCGTTTCCAGTTTTTCCATAGGGCAGCAGCAGATTTCATCTCCAGTACTTCCTGCAAAATATTATTGGACAGATGAAGTTGAATCAAAGACAAAGCCTTACGGTCCTTCCGCTTATCTTCGGCGGACCAGGTCTTAGCATCCTTTTCACCGAATCCATCCAGCGCTTCATCCAGATCAGAAGTTTGGGCGAGAATCGCCCGCATCTTCACCTGCCACAAGGAGAATCTTGTGGTGTAGTCCAGCTGTGGTAGATCGAACTTCAATGACGACATGTCACAAACCCTAGATTAGAACATGGGGCTCTGATACCACTTGTTACAATTGCGACAAGAAGATAACGAAGAACGAAAACGAAAAACACAGCAAGGGGACACATATTTAACGTGGAAAAACCTCTCCAACAAAGAGAGGAAAAAACCACGGGCGCCAGCCAGCGAAACTTCACTATATCGAGGAGTGTTTACAAACGCCGGGGATTTCACAGATGCAACTCTGCCCAACTGGCGGCTTACAAGGGGTTTATATATCGATGGAAACCTAGGTCTTCGACGATCCGTACCGTACCGCGGGGGGCTTACACTCGGCCCAAGACTCCGGCGACGGGCCTCGCTCCACTCGTCAGAAGTTGGCCTATACTTTATAGAATTTGGATCAACATATAACAAAAGTGTTACTGATAGGTGAACGAATGTACACCATCGAGAAATTAACGCTATACAGTTACAGATTAAAGTGTTAATTCTGAAAGGTGAACAGGAAGTAAGTAACTTTATGTCCGACAGTTCACTATCTGAAACACTTCAATCTGAGAAACTCAAACTCTTTTATAGACCAGATTGCTGAATTAAAATATTGATCGCAAGCTTTCTTAATTTCACAAATAAATGTAAACTACATATGTTTCTACAGTTCAGTTAGAACTATTACTGCATTTATCTAAAGCCAAACAAGAAAGGACATGACCATACAACGGTTACTGCATTTATCTGAAACCGAGCATGAAAGGACATGACCATCTATTCCAAATCAAGCTCTAAACCATTACGTGCTTTGCAAAAACTAACTTGTTCTATAAACACTTTGCCAGCTACGGATTTGCAGCTTAATTTTGGCTAGTAACAACACGGGTAACCCTCATGTTTGTTTGATGTTGGTTAAATAGAGCTGAACCGGGAGTAAGGAATATGATAGACTGAACATGGCAAGTGACGTGGTGCTACACATCGAGTGAATCTACTTACTGGACATGGAGAGGAGAGGAACACAAAATTTCAATCAATCATCAAGTCGTATCAAGTCATACACGTCAAAGTCAACTATACATGGTTATAATTAAAGTCGATTTTCTATCTGAAAAAAATTCAGTGTCTGAACAAGAAATCTGTGTCTGAACTCTGAACTTCAAACTACGAACTCGTACATACCAGAGTCAATCAAAGCGATGGTCTGGCGGGTGCTGGCTTCATGCTCCACGTGCATGCTCCAGCAAGTTTGATGGAGAAGATAATGACCTCCTTCTCAGAAGACCGGGGATCTTGGGGCATACAGTTCCATTCATTCATCGATATGGAAGTTGTTCACCTAGAGAAATCCCACCTAAATACAGTAGACATGTTATTGAATAAAAGCAATACAAGACCTCACATACTGAAGTGAAGAAAACCAGAAAGTTATCGGATCAGGGTCAGAAACCAGAATCTTATTTGCTCTTTTAAAGTTCTCAGCTGAGTTGTCCTAACATGTTAAAAATGAAATTTAGAACTACATAAAATGAAATTTAGAACTACATACTAATAGGTGTACCGACATGGCATGTGAGTGGGACCAAAAGCTCATCACAGTAAAAGTCGATGTCAATCAACCGATGCAATATTTCCATATAATCACTTGTTGCTAGGAACATTTTGATGGTTCATCTATCAGGATAGGAAGAGAAACCAACCACTGAATATGGAATTTTGGTTCTAGCAACATTGTCAAATATAAGGCCACACCATAGGTAAAAAGGTGAAATTTCCTCCACATGGCCTGGTTAGATTACCTTCCATTGGTGATGCTCAACTTCTGAGTTGTTACTACGCCGTGTGGAAGTACACTCGTCCAGACTGTTCAGATCTGCATTCATAAGAAAAGAGCAGTTTGAATCTGCCAATGGAAATCAGGTAAAATAAATTAAATTGAATTAGAAGATGGCCATCCGGCGTTTAGAGAACAAACCATCATGAGTCCATCGTTCCTCGCCGCCTGCTCCGGCCGATAGAGCCTATGCTGCCGACGAAATGCTCGGCGGCGCTGGAGAGGATGCATTGAGGCGTCGGGCAAGAACAAGGTGGGCTAGGAATGGGAGGAGGCGGTGGTCCTCGTCACCTAGGGCCAAGTCACCGCCGACCTCCCACCTGTGACCTGCCGCATTTGTGCTCCTAATCCGCGTTGCTGCTGACGCTACCTCTGCCCCTTGTCCTCTACACAACTTCGGATCAACATCAACTCTATGGTTTCATGCTCATCTAATATCTGAAAGGAAAATTTTCCAGTGAATATGTATAGTACCGTGTACTGTGCAGCTGAGAGACAAAACAACCAAGTGCAAAACGCTCATAATATCATGATGACAATTATATGGTGATAATAAATTTGAGTCTCACCATTAAAGGAAATTCAGAGACATTGCATCAGCTTAAAATTATTTGAAAGGTGAGCATACCCATCAGATGCTCTCCATGAACCTACAAGAATCAGATGCAATCATTACCTACAATCTGTAAACCAAATGAAGCAAATGCCTCATATTATACCCGGTGGTATTGAAGTGTCAAAAGAATATATGTTGTAGAGAATAATATCATAAATCATAAATGAATATGAAAGGTGAGATTGATAAATCTTGCAGCTCCCATATAAAGTAGAACATTAACCATATGAGACTAACTGACATCCCATTTAATCTATTGACAAAATCTGATTCTTGCAGGTTCATGGAGACCATTTAATCTATTGACAAAATCAGATCCATGACCTGCATACATCAGAATCCATGAAAACCTGCATATATTCATTTTTTCGTGTACTTTTGTCTCTTAATTTGGAGGATTGGACCAAAATACCAATCTTTTAGCTCTCAATAAGTAAATATCAGTGCAGCAAGATATATACCAAAATTTCTCTTAATGCGATTTACCATGAAAGAGAAATCCGGGATGGCATGTATAGTGAGGTTCTTGAAAACATAGTAAGAATATCTACATGAGTTGAAGCACCCGACCTTGCTACCAAATACATCATTTTAGTACCCACAAAAAAGTAGTAATAATACTGGAAGGGTAAAATTGCGGACTCCTCGGGTAAAGTTACATTTGAATGCAAGATTTTTTCTGGGGTATTGAATACATCAGATTGTGCCTAGAAATAGAAGTCCTGCAACAGAAATGGCATATCAGAACGACGATATAGCGGTTTCAAATCATAGATGATATTATTCTGAAAAATAGTACGCCGCAACCTTCAGAAACTTCACCTCAAGTGACCATTGGCATTGTTCATGGAACTCCTTAGGGAGGCCCATAGAAGTACATCAAGGGGAAAACTCTAAAACCTAGCTCAAACATAAGATTTAATTCTGGATCAGTTCGAACATGACAGGAAGTCTGAGGAAGCAAACATATTTGGACGTCTCCCGTGTAGAGAAGATACATGGCCGTAGCCACACAAAACTTAGGCCATACATCATTGCCAATTAACAAACCATGGTGGAGCAAAAATAAAATGGCCATATTTAAAGCGTTATATAAATGACGCTCGAATATCCCAGATAATCTTTGATAGTTGTCAACAAGCCTATTAGCAACAGGCCGACAAATTTCAGAACTCACTACAGAGTTGTGGGCAACATCTTCAATACAGGTAGAGTGATATAGTCATCACATCCCGTTAGAGAGTTGTTATCAGCTTCCAACATCTTCATTACAATAGCTAGCATTAGATTAGCCGTGTCCAGATTATTGGCCGGAAACTGGACACAGGAGACAGTGAAGTTCATCATCAGTTCAAACCCTGAGCATAATTTATAGATGTGAACACTGAAAATCAGACTAAAAAAAGTAAACTTTACTTATCAGAAACACATCTGGATTTCTGGAGCATTCCCTCTAATTTCTTTCTCCATAGGATCTTGACCATCCGGCAAGATTGGAGCATGCCAATATTGGAATTTCCATGAGATGCATTCTTTTAGATTCCCGGCTTCTAACTCCCATGAATCATTCAAGAAACCTTACAATTTACATGATTGAATAGCCATTGGTTAATTAGGCAAGTCAGAATAGAATAAATAGGTTGCTGCACTAAATTAGTCAACAAGTACGTGAGTACATATCCAAGAGATTCCACATCATCCCTTCTAGTTTGTTCTATATAAAAAACATCAAACTTTATTATTTAAACAAGACGATGGATTAACTATTTGCATCAACATCAAATGTTTCATCTTCTAGCATAACTATATTACCTGTTTTCTTGTAGATTTCTCCTACAGAAGTAAATCAGCAGCATAAGGAAATGAAACATATGAATAGGACATGGAAATCCAGTCCGTGCAATTCCAGCACAAGCAAAGTCGGGAAAATAAATTTCCAATCTGTTTAATACCAAGTCGATGTTGAGTATGGCCAAGCCAAAACGTTAGTCAAATTCCATTAATATATTTGAATAACAATCTAATTGAGATTGATTGAGGTTGGTCATGCAGCAGCGGCAGGAGGATCCATGCTAAGGAGACCTACCTGACACGGGGCGTTGGTCTGGTGTTGCTAAGAGCCGTAATGGCCGTCTGCACACGAGGCCGCTCCCACCCCTTCGCGTCCTCCTCCTCCCGCAACCTCTCCCAAATCCCAACCAGCAAGAGCATGGCCAGCCACCTGCCCACGACGCCCTGCTGCAGCCCCCTCCTCCTCCTGCATCCTCTCCCAAGTCCCAACCAGCAAGAGCACGGCCAGCCGCCTGCCCACGAGACCCTGCTGCAGCCCCTTCTTCACCTAACGCCGCCTCCTCCTGTAGGGGTTCGTAGCATGGAAAACAAAAAATTTCTACCGCATGCAAACAAACAAGCCAAGATCTATCTACTAGATTGTAGCAACGAGTCGATAGAGGAACTCACCCTCGAAGATTCCAAAGTGTTTAACGAGAGCAGATTCTCGTGGGTGATATAGTCGTACTCTTGCCGATCTCAAGATCGTGTAGACGATCCTTCCGGCGCTGCGTTCCGGCAGCGCTTCCGCAGTCGGTCACACGTTCGATACTCGATGAAGACCTTCCTCTCCCTTGTTCCAGCAGGCAGCGGAGGTTGTAGCACTCTCCTCGCGATTCCGGCAGCACGACGGCGTGGTACCGGAAGTAGAGGGGAGATCTCGCAGGGCTTCGCCTTAAGCCGGAGCGAGTATGGTGGACTATGAGAGAGGCCTTGGAGATCTAGGGTTTAGAGGCACCAAGGGAGGAGTCTAGCCGGCGGCTAGGGTTAGGGTTCACCCCAACTCGGCGAGTTGGTGGTGCCCTAGGCGGCGGCAGGGGTGGTGGCGCCGGCGGCTTAGGGCTAGGTTTTGGGTGGTGAGAGGTGTAGGTTAGAGGGGCACCCTTGCCCCTCCTTATATAGGTGGGAGGGCACCGGTTGGGAGGAGGGAGTCCTCCCCCAACTCGGCCTCCTTGGCCGGCGGTGGAGGGAGGAGGACTTCCTCCCCAAGTAGGTTTCCTACTCTCCCTCCACCAAGCAAACTTGTCATTTGACTTTTCAAATTGGCGTTTGACTTTTCAAACTAGGATTTGATTTTTCCCTTTATTTTGCTCAGCCATGATACCTAGTACATGATGCAACCATTCCACATTGTCATGACACATTCATGTACCCTTCCCCTCCGGAGTGCCGGACCTTCCGGAACCTTCTAGAACATTCTCGATGAAAACACCGGAATCATTCCCCAACTCCGAAACATGACTTTCCTTATATGAATCTTATTCTCCGGACCATTCCAGATCTCCTCGTGATATCCCGGATCCTATTTGAGACTCCGAACAACATTCAGTCTCTTACTCATCATTCCATAACTACTCAACAACATCGAATCCTTAAGTGTGTCTCCCTACGGTTCGTAAATTATGCGGACATGATCGAGACACTTCTCCGAACAATAACCAATAGAGGAATCTGGAAATTCATATGGCTCCCACATATTTCTACGATTACTTTGCGATTGAATGAACCACTTACATACGATACCAATTTCCCTTTGTCTCACGATAGTTTACTTATCCGAGGTTTTGATCGTCGGTATCTCTGCATACCTAGTTCAACCTCGTTACTGATAAGTACTCTTTTCTCGTTCCCGTGGTATGTGATCCCTTGTGATCCAGTCACATGCTTGCAAGATAATTGGATGACATTCCACCGAGAGGGCCCAGAGTATATCTATCTGTCATATGGAGGGACAAATCCCACTCTTGATTCATGTGTCTCAACCCATACTTTCCGAACACTCAATGCCACCTTTATAGCCACCCAGTTACGGTGTGGTGTTTGATGTCATCAAAGTATCCTTCCGGTGATGGTGATAAGAATGATCTCATGGTCGAAGGAATTAGGTTACTATGTATCAGAAAGCTTATAGCAATTGAACTATTAAAATGACTTGATCTTTATGCTACGCTTATCTATAGGAGTATGTCCACCATACCATTATCCTAATGATATGATCTTGTTATTAATAACATCTCAAATGTTCATGATCAAGAAACCATGATCTTCTATTAATCAGCAAGCTAGAATTAAGAAGAGGCTTTACTAGGGACTCTAATTTAGTTTACAAATCACACAAATATTAGTGTTTCTTGTTAATACTATTATAGCATGAATGTAAACATTTATCATAAACACAAAGATATAATAATAACTACATTTATTATTGCCTCTAGGGCATATCTCCAACAGTCTCCCACTTGCGCTAGAGTCAACTAATCTAGATTACATGGTAATATACCGAACACCCATGGTAGTTTGGTGTTGGTCATGTTTTGCCCTCGGGAGAGGTTTAGTCAACGGATCCGCCACATTCAGATCTGTGTGTACTTTGAAAATCTTTATGTCACCATCTTGTACATGTTCTCGAATAGCGTGAAAAGGTGGCTTTATGTGCTTTAGCTTCTTGTGTGACTTTGGTTCTTGCGCATTGGCTATGGCGCCCATGTTATCACAGTAGATAGACATTGGGTCCAGCGCACTTGGAACCACACCGAGCTCTGTAGTGAACTCCTTCATCCATATCGCTTCTTGTGAAGCCTCCGAAGTAGCTATGTATTCCGATTCAGTTGAAGATCTCGCCACAACGCTTTGCTTTGCACTCCTCCAGCTAACTGCTACACCATTCAAAATAAATACGTATCCAGATTGAGATTTAGAATCGTCTGGATCGGTGTTCCAACTAGCATCGGTGTAACCATTAACAACGAGCTGTTCATCACCTCCATAAGAAAGAACCATATCCTTAGTTCTTCTCAAGTACTTAAGGATGTTTTTGACCGTTGTCCAATGATCCACTTCTGGATCACTTTGATATCCGCTAGTCAAACTAACAGCATATGCAATGTCGGGTCTAGTACATAGCATGGCATACATTAGAGATCCTATGGCTGAGGCATAGGGAGTCTTACTCATCCTTTCTCTATCTTCTGTCGTTGTTGGACTTTGAGTTTTACTCAACGTCGTATTGGGCAACATGGGCAAGAACCCTTTCTTGCTATCTTCCATTCCAAACCTCTTTATAACTTTGTCCAAATATGTACTTTGAGACAATGATATTAGGCGTTTCGATCTATCTCTATAAATATTTATGCCTAATATGTAAGCTGCTTCGCCAAGATCTTTTATTGAAAAACTATTATTCAAATATTCCTTGACACTATTAAGAAGGTCTACATCATTCCCAATCAACAATATGTCATCTACATATAGTATTAAGAATGCTACAGAGCTCCCACTCACTTTCTTGTAAATACAAGCTTCTCCATAAGTTTGTATAAAACCAAAACTTTTGATTACCTTATCAAAATGTTGATTCCAACTTCGGGATGCTTGCTTCAACTCATATATAGACCGTTGAAGTTTTCATACCTTGTTAGCATCTTTAGGATTGACAAAAACTTTGGGTTGCATCATATACAACTCTTCATCAATGTCTCCATTGAGAAACGTTGTTTTGACATCCATCTGCCATATCTCCTAATCATAATATGCAGCGATTGCTAACATAATCCTCACAGACTTTAGCTTCGCTACTGGTGAGAAAGTCTCATCGTAGTCAACTCCTTGAATTTGTCGAAACCCTTTTGCGACAAGTCGAGCTTTATAGACAGTAACATTAACATCAGCATCTGTTTTCTTCTTGAAAATCCATTTGTTCTCGACAGCCTTCCGGCCATCCGGTAAGTCCACGAAAGTCCATACTTGGTTTTCGTACATGAAACCAATCTCGGATTTCATGGCATCTTGCCATTTATTGGAATCTGGGCTCATTATCGCTTCCTCATATGTCGCAGGGTCATCGGTGTTGTCCACCAACATGACACTCATAACGGGATCATACCAATCAGGAGTGGTACGAGTTCTCGTTGACCTGCGAGGCTCTGTAGCAACTTCAACCGAAGTTTCATAATCATCATCATTAGCTTCCTCTCTTATTGGTGTAGGCGCCACAGGAACTACTTCCGGTGTTGCGCTACTCGCAAGTTCAAGAGAAGGTTCAACAACCTCGTCGAGTTCTACTTTCCTTCCAGTTACTTCTTTCGAGAGAAATTCCTTATCTAGAAAGGATCCATTCTTGGCAACGAAGATTTTGCCTTCGGATCTATGATAGAAGGTATACCCAATAGTTTCCTTCGGGTATCCTATGAAGACGCATTTTTCCGCTTTGGGTTCAAGCTTGTCCGGTTGTAACTTTTTTACATAGGCTTCGCAACCCCAAACTTTAAGGAACAACAATTTAGGTTTCTTCCCAAACCATAATTCATACGGTGTCGTTTCAACGGATTTAGATGGTGCCCTATTTAAAGTGAATGCGGCTCTTTCTAATGCTTAACCCCAAAATGATAGCGGTAAATCTGTAAGTGACATCATAGAACGAACCATATCTAAGAGAGTTCGATTACGACGTTCGGACACACCATTACGCTATGGTGTTCCCGGCGGTGTCAATTGTGAAAGTATTCCGCATTTCTTCAAATGCTCACCAAACTCATAACTTAGATATTCACCTCCACGATCAGAACGTAGAAATTTAATCTTCTTGTTACGTTGATTCTCTACCTCACTTTGAAAAATTCCTTAAACTTCTCGAAATTTTCGGACTTATGTTTCATGAAATAGATATACCCATATCTACTCAAGTCATCCGTGAAGGTAAGAACATAACGATAACCACCACGCGATGCTACACTCATTGGACCACACACATCGGTATGTATGATTTCCAATAAGTCCGTAGCTCGCTCCATCATACCAGAAAATGGAGTCTTAGTCATTTTACCCATCAGACATGCTTCGCATCTTTCAAGTGATTCGAAATCAAGTGATTCAAGAAGTCCATCGGAATGGAGTTTCTTCATACGCTTCACTCCAATATGACCAAGACGACAGTGCCACATATAGGTCGAGTTATCGCTCAATTTCAAATGTTTAGTTTCAATGTTATTAATATGTGTATTTCCACTATCGAGATTCAATAATAATAGACCATCTATCAAAGGTGCATGTGCATAAAACATATTACTCATATAAATCGAACAACCATTATTCTCGGACTTAAACAAGTAACCGTCTCGCAACAAACATGATCCAGATATAATGTTCATGCTCAACGCAGGCACCAAATAACAATTATTTAAGTATAAAACTAATCCCGATGGTAGATGAAGAGGTAGCGTGCCGACCGCGATCACATCAACCTTTGATCCATTTCCAACGCGCATCGTCACCTTGTTCTTCGCTAGCTTCCTTTTATTCTGCAGCACCTGTTTCGAGTTACAAATATGAGCAACCGAACCGGTATCAAATACCCAGGTACTACTATGAGTACTAGTGAGATACACATCAATAACATGTATATCTGATCTACCTTTCTTCTTGATGTTGCCGTTCTTCAAATCCACCAAGTACTTTGGGCAATTCCGCTTCCAGTGACCTTCTCCCTTGCAGTAAAAGCATTCAATATCAGGCTTAGGTCCAGCCTTGGTCTTCTTCGCCGGTGCGGCAACCTTCTTACCGCCCTTCTTGAAGTTTCCCCTTTGCTTAGACTTGCCTTTCTTGAATTTGGTGGTCTTATTGACCATCAACACTTGGTGCTCTTTCTTGATCTCCACTTCTGCAGATTTTAACATGGAGAAGAGTTCTGGCAACTGCTTATTCATGCTTTGCATATTGTAGTTCATCATAAAGTTCTTGTAACTTGGTGGCAGTGATTGGAGGACACGGTAAATCCCCAAAGCATTAGGAATCACTATACCCAAGCTTTGAAGTTTGTTTGCGTGCCCAGACATCTTAAGCACATGCTCACTAACGGAGCTGCCCTCTTCCATCTTGCAGTTAAAGAACTTTTCAGAAGCCTCAAACTCTCAACTGCCGCGTGGGTCTCAAATATCAATTTGAGTTCACGGACAATATCATGTGGGTCATGGTTCTCAAACCTTTTCTGAAGCTCCGATTCCAAACCATACAAGATAGCACACTGAACTGTGGAGTACTGATTCTTCCGAGCGAGGTAAACATTCTTTACTTCATCGGTAGCATCAGCTGCAGGCGGGTCACCCAGCGGTGCATCCATCACATAGGTCAAATTACCAGCATTGAGGACAATCCTCAAATTGCGGAACCAATCCGCGAAGTTGCTTCCATTGTTTTTTCAACTTTTTTTTCTCTAGGAACGCATTAAACTTGATGGTAGGGGCCGCTATTGATCTATAACATATTTGCAATATTTTAGACTAAGTTTATGACAAATTGAGTTCTAATTAATAGTTAAATTAATCTAGGTGAACTCCCACTCAAAAAAATATCCCTCGCATTGTTTAGTGATCACACGAACCAAATCCACCACATCAAAACCGATCATCACGAGATTTGATGTAGCTTCAATGGCGAACAATCGACATGTTCATCATATCTACTATATGATTCATGCTTTACCTTTCGGTGATCCGTGTTCCGAGACCATGTCTGTACATGCTAGGCTCGTCAAGATCAAACCTTAGCTTCCGCATGAGCAAATCTGGCTTGCTCACGTTGTATACACTTGTAGAATCTAACACACCCAATCATCATGTGGTGCTTTGAAACAACAAGCTTTAGCAATGGTGCTTACTAAGGATGAACACTTTAAAACTTGAAATTAATGTGCATGAGGGATCATCTTATAATGCTACCGTCGTTAACTAAGCAATACAAGATGCATAAAGGATTAACATCACATGCAATTCATAATATGTGATATGATATGGCCTTTCTTCTTGTGCTTCCGATCTCCATCTTCAAGCACGAACATGATCTCCATCATCACCGGTATGGCGTCAAGGTCAATGACGCCGCTTCATGGTTGTCGTCCACCATCTTCAACTATTACAACTACTTTGAATAGACACTCGGGTCTTAACAGAATTTAAAGACAACCATATGGCTCCTGTCGGTTGCCAACTTACAATAAGGATCATTGCATACATCAAATATAATCACAATCATGGCCATATCACATCACAACACACCCCTGCAAAACAAAGTTAGATGCCTCTAATTTTCTTTGCATATTTACGTGGTTTGGGGCTTTCAATAAGTGTCGATCTAACTTACGAACAAGAACCACAACGTTGATGTTTGAACTATCAAGTGCCCGTTGTAAATTGGATCTATACTATAATGGGAGAGACAGACACCCGCAAAGCCACTTATGCAATACAAGTTGCATGTTGAGCGTGGAGCAAGTCTCATGAACGATGTCATGTAAGGTTAGCCTGGGCCGCTTCATCCCATCATATCGCAAGATGCAAAGTACACAAGAAGCAATTGATAATAAAAGCACCACCGCCCGCAATGACCATTGTGTTCTACTCGTGCAACAGATCTACATATAGACACGGCTCTGATACCACTGTAGGGGTTCGTAGCATGGAAAACAAAAAATTTCTACCGCATGCAAACAAACAAGCCAAGATCTATCTACTAGATTGTAGAAACGAGTCGATAGAGGAACTCACCCTCGAAGATTCCAAAGTGTTTAATGAGAGCAGATTCTCGTGGGTGATGTAGTCGTACTCTTGTCGATCTCAAGATCGTGTAGACGATCCTTCCGGCGCTGCGTTCCGGCAGCTCTTCCGCAGTCGGTCACACGTTCGGTACTCGATGAAGACCTTCTTCTCCCTTGTACCAGTAGGCAGCAGAGGTTGTAGCACTCTCCTCGCGATTTCGGCAGCACGACGGCGTGGTACCGGAAGTAGAAGGGAGATCTCGCAGGGCTTCGCCTTAAGCCGGAGCGAGTATGGTGGACTATGAGAGAGGCCTTGGCGATCTAGGGTTTAGAGGCACCAAGGGAGGATTCTAGCCGGCGGCTAGGGTTAGGGTTCACCCCAACTCAGCGAGTTGGTGGTGCCCTAGGCGGCGGCAGCAGGGGGTGGTGGCGCCGGCTAGGGCTAGGGTTTGGGTGGTGAGAGGTGTAGGTTAAAGGGGCACCCTTGCCCGTCCTTATATAGGTGGGAGGGCGCCGGTTGGGAGGAGGGAGTCATCCCCCAACTCGGCCTCCTTGGCCGGCGATGGAGGGAGGAGGACTTCCTCCCCAAGTAGGTTTCCTACTCTCCCTCCACCAAGCAAACTTGTCGTTTGACTTTTCAAATTGGCGTTTGACTTTTCAAACTAGGATTTGATTTTTCCCTTTATTTTGCTCAGCCATGATACCTAGTACATGATGCAACCATTCCACATTGTCATGACACATTCATGTACCTTCCCCTCCGGAGTGCCGGACCTTCTAGAACCTTCTAGAACATTCCCGATGAAAACACCGGAATCATTCCCCAACTCTGAAACAGGACTTTCTTTATATGAATCTTATTCTCCAGACCATTCCGGATCTCCTCGCGATATCCCGGATCCTATCTAAGACTCCGAACAACATTCAGTCTCTTACTCATCATTCCATAACTACTCAACAACATCAAATCCTTGCCAGTCACATGCTTGCAAGCTAATTGGATGACATTCCACCGAGAGGGCCCAGAGTATATCTATCTGTCATATGGATGGACAAATCCCACTCTTGATTCATGTGTCTCAACCCATACTTTCCGAACACTCAATGCCACCTTTATAGCCACCCAGTTACGGTGTGGTGTTTGATGTCATCAAAGTATTCTTCCGGTGATGGTGATAAGAATGATCTCATGGTCGAAGGAATTAGGTTACTATGTATCAGAAAGATTATAGCAATTGAACTATTAAAATAACTTGATCTTTATGCTACGCTTATCTATAGGAGTATGTCCACCATACCATTCTCCTAATGATATGATATTGTTATTAATAACATCTCAAATGTTCATGATCAAGAAACCATGATCTTCTATTAATCAACAAGCTAGTATTAAGAAGAGGCTTTACTAGGGACTCTAATTTAGTTTACAAATCACACAAGTATTAATGTTTCTTGTTAATACTATTATAGCATGAATGTAAACATTTATCATAAATAGAAAGATATAATAATAACTACATTTATTATTGCCTCTAGGGCATATCTCCAACACCTCCACCTCCGAACAAGCGCCGCTCCTCACTGCTCCTCCGCCTCTGTCCCAGCACCGCCCCTCGAGCCCCCTTCACCCCCTCTAGATGCGTCTTCCAAAACAACCTCCACAGCGCCCCTCGAGCCCCTAACCAAGTTTTGCAAATAGTGGCATAGAGAGACAGATCAAGAGGGGAAATCCTAGATCTCGTTGGCACCAAATAGGAAGAGATCACCAAAAAAATTGGCGTGTAGCTGCAAGCCACGAGGAGGGAGACGAGGCAGAGATGGAGGAGATGCTGTCGGCCATCTCTTAGAGGATACCTACCTGGCTCGGGGCGTTGGTCTGGTGTTGCTAAGAGACGTAATGGCCGTCTGCACAGGAGGCCGCTCCCACCCCTTCGCGTCCTCCTCCTCCCACAACCTCTCCAAATCCCAACCAGCAAGAGCATGGCCAGCCACCTGCCCACGACGCCCTGTTGCAGCCCCCTCCTCCTCCTGCATCCTCTCCCAAGTCCCAACCAGCAAGAGCACGGCCAGCCGCCTGCCCACGAGACCCTGTTGCAGCCCCTTCTCCACCTAACGCCGCCTCCTCCACCTCTGAACAAGCGCCGCTCCTCACTGCTCCTCCGCCTCTGTCCTAGCACCGCCCCTCGAGCTCCCTTCACCCCCCCCTCTAGACGCGTCTTCCAAAACAACCTCCACAGCGCCCCTCGAGCCCCTAACCAAGTTTTGCAAATAGTGGCATAGAGAGACAGATCAAGAGGGGAAATCCTAGATCTCGTTGGCACCAAATAGGAAGAGATCAACAAAAAATTGGCGTGTAGCTGCAGGCCACGAGGAGGAGGGAGACGAGGCAGAGGTGGAGGAGATGCTGCCGGCCATCTCTTAGAGGATACCTACCTGGCTCGGGGCGTTGGCCTGGTGTTGCTAAGAGCCGTAATGGCCGTCTGCATAGGTGGCCTCTCCCACCCCTTCGCGTCCTCCTCCTCCCGCAACCTCTCCCAAATCCCAACCAGCAAGAGCATGGCCAGCCACCTACCCACGACGCCCTGCTGCAGCCCACTCCTCCACCCGCATCCTCTCCCAAGTCCCAACCAGCAAGAGCACGGCCAGCCGCCTGCCCACGAGACCCTGATGCAGCCCCTTCTTCACCTAACGCCGCCTCCTCCACCTCTGAACAAGCGCCGCTCCTCACTGCTCCTCCGCCTCTGTCCCAGTACCGCCCCTCGAGCTCCCTTCACCCCCTCTAGATGCGTCTTCCAAAACAACCTCCACAGCGCCCCTCGAGCCCCTAACCAAGTTTTGCAAATAGTGGCATAGAGAGACAGATCAAGAGGAGAAATCCTAGATCTCGTTGGCACCAAATAGGAAGAGATCACCAAAAAATTGGCATGTAGTTGCAGGCCACGAGGATGAGGGAGACGAGGCAGAGGTGGAGGAGATGCTGCCGGCCATCTCTTAGAGGATACCTACCTGGCTCGGGGCGTTGGTCTGGTGTTGCTAAGAGCCATAATGGCCGTCTGCACAGGAGGCCGCTCCCACCTCTTCGTGTCCTCATCCTCCCGCAACCTCTCCCAAATCCCAACCAGCAAGAGCATGGCCAGCCACCTGCCCATGACGCCCTGCTGCAGCCCCCTCCTCCTGCATCCTCTCCCAAGTCCCAACCAGCAAGAGCACGGCCAGCCGCCTGCCCACGAGACCCTGTTGCAGCCCCTTCTTCACCTAACGCCGCCTCCTCCACCTATGAACAAGCGCCGCTCCTCACTGCTCCTCCGCCTCTGTCCCAGCACCACCCCTCGAGCTCCCTTCACCCCCCTCTAGATGCGTCTTCCAAAACAACCTCCACAGCGCCCCTCGAGCCCCTAACCAAGTTTTGCAAATAGTGGCATAGAGAGACAGATCAAGAGGGGAAATCCTAGATCTCGTTGGCACCAAATAGGAAGAGATCACCAAAAAAATTGGCGTGTAGCTGCAGGCCACGAGGAGGAGGGAGACGAGGCAGAGGTGGAGGAGATGCTGCCGGCCATCTCCCATGGCTGAGCCCATGGTTGGACACAGAGGTGGTGGACACCTTCCTGTCCTCGCGCCACGCGCCCCTTCTCCTCACCTTCTCGTCCCACCTCCTCCTCCTGGCCATGGCTGCACCGTCTCCTCCTTCTCCCTACGGCTGCCTATCGACCCATGTAGTCACCGGCGTCCAGATAGGGCCGAAGTGATGGCGGCGGCCTGCCAAGAAGAAGAGGCGTGGGAAGAGAGATAATGAGTGGGGGAGGCAGGGCAACATTTTTTCTCCGGTGGAAGCCCTACCTTCTCACCAACCGTACAGACGGAGGCCGAGGTAGACGACTTAAATGAGCGGTCATAGTTGTCGCTAGTCTCCGGACCCCCACGATGGATGGACCCAGCTGTCATCTACCTAGTATGAAGAGAAGGAAGTAAGAAAATAACACAATGCATCCAACGGCCAGGAAAAGAAAATGCGTGACACGCGCACTATGCAGGGGTGATCGGACGACGCACGAAGGTGCGCGCGCCGGGAGGCTCCCAGGAGGCGGGTTGGCTAGGGCCTATTATAGGTAGTAATGTGTAATGTTTGTAAGTTATAGTAAGTAATAGGAAAAAGTTCAAAATAAACCTTAAAATCATAGACCAAAGCTAAATCGAACCCAAACCTCACAATCCCTGTAATTGACACACTAAACTTTACA
The DNA here is from genome assembly GCA_910589765.1 of Avena atlantica. Taxonomy (NCBI): domain Eukaryota; kingdom Viridiplantae; phylum Streptophyta; class Magnoliopsida; order Poales; family Poaceae; genus Avena; species Avena atlantica. The sequence continues at coordinate 376,292,936 of OU342738.1, forward strand.
ATTCCGGTCTATTTTGAACCTTGGACCGTTTCAGCTGCGATTTTCTAACATGGCAACTCAAACTATTATTATCATTATTATTTTCTATTTTTCATTTTCTTTTCTTTTCTCGTGGGGAAGTGGACCACGTCGCTCTCTCCCACACGGGCTCTCTTGCCTCTACTCTACGACCCAGGCCGCCGCCCGGGTGGCCCTCCCAATCTCTGTCACACCTGCCCTCCACTGATGTGCGCGCTCAGTGTCGCCCTCGACTGATGTGCGCTCATCGCGCTGGTAGCGAGCCCATACAAAATCGAGTAGCAATTTTAGCAGAACATCAACGCGAGACTAGAGCAGCAATTTCAGCAAGTAGCAGTGTAGCACTAGGAAAAGTACCTCAATACGCGAGACCAGAGTGGCAATTTCGGCAGAGCATCCATCCATAGTACCGGCGATGCGTACAGGCGTGCGACAATCGATTGGGCGACATCACAGCGAGGAGCTCTAGCAGCGTTGCGCGGCGGCCGTAGCCGGCTTCATCCTCGGTCTCAATTTTTCTTTGGTGATGACTGTGAGTCTATGTTGATTTCTAAAATGGCAGTGACATCCTGGAGAGAATTTGTACCATGTTACTTGCAAACAACGACCAATTTTGACATTTGATCCCCAATTCTAGAACAAAGAGCTCTAGAAAGCTCAAATTCTTAAATTTAGTACGCTGCAAGTTTGAACATGCACATTTGATAGTAATAGTGAATTTGTAATTTTACATCATTTATTTTGGACATCCACTAATAACAAGTCATCAGTAAGGGCTTGCATGTTAAACGTGAATGCTTTGTTCAGTTTCTAGACCAAAATGTTGTCTAATTTTACCACGCCAGCCACGATGTGCAGGCGGCGGCGTGGTAAAGCATGCGTTTTCCCCTAGTTTTCATGCTTTTCATTCATTTCAGCTCAATAAAATAGTCTGAACCCTTCAATGGAATATCGTAATACAACACCCTTTCCCACTGAATCCATTCACTAATATACTCCTTAAGTCTGAGGACTTGTTTGATTTAAAGGACTTGTGTAGGATTTAAATCCTTAGGAATTTTTTCTATAACTGTTGTTTGATTCAAAGGATTATAATCCTTTTGAAATCCTTCAAAGGATTCCTTTGCACTCTATTTTGAATGAAAATTTTCATCCACTCCAACCTCTTTGTACAACTCCTTTGATTTTCCATGTAATCAAACACTACTTGATCCTAAATCCTATAGCTACATAATCATATAGGATTCAAGTGGGCATGCCACTCCAATCCTATGTTTTTCCTATTCCTATGTTTTGTGAATCCTATGAATCAAACAAGCCCTTAATCTGAATCTGAATACAATACCCTGAATGGAGTAGTATGTAATCCATTCACTAATATACCCTAATATGAGTAGCTTAGTAATTGAGGATAATCCATTCACTAGTATAAGCCTCTGGCCGTGCCTCCGCCAGCGTGTGCTTCTCCGACCGCGTCGCCTCCTTGGGGTCCGCCCGTCGCTGCCGCTCAGATGCCTGGTCTCCCAACCTCCGCTTCGCAAGCGCGGGGACGCAGGCTGATGCGTCGATCCCTGTCGCTATCGGCCAGCCGCAGCCTCCGCCGTTCAGGGCGCAAGGGGGTTTCCCGCCTGGGGTTATGTTCAGGCCGTCGGCGGCGTACTTCGCGGCCACGCAAGGACATCAACTTCAACCGCTTCAAGCACCGTATCGGGGACCTTTTCCGCTGTTTGCTAGAGTGCCGACTCAGCAGTATGGGGGAACAGTGCAGGGGTGCCCCTGCGCCCTACCTGGTTCTTTCACTGTGGGTGCTACCCCGTCTGCGGTAGCAGCGCCGAAGAGGTAAAATAAAAAGAAGCCGGTGCAAGGTATTCCACAGCCTCGGTATGCGCTTGGCCCTGCTATGCACCAGCCACAGCCTTTACAGCAGTCTCAGTCCGTAGGTCAGCAGCAGTATGGGTACTCGCAGGGTCCAGGTACTTTTTCTCCGCAGTCATTCACAGCACCTACTCAGTTTTAAGGTAACTTGCATGGTCAACAGGTGCAGTATGCACCTCCTCTGGTTGAGACTCCTGTTGTTTTGGATGTTGTGTCTATGCCAAAGAAAAATAAGAAGCCTATTAGGTGTTGAAAGTGTGAAGTGGATACTCATGCTTCTAAGGATTGTAAAGTTGCTCATTATTGCTATATTTGTGATGTTTCCTCTCACCCAATATTGAGGTGCCCCGTGTTGAAACAACCATGTCCCGCTGCTTATATGACTGGCATTGGTCATGACAAGACTTTATTTGCTCAGATTCCTGATAGCGTGGTACGACATAATTTGGATTCTTCTCGGACACCAATTGATTTGATCAAGATTTTTGGGGACAAGGACTATCTGGTTAGCTTCCCTTCTTTTGAGGTGTTGGACAGAGTGGATAGGAGCCAGTTCTCGATGCCTTTGGGTAAGACTCAATTAGATGTTTCTGTCTACAAGACTCAGGAGATTCCACATAAGTGTGTTCCGCAGCAAGTCTGGGTGCATGTCGGTACCGCACTCCCTATGTACGTTCCTTGGTTTATGGGCCATCGATTCGCTTGTGGCGACTACTCTTGACATGGATTTGCTGAGTCTAAGGAGGAGAGGTGTTGTATGTATCTTTGTCGCTATGTTTTATCTTACGGTGTTCCAGAAGAAGCAGGATGCTCTGGGTTTTTATCTGCTTTCTGATGTTGTGGTCGCCCTTAAGGGCTATGAGCTTCAGTTCAGGTTGGAGCCTAAAGGTTATGTCTCAGAGCCTGATTTCTCGCACTTCCTTTGGAGGAAGAACAATGATGACTCTAAGGAGGATGGTCATGGGAAGGAAGGAGATGATGCCATGGATACTTCTTAACCAACGCTTGCTTCTGCTTCTGAACCGGCTGGTACTGCTGGACAGACTTGAGGACAGGGTGTTTCATCTTCTTCTACTCGTCAGGCTCCCCCTTGGTTTATGTGGTGACCCCTTTCAATGCTTCCCCGTCTACACCGCAGTGAAAGGAACTATTGGAGGCGCTTCTGATGGTGGATTAGAGTCAAAATAACTTTCTATAGTATATTGGCCAAAAGCTTGGTCAAAACTTTCAAGATGCAATTCAACAAGTAAATTGCCCTAAAATCATTTATTGTTGAAGGAGAAGCTTTCTTTGAAACTAGGGTAAATTGAAAGTGCACGGGACATCGCCTAGAGGGGGGTTAATAGGCTTTTAAAATTATTACAGTTTAGTCTAAACAAATTAAATGTGGAATAAAAACTAACATTTAATTTACTGAGCACAAAACCTAACCACAAGGTTCACCTAAGTGCACCAACAACCTATGCTAAGAAAAACAAGCAACAAGGTGTAGCAAGGTAAAATACTTCAAGCACGATGGCTATCACAATGTAAAATGCATAAGTAAAGGGCTCGGTTGAGAGATAACCGATGGACGTGGAGACGAAGATTTTTATCCCGAAGTTCACTTCCAAAGAAGCTACGTCTCTGTTGGAGAGGTGTGATGGCACAATACTCTTTGAATGCCACAAATGGCTCACCTCGAGGTGTGGTGGATCAGTGCAGACCCAACGGCACACAAGGCCTCACCCCGGATGCGAAAGCAAGCAACTCACCGACGCCACAAAAGGCTCACCATATTCTCTCGTGAGCTCGCCACAAAGGCCTACTCATGATCCACCATGGGACACTTGAGGGCGGTCACCGAACCCGTACAAGATTGGAGCAATCTCCACAACTCAATTGGAGGATCCCAACAACAAAGCCACAAACTACAAGGCCACAATAGGCAACAAAGACCACAAGAGGTCAACACTCCAACCACAAAAACCGTCTAGGGTTCCAAGAACCCAAGAGTAACAAGCCCACAATCTTGTACTCGCCGAATCTCCGAGGATAACTCAAACCTATGCACCAAATGCAAGGGCAAGTTATTAACTCCCAAATTCCAACAAATCTACAAAAGCTATTAGGGGAATAAGGGAGGAAGAAAAAAAAGAGGAGAACACAAAACTCTCCAAGATCTAGATCCCAATGATTCCTTCACAAAGAAGGGATTTGGCTTGGGGGGTTGTAGATCTAGATCTTCTCTCTCAAATCCCTCAAAAATATGCAAGAATCATGGAAGAGGTAAGGAGAGAGGCCAATCTCTTCAAGGTCAACAATGGAGAGAGAGAGAGAGAGAGAAATGGACCAAAGAACTAGTATCCACGAAGGGGAAGAGGAGCCCCTTTTAAATGGCTCCCAGATCTGCCCGTTATGGGAATTTACGACCTTGGCCGGAACTATCGGTGGGAGGCTAGAATTTCCAGTGGCACATAGCCAACAGCCAAAAAACTATGATGCAAAAGACAGAAAAAGAGTCCGGCCGGAACTTTTGCCGATTCACCGGAACTTCCACTGAGAGCGGTACTACCGGTAGAATTTCTGACCGACGTTCCTTCAAATAGATCACTCAGAAACTGAGAAGTTACTAAATGTGAGGGGAACGAGAGCCGGATTTTCATCCGGAACTTCTGGCAGCAACTACGCCCGAGCGGAATTTCTGGTGCAACTTCTGGTCCAGATTACACTAAATAAGAACAAACAGGTAGTGAGGATACAGTATGTGAGCATAAGAAGTATTGGAACTTACACCGGTACTACCGTCGGCAAATTTCCCTATCGGTACTACCGGTGGCTAGCCGAACGGTCAGGGAAATTCCAGAAACCAAAACTGCAATAATTTTCGCATCTGAACGCCAAACGAGATGAAACCAATATTGTTGGAAAGATAACGACGAATAGAATCCAAAAATTTTGTTGCAAATATTGGGTATCAACTAGGGAGAAAATAACATGAATATATATGTGATGTATCTCCCAAGGTGTGAAGCCGGAAAACTCGCAAGATCAACAACCGCAATAATATATGCAAGGGGAATCCTTATTTGATGGACTAGAGCTTGTTATGATGATAACCACAAGCTCTAGATCCTCTCATGAACAAGAACCAACTAACAACCAAGAAATATGATTCTATGTATGCAAAGTTTTGAGCTCTCTCCGAATGATGCGATCGAGACACCCGCTTAAGAGCCCCTCTTGATAGAACGACTATCTATCCTAAACCTGATCTCACAACTAACAACACGAAACCAGTAAGAGAAGCCCTATCAAGATCATACCTTTGCCTTGAGCATTCCACTTGATCTTGATGTAGACCGTCTTGTCCTTCTCAAGATGGAGAACCTTTCTTGATTGTGTTTGCTTGCTCTTTCTTGATGAAGACCTGCAAATTGCTCGCGCATACTTCATGGGGAAACCTCTTCTTTGAACTTGTCTTCATCACTCCATGACCACCGAGGATGGAAAGCTTCAAGCATGAGATCTTCTAGAGATGTCGCATCTTGAACTTGCCCTTCTTCATTCCTTGAGGTTGATCCATCTTGATGCGGCTCTTTGCACTTGTCTTGATCAACCTTCAAGCCTCTTCTTTCTTCATGATTCCAACCTTGAGACCAACACATGGCCCAAGCGATGCCAATGGACAAACCTACAAGTGAAACTTAATTTACACATTAGTCCATAGAGATTTTCATTAATTACCAAAACACACATGGGGCAAACATGCCCTTCAGTAATGAAGGAGCTATTGATGCATTGGACATTCAAAGTGCCTTGATAAAATTGATTGCATAGATCATAAACATCACCCTTAATAATATGCCAACATCTTTAGAAAAAATCTCCATTAAAACCATTAGGCCCAGGAGATTTCAATAGTGGTGAAAGGCCCATCCAGGGCTAACAAATTATTGTGATGCTGCATCAAATTCTATAGATTAAAAATCATTTCATGAGGGTCAGACCGACCAAGTCTCTCCTCATAAGCTTCCTAAAGAAGTGTAGCTTTCTCCTCATGTTTGGAGACTAGAGTTCCACTAGGAGTTGTAAGGGAGGCAATTTGATTTCTTCTATGCTGAGTGGTGGCCAAAGCATGAAACAAACTAGAATTTCCATCTCCAAGCTTCACCCAATTGATCTTCTTTGCTGCCAAAATAGTTTCTATTGTTTCAATAGCTTGGCTTGCAATTCCTTTAGCCGGTTTCTAAAATGTCATTCTCTTCCTATCGGGTCTCTACTGTTTTTAACCATATCCATTAGGCAGACCAAATTGTTAACTTCCTCAATAGTACCCTTTAGGTTTTGATGACCTTTTGCCCAGCTTTTAGTTTTGAAGAAACTATTTTGGCAGCATCACCATAGATAATCGATTGGTTCCAAATTGTTTCCACTAAAGGTAAAGAATCATCATATTCCATCCAATACTTTTTTTTGGGATGTTTGATTTAATTGATATGACACATGGAGCATGGCCTGAAGTAGTCATAGCCAGAGGTTGTGCAATTGTGTGAGGATATGAAGCTTTCAACCTTGAAGAGGCGAAGAACCAATCAAGCCTTTCTAGCAAAGGGGATTGCTGCATATTACTCCATGTGGCCTCATTAAATCTGAAGATATACTGAATATTATCTCTATGTTCGTTTATATCCTCAATTGAGTGCATGTGATTCCACTTAATGATGTATCATTCATTGTTTTTTATGTGGGAGCTATCTTCATTTTTATATGATATTTAGACTAGCATGCATTATTGAAATTTAAATAAAAAATCATTATATTTGGCTGTAGGTTGTTTGTACATATAATTAGCTCACATGAAATTAAATTTATATTGCGGTTTAAGTGGACAATTTTGTGTGATAATAGCATGATATGCTAACAACTTATAATGACACTTTAATTATAGTCATGATCACCATATTAAAGACGTGTATATTTTTCTGTCACATAAAAATGTGGTATGATTTTTATGTGTAGCAGTGTTATTGTTTCTCGATTTTCATGGTTTCCATTGTAGCATGAGTGCTAGTCAAACTATACAAAGTTGGACCAAAATTATAAAAAATAATATAAATTTATAAAATACAAAATTAATATTATTAAAATTGACTTAGTGTATACATTCATATTATATAAATTTTATATCATGCAAATTTTATATTATTTTGTATAATCTTGGTCAAACTTTGTATAGTTTGACTAGCACGTAAAATTATGCGCAACTAATATGGGATGGGGGGAGTATTATCCTTACTCTTAGAGTTAAGATTCTTTCTCCCAAAGAAACACTAAGGTAGCTAGGCAGCTATTCTATGGGCCCGTTGACCCTAGCCATTGGATAAGTGAGATTTCAATTAATGGGGTCATGGTTTAATGATAACATGAATCAATGGCTAGACGATTCTGCTTCGTGTGTTGGAATATTTAGCCTATCTCTTTATTGTCCACCTGTATCTTGTCTATTGTATGCACAATAGATTAATCTGACAAAAGCATTCACGCGCTTGAATTTCGCACAAGCTACAGAACGATTGCATGACAAAACAGTATAGAAAACAGTAGCAAGTTTTTTACTATTTGAGAGGTCAAAGAATAACAAGTTAATAGTACTCGCTCCTTGCAACGTAATATAATGCATATGATTTTTTTTAAGAGTCAAACTTTTTGTCAACTTTGACCAAGTTTATTACGAAATCTATCTACACCTAAAACCAAATATATACCATACAAAATGGTTTTGTATATTTTATAAAAGAGATGAAGTAACTCTACTCGGCCAAATTATGTTCAATCCTTGGCAACAAGAAAACCACGCAAAGCCTGCCGAAAAATATTTAATCCAAACTATTTCATTTGATCCACATAAAAGGTGTCGCTGATTTAATAGATAGATCGTTATGAATCGAAGCGAGCTGGGCCAAACAATTTTTAGGCCCAGTAGTCTGGGAGTGTGGATCTTCACAGGCAAAGATGGTGCCGGAAAGAAAATGGGGCCAGAAAAAGCGCAGGAACTGTGATCCTCACAAGCCAAGCGAAAACCCGGGTATACCCAAATGGGTCAGTCTCAACTTGTCCGCGCGGACGGGTGAAACATGCACAACGTTTCAGTGGTATCACCCACGCATCCCGGATTGACCTATTTGAACATCAAATCTGGATCACGGATGCGTCTGTTTGGACTGACACAGACATAGAAGGTCCAGAAGCAATCCCACAATAAGTTTTCCTCTTTTGGGCTGGTCTGTATGTTTTCGTCCGTTTGAATCGCGATGTTGCTGCGCGGCTGGCAGGCCAGACCACGACTCTAAATTAACAGCGGTCCGATCCAAACGAATAGAAACAGACAGTTTAGAGCGACCGGATGGGTCGGGCTGGTGGATGCCCTTACTATTTTCCTTCCAGAATCTCGCCTTGCTGTGACGTCGCGTACGTTGGCATGATCGCCGTCTCTCGATCGACACGGCGCCGGTGCTCGTGTCTCCCGTACGCTTTGCACCGTTGCAGGAAGAAGATGCTGCTAGCTAAGCTCGACCGTCGTGGTGACGGGACAAGGAAATGCAAAGTGCGAAGTCGGCGGAGACGGGATGATCGATGATCCCTCCGGAAGTCGACCACCTCACGGCTGCCGCCGGTATATTCTTCCTCGACTGTTCCACCCACTCCACTCCGGGCCGCCTTTTCCACCCCCATCCCTCCCTGGATCACCATCATTGTGTCTTCCGTGGCCACTCGATCGAGTTGTGTCGCCCCCAGCCGGCACAAAGGCAAGAGAGACCCACGCCACGCATAAACAATGATGCTCGCTGCCGACGAACGGGAAGGCCCAGCACTGCTAGCTTGGTGGCCATAGCCATAGGCTGCGTCATCTGTCAACTCGATCCAAGAAAGGAGGATCGATCATGAGTCCAACCAACAGTTCAGGCCTGCAACAGTTAATACTACGTACTAATCATGTACTCGATCGATCGTGGGAGAAAAGAAAAAAAAGTTTCGAGCAGTAGATGCTATAGCTTTGCGACTGTTGCTAGGCTAGGCTAGGCTAGGCTGGGCTTGGCTTGGCTAGGTTGCGCTTGCATCATGGCACGGCCGGCTGCCCGGTGAGTGAGGCCAAAGAAGGGACACGATGCACCTTTGATCTCGTTTCGTTCACGATAGTATCTCCGAGTATCTTTAATTGGTTTTGACATGACAACGCCCTACGAGTCAAGGACGGAAGCTGGCAACCAGCCGACACGTGTTCATTCTCAAATCTTTCATCCAAACTAACCGATTCTTGACGCGATCGATGAGCTCGCCAGTCACGACTAGAGCCATGGCGTTGTTCCTACCATGCACTAGAATCAGATGGAATGCACGATTCGCGAATACAATATACAACGAGCTTATTACAAGGATGGGAAAGGGCCATCGCTGTTCGCATGTTTTATCCTGCAAAAAAGTAATCGGCGGCACAAAAATTTACAAAGTACTACCAGTATTCATATCGGAATCTTACATGCCATCCATTACGGGCTATGCTGCAAAAGCGAACTAAATACGGGTAGTGTTTCCATGATAATATCGGATCGAAAGCGCTATACATTACTACGACGGGCATATCAGCGCATGAAATGAGAGGCTCACGGCGACGCCTCACCCTGGCACCTGGCGGCCTATCGTCGCCGTCGACCTCGCCAGGGGCGTCTGGGTCGAGGTTTCTCTGCCTCGGGTCTGATTCCGACGCGGATGAGTCCGTTCAACCGGCAGGGACAATGCGTGAGGCCCTGGAGGCGCTGGAAGATGAATCTGGGGAGCTCGGATGGAAGACGGTGTCGCGACGACGGCGGAAGACCGATGATCAACTCAAGCAGGATTTCTGGGAGGAGATTGGATTCCCTACCCCAGCGTCTCGGTTCTGGGAGAGAAGATCGTCGTCGCCGGCGAGCGACGTTCCATCGCCGGAGAGCGCTGTTCTGCGGCGCAGGTCGTCCTCGCCTGGAAGCCACGGAGGGCTTGTTTCTTCGTCGGGAATGAGCTTGTCCAGGGGTAAGATCAAGCCCTGGCGAGGTCCTTTGCCTCCTCGTCGATGTTCGGCTCCTCCGATTTTCGCTCAGTTCGCGGCGGAGGCGTTCGCTCGGGGGCGGCGGGACTCGGCGGTCGATCCGGTTTCCAAGCGGGCGCCCTTTGATCGCGGGAGGTTGGACGTGGCCAGTAGGGTGGGTCCGGACTTGATCGGGCCGGAACTGTTTTTTCCCTGGACGCGGATCGGGAATCGGTTTCGGTCCTGGTATCGTTACTAGGTTTCTCCCACGACGCCAGAAAACCCCCTGTTAGCTACCCCGACGCCCAGCTCCTCCGCCAAGTCGCCCCCGACACCCAGGACTTCCGCCAAGTCGCCGTCTTCATCGCCCAAACCCACTCCGCGGTCGACGGCCTCGGTCCCGGCGCTGCCCCAGAACATCTCCGAGAGGTCGTTTGCCTCGATGCTCTCCACTCCAGCGATGGCGGGTAGAGGCAATGGGGTAAACCCTAGGGGGCCGCCCTCTGTGCCTGCGAATCACGCCGCTCCTGTGCCGGTCGTTGGGGCAGCTACTGCTGTTGCGCTGAAGCCTCCGACGACGGTATCGGCTACTCCGTTGCAGCATGCCGTGGCCGGACAGGGAAATATGCAAGCTTCTGTCGGGACGTACTAGCCTAACTCAGGTCATCCGCAGTTCCCTCCGGGAGTTCAGTTCAGGCCTCCGATGGCTTATTTCAATGCGATTCAAGCTATCCCGCATCAGCCTTTGCAGCGTCCTTATCGTGGATCGTCGACCCCGTTTGTCGGTCATCCGTCAGCCGCTTTTTTCCAGGGGACTACTTCTGCCCCTCCGATCCATGGGGGCCACAATGGTAATCAGGCGGCGGTGGTTCCGTCGCAACCCCCGCAACAATTTCCTGTGGGAGCGGGCGTTGCGGCTTCTACTGTTCCTAAGAGAAAGAAGAATAAAAGGCAGTCACAGCAGCCACAAGCTAGTGGGATTCAGCAACAGGTTATGAATGCACAGTCGGATCAGCAGTTTCATCTTCAGCAACAGGGTTTCCAGCAGTATGGGGTTCCACATATGCATGTGCCTGGGTGTTTTGTACCTCCTTTTCCGCAGGAGTTCAATCCGCAGGAGCATCAGCTGAGTCAGCCACCGGTTGTCACTGCACCAATTTCTGAGGGTACGGCAGTGGCTGATGTCGGTAAGAAGAATAAAAAATTTGTTCGTTGTTGGAAGTGTGCGGTTAATACTCATGCGACCAAGGATTGTAAGGTCATTCATTATTGCTATATTTGTGATTCTCTTGCACATCCCACATTGAGGTGCCCGGTGCTGAAGCAGTCGCGCTTGACTCCGTATATGGCGGGTATTGGCAGTGACCAGACGTTGTTCACCCAGATTCCGGATGCAGTGACTCGGGATCATCTTGAGCGCAGTCAGACTCCGATTGCTCTGGTACGTGTTTCTGGACCGATGGTTTCAGCAGAGGTTGTTCAGAGGCAGATCGCCAGGCGATGTCAGGTTCATGTTCAGTGGAAGTGGGAGGCGGTGACTCATGGTGATTCTGCCTTCTTAGTGAGCTTCCCGACGTTTGAGGATTTGGACAGGGTCGATGGAATCCTGATGACAGTTCCACTTAGTACCGCTCAGCTGACCTTCTCGGTATACAGGATGGAGGAAGTGCCGCATAAGCTTGAGATGCAGCAGGTTTGGTTACATGTGGAGGGGGTACCCCATATTCTGCGATCCTTTCAGGGCTTGTGGGCAGTTGGAGGACTCATGGGGAACACTCTTGATGTTGATTTATTCAGTCTGCGGAAGCGGGGGGTAGTCCGTATACTCGTGGAGATGTTTGACACGAAGATCTTTCTCAAGAAGGACGCCCTTGGTCACTTTATTGTGTCAGATGCTGTGGTTAAACACAAGGTATTTGAGTTTCGTTTTCGGATTGAACCTGAGGGTTATATTCCGGAACCAGAGTTTGTTCCTTTCTTGTGGAGAAAAGGAGATGATGATGCGGATGATGATGCCAATGGGAAGCAGTTTGAGGATGCTATGGATACTTCAGAGGCTTCTGCTGCCACTCAGGGAGGGGGGGGGGAGGTACTGGATCTTCCTCGGATGTGCAAGGTACTTCCGGGCCTGCATCTTCCAGTCAGGGGGTGCAGAGGGCATTTGCTGTCACCCCCTTTAATGCTAATCCGGTGACTCCGCGGGGACGACAACTACTAGATGCTCTTCCTTTGGATTCCCCTCTTCGTGGGAAGGGTTCTACTTCAGCACCTCGCGTTTCACCGGCTCAGTTACAGGAGGCTCTTCGTTCTGCTTCCATCCCGGTCTTGCGAGGTTGCTCAGCACCTTCGAGGTCCAGAACGCATATTTTGGGCAGATCTATTCCTGTTTCCACTCCTGTACTTGAGGAGGTTGTTCCTTCGGTGTGTTTGCGGAAGCTGGCCCAGGAGGGGTCGGCTGACCGCGACGCTTGTCACCAGCTTCAGGATATGGCTTCGCTTGGTCCGACCCAGGTGGGGTTGGACCCTCGGGACGTCTCGCCTCCGTTGGTGGGGCAGGTGACCTCGGTGGTCGATGGGGACTACCGGACCCAGGAGGGGTCTGGGGTGCCCCGGTCTCCAGGGGACACTTCGCCTGTGCAGGGGAGTGGTATTACATTCAGGCGGAGCATGCGTCATGGAGTCGATGCCTCTGGGGCGTCCGTGACTGATGAGGACTCCATGCTCAAGGCCATGCGGCGTAAGGCGGAGAGGAACTTGGATTCGCCAGGTATAAAGAGTAATTCGAAGTCTTTTTTGTCATTTTCTACTCCTGTTATTTCTTCTAAACTAGCCAACGTTGGCATTAGTTTGGGTAGCTCTGTACAGGATGTATCTTTTTCTTCTAATGTTTTGAGACACATGGAGGTTGACCGTCTAACGGTTACTCCTAAGGTCAGTGCTTTTCCTGATGCTTTACTAACTGAGGTGGAGGAGGAGTTGCATGCCACAGTAGATGGTCAACTCCTCTCTCACTTAGTCGGTGAAGTGTCAGAAGTGGACTTTGATGAGACTGGGCTTGCTTCTATGTATGAGCTGAAAGCTTCTGGTCGAAAATCGAAGAGCCAGCGGCTGCGTAAGAGATCCCGTGTATCCAAATCTCCTATAGTTTCTCAATGAATGGAATGTTTTCAAACAGCAGAGGTCTTCGGGACTTGGCTAAACATTTATTCTTTGCTGACTGCGTGAGGGATTATAATTTGGATTTTCTGGGTATTTCTGAGACTGGTAGACGGGATTTTTCGCAAACTCTACTCAATCGCCTTTCTAGTGGAGTGGACTTTACGTGGATATCACGTCCGCCGCGTGGTCGATCCGGGGGGATCCTGTTAGGCGTGCGAGATGAGACTATGGAAGTTTTAGCTAGTTCGGTGGGAGATTTTTTTATAAAAATCCATATCCGTAACAAGGCTGACAACTTCACATGGTCTTTAGTCGCCGTATAAGGGGCCGCTCAGGATGTTTATAAGGCTGACTTTTTACGTGAGCTTGTGAATTTGTCAAAGGACAATCCTTATCCTATTCTTATAGGAGGGGATTTTAATTTGCTCTGATTTCCTCATGAGAAAAGTCGGGGCTGGTTCGATGAACATTGGCCTTTTCTGTTCAATGCTGTCATTGACAGTCTGGATTTGAGAGAGGTTACAATGTTAGGAAGGCAATTCACATGGGCTAATAGTCTTCCGGAGCCAACATATGAAAAACTAGATAGAGTGCTTATGGATACTGATTGGGAACAAAAATTCCCTATGGTAACTGTTCGGGCTCTAGAGCGTATTGAGGCTTTATCGGATCATGCCCCTTTACTTCTTTCGTTTGGACTACCGCCACGGAAGTCTACGAATGAGTTTAAATTTGAACTCGGTTGGATGATTCGTGATGGTTTTTATGAGATGGTTAAGGCTAATTGGGAGAAACCGGTACATGGCCAAACGCCTATCCTACGATGGAATAACAAAATGCGTACTTTACACAAGTTCCTTCGGGGTTGGGCCAGGCATACAACGGGTATCCTAAAAAAGGAAAAATTACGCCTAACACTTATAATAGATGACTTAGAGGCTTCCGCGGAGGTAAGGCCATTAACTGCACAAGAAATTGAGCTTAAAAGCCAATCGAATGCAGAGATAGCCCGACTTCTTCGCGAAGAGGAACTCAAATGGTACCAACGCTCTAAAGCTAAATTCATTCTGGAAGGAGATGCGAATACTAGATACTTCCATGCAGTTGCCAATGGCAGGCATAAGAAGAAACTTATTCACTCTCTGATTCAGGACGAAGGTATGATTGAGGGACAAGAACATCTGAAGTCATATATTACTACGTATTATAAATCCTTGTTTGGGGCCCCAGTGGAGAATTCTTTCTCTCTGGATGAGTCCCAAACGTCCGATATTCCCCAGGTTTCGGATGAAGAAAATAGTTTTCTATCTGCCTCATATTCCGAGGAAAAGGTCAAGAAAGCGGTTTTCCAAATGGAACATAACAAAGAACCAGGTCCTGATGGATTCCCAGCGGAATTTTACCAAAAATTCTGGGACGTTATCAAGGAGGACCTGATGAATTTGTTTGGGTTTTTACAGGTTGGACAATTGGATCTCTTTAGACTCAACTTTGGTAACATAATTTTACAGTCTAAGGTTAATAATGCAGAACGGATACAACAGTACCGTCCAATCTGCTTGCTTAACGTTAGCTTTAATTTTTTTACTAAAGTTGCTACAATTAGACTAAATTCGGTTGCTGACAATGTTGTTAGCCCGTCTCAAACTGCGTTCATGCAAGGAAGAAATATCCTAGATGGGGTTGTGATTCTGCATGAAACAATTCATGAACTATACTCAAAAAAATTAAATGGTGTACTGTTCAAGATTGACTTTGAGAAGGCTTATGACAAAGTTAACTGGCCTTTCCTCCAGCAAACACTCCGTATGAAAGGTTTTTCTGAGGAGTGGCGTGCTTTGATTCAGTCTTTTGTGTCTGGGGGTAGTGTTGCCATTAAAGTAAATGATGATACTGGCAAATACTTTCAGACCAAGAAAGGACTGAGACAAGGGGATCCACTATCGCCTTTATTATTTAACATAGTGGATGATATGTTGGCTATCCTTATTGAGAGAGCAAAGGCTGACGGTCAAATTGAAGGTGTAGTTCCACATCTCGTTGATGGTGGACTTTCTATTCTTCAATACGCTGACGATACAATTCTTTTTATGGAACATGATCTGGAGAAAGCTAAGAATCTGAAATTAATATTATCAGCATTCGAGCTCTTATCTGGGCTTAAAATAAATTTCCATAAAAGCGATTTGTATTGTTTTGGCGAGGCCCAAAACGAGGCCCACATATATGCTGAACTTTTCGGCTGTGGTCTGGGTCAGTTTCCAATCAATTATTTGGGAATACGGATTCATTATCGGCGTCTCACAATTGCTGAATGGAAGCTTGTTGAGGAAAGGATACAAAAACGTCTTAATAGTTGGAAAGGAAAATTGTTATCTCTTGGGGGAAGACTAGTACTTTTAAATTCAGTTCTTACTAATATGGTACTGTATATGATCTCGTTTTCCAAATGCCAAAAGGGGTTTTGAACAAAGTGGATTATTTCCGTTCAAGATTCTTTTGGCAAGGGGATA
This sequence comes from Avena atlantica, assembly GCA_910589765.1. NCBI lineage: Eukaryota > Viridiplantae > Streptophyta > Magnoliopsida > Poales > Poaceae > Avena > Avena atlantica. The sequence goes on from OU342738.1 coordinate 376,308,545, forward strand.
GTGAGAAAAAGAAATATCGTCTGGCCAGATGGAATGTGGTTTGCCGGCCGAAGGAGTTTGGTGGACTAGGCATACACGATTTGCAAGTCAAAAACACCGCGCTTCTGGGCAAATGACTTTTTAAACAACTTACTGAGGAAGGCGTTTGGCAAACCATGTTATGGAGGAAATATGTGGGCTCCAAAGCTGTGTCTTAAGTGGTATGGAAACCCGGAGATTCACATTTTTGGGCAGGTCTTATGGCCACCAAGAAATATTTCTTTCGTTTTGGTGCTTTTGAGATTAAGGATGGATCACAAATTAGGTTTTAGGAAGATAAATGGCTAGGCCAATCTACTCTTCGCGAACAGTACCCAGCTCTATATTCAATTGTTAGACATAAAGGGGATACAATCTCCACAGCGATGGAGGACTATCCTCCTAATGTGTCTTTCAGAAGAAGTCTTATCGGTCCTAGACTATTATCTTGGAACAATCTCCTATTACGGTTATCCAGGATACAATTGTTGGACGGTGTTGACGTGTTCAAATGGAAATTACTGGAAAGTGGTAAATTTTCTGTTGGCTCACTATATAAAGCTTTTGTCCAACCTGATTTCCTAGTTGATGATAATAGTAAAATTTAGAAAATGAAAATACCCCTTAAGACGAAGATATTTGCATGGTATCTACAGAAAGGGGTAATTCTAACAAAGGATAATCTTGTAAAGAGGAATTGGCATGGAAATACACAATGTGTTTTTTGTCATCAAGATGAGACAATTCGACACTTATTCTTTCACTGCAAATTTGCTCGTTCTATATGGTCATTCATCCAAATATCTTCTGGCTTATCTCCCCCACGTTCAGTAACCAATGTTTTTGGTAATTGGTTGCATGGAATTGTTGATAAGTACAAAACCTTGTTTAGGGTGGGAACGCTTGCCATTATATGGTCGCTATGGCTTTGTAGAAGTGACAAGATTTGTAATAACATCGTGGCTTCCCCTCTGCAGGTTATTTATCGAGCCACGGCTATCCTTCGATCATGGAATATTCTCCAACGCATGGAGTTTCGGGACGTATTTCTGGACGGATGTACGCGATTGGAGGACACGGCGAGGAATATTTTCTCACGACATGGATGGCCGCGTGATCTGAGGATTGAGCTATCTTAGTTTCCAGACTTTAATTTAGTGCCTTTTTGTAATGCTTTTTTCATTTTTGTCTTAGTCTGTCATTCGTGTGGCTGTGTGCATCTTAGTTATGCAGAGGCCGGGTGTAAAAATCAAATATTTGGTTAATAAATGCGCCCATTTCAAAAAAAAAAAAGTAGACTACATACGGCGCGGCAGCAGAAGCGAAACAATTAAGCACACGTCGATCGATTAGGGCAGCTAGCACGAGCTCAAGTATGGAGCGACAAGCAGCCGACACCGGAGCCGAAGAAGAAGGCGGTGGCGGCGAGAAGCGGCGGGAGGTGTGCATCGCGATCAGCCCCGACGGCACCGTGTCCGTGGCGTCACGCACGGCCCAGGCACCGGTCCAGACGCGTCCAGCTGACGTGTCACCGCCCATGCTGCTGCGGCTGCGACGATGGGCTCGGCGGTCCTTGTGTACCGCCACCGCCAGCCTGCAGCAGCGCCCGTGCCACCAGTAGTTGATGCTCCTTCTGATGATCTCAAGGCGTGCTTCAACTTCATGCTCTTCCTGTCAATACCTGCCACGGCCACCTATTTACTTTGGGTCGGACTCAAATCCATGTGAATGTGCACTTCCTTTTTCTTTTGAGGGTGTGTCTAATTCTCAGTCTACTCCCTCCTTCCTAAAGTAGGATGCACATAGTTTTTGTCAAATACAAACTTTTTAAATTTTGACCAGCTATAATGAAAAGAATATGAATATCTACAACACCAAATGTACACAAAATAGAAAATAAATTTTATGATGGTCCTAACAATACCGATTTGAGATCATAAAGGTCATAATATTTTCTATGTAATTGGTCAAACTTTAGAAAGTTTGACTTTGACAAAAAAAAATATGCATCATATTTTTAAAGAGAGAGAGAGAGAGAGTACTAAGTGAGACATATTTGTATAGGACTCTAATCTAACTTATACCTGTACCAGTATTGTAACTTCACCCCCATATAAATTGAGATAGGCCGGACCCGTGGAGGTACCATGCAATACCCTTACCAATATTATTTCTCACACTAAGTATTAATTTAATACGCAGTCAGGCTATGTCGCTCAATTTCAGTTGCAACTTCATTTGCAACCACACTTTAAACTAAATTTTTTATTTGCAACCACTTGCAAATGAAAAATCTAAGTTGCATTGCATCCGAATAGTGATGCATTTTTTCGTGAGCAACAAATGCATGGACGATGAAAACATGCATGTGTGGAAGCCTTCTTCACTCTCTCAGTATCATGCACAACTGTTAGTCAAAGAGCTCCCTGCGCTAGAATTTTTTGACAAGTGCATGAAATATACGCATCTTTTTTGGTGGTGGACCTAAAATCTTGCATTGTCAAGTTTTGAGATCACAAATTAAGTTTGCGATTGATGGCATGATGCCGACATAAAACTCTGAAGTGCCGTGGTCAGAGTTGTCGTGATTTAGGAACGCACATGTGGGTGGGTATCCTCATAGGAGCACCTAAATCTCACCCGCAATATAAATGTGCCCTTCCATTGAGGACACCTTCTATCTAGCAAGTTCCTTCACGGGAGTAGCTAGTTGTCATCAAGATGCAGACCCAAATCTTCCCGAATGGAAAGAGCGATGTCTAAATTAAATCTTTGCAGATAGAGAGAGAGCAATGTCTGAGTCTTGTAGTAGCTAGGGAATAGCCCAACGACAACCCAACATCATATTGTATGTCGGTATATATCGGAAAACCATAAAACATCATATGGCCACATCAAACATCACGGTCGGCAACGTATGCTGTCAGGATTGCAGTAGCGCAGGAATTTTCTCCTAGCAACACAAATTTCCTCCTAGAGAGGATATCTTTTGGCTAGCAAATTATTGGTCTTCACAAATGATTATCATCGCAACACTCCACAGACGGAAGACTTTCTTCATGAACTCGACAAACGGGTCTCGTTGGTTATTTCTGAGGTTTCAGGAGATCCCTTGAGGAATACATTTCTACTGAGTTGTTTGATCCACACATTGCATTGCTCCAGCACAACACCACATACTTATTTGAGGACCTAGAATCATGCATACGAACTTTGATTCTGACCAAACACGTATGTGGTGGTCATAATCGGTTCCGAGGGTTCCAACATGTGGGAAACATGCTCATACATAAACAATTACGTCGGTCACGATCAACTAATTCCCACTTCAACATGGACTACATATTGGTTATTCCTTTGACCCTCACACTTGCATAGAGAGTAGAGTGATCCTATGTCTAGACCCAAGTGGCCACGTGTCATGTTTACACACTAGCTAAAAAAGCAAGAAAAAGGTGATGGGGATGACAACCAGTGGCGGAGCTAGGGGGACCAGCAGGGGCCTTGCCCCCCCTATGACAGGGTACACCAAGCTTTTTTACACATAAAGCTTGGTTTGGATGGGAGTTTGAGAGAAAATCATCATGGTTTGGCCCTCCTAATTGAGAATTATCGGCTCAGGCCCCCTCTAATGCTGAATACTGTCTCCACCGCTGATGACAACATGTTAGAACTTATTGTTCTTCACTACTATCTCACTCTCGCATAGTACTAAAACATCATTGACAAATGCGTTAGCTGACATCTTTCTTCACTGTTAGACTCAAGATAAGCTCCATGCACATACAAATTTGAAATAATTTATGCATGTACATGTTGACTTGAATCTTACTCGTGCAAAGTTTCAAAAAAAAAAAGAATTTGTGTCGTACGAGGCCTCTGTAAAAAAAAGATGAAAATTGCATAGTGAATTACCCGATGCTTCTCATGTTATGGATCGTCTACTCGCATCATTTGTTTTGGATCCTTCTCTTGTATTTGTTTTTCGATTTTACAGTTCTTCCGTTTCTGGAGTACTCATGTTATGAAGAACACTTCATTTTTACTAGCATTTTTTTGTTGCATGTATGCGTTGTTTTCTATCTTGTATGCGTATAATTGTATGAATAAACTTTTTTTAGGTATATACATCTTTATCGGGATACCATGTGGGGTTTAGCTAAAATCCAAGACGAACCATGTCCAGCAGGAAACGATCGAGCGGCTGCTGCTCGATCGTACTACAAAGCATGCACGGCACGGTGGTCTCGCATTGATAGCCAGACCGGGCGCCAGCCACACGTTCCGTTTGTTTATTGATTCCCCCTGATCGAGTCCAGGCGCTGCCGCCGTCCGCCGCCGTGTCGTACATGTCGCCTTTTCCTAGCTCGCGGCCAGCCTCGATCGCTGGCGGATAAGCCCGCGCGCCCTCCGTGCTTCTTCGCTGGCACGCTTTGTTGGTTTCCTCTGGTTGGAAGATGCGTACGATCTCGATCGGCGCCGGGATAGCCGATCGATCGAGGCGCGCGTAGGCTGGCACATGGATGCCGACGCCGTAAACGGCGCACATGCATGCATGCATGCAGAACTGTGGTTGGTGGAGCTGGACCGTGTTCGTACGCCGCCCGGCTGGCCGATGCAAGCGGACGGAGCGCGCGACTAGCGTACGTGGGTGACAGTGAAGTGATAAGCCGATCGATCGAGCTGGGCACACGTACCATGACATGTGACGACCGATGATAAGCCAAGAAACATGAGCTATTGATCCTGCAGATCTCATCGTACAGTATCATTTTGTATCGTTCCTTGAGTTACGCCGCAAAATGGAACCATGGCATGATGCTCGCAGGTAGGGCGGCGGGTTACGGCGCAACTTTTTAACTAAACTTTTATTAATTTTTATTAAATTTTGAGACCTCCTTTTGTCTATATTTTCTTTTACGGGTCATTATTATGCGGATGCCGCTTGCCACTCTACTCGCAGGACAACAAAGGCATACATCTTCGTGGGCGTGGCATGTACATACTGGTCCCACGTACGTCCCAGGTCGCTCGGAGAAGGACGCCGAACAGCTGGCCAGACGTACGTCTATGCATGATGCATCCACTGCTCGTCTGTCGACCGCCCTACCGCCGATACGTACGACGAACCAATAGGGCCGGGGTACGTATTTTCTTTCGCATCTCATCATTTCAGGTTCCCGTCATCATATTTGGTGTGCCCTGCCGATGCACGCGGTAGCTAGGTACGCTCTCCCCCGTTCGCGCAACCACGCACGTACAGTGGCGCACGCACACGTCCGCCGTGGTCTCCATCGATCGATCGTAGCTTTCCTCTATACTACTACTCCTACTGTCGCGGGTCGACGGCCAGCCAGCCACCAAGGAAACAAAAGCCGGACATGATATGATGTGCCGCCGCCGGCCGGGAATCTTCCTCATCGATCCCCCGGTTTCCTCTCTGCTTTCCGTTGGTGCGCCCCGATTCCTTCTTGTCGACGTACGCGGATCAGATTCCTTCTACTTCTTTCTCCGACCTAAATTATTTGACTCAAATTTGTCTAGATTCAGATGTATCTATACTTATTGTATTGATAGATACGTTTAAATCTAGACAAAACAAAGTCAACTAATTTGAATCAAAGAAAGTATTCGTTTTAGGGTTCGATACCATCGATCGAGTGCATCTGCTGGCTGCTGCCTCGGTGCGGCATGCACCCAGCTGTACAAAAAAAAGGCTCAAGTGTCCCTCAAAGCAACGGCACAGGTATGGCACGGGCCACGACACGCCCTGTTTGCGGGGCAACCCCACTGCTCGCCGGTCGCCATGCATGTACTATCCGGCCAACACACACCTGATGCTCACGGCACTTGTGATCTTTTCCAGATGCACATGGAAATAATATTTAAATATGGAAAACTGCCCTTTTGTTGTTTCACCCCAGTAGACTAGTCCTCCGTTCTAGTACTATTCCACCTAGCAATTGCTAGCACGCACATAGCTGGTATATGCACGCCTGCATGTGTCGTCAGATCGCCGTACGTATTAGCCAGCTAGGCCGGGCCCACCCTGATAAGGGAGGGTGATTATTAGAGCTGGTCGATCGACCTGACAGCGAGAGTGCCACCTAATAATCTCGTTCCACGTCATTCTAGAATCAGCTAGTAGTATTACTTGTCTAAAAATTAATGATTTTAGATTAGCCTAATCCCTTACGTATAGTGTTTCTCTTAAACACGAGCCACGTGTTTCATTTCATCGGTGACGGCAAAATGAGCGTTCTACTACAAGCTACTCCCTCCGTTTAGAAATATAACACATTTTAGATTTTAGCTTTGTAAAATAACTGTATCTAGACGTCTTTTAGTGTATAAATTCACTACGAACCTATACACGAAAAGATGTCTAGATACATTCGATTCATGAAGCTAAAACGTCTTATATTTCTAAATGGATGGAGTAGATATATGATATCGACTAGCTGACTCTGCGTCGATTTATTAGCTCAAACAACTATGGTTATCGACACGATTCAACCGAGATTACGTCTAAGCGTATTTGGCGCCGTGGAGGTGCCACTGTTCAACTATACGCTAGCCAGATTATCTTAAGTGGAAAAGAATTCATGATGTATGAAAGATAAAACACGAGGAGAAAGCAGGGAAGACAAGTTTTTCTAGACGGAAACGTCATCAATTTACTCCAACTTTCTTATGATTTGCACCTAGCGAGGTCCTTCCTATCCCCATCAGCATTGATTAACTGGGTTATCGCTAGATCACGAGCTAGCTAACGAGTGGCGGCAGCACGAAAAGTTTGGCAATGCCCGGAGCTGGAGTACGTTGATCAATTAATTTGCAATCGACATTTGCATGCATGCATGTCGAACCATCTAGGAGTGGCTACTGGCTAGTGGCTAGAGTATAAAGTTGGCTATTTGCAGCCCTTCTTTTTGGCTAGTACTAGTATGTATAGAGGTGAAAATTGAGTTAAACAAAAGATGTTTTATTTAAGATAATAGATAACCCATGGCGATCTTATAAAGGCATGCAGGCTACGCTGGTAGCCGTATAGCAAGCATTTTCTGAAACATGAACGCACACCCTCTTGCATGTGAGTTTGGCCAGAGTCAAACTTTAGAAAGTTTGACAAATATGTAGGAAAAAATAATACTATTTGAAGTATTAAATTATTAGAATCGTCAGAAAATATAGTTTCAAATTATATACATTTGATATTACGAACATTGATATTTTTTCATATAATTGATCAATTTTTTAAAATTTTGGCCGTGACTAAACCCAAAACACATGGTAAATAAAAACAGAGTGAGATGCTTATGAAACACTTGCATTTCACAAAGTAGATGAAAAGAAAAAATACTAGTAGTGTGTAACCCAGCGAACAGTGGCGGAGCTTGGCAGAAACAGCAGGGGGGCAAAACACAAAATCTAAGAGTTTGGGGGGGGAGGGGAAGACTATACTTTTTCCATATAATCCCTTCCTCAAAGAAGTTTCTTCAGAATTTGGTACAAAGCTGGAGGATGGGGGGGGGGGGGGGGGGGGGGGCTGACTTGTAGTAAGCTCCGCCACTGCTAGCGAAGTTTGTTCCATTCCAGAGTGTTTTTGTTTAGGCCAAATTCACTCCATAAAACATTGGCTAGCCAAAATTTTGGTAAAGACGGCTTGCTAAAGATTTGACTCTGGCAAAAGAAAAATAAGGTAAACTGGAATTGGAAAAAGGATAACACATCATGCGGACCCTCCAAAGAAGGTCCCAAAATTTGACGATGACCGCCCTTTCGGTAGGGAATACATACATTATAAAACAAACATACCCCAACATTTTGCACCGTTTTTTTTTCATAAAATTTAAGAAATCAAAAGAAAAGAGGTGTCTACATTTTTTTAGTTAAGTTTCTTTAGGTCTAAATCAACTACTGGGCCCCACATCATGGAATTGTGGACGGGAAAGTACACCCGATTGTGCAACAAGGAAGTTGATTTCTCATGGAAAAAGTAACGCACCTCTGCAGAGTATATGAACTGTAACTTGTTACTCCCTGTTCCGGAAAGGAACTCCATAAAAGTTCTGATCAACCTGTGAAGGCTGATGGTCATAGATTTTCATAATAAAATCAATCTTTAAAGAAAGATTTACAAACATTGCATAGTGCCAAGGACTGATAGTCCGAGATGATAGATAGAGGATCAAACTTTCTACCTTGGATATAATAAACTTGGTGACGGGAAAGGAAAAGATGTTGGCTTCTTTCCGATCGATGTCGCGGCCAGCCTGGATCGCTGGCGGATCAGCCCGCGCCCTCTGCTTCGCTGGCACGCTTTGTTGGTTTCCTCTGGTTGGAAGATGCGTACGATCTGGATCGGCACCGGTAGACGGTGGATGTCGATCGATGGAGGCGTAGGCGGCACATGCCGACGACGCCGTAGACGGCACGTGCATGCAGACCTGTGGCTGGTGACGCATCATGTTGGCGTGTAGATGGACTGATCGTATCGTACGCCGCCCGGCCGGCCGCATGCATGATGCTGCGCAAGCCGACGGAGCGCGAATAAGTACGTGGTGACAGTGAAGTGATAAGCCGATCGAGCTGTGCACACGATGACAACATGTAAGAAATAAACACGTGAGCTATTGATCCTGCAGATCTCCCACGTATCATTTAGTACGTACCGTTTCTTCTGCGCAATGGAACATGGCAGTTCTCCCGAGATGTTCGCTCGACGAACAAAGGTTTCCTTGTTCATTCAGCCCATCACGGATTAATAACGCATCTTTTTTTTTTTTGAACTTTAATAACGCATCTTGGTCGCACGCATGTCTTTCTCAACGAACAGAACCTAGCAAGCCCTTCGAGGGCCACACATACTGGTCCCACGTCATCCGGACGGAGAGGGACGCCGGACACCTAGCCAAACGTCCGTCCGATGGCCCTGTAGTATGCATCCACTGCGTCGAATCATCACCGATACAAACAACGAACCACGAGTAGGGTAGTACGTATTTTCTTTCGCATCTCATAATTTCAGGTAATACTCAGGTTGCGGGCCAAGGGCTGGTTGCGGCTGGCCGCTACAGACCTAAGAGCATCTCCACTCGTCTATCCAGCACGCCGATCGGAACGCCGAAATTCAGTCCGGATTTCGAAATTCGGCCCAGTCGCGTACCAGGGACCTGTTTTCGTCTGGATTTGGTCGTGTTTTGGTTCGGCCTACTTAGGCCGAACCCAGGTTCCCGGGTACGCCCTGGGGACACCGGACGCCGCAAAAAAGGGCGTGGGCCAGCTCTGTCGGCGAGACAGTCCCATTTTCACTCACTTCACTCGCCTAGACTGCCGCGAAGAGCTCTGTCGCCATGACTTCGCCGGCGGAGCTCCCCCGCGTCGAGACATGCCCACGCCTCTAGCTACGCTCGCCGTCGTTGCCGCCCAACTCCACGCCTTCTACACCGCCGCTTTCGCCGACCTATCCTCGCCGTAGCTGTGCTTCGGCTCCGTACACCCACCCCCACGCCCGCTAGGTGTTTGACATTTGGCCGGATTCGGCCATGGACTCCGACGGCGATGAGGTAATGTCCACTGACTCTGACGAGGGCGAGATACTCGCCATGGATTCCGACGACGAGGAGTTGCTCGCCGAACTCCTGGAGGAGGAGAGCGCCGAGGTCGTCGAAAGTGAAGAGCACTTGCAGATTCTCGCATTGCTCGCCCAGCTGTACATGCAGATGGCGAAGCCGAAGCGCGGTGGTTCGGCGCCAGGTCGCATGAAGTGCAAGGCGAGACAGAGGATAGAGGGCTATTGCATGTTGTACGCCGACTACTTCGCCGACCAGCCACTCCATGGAAAGGACGTGTTTCGCCGCCGTTTCAGGATGAGCCGGAAGCTCTTCCTCGAGATCGTGCATGCCATCCGGGAGTTCGATCCATATTTCCTTTGCAAGAAGGACTGCACCGGCTTGGTTGGGTTTTCGTCGCTTCAGAAGTGCACCGTGGCGATGAGGTTGCATGCATATGGAGCGCCGGCTGATGCTGCCGATGACTATCTCCGCATCGCCGAGTCCATCGCCCTTGATTGCTTGCACAGGTTCCACAGGGCAGTGATTGTAGTGTTCGGGGAACAGTACTTGAGATCACCCACTGTTGACGACACTGCTCGGATCCTCGCAGTCAATGAAAGTAGAGGATTTCCTGGTATGCTAGGAAGCATAGATTGCATGCATTGGAAGTGGAAGAACTGTCCATTTGAATGGCTAGGAATGTACAAAGGCCACAAAGGAGGATGCACTGTGATACTTGAGGCAGTTGCTACACATGATCTTTGGATCTGACACTCGTTCTTTGGCATGACAGGATCGAACAACGACATCAACGTCCTCAACTTCTCAGCTGTCTTTTCCAAGCTTGTTGAGGGTCATGCTCCCCCTGTGGAATTTGAGATCAACAGGCATCACTACAACAAGGGATACTATCTAGCAGATGGCATCTATCCAAGATGTGACGAGGTTTCGATTCGTCAATGCCCATTGTTATGGACTTGGGTTTTGGAGAAGATGGGGATGCTGGAGATCGCAGAACGGTTAGCAAACAAGCAACACGGGACACGAGGTTTACCCAGGTTCAGGCCCCCGGCGGGAAAACCCTACTCTTGCTTGTCTGCTCTTGATTACGGCAGAACCGAAGGTTACAGGGGTGCGCAGATGCAATCTGGCGTGGAGGTGTGTATGCGAAAGTATGAGTCGAGAGATCTAGGTCGTGCCCTCCTGGCCTTTATATAGACTTAGGCAGGTCCCGGGCATAGACCTAGTCGGTTACAGGTTCTAGGGTTTTACCCCTTTGAATTTCCTATCTACTCTAGTCTTGCTCTCCAAGGATCCGAAGGCGTCATGGGCCTTGGACACCCGAAAATATTCATGGGCCGGCGTATATTTGTCGTGGGCCTTCCTTGGGCTGGACCAGGTATGTTGAGATTATGTACCCGCGGGGTATAACCATGTCAGTAGCCCCCGAGTGATCAGTCGAATCGTAGATTCGACTGAGGACTCTTCAATCCTTCGGGTGCGACTATGTATTTCAATAGTTCATGTGAAGGGATTGTTGATGCGTGTGCCTGACTCATCCGACGGATCAGGGTCAGTTAACTGTCTTAGGACGAAACAACACGATCTTCTTCAGGTTCGAGTCCCTCAACTCGAACCTGGAACATATGTTGGCGTAATTCGACTCAGGCCGCGGAGGACTTACAGGAGTGGAATTCCAGTGAATTTAATTGATGTACCCAACGCGTTCGTCGGGATTTTTCATCGCGCCTGTTGGCACGGATTTTTACTAGAAGAGCGCAGTCGTGTGCGTTGCCAGGCCATCAGATGATATCTGTAGGTCTTATCTTTGTGTCGTAGACACAGCATCCGAATGTTTATCACCGCGGAGGTGTTTCGAGTGGCCGAGGAGAATGTTGCTCACTTAGCGTTTAGTTGGGGCAGAGTTGCCGAAAAAGTTTGGCATGCTGATCCGAAGGATCGCAGTCGAAGAATTCATAGGGTGTGCGACCCGCGCTCCCTATGGGAGTAGCTCCCGAGTGTCTGCTCGAGTCGTAGACTCGAGCGGAGACTTTAATTCAGCCGTTGTTCAATATCAGGTCCGTAGGACACAAATTTTGTTCGGATGCTTAAATCCATCCTCCCTATGGGAGTAGCCCCCGAGTCCGTAGTGGAGTCGTAGACTCGACGTAGGACTCGAAGAAATAGTTCAATGCTGAAACATGTTGTTCATCTTTCGGGTGCGCGGCCAGCACTCCTAATAGGAGTAGCCCCTGAGTAATTAGTCGAATCGTAGATTCGAGTGAGTACTCTTAGCTTTGAAGCCGAAGAAATTGTAGCTGGTGCTAGTGTAGCTTTTGATGACGTCAGTGCTGACGATCGATGACCTCAAGCGTCTGCTGCGCCAGAGATGAATTGACTGAATGAACGTGGGTCCCACTTTCTGACCTTGAATTGACCGGTCACGCGCGGCGTGGAGATAATTACGGCATCGCCTCGATTTCCGTGTGTAGTGGATGGCGTGTTAGCGACGGTTCGTTGCGATGTTGACACGTGTATGGCTAGATCCTGCCGTTGGCGTTACGTCTTCTCGATGGACGGTTGTCGTGCATCGTCTTCGTGTTTATAATCATTGGGGAAAACTTTTAGTTTGTTTCCACCGCAGCTATTCTCGTTTTCATTGCTTCCTTGTTCTCGGAGAGTTCTTGCTGCGAGCTGGGATATCCTTTCACATTTCCTTCTTCCATCCTTCGCTCTCGCCGCCGGCGCCGCTGTACCGCGATGGGGAAGTCGAAGAAATCTTCATCTGCGGTTGGTACCAGCGCTGCTGGAGGGAAGAAGAGTGCCGCCGCTACCCGTGTCACCGATGGTGGCTGGCGGCGATCGGAGACGCGAGAGAGTGATCTCCGCAAGCTGCGCGAGCGGGGCCTGATCCCGCAGGATAGGGAGGCCGTCAAACTCCCAGGCAATGAGGTAATCCCCCGTCCTCCCGCTGGGTATCGGGTTATGTTCCTTGCCTTCGTTATTCGCGGATTTTCCTTCCCAGTCCACGACTTCCTTTGTGGACTGCCTTTTCTTTACGGTATCCAATTGCACCATCTTTCCCCCAATTCTCTTCTTCGCGTTGCTTGTTTCATCACTTCCTGCGAGTGCTGGCTCGGAATCGAGCCGCACTTTGGCCTCTTCCGGAAACTCTATTCCGTGAAGAGGCAATCTGGTTCGGATGATGTTTATCCCATTGGGGGTTGCATCATCTCCCTCAAAGCCAATCTTCTTTTCTTTTCTTTTCCCATGTCCGAATCTGTCCAGTACTGGTGGAGGCGATGGTTTTATATTCGCGACTCCATAGTGGCTGGGCAGCATTTTGGTCTTGCTCCTTTCGACCCCTCCCAAATAATCGAGCCGAAGAGGTCCTAGAAAAACCAGATCTTGGATGGCGAGGTAGCGGAGATAGAGGCTCTATCGTCGAGTGGAGGATCTCCAGTTGATTCCGGAGAAGGAAGTGAACGGTGTGGATATTATCCGCACATTTCTTCAGCGTCGGGTGCAGCCACTCTAGGCTTGGGTGAACCCGATGTTTCTTTATGTGGCCGCCGCGATCCGACGAGGGTTTCGGCTGAGAAATTCTCCCAGGGAGATCTCGACAGGGCCCTTCGTTCACTGCTGAAGTTCAAAGCTGGAGAGGATATCTCGGGGAAGTCGCTGACTCCTCCATTTTCTTCTGCGCTTGTTGTTCCACAGGTGTAGATTCGTGCGCGTAGCGCTATTTTTGACTGCATTGTACTTGCGTTTGTTTGCTAACAAATTTTCTTCTCTTGTGCAGAGCTTCAAAGTGCCGAGCATGTCGCCTCCATTACCCGAAGTGTTTCCGGATGCTCCAGATAATGATGTGGTGGATTCCATTTTCTTCGGCGAGGTCTCCGGCTAAAGAGGCCAACGAGTCGAGCGAGGACCACACTCGCAAACGATCACGGAGCTCCAGCGAGTCTTCGGATGCCTCGATCCCTCCGACTCCTAGGAACCCTCTGTGTCTTGAGCGTCATAGTGATGGGCATGGAGGCTCTTTCTCTCCTATTCCTGCTCTTCCCGTGCGGGCTGTAGCGCCGCACCCACCAGCGAAGCGGAAGAAGGAAGAAAAGAAGGAAGAGAAGAAGGAAGAGAAGAAAGAGGAAAAGAGAGTCCGAAGGACCCCTCCTGTCTTCAACCTGAGCGAGCTTGACTCGTTTCTGCACTGCGTTTTCTTTACTGTTTACTTTGTACTTGTGCTAATTTGTCCTTGTGCAGGCAGTCTTCCAACGACTCCTCCAGCGATGGTGCTCGGGAGATGATGGGGGAGTCGAAAGTTGAGTCTCCTCCTCCTCAGACGGTGGCTACCTCGGAAGGCGCTGCGTCGGGCCCTTCTTCGCAGGAGATTCAGGTGGTTGCGCCTCAGAAGGCTGCGGGCGAACCTTCGGAGTCGCCATCGGATCATGTAAGTAGTTCTGTCTCCTGCCACGGGGGGAGCCCCCGAGCATCTGTAAAAAAGTTTTCTTGTTTTGTTCTTCCTTTGAGTCTCGGGGGGATCCCCCAAGCATTTTCGTGTGTGTATTTTGCTTCTGTTCTTTTCTGTTGGGCGTAGCCCCCCGAGTCATTTTCCTGACTAGTATGTCTTCTTCCTGCAGCCTTTTGTGCAGGATGCCAAACGACTGGTGCAGGGGCACGTGGTGCTGGAGGCCAGCCTCAAACAGCTTCGAGGTACTTTTATGGCTTGATGTTTGCTTTTTCTTGTATTCTTGTCCTATTATCCGACGCTTGTATTATTTGAATGCAGAGGAGCACAACACCTCCCTTCGCGAGATTGATTCTCTCAAAAAGAGCCTTGGTCAAGCGGAGAAGAAGGCCGAGGTCGCCATTGGTGCAAAAGAGCGCCTCGAGCTGGAGCTGGCCACTGTGGCCGAGGCTAAGGAGCGCCTTAAGCGGGAGGCCACGGACCGCGAGGAGCACCTTGCCACTTCTGCGACTGCGTGTGAAAGGGAGGTGGCTGGCAAGCTCATGGCGGCTGCCAAAGCTGTTTCGGGTGAGTATCTTCACTTGCGTATTTTTTGGTTTTCTTGTCTTTCTTCTGCGGTGCTTTCGCTCATTTCTTCTCTTTATTGTCTCAGATGCCGCAGGCATCGAGTTTGACCGCGGTGCTCTGGAGCACGGGAGTGCTCTGGATGATGCTACTGCATCGGTCGAAGATCGCTGCAGCACCGTCGTCAACTCGCTCGCCAAGGCCAAGGAGGTCCTTGGACGCTTCTACAAGGAGCTTGTTCCCAAGGGCGCGGCCCTTGATGATGTTGACGCTCTGGCGGAGGCATTGTCAGCCGAAGCACCTACGGCGTACAAGCGCAAGCAGAAGGGCATCGGCGCATCCGTCGGGCTGGTAATGGATTTGGCGGCTGGAGCGGAGCTGGATCTTCCCCAGATCACCTCCCGGATGCCGACGACTGCGGATGGATCCGAGGTAGCCTTCGCTACCTATTCTGCTCGTTGTAAGTGATATGGGCCAAAGCTGATTGATCTGCTGGCTGAGTACGCGCTACGGCAGCAGGGGGAAGCCACGGCGAGGCAATCCGGCTCCGAGGCTACTCAGGGTGCCGCAACTTAGGCGCTGTAGCTGTAGGATAGTTGTAGTCTCTTTTGTTGTAATTATGTTGATGAACAAATCCTTGTGCCACGTAGTGGCTTTTGATGCACTTAATGAATTTGTTGAGTTGTGTGCTTCTTCGTCTGAGTGTTCATGTCTTTGCCTTTCTGCTGATCTAGGGTCCTTCGGCTGCTGATCCCGTTGACACCTCGCCTGCCGCGCGGCTGCGGCCCTCCTTGGATGATTCATCACAACTTGCTTTTCTTCAAGACCGTGTTCGTACTCTCGAGAAGGAGTTTCTTGGGGTGCGTGGCCATGCCGACGTTTGGAAGTCCAAGGCAGATCGCGGTGCGGCCAAAGAGGAGTACTTGATGGCGGAATTGCTTCGACTATCTGAGTAGCTTCAATGTAAGTTTTTTTTCGAGCTGCTGCTCATTTCTTCGGATGCGCCTGCTAGCCTTGCATCTTATTTTGGTGCGAGTATCGCAGGTGCTAACCTTGCTCCAAGGGAGGAGAAGGAGCGTGTTGCTGTTCGGGTCAATTGCTTGACTCAACAGGACATGGAAGCCGGCGAGTTCTTCTGGATGGATCGTGACCGTGCCATGGTTCTGGCAACGGTGCAGGATCGTGTTCACCAAGTATCGCGGGTGCTTCGTCAAGTGCAGACTTCACTCGCGTCGGTTCTGCATGTGATGTTTCCACTGGATGCTGCACCAACAACCCTGTCTGGTCTTCTGTCGAAGTTTTGGAACGTGAACCGTGTCCAGGAATTGCTGAGGCAGCAGCTCATCGCAGGGGTGAAGGCTGCGTTGTCCCTTGTTAGGCTGCACCGTCCTGATGTAGATTTGTCTGTTGTAGCGGATGGGCCACCCCCTCGACCAGATGGTGGTGTGTGGGATATGCGTCCGCATTACGCGGCTGTGAGGCAATATGTCGAAGAGATCGTAGATGTATTTGAGCAGCGCGCTCAGGTTTTTCTTAAGAATAGGTAGTACCTGTAAAAGAGATAGATGTAAAATTTGTATATTTTTGACTGAGCATGTTGTGCCCTTTGTTATAAAGGTTTGGTTGTTGTTTGAGCACGCAGTGCTTTGTTTGCGTACGTGTCCTTTTCGTTAGCCTGACGTGGTCAGCTACTCAGGTGTACACGTGTTATCCTCAGTTGATGAAATCGTGAGGTGGGGGGAGCCCCCGAGTGCGTTTGTAGCATGAAGTAAAGGTGCGAATAGCGAAACGAAATTTTGGGGCGAGACACTTAGCTTTATTTATATCGTAATGGAGGAAGTACATTGTTCGGCTGAGTATTCTTGGCTGAAAAGCCTTATTGAAAGTAAAGGGGTAGGTAGCTAGGGGTAGAATCGTCGCATCTGTGCAACGTTCCATGGGTTGGAGTATGCGACTCCAGACTCCACGTGCTTGAGGCGATAGGCGCTACCTGGGATGACTTCGGTGACGATGTAGGGTCCTTCCCATGGTGACTCGAATTTCTTCGGTCGCTCTTGCTTGAGTCGCAAGATGAGGTCTCCTTCGACGAAGGACCTTGGACGCAGCCGTCGGTTGTGGTAGTTGTGGAGACTCTGCTGGTACACCGCTGATCGAGCTCCTGTTATGTCTCGTGCCTCGTCGAGTGTGTCGATGACGTCTTTGAGTGCAGCCGTGGATTCGGCTTCGCTGTAAGCGACGACCCCGAGGGCCTGGTGGCGTACTTCGGCTGGTAGCACAGCTTCGGCTCCGTGCACCATGAAGAATGGCGTGTAGCCTGTGGAGCTGTTTGGCGCGGTACGCAAGCTCCATAGGACGGATGGTAGCTCTTTCGTCCAGGCTCCATCTTTTCGCTCGAGTGGGCTCATGAGGCGCTTCTTGATGCTAGCGCCGATTAGGCCGTTGGCCTTTTCCACCTACCCGTTCGTTTGCGGGTGTGCCATCGAGGCGTATGTGATGTTGATTCCGTGGCCTTCGCAAAAGTCTTGGAATTCTTTGGAGATGAAGTTCGATCCATTGTCGGTGATGATGCTATGCGGTACGCCGAACCTGTAGACAATAGATTCAAAGAACTTGACGGCAGTCTTGCCCTTTTGGTTAGTGACCAGCATGGCCTCGATCCACTTGGTGAATTTTTCGACTGCAACCAAGAGGTAGACGTGCCCCCCTTTAGAGGACCTTGGCAGTTTGCCGATCATGTCGAGGCCCCATTGAGCGAAGGGCCAGGCTATAGGTATGGGCCTGAGCTCTGACCCGGGTGCGTGTGGTTTGTCGGCGAACCTTTGGCACCCCTTGCATTTTCGGACGATGTCCTTTGCGTCGCTCATGGCCGTTGGCCAGTAGAATCCAGCTCGTAGAGCTTTGGCGACAAGGGAGCGACTGCCTGCGTGATGGCCGCAGATGCCCTCGTGGATGTCTTGAAGGATGGTTTTGCCGTCACTGATGGTGACGCACCTTTGTAGTACACCCGTAATGCTGCGCTTGTATAGCTCGCCATTAATGATGGTAAAAGCTTTTGACCGGCGAGATATGCGTCGGGCATCCGTCGGGCTTTCAGGCAGTTCTCCGTCTATTAAGAACTGGAGGTACTTCCGCGTCCAGGTTTCTTCGACTGCCATGACCTGCATCAGGTTGACCATAGCGACCTCTGTGTCCAGTTTCTCGGGTCCTTCATGACCTTCGGGTAGCGTAGCCCCCGAGTGTTCTGCTTCTTCGGATGATCCCTTGGGGAATTTTCGCTTGATGGATGGCACACAGATCTATTCGAGGAACACACCTGGTGGCACCTTTGCGCATGTGGAGCCGTTGTTGGCGAGTCTGTCGTCCTCCTCGTTGCTTTCTCTTCCAACGTGCCGAAGCTCGCAGCCGTCGAATTCTCCTTCGAGTGTGTTGTAGAGTGGAGGGTACGCGATCATGTTTTCGGCGTGTGCGTCGCACTCGTTCATCGTCTGCTGGACGACGAGGTTGGAGTCACCGTAGATGACCAGGCGCGTTGCGGCGCAGATCTTCGCCATCCTCATGTCGTGGATGAGGGCTTCGTATTCGGCCTCGTTATTAGAAGCTCGGAATTTCATCCGAAGGACGTAATTCATCTTGTCGCCCTGCGGGGAGGTCAGTATGACCCCGGCTCCTGCTCCAGCTTCACGCTTGGAGCCATCGAAGTGCATCGTCCATGACTGCGACATGTCTAGGGTGTCTGGCAGCTGCAGCTCCATCCAGTGTACAAGGAAGTCCGGGAGGACTTGAGACTTGATTGCGAGTCGCTTCTCGTAGACGATGTCTAGGGGTGACAGCTCGATGCCCCATAGGGCCACGCGTCCTATGGCCTCTGGGTTATTCAGGATGTTATTCAGGGGTGCCTCATTGACGACCATCACCACGTGCTCCTGGAAGTAATGACTCAACCGACGAGCCGTCATGAACACGCCGTAGGCGAGTTTTTGGTAGTGAGGGTACCTCTGTTTTGTTGGCGCCAGTACCTCGCTGAGGTAGTAAATTGGGCATTGGACCCCATGGGTCTTGCTTTCTTCGGGTCGCTCGACCACTAGCACGGTGCTAACTACCTGGTGTGTGGCTGCTATGTACAGCAGTAACGGCTCGCGCTCCTTTGGCGTGACCAAAACGGGCGACGTGGAGAGCAGTCGCTTTAGATCTTCGAATGCGTCGTCCACTTCTGGCGTCCACTCGAATTTATCTGCCTTGCGTAGCAGCTGGTAGAATGGCAGGGCTTTCTCGCCCATGCGGCTGATGAATCTGCTCAATGCTGCTATTCGTCCTGTGAGCTACTGGATGCCCTTGAGATTCTTCGGCTTCTCCATGGTCATGATGGCTTTGATTTTCTTCGGGTTCGCCTCGATCCCTCGCTGGGAGATGAAGTAGCCGAGCAGCTGGCCCGATGGGACGCCGAAGGCGCACTTTTTGGGATTGAGCTTTATCCTGTAGCAGTCGAGGTTATCGAACGTCTCGCGGAGATCGTCGATGAGCGTTCTCGCCTCCCTTGTTTTGATGACTATGTCGTCGACATAGACTTGGACGTTGCGACCAATCTGGTCCTTCAGGCATGCTTGCATGCATCGCTGGTACGTGGAACCTGCGTTCTTTAGCCCGGAGGGCATTGTGTTGTAGCAGAATACTCCGAACGGTGTGATAAACGCCGTTTTCTCTTGATCTTCGACCTTGAGTCAAATCTGGTTGTAGCCTGAGTAGGCGTCGAGGAAGGAGAGTTTCTCGCATCCTGCAGTCGAATCGATGATCTGGTTGATCCGAGGAAGAGGGAAGTGGTCCTTTGGGCAGTGCTTGTTCAGCGACGTGAAGTCCACGCACATCCGCAGGATATCCGTGTCCTTCTTGGGAACCATCACTGTATTTGCGAGCCACTCGCTTTCTTTCATCTCCCTGATGAAGTCTGCAGTGAGTAGCCTGTTGATTTCCATCCCGATGGCTTCGGCCCGTGGCTCGGATAGTCTCTGGTTGGACTGCTTGACGGGCTTGGTGTCTGGAAAGACGTTGAGTGCATGCTCGGCGAATTCCCTGGGAACTCCTGGCATGTCCGCAGGACACCAGGCGAAGATTTCCCAGCGCTCACGGAGGAATTTGACGAGCGCGCTTTCCTATGCAGGGCTGAGGTCGTTGGCGATCAGCGCCGTCTTGGAGGCATCCGTCGGATGGACCTGCACCTTCTTTGTGTTGACTGTGGAGTCGAAATACATGTCAGGTGCGTTTTGTTGTGCGACTGGGGGGGCCATTGTCCGTCACCTCGCGTAGCTTTACGAGCTCATCCTGCATGCCGAATGACTAGGAGATTCTGTTGAAGTCCCTGTCGCATTGGTCCGATCGGGTGAAGCTCCTGTGGACTGTGATGACGCCCCTTGGTCCTGGCATCTTGAGTAGCAGGTATGCGTAATGTGGGACAGCCAAGAACCTTGTGAATGCTACACGCCCGAGGATGGCGTGGTATTGTGATGGCCAGTCCACCACTTCGAATTCGAGCCGCTCGAGTCGGAAGTTGTCCGGTTTGTCGAAGATGACGTCGAGCCATATTTTGCACAGGGGGAATATGCCCTTTCCTGGGACGATGCCATGGAAGGTTGTGTCTGACTGTTCCAGGCTGCACTGCGGGATCCGCATTACCGCTAGAGTGCTTGCAAACATCAGGTTGATGCCGCTGCCGCCGTCCATGAAGACGCGGCTCATCTCGAAACCTCCGATCTACGCCTCCAGCACCAGGGCAGCATGACCTGGGCGGGGGATCTGGCAAGGATGATCCAAACGACTGAACGTGATGCAGGACTCCGATCCGCTGAGGTACTCAGGGATGGCGGGTGGAGTTGTCACGGCCAGGTTGATCTGACGGGTGATTTTCTTCTACACCCTATTCGTGGGGATCCCCTTCTGGATCATCAGTGCTCCTTTCGGTGGGGGATACCCGTTTCCAGCGTTGTTCTGTGCTGGTGCAACTGGTTGGTTCGGGCCTCCTACAGGTGGCGGTGGAGGAGCTCCATGCGCTATCTCACCTGGTGCGGGTGCGTTCCCGAATCCTGGAAGTGGAGCTTGTTGCCTCATCTGGACCATGCTTTCGCTGAGCTTCTGGAACTCGCGGCAGTCCTTGAGCATGTGGCTTGCCTTCTTCTTGACATCCTGCTTGTCGATGTAGAAGTGGATGGTGCATGGACCCGAAAGTTTTTCGTATGCTGAGGGTCCGTTATCGCGATCGCGGCGCTGCCACGACAGTGCTGGGCGTCCTCCATCGTGGAAGTTTCCTCCGCGGTATCCTCCGCCGTTGCGGTTGGCATCGTTGCGGCGATCGGCATAGCCGGCCGCGACCATGTCGGGTCCATCACGATCGTCGTAGACGCGCGATCTTCTCTTGCTACGGCCCTCTCGTCGTCGGTCGTAGTCGTCCTCTTCCTCCGAGTGTGCCCGGTGGACGGAATCTTCGCCATCAGCCCACCTGTTGGCGATGTCCATGAGGTGGTCGAGTGTCTTGGGCTTGATGCGCCCAAGTTCCTCCTTAAAGTCCTGGCGCTTGACGCCGTCCTTGAAGGCGTCGATGGCCCTCTCTTCGGAGATGTGCGCTGCGGAGTTCTTGGTGTTGGACCAGCGTAGTATGTACGAGCAAATGGATTCTCCCGTTCGTTGAGTGCAGGCCCGCAACTCCTCGATTGAGCCGGGCCTCTTGCTGGTGCCTTTGAAGTTTCGGATGAAGCTGTAAGCTAGCTCCTCCCAGCTTCGGATGGACCCTGAAGATAGGCTGCTAAGCCAGATCCGGGCTGCACCTGTCAGCTACAGCTGGAGGCATTGCATGGCGGTTTCCTTGTTTCCGCCGTGCAATTTGACGGATGGCAGGTGGTCGCTGAGCCATGACTTTGGGTCTTGTGTGCCGTCGAACTTCGGAGTATCCGAAGGAAGCTTGAAATTTCGCGGCATCCGTGTCCGTCAGATAGATCTGCTGAAGTACCGGGCTCCGCACAGTTCTCCTTCGTCTTCGTCCATCTCGGATTCAGACGAGCATGCGCGCTTAGCTCGCGCTTTGTCGATTTTGTGTTGTGTTAGCGTGTCTATGGTGTCGTAATCGCGGCTGCGATGACGCGAGCTCTTGTGCCTTCGAGGAAGGTCATGGTCCTCTTCTTCGGATGAAGGAGTGGGGTGTCGTGGTATTGCCGACGAGTACGCCATGGAGGGGTCCTCACAGTGCGTGTTTAGAGACGTGGGGTAAGGCGAACGGTTGACGGGTACGAGGTAACATAGCTTACCCAGGTTCAGATCCCACGACGGTGGCGGAATCCTACTCCTGCTATAAATCACTATAATGGCAATACGCCGAGTGACGGAGATAGTTTCGCTGTGCGAGGTTGTATGAATCGATGCCCTAAAGGCTCCCATAGGCCCGACTTATATAGTCGCCAGGTCCTAGGGTTACAGGGAAAAGTCCTAGCCGGACAGGTTACAGAGTCCTATACCGTCTATTACTAGTCTTGTATATCTTGTACTACAAGGCTCCGGGTACGCTTGTGACTCCACCGTAGCCTTCCTTTATCCGGCATGGGCCTCCCTTCTGGATCCACCTAACTAGGCCGCCCAGCAGGCCACAGGCCATGCTACCGACTATGGGCCACCCGGGTTAGTCGGATAAGAGACATGCTATGAGGATATCCATATAGCATATCCCCAACAGTAGCCCCCGGAGAACTCCGAGATCTTGCGCCATCTTGCCTCTTCACATGGAATGCTCCGTCTAGATGGATGTCGGCAAATCGTCAAGCAATATCTTGTAGTCCTCCCAAAGAACCCTGCAAGGTTTTCTCCGTCTTCTATTAGTAAGTCGGAGGAATGCCGAATCTTCCATCGTACTCTTCCGTAGTCGGATTAAATCCGTCCATGCCGGAATCTTTGATGCGACGGCTCATCTACCATGTCAGTTATGACGACGTAGGCTTAGGTCAGCGACGCCTCGTAACTCACACATGCAGAGAACGCAATCATATCCGATTTTCCCGCGCGAGCGATACGAACCGTTGGCGGCGGCGGTTGGAGACGTGGCGAAATTACCGCGCACGTTCTCAAACACGTCGTCTACGTGGCAACCGTCCGATTAACTGCACGAATCTTGACGCAGAGTAAGATAAATAGTAACCGTGGGACACTTGCCACTTTTTCACCCCATTCTCTCGCGTCATCATCTTCTTCCTCCAGTCGCACGCCTCCTCGAGCTATCCGCGGAAAACCTCGAAGAAACCCTAGCCTCTCTTTGCATCAGTCGCATCCTTCCAGTCCTCCATGGCTAGCATCAGCTCCTCCCCATCGATGACGGCGTCGAGCGAAGCCACGGCGAAGCCGGCGAGCTCCGTCGTCATGCCCCCAGAGAGCCTGGTCATCCCAGCGTCGGCGGTGACCACAATCTGGCGGCGCTAGAGCCTCTGGAAGAAGAGCCAGACTCGCACAAGGGCGACTGGCGCGGCTTGGACATCACCGGCCGCGACATCCAAGAGATGGTCGCCGAAGTCTACCTCCCCTCGATGGAGGGGCTCGCCTGGCGGGCGGCGCCGGCCGGCGAGGTGACACCTTCTCCCCAAGCCGGAGAAAAGGTGTACCTCAAGGCTCAGCTGGTACGCGGCGTTTCTCTACCCGTCTCCCACTTCTTTCTGTCCGTCTTGAACCACTTCAAGGTCCAACCCCATAACCTCTCCCCCAATAGTATCTTAGTGCTTAGCAACTTCGCGGCACTTTGTGAGGGTTACCTAGGGATTAGGCCTAGGTTAGACTTGTTCGTGTATTTCTTCACCGTCAAACGTGAAGCCGGACATAGTAGGGAGGAGCTTAGGAACTGCGGCACCATAAGCTTCAAGATCCGACCTGGCCGGCGGTTCCCCGACATCGTCGGCCACGAGTCGTGCAAAAACTGGAAGCATGCGTACTTCTACGGCCCCGACATTCCTTTGGCGGGCCGAGAAGTGACGTACCCGGACTTCGTGGATGGAGCCGCCGCTGAAGTTTCCACATGGAGATCCCATGCCTCCCTTCTCTCCGACCTCGATGCTTCTCGCGCAATAAGGCGGATCGAGTGGTTCATAGAGACAGGTTTGACCGGCTTGGACCTAGCCATGTGCTGGTTCATCAGGCGAATCCAACCTCTGCAGCACCGCGTGAAGTTCATGCATGAGTACACCAGGGATCGAGGGGATACCCTCCGGATCTCCGTGGATAACTTCTCGAGCGACTCTGTCAAGCTCCGTCTGAAGGACATCGTCAAGGTGAAGGATAAGAAGCGCGGCTTCACCATCACCTATGACATGTACGTAGATGGCAAGTGCCCAAAGGTAGGTATTTATTTTCCGTGTATGAAATTGCTACAGTTTCTCCGTCTTGCCAGTACCATCTTATCTAACACGGTGATTTCTCACTTAACAGCTTAGCGATCTAGATGAGGACAACTTGGCTGCCCAAATCTACGATCTAAAGATGAAGGAAGTCATGGTCGTGTCCGACGACGATGTCCCGTTGGCGCGAAAGCGGAAGAGCTCCACCTCTGATGCTGCCGGAGGAGGCAAGAAGAAGAAGACGGAGGGTGGAGCCTCCAAAAAGAGTACTGCCGCCCTGGAGGCGGAAAAGAGAAAAGCCACCGGGATTTTGGCCAAAGCGCCCCCCTAGTGTAAGCGTTTCATTCTTCGACATTGTCTTATTTATCTGTCTTATTCTTGTACTTATGCATTTTGCACGTTTCAGGAAGAAAACCACAACCAACCTCAAGAAGTCCTCCAAGACTCTTGGGGCTTCTAGAAATATCAAAGATATGCTGCATCGCGACTCCTCCCCCGCCATCGCCCCTGCTACTCCTGCCGTCAAGCCCTCCTCTGCTTCGATAAGCTCTCAAGTCCAGGAGGCACCAGGTCCTTCCGACATGGAAGTGGATTCTGGTGCCTCTACTGAACTCACTGTTGTCGGCGAGCAGGCGACGCAGGAGAGCGCTGCTCTTCAAATGGCTGAAGCTCCGGCTAAGGATGCCATCGGTAGCGGCAAGGCGGTGGTGGGAGCTAGTACCTCTGCCGAAGGCGGCGCCCCTACTCCCTAGAAACCCTTCGAGTTCCCGAACATAGTTTACCCGGCTCTCCTGCCGAGTAACACAACTATGGTTCCTGGAGGAGTGTCGTCATCTCCGACGTGCGGTCTTGAGGAGCTACTCCGATAAGTAGATATCTTGCGGGGAAATAGCATTTCCTTTGGCAAGCTGCTGGCCGAGAGTGCTACAAACCTCAAGATTATTGCACTTGTAAGATTTACTTTGCCTTTTGCATTTCATATGAGTATTCCACTGTAGCCCCCGAGGATGTAGACGGAAAACAATAGGTTTTGCATCTATATGCTCTAAGAGTGACTAAGTTAGAAAAAACTCTCACTGTAGCCCCCAAGCATTTAGATGGAATGAATTACTCTGACTAGATGCTTTAAGAGTAGCATACACAGTGTTCATAATTTTTAATGCTGTAGCCCCCAAGCCTCTAGTTGTAACTGAATTAGTTCCGACTAGATGCTTTAAAGAAAAACTAAGCATTTTCTAAGTTAAAAACTTTATACTGTAGCCCCCAAGCCTCTAATCGAGAACTGAATTAGCTCCGACTAGATGCTTAACGAAAAGCTAAGCATATTGCTAAGTTAAAAACTCTCGTTGTAGCCCCCGAACATCTAGGTGGAAAATCTCCGACTAGAAGCTCCAAGCAGACCAAACAACGATTTAACTTTGTATTTGCTTCCACAGAACGAGAATGCTCGGAGGGGCATGGCCAACGACAAGTACCAGAAGATGCGCGCAGATCTCGAAGCTGAAAAGGGTAAAACCATCATCTTGAAGGAACAGATCATCAAAAACAAGAGTCTGTTTTCTTTTTGCGCATTTCCGTCTTACTTTTGTGCCCATAATCTCCGAGTACTCACTGTGTACGTTGTTTTCTCCGACTTGCAGAGCATGTCGCCAAGGCCAAGGATATTGTCGAGCAGTCCAACACATTCAGCAGCTGGACCGTGAGAACAAAATCCTTAAGAAGGAGAGGGAAGAGATGCTGAAGATGCACGAGGATTCCATGAAAGCCCTGCAAGATTTTGCCTCTGCGGAGATCAATCGCTTGAAGGAGGAGCTTGCGATCTTAAAATATCAGAAGCAAGCTGCTGATGAGCAAAACCATCGCCACAGCGAGGCGTTTAAGCTCCTCCAACAAGAGAAGAAATCCTTGGCGGACACCGTCTGACAGGCTAAGGCCAGCATGTTCAGTAAGTGTCCTCCGCCTTGTATTTCTGTAGTCTGGATACTTAGAGATTACTGAACTCATGCAATCCTTGTCGGAATTTTCAGCACCTATGGGTTTAACCCGCTCGCCTCCTTCGGACAAAGAATGCATGGTTCTTGCCGGCAACTTCATCAATACCGTCATCGCCCAAGCCAAGGAGATTGCCAAGCCCCTCCAAATATATATCAAGGCATCTGGCGAAGTAGTCGGAGATTCTGCGCTGAGTCCCCGAGCGTGTCGTGAGCTGGAAAGCTTCATGCGCACGGGCTGGCGCAAGGATGGCGCTGTCTATGGTGAAGGCACACTACGAAGATGCCGACATCGACACGGTGACCTCTGGTATCCCCGACGTGGATGATGACGGCAAGGAGATCGATCACGAAGCCATCCTGTCATCACTCGCGGGCTACGACACCAGGGTTGCCGAGTTGGTGGACGTTGACGTCTTCGTGCCCAGGAACCTCATCGACAGCGTCAACCAAGATTCCTCCGAGTCTCACCACAACGCCGATGTTGAGGGTGATTCTCCGGCTGGTGATGATGCGGCCTCCAAGTCTCCTGCGCCCAAAGAATGAAAAACACTTTGTAATTTCTATTTCACCTTTGGTGTGTGCACGGAAAAAACTTGGTGATGTAATCTTAAGGCGGAAAACAATGGTTGTCGTATCCTGCTACTTAAGAACTAATTCCCAGTATGTATATATATTTTAAGCAAGTGTTGGCTTATCCATTACTCTGGTTCTTATGCTTGACTTTTCGTGAGTCGGAACCATGCGCTTAGGTGATGATGCCCAATGGCACCGTCAATAATCTGAGCACAAAATCGCCGACAATAAGTGCCGAAATTCACTACTCCAGAATCCACATAAAAACAACAAAGAACGTGTAGACCAGAAAACTTAAGCTAACGCCCGTAGGCGAAATTTTCACAAGTGCAATCGCAAGACTTGTGCATAAAGGTTTTATATGATCCAAAAATGAACACTAAAGGAGGTAAAAGACTCAGCAATATGAGTGAACCAAAGAGCTTTATTTCATAGATCATATAAGAAGTACACAATTAGATAAAAAATGCTAAGTGTAGAAAGGACGTAGCTGTGCTATGTTCCATGGCCGATCAAGCTCCGGGTAGTCATCATCCGGGTCACGTCGCTTACGCTTATGATCCTCGTTGGGTCTATCCTTGAGTTCACGATTGTCGACAAGGTAGTAAGACCCATTGAGCAGCGCCTTGCTTATGATGAACGGTCCTTCCCATGGCGGGGATAATTTGTGTGACTTCTTCTGCTTAAGTCGGAGTACTAAATCCCCTTCTTTAAACGATCGATGCCGAACACGGCGACTATGGTAGCTGCATAGCTTCTGCTGGTAGATGGCGGATCTTTGGCATGCCAAAACGCGCTCCTCCTCGAGAAGGTCCACATCTAGGCGTCTGGATTCTTCAGCGTCATCTTCGTCGTAGGCGGCAACTCTTGGTGCATCGTGGAGGATGTCGGAAGGTAGGATGGCTTCTGCTCCATATACCATGAAGTAAGGGGTGTAGCCGGTGGATCTGTTGGGTGTAGTTCGTAAACTCCACAACACAGATGGAAATTCTTCCGCCCAGGCTCCAGCTGCTCTATGCAGCGGTGCCTCAAGACGTGGCTTGATTTCCTGCAGAATTAATCCATTGGCGCGCTCAATCTGACCATTGGATTGTGGGTGTGCCACAGATGCAAGGTCAAGTCGGATGCCTTTGTCCCAACAATAGGCCTCCACTTCTCCGAGTGACAAGTTGCTTCTGTTGTCGGTGATGATGCTATGTGGGAGACCAAATCTCACCACTAGATCCCGGACGAACCGAAGGGCAGTTGCCCCATCAAGCTTTCTAATGGGTTTAGCTTCTATCCATTTGGTGAATTTGTTAACTGCTACAAGCAGATGCGTAAATCCACACGGTGCCGTCTGTAATGGTCCCACCATGTCTAGCCCCCAGACTGCAAACGACCAAGTTATTGGTATTGTTCGCAATTCTTCAGCAGGAACATGTGGTTGTCGGGCATAATACTGGCATCCCGTGCATGTCTCAACTAGCTTGTCGGCGTCCGCCTTCGCGGTCATCCAGTAGAATCCTTGCCGGAAGTCTTTCGCGACCAATGATCGAGGAGCGACGTGATGCCCGCAATCTCCGAGATGGATCTCGCGCAGGATTTCCATACCTTCTAGCTGGGAAACGCACTTTAAGTATACACCAGTAGTGCTACTTTTATAGAGTTGCCCATTGATTATGGTATAACCCTTTGCTCGTCGTACTATTTGCCGTCTTTCGACTTCGTTGTCGGGCAAAGTTCCGTGTTCGAGATACTCCCTGAACGGTTTTGTCCAAGACGGAGGGATTTTTGTCACCATGTTGACGAAAGAGTCAGCTCTATCCGGGTTATCGATGTCGGCGACCTTCACGGATGGTGTGCGTAGATGCTCTAGGAAAACTCCTGGCGGAATTTGCTTGCGCCCTGATCCAAGCTTAGACAGTAGATCAGCCGCCTCGTTTTGCTCCCTAGGCACATACTTGACTTCGTAGCCCAAGAAGCTCTTGGCTATCTCGTCCACTTCGTCGCGATATGCCGCCATCATAGGGTTCCACGCCTTCCAGG
Organism: Avena atlantica; assembly: GCA_910589765.1. Classification (NCBI taxonomy): domain Eukaryota; kingdom Viridiplantae; phylum Streptophyta; class Magnoliopsida; order Poales; family Poaceae; genus Avena; species Avena atlantica. The sequence goes on from OU342738.1 coordinate 376,337,100, forward strand.
TGCCAGCCACCTACTGGGCAACCAAGTCGGAATCTCCACAACAAACTATGCGCTTGATGCCAATATCCTTGGCTACGCGTAGTCCGTGAATGAGTGCTTCATACTCCGCCATGTTGTTTGTAGCCTCGAAGTGGACCTGCAGAACATAGTGCAGCTTGTCTCCTTTTGGTGACTGTAGCAGTACACCAGCCCCCGATCCATTGAGCAACTTTGATCCGTCAAAGTGCATCACCCAGTACTCTGGTTCTCGCAACGGAGTAGCATCTGGCATCTCCGTCCAATCTGCAATAAAATCCGCCAAAGCTTGTGACTTGATAGCGTCGCGTCTCTTGTAGGTGATCTCGAAGGCGGCAAGTTCAATGCCCCACTTCGCGACCCTTCCTGTAGCGTCGTTGTTATTGATAATGTCGGACAGTGGAGTCTTGCTCACTACTGTGATTGGGTGCTCCTGAAAGTAATGCCTCAGCTTCCGAGAAGCGAGGCATACTCCATAAGCTATCTTTTGGTAGTGTGGGTAACGCTGCTTGGACTCCGTCAAGACCTCGCTCACATAGTAAACTGGTCGTTGAACTCCGTGCTCGTAGCCTGGTTCCTTCCGATACCACGACGATGATGCTAATAACCCGGTTGGTTGCCGCCATGTAAATTAACAGGGGCTCTCCAAGCTCGGGTGCTGCAAGGATGGGCGCTAAGGAAAGAATCTCCTTGAGCTGCTTCGATGTTGCATCTGCTTCGTCTGTCCACGTGAATTTGTCTGCCTTCTTCAGCAACTTGTACAGCGGCAAATCCTTCTCTCCAAGTCGGCTGACGAACCGACTAACTGCTGCAACACAACCTGTTAGTCGTTGAATGTCCTTTAGGCATGCCGGACGGTTTATGTTTAAGATGGCCTTTATTTTCTCCGGGTTGACCTCGATTCCACGCTGGGAAACGATGAAGCCCAACAATTTGCCGGCTGGAACCCCGAAGACGCACTTCTTAGGGTTGAGCATCATGTTGTATATCCAGAGATTATCAAAGGTTTCTTTTAAGTAGGAGATTAAGTCGTTTGACTTTTTAGACATCACCGCGATATCGTCCACATAGGCGTGAACGTTCCAACCAATTTGGTCGTGAAGGCAACGCTGCATTGTCCGCTGGTAGGTGTTGGAGATATCCCCAAGAGGCAATAATAAAGTAGGTTATTATCATATCTTCATACTTATGATAAATGTTTACATACCATGCTATAATTGTATTAAAAGGAAACATTAATACTTGTGTGATTTGTAAACATAAAAGAGTCCCTAGTAAAGCCTCTTGTTAAACTAGCTTGTTGGTTAATATATGATCATGGTTTCCCGATCATGAACATAGAGATGTTATTAACAACAGGGTCATATCATTAGGAGAATGATGTGATGGACATACTCCTATAGTTAAGCGTAGCATGAAGATCAAGTCATTTAATATAGTTCATTTGATATAAGCTTTCTGATACATAGTAACCTAATTCCTTCGACCATGAGATCATGTTAATCACCATCTCCGGAAGTATGCTTTGATGACATCAAACACCACACCGTAACTGGGTGGCTATAAAGGTGGCATTGAGTGTTCGGAAAGTATGGGTTGAGGATCTGTTATCGCCATATTTTGTCCAAAGGAGGAGTTGTGCCGTAATCAAGATGGGCTTAGAAGATACGTATATGCAACGTGTTGTTGAATCGGCCTCGTGCGTTGATTTGGGCTAAATTGCCCGTGTATCTTATATTGTAATAGGTTACGTTTCGGTTTAGGTAGGAGATAGAGTTGTAGAGTTATTCCAAAGATAGAAAGTCTCCAGACTATAAATATGTACCTAAGGTTATTGAGCAAAGGAGGACAATCACGTTCACAACAAACACAATCTCGGCGCATCGCCACCCCTTGTTTCTAGGGTTTTTCTCGGGTAAGTGCCATGCTGCCTAGATCGCATCTTGCGATCTAGGCAGTATCTGTTTATGCGTTATCTGGTATTACTCGTACTGAAGCCTTGTTGATGGCGAGTAATACTATTATCGTAGATTTGTTTGGGTTAGCATCGGTACTTTTCGCTATGATTGTTTAGTCATGCTACCTCTAGCTATCTCGCCACCTTTGCACCTTTTCCCGGGTGTAAGGGTGGCATCTTGCTTGATCTTTATTTAAGTCGATTTGATCTGTTATAGTTGTGCCTTGTTCTCCAAGGTTTAGTTTGATATCCACATGATCAGGCCTTGCAAACGGGTTGAACGATCCAGTAATATGTAAGATATGGTTTGCCGATCCGAGAGGAGTTATTCCGGGAATTGACTTTACGTTGGTTTTTAGGCCTTCTCTAGGGTTAGTTTTCTATCATCTTTTGTATCTACCAGGCTCAATTACGTGTAGGATGTTCCAATTACGTGGTGAGAATGTTAAACTGTCGTAGATCGATTTGACTTGTAATGATGAAGCAAAACCCCATGTTATCGTAGATCTAATGCAGAACCATGGGTTAATCGGCTCTAGGAGCCGATTCACAAGGAAACCTGGGAGCCGGTCACAGCTCGAATTTTACGTATACTTGTTTACCATGCAGGAAACCAATCGAAGCAATCCTTCACCTTCCTGACCAGGTATAGGTCAGGTGGCACGCCCTCGAACCAAGCCAGGACGTGTGCCGGAGTTTTGCGGGCCGTTGCCCGAGGGACCAGGGCCCACCAGCAGTTCTGGGAGCCTCCCGGCTCTTCGTGTTGCTCGTCGCTGCTCGTCGGTGGGTTTTGACAGGCAACACATTCTGGCACGCCCGGTGGGACATTCAACAACATCTGCATCAACATACGACGCTGAGATGGGGGACAGACCAGTCACGTACGACGAGCTGCCTGAGGAGCACAAGGCGAAGTATGATGACATCAAAGCTCTCTTCGAAGCCGATCTCATCGGCTCTTTTGAGAGGACTCGTAAGCATGGCATCAGGTGGAAAGGGTTCTCACCCGAGGGTGCTCTTGATGAGGTGGATCTGTCTGTTCCTTCAGAGGAGCGCACCAGAGCTCTGCGACAGGAAGTCAACTACATGGTGGCTCATTCTCTTCACCGCCATTCTGAGAGCCTGGTAAATGCTTTCGAGCGGATCGCAGTTCGCGTAGTTCAGGAGATCATGAAACATCAGTACTCTCCGTCGGGGCCTACTCTGGGGACTCACTAGGGAGAAAGACCGCTCCAGGCCAGGCCACCGCTGCCATTCACACTTGCAGCTCCGGAGCCACCAGGGGCAGCGGCGTACGTCGTCTACAAGGTTGGAGGCGACCCAGGCGATTGCCAGTTCCTGTTTGAGCCACCTAAAGAAATCCCACATGGATATGTGTGCACCTACGTGCCGGACTGCAATAACCTGACACGCACCAACCAGATCGCGACCGCAGGGATTTCTGCGGCAGGAGTTCCTGGAGCAGGGGTTTCAGGAGCAGGCGTTTCTGGAGCAGCGATGCCTGGGATGGACGCCGACAAACAGGCGTGGCTAGCCAAGTATGCCACTGGAACGAGTCATGAGAATCTGGCCCCTGCAGCCCAAACAGTGGAGCAAATCCGTACCATCTTGAGAGACCAGTTCGGCTTCGTGCCGAAGAGAAGGACAATCGGCTATTCAAAGCCGTACCCCAACGAGTTTGACCTGATTCCGCTTCCACCCAAGTATCGGCTCCCTGAGTTCTCAAGGTTTAGCGGGTCAGAAGGGTCGAGCTCGATCGAGCACGTGAGCCGATACCTGGCACAGTTAGGCATGATTTCAGCATCGGATCAGTTGCGCGTAAGGTTCTTTGCGCAATCTCTGACAGGACCAGCTTTTGGGTGGTATACCTCGCTGCCACCTGATTCGATCCAGACCTGGAAGCAACTGGAAGAACAGTTCCACATTCAGTATCATGCAGAGGCTACTGTGGCATCCCGCAAAACCACTACTAGAAAATCGCGTTGAATTTGTGCATTACATCGTCATCATCATGCATTGTTTGCCAAAACTATTTTCGCAAAGCCCGTTTTATTTTTCTAAAGCGTCCTGTCTTTTATTCAAACGCCAAAAACCGGGATTCCGGAATATTTTGTTTGACCAACGATGTTTTGCAAACGGTGCAATTTAAACTAAATAAAATTATTTATTTATTTTAGCGGGGGCAGTCGAACGGGCCGTATCGACCCGAACGACCACCCCCATATTTTCAAAACGGTCCACCTATCTGCCCCATCTAATCCTAAAGCTACCTAATATTCTACCCACCCCTACCTAGCCACCTCACCCCCTCCACTAGCATGCCGCCACCTCAGCTCTCCTCTCCTTCCAACCAATCAGATCACTCCCTCTCTCTCACCCCTCTCTCCACCTAGTCAGCACACGCACACACCCTGGCGCCTGGCCCCACCAGCCGGCCCAGCGCCTCCCTCCCTCACCCACACGCCAACTCCCTTCTCCCTGCCCGTGGCCCCGCCTCCCCAGTGGCCCACGCGTCAGCCCCCTTGCCTCCAGCAACTCACCACCCCGACCCAGTCTCCCCACGGGCCACCCGACACGCTCCCCCACCCCCGGTCCCACTTCTCTCTCTCTCCCCTCCCCACGCCTCTCTCCCCCGTCCCTGTCACCATCTTCCTCCCTCCCCGCATGCGCCTCACCTCGACGCCGGCCTTCCCCGTCCACCTCCCCGGCCCGGCGCTCGCCGCGCCGCCACGCCTTCACCACCGCCGCTCCCCACCTCCGCGTCGCCGGCCCGCTTCCACCGCCGGCGAGTCCCGCCAGCGAGCTCTCCGGTCGTCTCCGCCACCAACCCTCGGCGTCCTCGCCTCTCCTACCAGCGCCCGCGCGCGATCCCGCCTCTCCGCCGCCGACCCAGTGCCCCGCCGCCGCGCAGCACGCAGACCCGCGCCCGGCGCCCCGAGCTCTCCGTCGCCCTGCCTCGCCGTCGGAGCCCGAGCCGGACGCGGCCTCCGCCTCTGCTCCGTCCGCGCTCGCCCCGTTGCGTCCCACCAACCGCCGTCGGCCGCCCTGTCACCCCGTCGCCGAGCCGACCTCGCCGCGCCGTTGCGTCTTCCCCAACCCTCCTCTGCTCCGACCCGCCGCCCTCCGCGTGGCCGCATCCGGCCAGGACCGCGTCGCCGTCCGCCCCTCGTCTGCGCCGACCCGGCCCCGTGCTTCCTCTGCAGCGGCCGCCCCGAGCTCGCCGGGCCTCGCGCCGACCCCGCCAGGGCCCCTGCAGTGCCTCCGCCGGCTCTCCCGAACGCCCTGTCGCACGCGCCTGTGCCCACCTTCTCTGGAAAACCATCTGCTCGCTAGTGTCTCGTTGAGATGCGGTAAGTACCAAGTCTGAAGGGGTGCCGCTGATGTTTAGTATGGGCACAGATGTCTCGTTGCTAAGAACCAGGGATGCCTGCCGACAAGACGCATCAAGATCCTCTCGCCAACAAGACCGACACATGAGCTCCTTCACGGATTCCAAGATCTCCCTCGCGGAAGCCGAAGACCGTACCGATCCCTCTACCCCCTCCGAGCCGCCAAGATCGCCATGGAACGGAACAAGTACCACCACGCCAACGACACGAGGCCGAACAAGATCTTCGACACGGAACGCCATGATCGCCAACCCGGAACACTGAGTGCGCCGACACGAACCCTAAGACCACACCTCGACACGCCAAGTTCACCAAGAATCGCTCTCAGAGTCCGGTTGTCGAGCCGAACCCGTGGAACCCCGAACCTCCCCCAAGATCTACTCTAAGGCGCGACTAGGTCTACCTCAAGGACACCGAGAACTTCACCCCGGACGCCGAGACCCCGATGCGACAAGATCTACCCCCGATATCCGATAACACTCCCGCCGAGACCGAACCGTCGAACCCTGGACCCCGAGCCCAACCCCGAACCCCGGAACCCCAAGATCGTCGAGACCCCTCAATGTGTGAACCCCTTTCCGAGAACCCTATTTTAATATAATAACAACTTGTCGCATATTTAATTGTTCATCTCGCATACATTCATGTGGTTTGGGGGCCTTATGCCGATTCACCTAATAATTAAATATGGGACCCATATGCGGGCAAATCTAGTCTCATACCGGCCTCATTTAAACTTGTGTAGCGAACCGGTACCAAATCTGGCCATGTTAAATAACAATTAAATTGCGGGGGTTCTAACAACTTGAACCACCTAACTAATTGTCGGGACCCCGGTTCCGCTTAATATGACCGAATTGCATCGCACCTTTTTTCCATGCCATGCATCATACATGCATCATGCCGATCTTCTGCCGTTGTATTAAATGTTGCATCCGGTGTTTATTCTAGTGTTTTGCTTCTTCGCGGATAAGGCCGTTGAGTTGATGTGAGCTTCGTCCCGATCTTCGGTTGGACCCTTCGACATGTTTTCAGGCGAGCATCTCCCCCTTTCTACCTATCTTACTTTTATAGTGTTTATTCCCTCATGTTGTTCTATTGCTATCTGTGTTGCGTTGCTTTAGTTTCCGTACCCGTGATATCCCTTGCAGCCTTATATTGCCTTGGACACATCCTATTACCTGATGTTTGGTAGATAGTTGGACTTGCGCGTCGTAGTCGCTTGCTCAAGTGCCGTTGCGTGTCGTCAAATGCCACAGTTGCTGATGTATTGCCGCATGTTGATGTTGGAGATGATTCTAGTTTTACTTTTCGTCACTTTAATTTCTGTTTAACAACTAAAATTGATTAAGCAGAGGCATCGGTGGGTGATAGATAATATTTGGTTTCCGAACGCCCACTTGTGTCCCGTAAGACCCCGAGTACTTGATTCCTGTTCCTTGATTTATCGCGCTATCCACATCCGGGAGGTATATGGGACCCCCCTGAGCCAGAGCTTGATTCCGTCTTATTTCTGGGGGCCACAAACTAGTTTGGGGCTTTATTACTATCCTGTACTTATGCCATGTTTTACTGCTTTATTTACGATTGTGCGAGGAGCACACTGTACTGTTTAGGAATTGTGACCCGTTTACGTGGTAGCGACAAGCCCAGCCACACTTTCGGGTTCCCAGTCGTTTACCGCCGGCCCCACAAACCTTGAGGCCGTCTCAGAGCTAGCTTACTTCGTTGCGGGATCTACTTAAGGGTTGGCCCCCTGAAATATTTCTGAATCTTGTGATTGCTTTGTCGTGAAGGCCTCGTTGGGTTTTGATTTGGTTTTTCCGAGGTTGATCGAGTGTGTGTTGCTATTGGTGCACCCCGGCCGGGTAAAACTTTCTGAAAGCCGTGTCCGCGGATATGGACGACTTGGAGCCCAGTTTCTCGATCATAGACAAGCATAACTAAAGTTTACTGCTATAAATTTGACTTATAATGACTAGTAATCAGCTTCACTATAATGGAATGATTAAATAAAACTGCCCACAATTGCTTGTTCGGTTGTCGCTTGCGACAATTGTATCTGACTAGTAAGTATTGCAACTACAACGGAATGGCTGAATAAAAGTACCAACAACTGTGGGTTTTTTGGGTTATCTCATGATAATTGTATCTGATTAGTAAGTGCTGCAACTATAACGGAATGGTTAACTAAAAGTACCCACTGCTTCATTTATCAGGATGATTATCTATACTTGACTAGTAATTGCTGCAACGATAACTGAATAAATAAAACTGCCAACGGTGTGAGTTCCTCGGTTGACTTCCTCGTTGGTCTCGAGGGGGAAACGCCAGGATGGGTTTGTTTGGTGTTAGCTTCAGGTTGGATCCGAATAGGTCATCCTTACCCCCTCTGATAACCGCCAGTTGTATCGAGTCTCTATAGGTTGTTTAGTGCATGCTGCCGCTGCCGCTCAGTCCACCATACCTTGGTAGGCGAGGACCGCCGAATTCTAGCCTCGCCGTGTACTGGCCTCAGTACTGACGCTCCTTCTTTTTCCTTTGCCCTTTCGTCGGCACCCCTTTTGTTTAAGCAGGTTTTGAGATCGACGTCGTTAGCAGGGTTACCCTTCCGGCTTGGCCTGGGCCGGGTTATGGACGCCATTGGTTATTCTTCAGGGCTCTTAGCCCCATTTGCTTCTTGTCCGTAGTCGGACGCCCTACCGTTTTCGAGGTGATTTGGATCTTGTATAATATATCTGTATTCTTGACTCTTTGAGTCGCTGTTATATATATCTGTTCTGTGGGTCCCATCGAGGACTGTTGTGTAATGTTATTACTTCGTTTTCCACCCGCACGAAAGTGCCTGGTGGGCACCTTTGAATCGTTTCTATGCGGGTTTGACGAATTTTGCTCAAACTTGCATAGGTCCGATTCTGAGGGTGTTACAGAGTGGTATCAGAGCTCAGCAGTTGCGATACCCCACAAGTCCAGCCTGTAGGATAACCTAGCTAACGGCCGAAGTAGAGAGTCAAAACTATTTTGGAAAATCGGTTGGATAGATCTGATTAGGTCTGATTTTACTCCTTACCCTTTGCTATTCCTCTCTTACCTCTACGTGTTTTGAATCCGCTCTCTTCTCTCTCTTCGAGTCCAGGATTTCTCGTGGTTGGGTTTCCGTCGTACCTTTAGGGTTTCGCTTCTCCCTTTTGTAACGGAGGTGCTACGATCATGAATCTGCAACTTGTCTATTGTACCCTTCCTCCAATCTTTTGTTCTTGAGCTCCTTATCCATGTGTGTTCCTTGCCGGATATCAGTGTCGTTGAAAAACATATGAAAAGGACGAGCATTGGTGAAGTTGGAGTATACCTTGAGCATGTGTTGTTCATGCCAATGGAACCATCGCGGAACCTAATCATTGTGTCTTTCATACGATTCCTGCTGGCAACATTCCTTTGTTCCGGATACCATCTAAGAAGATCTTCAGTCTAAATCTCGAGAGTTGAGTTGCCTGATTCTCCTACCCATGTATAGAGTTGATAGTTGGGTCCGGGATGGACTGATCACCCTACCCGACTCTTACTGTTCGCTCTGTACATCGAACTGGTGGATCAATGTAACTTTTCCCTCTTCTAATGTAAGTTAGAGGTGGCCTTGTCGTTTGATACCTCTATCTTCGTCCTTTGTTTCTCCGGAGTGTTCTCTCGACGATCAGGGACAACGAACCTTTGTTGGTGGTGTCGCCGTTTCCCAGATGAAGAAGGAACCTTGTTAGTGGTGTCGCGAGGATCTACACGAAGCGAGAAGACGCAGATCGCCGACCCTTCCTTCCGGTACCATGAGGCGGATCTCGAGGGCGAGATCCATTGTTAGTGGTGTCGAATTGTGGCATCCCGCAAAACCACTACTAGAAAATCGCGTTGAATTTGTGCATTACATCGTCATCATCATGCATTGTTTGCCAAAACTATTTTCGCAAAGCCCGTTTTATTTTTCTAAAGCGTCCCGTCTTTTATTCAAACGCCAAAAACCGGGATTCCGGAATATTTTGTTTGACCAACGATGTTTTGCAAACGGTGCAATTTAAACTAAATAAAATTATTTATTTATTTTAGCGGGGGCAGTCGAACGGGCCGTATCGACCCGAACGACCACCCCCATATTTTCAAAACGGTCCACCTATCTGCCCCATCTAATCCTAAAGCTACCTAATATTCTACCCACCCCTACCTGGCCACCTCACCCCCTCCACTAGCATGCCGCCACCTCAGCTCTCCTCTCCTTCCAACCAATCAGATCACTCCCTCTCTCTCACCCCTCTCTCCACCTAGTCAGCACACGCACACACCGTGGCGCCTGGCCCCACCAGCCGGCCCAGCGCCTCCCTCCCTCACCCACACGCCAACTCCCTTCTCCCTGCCCGTGGCCCCGCCTCCCCAGTGGCCCACGCGTCAGCCCCCTTGCCTCCAGCAACTCACCACCTCGACCCAGTCTCCCCACGGGCCACCCGACACGCTCCCCCACCCCCGGTCCCACTTCTCTCTCTCTCTCCCCTCCCCACGCCTCTCTCCCCCGTCCCTGTCACCATCTTCCTCCCTCCCCGCATGCGCCTCACCTCGACGCCGGCCTTCCCCGTCCACCTCCCCGGCCCGGCGCTCGCCGCGCCGCCGCGCCTTCACCACCGCCGCTCCCCACCTCCGCGTCGCCGGCCCGCTTCCACCGCCAGCGAGTCCCGCCAGCGAGCTCTCCGGTCGTCTCCGCCACCAACCCTCGCCGTCCTCGCCTCTCCTACCAGCGCCCGCGCGCGATCCCGCCTCTCCGCCGCCGACCCAGTGCCCCGCCGCCGCGCAGCACGCAGACCCGCGCCCGGCGCCCCGAGCTCTCCGTCGCCCTGCCTCGCCGTCGGAGCCCGAGCCGGACGCGGCCTCCGCCTCTGCTCCGTCCGCGCTCGCCCCGTTGCGTCCCACCAACCGCCGCCGGCCGCCCTGTCACCCCGTCGCCGAGCCGACCTCGCCGCGCCGCTGCGTCTTCCCCAACCCTCCTCTGCTCCGACCCGCCTCCCTCCGCGTGGCCGCATCCGGCCAGGACCGCGTCGCCGTCCGCCCCTCGTCTGCGCCGACCCGGCCCCGTGCTTCCTCTGCAGCGGCCGCCCCGAGCTCGCCGGGCCTCGCGCCGACCCCGCCAGGGCCCCTGCAGTGCCTCCGCCGGCTCTCCCGAACGCCCTGTCGCACGTGCCTGTGCCCACCTTCTCTGGAAAACCATCTGCTCGCTAGTGTCTCGTTGAGATGCGGTAAGTACCAAGTCTGAAGGGGTGCCGCTGATGTTTAGTATGGGCACAGATGTCTCGTTGCTAAGAACCAGGGATGCCTGCCGACAAGACGCATCAAGATCCTCTCGCCGACAAGACCGACACATGAGCTCCTTCACGGATTCCAAGATCTCCCTCGCGGAAGCCGAAGACCGTACCGATCCCTCTACCCCCTCCGAGCCGCCAAGATCGCCATGGAACGGAACAAGTACCACCACGCCAACGACACGAGGCCGAACAAGATCTTCGACACGGAACGCCATGATCGCCAACCCGGAACACTGAGTGCGCCGACACGAACCCTAAGACCACACCTCGACACGCCAAGTTCACCAAGAATCGCTCTCGGAGTCCGGTTGTCGAGCCGAACCCGTGGAACCCCGAACCTCCCCCAAGATCTACTCTAAGGCGCGACTAGGTCTACCTCAAGGACACCGAGAACTTCACCCCGGACGCCGAGACCCCGATGCGACAAGATCTACCCCCGATATCCGATAACACTCCCGCCGAGACCGAACCGTCGAACCCTGGACCCCGAGCCCACCCCGAACCCCGGAACCCCAAGATCGTCGAGACCCCTCAATGTGTGAACCCCTTTCCGAGAACCCTATTTTAATATAATAACAACTTGTCGCATATTTAATTGTTCATCTTGCATACATTCATGTGGTTTGGGGGCCTTATGCCGATTCACCTAATAATTAAATATGGGGCCCATATGCGGGCAAATCTAGTCTCATACCGGCCTCATTTAAACTTGTGTAGCGAACCGGTACCAAATCTGGCCATGTTAAATAACAATTAAATTGCGGGGGTTCTAACAACTTGAACCACCTAACTAATTGTCGGGACCCCGGTTCCGCTTAATATGACCGAATTGCATCGCACCTTTTTGCCATGCCATGCATCATACATGCATCATGCCGATCTTCTGCCGTTGTATTAAATGTTGCATCCGGTGTTTATTCTAGTGTTTTGCTTCTTCGCGGATAAGGCCGTTGAGTTGATGTGAGCTTCGTCCCGATCTTCGGTTGGACCCTTCGACATGTTTTCAGGCGAGCATCTCCCCCTTTCTACCTATCTTACTTTTATAGTGTTTATTCCCTCCTGTTGTTCTATTGCTATCTGTGTTGCGATGCTTTAGTTTCCGTACCCGTGATATCCCTTGCAGCCTTATATTGCCTTGGACACATCCTATTACCTGATGTTTGGTAGATAGTTGGACTTGCGCGTCGTAGTCGCTTGCTCAAGTGCTGTTGCGTGTCGTCAAATGCCACAGTTGCTGATGTATTGCCGCATGTTGATGTTGGAGATGATTCTAGTTTTACTTTTCGTCACTTTAATTTCTGTTTAACAACTAAAATTGATTAAGCAGAGGCATCGGTGGGTGATAGATAATATTTGGTTTCCGAACGCCCACTTGTGTCCCGTAAGACCCCGAGTACTTGATTCCTGTTCCTTGATTTATCGCGCTATCCACATCCGGGAGGTATATGGGACCCCCCTGAGCCAGAGCTTGATTCCGTCTTATTTCTGGGGGCCACAAACTAGTTTGGGGCTTTATTACTATCCTGTACTTATGCCATGTTTTACTGCTTTATTTACGATTGTGCGAGGAGCACACTGTACTGTTTAGGAATTGTGACCCGTTTACGTGGTAGCGACAAGCCCAGCCACACTTTCGGGTTCCCAGTCGTTTACCGCCGGCCCCACAAACCTTGAGGCCGTCTCGGAGCTAGCTTACTTCGTTGCGGGATCTACTTAAGGGTTGGCCCCCTGAAATATTTCTGAATCTTGTGATTGCTTTGTCGTGAAGGCCTCGTTGGGTTTTGATTTGGTTTTTCCGAGGTTGATCGAGTGTGTGTTGCTATTGGTGCACCCCGGCCGGGTAAAACTTTCTGAAAGCCGTGTCCGCGGATATGGACGACTTGGAGCCCAGTTTCTCGATCATAGACAAGCATAACTAAAGTTTACTGCTATAAATTTGACTTATAATGACTAGTAATAAACTTCACTATAATGGAATGATTAAATAAAACTGCCCACAATTGCTTGTTCGGTTGTCGCTTGCGACAATTGTATCTGACTAGTAAGTATTGCAACTACAACGGAATGGCTGAATAAAAGTACCAACAACTGTGGGTTTTTTGGGTTATCTCATGATAATTGTATCTGATTAGTAAGTGCTGCAACTATAACGGAATGGTTAACTAAAAGTACCCACTGCTTCATTTATCAGGATGATTATCTATACTTGACTAGTAATTGCTGCAACGATAACTGAATAAATAAAACTGCCAACGGTGTGAGTTCCTCGGTTGACTTCCTCGTTGGTCTCGAGGGGGAAACGCCAGGATGGGTTTGTTTGGTGTTAGCTTCAGGTTGGATCCGAATAGGTCATCCTTACCCCCTCTGATAACCGCCAGTTGTATCGAGTCTCTATAGGTTGTTTAGTGCATGCTGCCGCTGCCGCTCAGTCCACCATACCTTGGTAGGCGAGGACCGCCGAATTCTAGCCTCGCCGTGTACTGGCCTCAGTACTGACGCTCCTTCTTTTTCCTTTGCCCTTTCGTCGGCACCCCTTTTGTTTAAGCAGGTTTTGAGATCGACGTCGTTAGCAGGGTTACCCTTCCGGCTTGGCCTGGGCCGGGTTATGGACGCCATTGGTTATTCTTCAGGGCTCTTAGCCCCATTTGCTTCTTGTCCGTAGTCGGACGCCCTACCGTTTTCGAGGTGATTTGGATCTTGTATAATATATCTGTATTCTTGACTCTTTGAGTCGCTGTTATATATATCTGTTCTGTGGGTCCCATCGAGGACTGTTGTGTAATGTTATTACTTCGTTTTCCACCCGCACGAAAGTGCCTGGTGGGCACCTTTGAATCGTTTCTATGCGGGTTTGACGAATTTTGCTCAAACTTGCATAGGTCCGATTCTGAGGGTGTTACAGCTACCGAGGCTGGCATTGCAGACCTGGCACAGGTGCGGCAAAAGCGGGGAGAAACTGTAGCCGAGTACATCCAGCGCTTCAGGACTGTCAAGAACCGATGTTACTCAGCTCATTTAACTGAAAAGGAAGCAGTCGAGCTGGCAGCGTTGGGTCTCTCAGCACCTATCAAGGATCTGGCTTTCCAAGTAGAGTACAACTCATTGGCGCACATGGCCCAGAAGCTGACGATGTATGAACAGCGCCACCCTGAATTGTACCAAGACAAGTTCAAACGTCCGATAGGCCTGGTCGATACAGAAGAAGAAGATCCTACGCAAGACCAGGAGATGGCCGTGGCTGAATGGGCTCGGGGGGCAGATCCTGTATCCTGCAAATGGGTGAAACAGCAAGGGCCTGCAAAAGGGTTCGACTTCGATGTGAGCAAAGCTGAGCAGATATTCGATTTACTGCTGAAAGAAAAGCAGCTGAACTTACCCGAAGGCCACAAAATCCCTACGGCTCAAGAGATGAACGGAAGACCATACTGCAAGTGGCATCACTCGTTCACCCACACCACCAATGACTGCAAAGAGCTACGTCGCCAGATCCAAACGGCGATAGAGCAGGGCCGTCTGATCCTGGGGCAATTCGCCATGAAAGTAGACACCAACCCGTTTCCCGGCGTCAACATGGTAGAACACAGCCACTCCACGAGGCGCCAGTTGGATTTCTCGTTCGATGTCAACATGGCAGGGCCTGTGTACCACCATGGCACGTACAAGGAGGAAGGCGGTCGCTCTCGGGGCAAAGAAAGAGAGGAGGCTGGTCCACGCGACCGGCCCAGCTACAATGACAGGCGGTATTTAACTGAGGAACAGGTGAGGAGCGTGCGATATCAGAAGCCACATTCCACGCATCTCCTTAACAAGTATGAGCGTCAGTATGACCGACGTCGCCGGCGCGATGGAGACGATGAAGGATATGAGCACCTCTCTAGGGGACCGTCAAAAGAAAAGGAAGGCGCAGACAAACATTGGGATTGTCCTTTCTTCAAGTATTGCTGGGATGCGGGAATGAGCCGATTGCCTACAATCGATAACTGCCCGGAATGTGGACAGCAGAAGGAGGACACGGGGCTAATGTCAGTGTTCAAGCGTCTAGGGCCTCTCCCACCTCAGAGCCGATACAGGGAGTCCGCTCGAGCACAAGATCTCGAGGAGTCAATGGATGACAAAGAAAAAGACAGATATCACCGTCCAAGGTGGTGTCCCGACGGACTCAGACACACCCAAAAGCGTAGAGTGCAGCGGCTGCGTAACTTGGAGGAAGCCGAAGCGCAGTATCTCCATGCTTTAAAGAAATCACAGCCCGATCTAGCTGTTAAGATTCGGCAGACCTTGGAAACGGAAGATCGCTCGAAAAGGAAAGAGTGGCGCCCCAAACCGGTAAAAGCCGATGCAAAGACATCGGCTGGCACAAACATGGTATTCATACTTCCGTCAGAGTTCTGCGCGCCACGAACCAACGAGCTACCAGTGGCACAGTTTGACTGCGGCCCACGGCCGGTTATCTTTGAGAAGCCACGTGAGAAGGGCTACAAACATCTGAAAGCCCTGTACCTACGAGGTTACATCAATGGGCAGCCTGTCAGTAAGATGTTGGTGGACACCGGAGCGGCAGTCAATATAATGCCATACTCCATGCTACGGCGTTTGGGACGCTCCACTGCAGATCTGATCAAAACCAACGTCACGTTAAGCGACTTCAACGGCCAAACCTCAGAAACGCAAGGCGTACTGAACATGGATCTGACCGTGGGCAGAAAAACCATCCCTACGTCATTCTTCGTCGTGGACAGCAAAAGCACCTACGCTGTCTTGCTAGGGAGAGATTGGATTCATGCTAACTGCTGCATTCCATCCACGATGCACCAGTGCCTAATACAGTGGGATGGAGATGAGGTGGAGGTCATTCATGCAGATGATTCTATCGAGATCTCCATAGCTGGCATGAACATCTGGGAAGAAGAAGACAAAGAGCCGATCTCTGGAATCAGTCTAGACGGCTGTGAGCGCATTGAAGCTACAAAAAACAGGGTGAGGCTGGTCTTATCCACTAGCCTGACAGAGTAGCAAAGTCCACGATCATACGTGGTACGGCCGATCCCTGCGATCGGCCACAAAAAATAAAAAGCAGCAATCTTACGACAAGTAGATCATGTAGTCGTAGCAGGGAGATTCCCTGCCATTGTAAAACACAAATAAGGTGTAAACCGTCCTTGACTAATGCAATCGAAAAGGGGGCCGATTCAGGCAATCGGCCCAAATTATTTTTGTTATCCTCACCTATTGTTTGCCCTGTGTTTAGCATCGATTTGACAGGTGACGGAAAGCTAGGGTATGGGTTTACATCCGCTGATGAACTAGAGGAAATCGACATTGGTCCTGGGGATAAGCCACGACCAACATTTATCAGCAAGAAGTTAGATCCGAGTCTGCGGGGTCCGATGATAGCTCTGTTGAAAGAATATCCAGACTGCTTCGCCTGGGACTATACAGAGATGCCTGGATTAGACAGGAGCATCATTGAGCATCGACTCCCGCTTAAAAAAGGATTTCGGCCATTCCAGCAGCGAGCACGACAAATGAAGGCCGAAATTTTGGAAGAAGTCAAGAAAGAGGTCGAGAAAATGTTGACAGCCAAGTTAATCAGGCCATGCAGGTATGCTGAGTGGATTTCTAGTATCGTACCTGTAGAGAAAAAGGATGGCCGCTGGCGTGTTGCCATAGGTTTTTGGGATCTCAATAGAGCTACTCCAAAGGATGAGTATCCGATGCCGGTGGCAGAAACGTTAATCAACGCAGCGGCTGGTCATAAGATCTTGAGCTTCATGGATGGCAATGCCGGTTACAACCAAATTTTTATGGCTCCAGAAGACATACACAAGACTGCGTTCAGAGTCCCAGGTTCGGTGGGGTTGTTTGAATATATAGTCATGACATTTGGACTGAAGAATGCCGGCGCCACATACCAAAGAGCCATGAATTACATTTTCCATGATCTGATCGGCAAGCTGGTGGAAATTTACATCGATGACGTGGTGGTCAAGTCTGCTTCAGTACAAGGACACTTGGACGATCTGCAACGCGTCCTGGACCGAACAAGAAAATTCGGGCTACGGATGAATCCAAAAAAGTGTGCCTTTGGGGTGACGGCCGGTCAGTTCTTGGGGTTCTTGGTCCATGAACGCGGAATTGAGATCGGCCTGAAAAGTCAGGAGGCAGTGCGAACAATGAAGCCACCTACCACGAAGAAAGAACTGCAGTCTCTCATCGGCAAGATCAACTTCGTCAGAAGATTCATCTCCAATCTGTCAAGAAGAATAGAGCCGTTCATGGGACTGGTGAAGATTAAGTCTGACGAGGAATTCAGCTGGGGGGCAGAACAACAACGAGCCTTCGACGAGATCAAAGAATATCTGACGAAGCCGCCAGTATTGGTTCCGCCCCAGCCGGATAGGCCATTCTACATTTACTTATCAGTAGCTGACACGTCCATCGCCTCAGTGGTGGTGCAAGTTTATGATGGGCTGGAGCGAGTTGTATTTTACATCAGCAGAAGGATGCTGGATGCAGAGACAAGGTATCCTGAGATCGACAAGTTGTGCCTCTGCCTGTTTTTCACCTGCACCAAGCTGCGCCACATTTTGCTATCAGCAGAGATTGTCATCATATGCAAATCAGATGTCATAAAGCACATGCTGTCGGCTCCTATGTTGAAAGGCCGACTGGGCAAATGGATGTTTGCGTTATCGGAGTTTGACATCCGGTATCAACCCGCGAAAGCTGTTAAGGGACAGGCATTGGCCGACCTTATCGCTGAAAGGATCAACACTAATATAGCAGCACTGTCTATACGAGCGTGGGCTATGTTTTTCGATGGATCGGTTTGTGACGATGGGTGCGGCATCGGCATGCTACTCGTATCGCCCCGGGGGGCAACATTTTCCTTCTCCATCAGGTTATCTGCCCCTCGCACCAACAACGTCGCTGAGTATGAGGCGATACGCAAGGGAATGGAGTTGCTCATCGAAGCTGGAGCAGAAGCAGTGGAAATTTTTGGAGACTCCAAGTTGGTGATTTCTCAACTCACGGAGGAATAAAAGTGTGAGAGCGAGTCGCTCTTCCCGTTATGGCTGCAATGCCGTGAGCTGATGGCACAGTTCCGGTACATAAACTTCACCTGGATCCCGCGATCGCAGAATACCGAGGCGAATGATCTTGCACAAATGGCGTCAGGCTACAAGGACGTAGCAGAGGGAGCCGATGTTCAGGTACAATTCCTGGACGCAGACGACTGGAGAGCCGATATCTTCAATTACTTGAAGGATTCGGCTCGGGGGGCACCTAAACGGATAAGGTACATGCCATGAAGTATGTGCTCATTGGGGACGACATGTTTTACAGGACTCTGGAGGGGTTATTGCTCAAATGTCTGGGGACAGCCGAGGCCAATCGGCTCCTGCATGAGGTACACGAAGGCGCCTGTGGAACTCACCAATCGGCTCACAAGATGAAGTGGTTGATCAGGCGATCAGGGTTTTATTGGCCTACCATGCTTGAGGACTGTTTTAAGTACTACAAAGGGTGTCAAGCATGTCAGAAATTTGGAAAATTCAGATGGTACCCGCGTCAGCGATGAACCCCATCATCAAGCCGTGGCCATTCCGAGGCTGGGGCATGGACATGATCGGCAAGATCAATCCTCCATCAAGCAAAGGCCACATGTGGATTTTGGCCATTACGGATTATTTCACTAAATGGGTGGAAGCCGTCCCTATGAAGTCAGTAAGCTCGAAGGATGTTATCGATTTTGTGAAAGAACACGTCATTCATAGATTCGGGATTCCCCAGACTATCACGACCGATGGAGGTTCGGTCTTCACTTCTCACGAGTTTAGAAAGTTCTGTGAGGACACAGGGATTAAGCTGATTCGATCATCTCCATACTATGCTCAAGCAAATGGGCAAGCTGAAGCGTCCAACCAGAGCCTTATCAAGCTGATCAAGAGGAAGATCGACAAGCACCCTAGGCGTTGGCACGAGGTTTTGTCAGAGGCTTTATGGGCTTACCGCATGTCATGTCATGGAGCGATAAAAACCTCGCCATACCATCTAGTCGATGGACAAGAAGCCGTATTGCCCTGGGAAGTTACGGCTGGATCGAGACGTGTCACTTTTTAGAATGATCTAACAACTGAAGAATATGCGGCCCTGATGAGTGACAGTGTTGAGGATTTGACTGAGCTTAGGCTGTGGTCGCTTGAGAAGATCAAAGAAAACAAGGCCAAGGTAGCTCGTGCATATAATAAGAAAGTGAGACCAAAGGAGTTCCACGTTGGCGATCTCGTATGGGAAGCTGTATTGCCGTTAGGAACCAAGGATGCAGCATACGGTAAATGGTCTCCAAATTGGCACGGGCCATACAGGGTCGACCAGGTCTTAAGGGGGAACGCGTACATGCTGGAGGAGCTGGATGGCGTGAAATTCCCAGTGGCTGTCAACGGTCAGCATCTCAAGAAATATTTCCCAAGCATGTGGGATGATGGACAGTGAGATATGGGGGCCGATACACGAAATCGGCCAATAAAAAAATATATATTTCCCAAGCATGTGGGATGATGGACAGTGAGATATGGGGGCCGATACATGAAATCGGCCAATGAACAAAATATACAGCCGATGCACAGCCATCGACTCTAGAGGTTCAAACTGTTACAAGCAGGTGCCAGTTTACATGAACGAGCTACTCAAGGAATGCCTCGAAGGCGTGGAGGGCGTCAGCACGGATACGATCCACCTCGGCAATCTCGGCTTCGTCATCCTCGTCCTTGCCCGTCACTAGATGCTTGTTCAGGGCACGTATTTCTGCCAGATCAGTCTTCAGTTGAGCTCTGAGGCCTTCTGCTTCGTCTTGGGAGCGGGCGATGGATGCTTCCTTGTCACGAATGAGCTGTTTAGTCGCCCGGACCTTTTCTTCAAGATCTTCCAACTCCCTTTTTAAGGAGGCGAGCTCGGCGGTACTGACAGAGGTGTCAGTTTTGACATCCAGAGACGCCTTTTTCTCGTTGAGCTGCTGACATCTGCCTGCAATATTGGCCTTCAGCGGAAGTTGGGCACGACGCAGGTTGATCCTTTCACGAGCTAGCTTCACCCTTGACCCGTAGAAAGACAGAGTTACAACGGGCCAAAGCTTCACCTGCAATGCTACTGGGAGTTGGTCCTTGATTTCGGCAAGAACGCTCTTCACCTCCTCAGAACCCTCGATCAACTCCTCGATCGGGGAGGACAGCAAGGCTCTAAGATGCTGGAATTGAGGTAGAACAGCCCTGGCTTGTGGTTCATCGGTGGCGACAGAGGGAGTTGGTTCGATGGATTCAGGGTCGAACGTCAACAAGCCTGAAATATCACAACCCTGGCAGCCCGAAAAAGCGTCAGTATGCGTCCAACCTGCAAGGATGAGCCGAAAAAAAGCTAGCATACCTCTCCTAAGGTCGAGGGAATAGCAGATGACGAGACAATCGGCTTGTGTGTAGTTGCTGGAGGCTTGGCCAAATTGGTAGCCGTTTCATCTGCACCTTCGGGGATTGCTAGATCCGGCTTGGCTAAAGGCATCGGCACTGCCCCGGCTTTCCCACTAGAAGCATCAGTCGTCTGCATGGAAGGTGTTTAGCCGATGTAAATGATGATGAGTCGGCAGATGAAAAGAAGTAAGTAGTAAGAGCATGAAGGGTGATGATTTTCGAAACCTCCTGGATCGACGAAGAAGCTTGCAGTCCTTTGCGAGCTCTCTTGGGACCCACAGCTGGCCCCGCCTCGACTGGTGCTCGGGGGGCAGTAGGTTCAGGAACCGACCTTTTCCTGGAAGCCGATGGTGGTGAATCTGGCTGGCTCGGTGTGATGGTCCTCTCAGAATCTGTTGGGCCCAGTTCTCCTCGTTTGGTCTGAGTGTCCTCGCTGGAGGTGTCTTCGACGGAAGCCTGTAAAAAAGGAGAACCAGTAAGCACGGGCATGTCTGCAAGAATGGAAGGATGAGAAGGATCGACCAAGGCTTGGATCAGCCTACATGCGAGCTTTCTGGAGAAGGGCTCCGGCGCCTCAAGGTCTTCCTGGAAGATACCTTCTTCACCATCGTTCTTGTTTTAGTTGGAACTCGAGGGGCAGCTGACTTAGGAGTTTCTGGTTTCTTGGAAGCCGATTGTGGTGTTATCGGCTGGTTCTGCATCATGACCTTTTTCAAGGGTGGCGAGTTTTTGCAGAAAAGAACCACAGGAGCTGGCGGAAAGAACTCAAAGGGGGAGCCATCACTGTGCGTAGGTTCAGGGCCATCTTGTTGCTGCAAAGAGAAAGAGTGGGTTAGTATAAGAGTCATTTGTGAGCTGCATCAAGAAAATTTACAAGTAGTGGTACCTGTTCTACGGGGATGTCATAGTCAGCATCGAGCTGTTTCAGCAACGGTCCCAGAGCTCTCCTGAAGGCGTGAGTCTTCCACATCGACCACCAGTCTTCAAAGCCATCGGTTGATGAGGCGAAGGTGAGGTCGTTAGGAATTGGGATGGTCAGAGCGTCAAAGAAGGAATAACACCTTTGGCTGGTGAGAGGATCAGGCAGGTCGGCTCTGCTCTCTGTAAGATGGTGGAGAAAGAAATGGGGAGGTACTTGTCCAAGGCCAAATTGCCGAGCCACTACGACCGGCTGGTAGAATTCATACCCAGGCTTGATGATTCTGTTGGATGTACTCATGCCAACTGGAAGGAAACAGGGACGGATCACAATGGAAAAGAGTTGCCGAGTGCAGGTGTCATCGGCAAAATTGTCTAGCCTGAAGGAGAGTGGATTTTCAAAATGTGTCGATTCTTCCGTGTAAGGAAAGAAGATAGGATTATCCAGGCCTTGGAAGAAAATACTGAACCATTTAGATGCCTCCTGAGGGGTCAGTTTACTACCTGGCAGTCTATACAAAGCTTGGCCATAGCTGGTGCATCGGATCTGCTTCCCTTTTACATCTGGAAAGGTGCAACTCGCCAAAAGGGGGAAGTTTGGGACGTGGTTTTGAAAATACAGCTGAGCCCATAGCTGAATGAACCACCAAGGACCACCTGTTTTGACTGCTATGCCGGAGAACAGCTTGACAGACATCAACTGGAGATATCGATAGACCTCTCCAAGGAACAGTTTGCCGATGCCAAGTTGAGTGCCTTTGGCCAGTTCGTGGGCTAAGGAGAGATAATTCTTGGTTGGAGCAAGGGAAGGGCCACAGAATATGAAATGTTCTAGCCAGAAGTTGAGAAAGGCTGTGTGTTCTTTCTCTGTGACAGGGCCCTTTGTTTTCATATGGCGTTGGAGGTAGGCACCCCAGTTCGTGCAGTCTGTTTTAGAAGACAGTTTGTAGGGGACTTTGGTCAGTTTAAAAGCAGAGGGGCTGGGTGATGTAACATCCAGACCAGTAATCATCACCACGTCTAACAGAGTTGGTGACATAGGGCCATGACCGAACATGAAGCAGTTCAGAGCGTCAGACCAGAAGTAGCCGATGGTTTTTAGAAGATTCTCGTGTTTTTCAAGAGGAGACAAGGACAAATGCAAGGCATCGGCTATTCCTGTGGTTTCCCATTGGGATTGGTAAGCTCTAGCTACCCTGCTGAACCAAGAGACCCAATGTTCAGGAGGATTAGGCCAGGCTCGCAAGCAGTCGGCCCAAGAGTTTAAATCTAGGTCTTGGCTTACGAAGGGGATTCTGTTTGCTTCGCAAGAGATCAGATGGGCAGGACTAGATTCTGTACAAGGGCCAAGACAAAGAGAATTTGGGAGAGAAGGATGCGGCAGCAGAATGTCTGAAACCTAGAAAATTTAATGGTGGAATAAGGCATTAATTCAGGTGTTCGCTATTAATTCTAGCATCGCGTTCAGACTGCGAGGAGTAGGCGTACCTTCAGACCGGAGACCTCTGGGTTGGTGTTGGACGATTCTGCCATCTAGTTTGCCGGCGGAGATGGATCTATGTAGTTGGAGATCGAGGGTTCTTGTCGCTGTGAGCTCGATCTGGTCGGTGGGCAATTGGAGATCTGGGTCGCCCCTTTTTGAAGAGGGTCGCAGGTTACCGTTTGAAACTGGAAAGTGGCCGCTCATATTTGTTAAATACGCGACCAAAATTGACCTTGTCAACGTTTTTTGAAAGCCGATGCTTTACCATCGGCTCTTTGGGCTGTGACTTGGTTGACTGTATGAGCGTATCAGGGGAAAGCCGATGCGTTGCTATCGGCTTCTGGAACATCGACCTGTTTGACTATTGGCAAAATTGAGTTGGAAAAGCAATCTTCGAGTTGACAAAAGCCATCTTTGTTCATTCAAAAGACGATTGTTTACAATGGAGCTGATTGCTTACAAAAGGAAATCTACTACTAAGTACTACTACTACTGGTTCCTAATCTAGAGGCCGAGGTCGTCGCCGCTGTCGTCGCCGTCGTCTTGTTCGCTGTCATCAGCGCTACTGCCGGCGTCGTCTTCGCTGCTGCTGCTGAAGATGCCAGCGGGGGCCTCCTCGTCCTCGTCGTCGTCTTCGGTATCCTCGCTGGACCCGGCGCGGAAGCGCTTCACCGGTGGATACTCATCGGAGGAGGTGTCCTCCTCCGACTCCTCCTCCTCGTCGGAGGATTCGACGCCGTCCCAGGACCAGGCGTCGTCGCTGCTCTTCGCCTCCAGTTCCCCGTCGACGAGGAACTGCAGGCCCTCCTCGCCGTCAGTCAGGGACGCGTCGTCCTCCGACCAAGCGGCGAAATCCCAATCCCTCTCGTCCCACCATTGTGGGGCGAGAGTCTCGTACACCGCCTTGGGCGGGTGCTCCGGCGTCGGCTCCCGGTCGCTAATGGTGTTGGAAGACTGGGAGGAACGTGCGGAAGAAGAGGAGGCCATGGCGGAGGAAGAGGGGTTTTTTCGGCGGAGGAAGAAGGGTTTTTTGGCTGCTGGGGGAAGATGGGGCTGCAAACTGCTCAGATGAATTTAAATAAGGGGAATAGTGGGATGTGGTTCAATGCTATAGCGGTTTCCCAGAATGTGCTGCCGAAATTGTCAAATCATGCACTGCGGAGAAGTGGAGAAGACAGAGCATCATGATGAGGGGGTGGCGTGACGATCCTGTTCTGCAACGCATTCTGGCAACGCGTAACCCGATACAGAAAAAAAAGAGGAGCAGGAAAAAACAGAGTGGTTTTGGAATTATTATTGCCAAAACCAGGGGGCATGTGTTATCGCCATATTTTGGCCAAAGGAGGAGTTGGGCCGTAATCAAGATGGGCTTAGAAGATACGTATATGCAACGTGTTGTTGAATCGGCCTCGTGCGTTGATTTGGGCTAAATTGCCCGTGTATCTTATATTGTAATAGGTTACGTTTCGGTTTAGGTAGGAGATAGAGTTGTAGAGTTATTCCAAAGATAGAAAGTCTCCGGACTATAAATATGTACCTAAGGTTATTGAGAAAAGGAGGACAATCACGTTCACAACAAACACAATCTCGGCGCATCGCCACCCCTTGTTTCTAGGGTTTTTCTCGGGTAAGTGCCATGCTACCTAGATCGCATCTTGCGATCTAGGCAGTATCTGCTTATGCGTTATCTGGTATTACTCGTACTGAAGCCTTGTTGATGGCGAGTAATACTATTATCGTAGATTTGTTTGGGTTAGCATCGGTACTTTTCGCTATGATTGTTTAGTCATGCTACCTCTAGCTATCTCGCCGCCTTTGCACCTTTTCCCGGGTGTAAGGGTGGCATCTTGCTTGATCTTTATTTAAGTCGATTTGATCTGTTATAGTTGTGCCTTGTTCTCCAAGGTTTAGTTTGATATCCACATGATCAGGCCTTGCAAACGGGTTGAACGATCCAGTAATATGTAAGATATGGTTTGCCGATCCGAGAGGAGTTGTTCCGGGAATTGACTTTACGTTGGTTTTTAGGCCTTCTCTAGGGTTAGTTTTCTATCATCTTTTGTATCTACCAGGCTCAATTACGTGTAGGATGTTCCAATTACGTGGTGAGAACGTTAAACTGTCGTAGATCGATTTGACTTGTAATGATGAAGCAAAACCCCATGTTATCGTAGATCTAATGCAGAACCATGGGTTAATCGGCTCTAGGAGCCGATTCACAGGGAAACCTGGGAGCCAGTCACGGCTCGAATTTTACGTATACTTGTTTACCATGCAGGAAACCAATCGAAGCAATCCTTCACCTTCCTGACCAGGTATAGGTCAGGTGGCACGCCCTCGAACCAAGCCAGGACGTGTGCCGGAGTTTTGCGGGCCGTTGCCCGAGGGACCAGGGCCCACCAGCAGTTCTGGGAGCCTCCCGGCTCTTCGTGTTGCTCGTCGCTGCTCGCCGGTGGGTTTTGACAGGCAACAGGATCACGGATCAAGAGTGGGATTTGTCCATCCATATGACGAATAGATATACTCTGGGCCCTCTCGGTGGAATGTCATCCAATTAGCTTGCAAGCATGTGACTGGCTCACAAGGGATCACATACCACGGGAACGAGAAAAGAGTACTTATCGGTAACGAGGTTGAACTAGGTATGCAGAGATACCGACGATCAAAACATCGGGTAATTAAACTATCGTGAGACAAAGGGAAATTGGTATCGTATGTAAGTGGTTCATTCGATCGCAAAGTAATCGTAGAAATATGTGGGAGCCATATGAATTTCCAGATTCCTCTATTGGTTATTGATCGGAGAAGTGTCTTGGTCATGTCCGCATAATTCACGAACCGTAGGGAGACACACTTAAGGATTCGATGTTGTTGAGTAGTTATGGAATGATGAGTAAGAGACCGAATGTGGTTCGGAGTCTCGAATGGGATCCGGGATATCACGAGGAAATCCGGAATGGTCCGGAGAATAAGATTCATATAAGGAAAGTCCTGTTTCGGGGTTGGAGAATGGTTACAGTGTTTTCATCGGGAATGTTCTAGAAGGTTCCGGAAGGTCCGGCACTCCGGAGGGGAAGGGTACATGAATGTGTCATAACAAGTTGGAATGGTTGCATCATGTACTAGATGTCATCGCTGAGCAAAATAAAGGGATAAATCAAATCCTAGTTTGAAAAGTCAAACGCCAATTTGAAAAGTCAAACGGCAAGTTTGCTTGGTGGAGGGAGAGTAGGAAACCTACTTAGGGAGGAAGTCCTACTCCCTCCACTCGTCGGCCAAGGAGGAGGAGTTGGAGGAGGACTCCCTCCTCCCAACCGCGCCTCCCTCTAACCTATAAAAGGAGGGGCAGGGGTGCCCCTCTTCCACACACCTCTCTCCTCTAAACCCTAGCCCTAGCCGCCGGCCTCCACCAAGTCGCCGCCGCCCCTAGGGTTTGCCTAGCCGCCGAGTTGGGGCCCTCCCCTTGCCCTAGCCGCCGGCCTAGCCATCTCACCTTGGTGCCTCTAAACCCTAGATCGCCAAGGCCTCTCTCATAGTCCACCATACTCGCTCCGGCTTAAGGCGAAGCCCTGCGAGATCTCCCCTCTACTTCCGGTACCACGCCGTCGTGCTGCCAGAATCGCGAGGAGAGTGCTACAACCTCCGCTGCCTGCTGGAACAAGGGAGAGGAAGGTCTTCATCGAGTACCGAACGTGTGACCGACTGCGGAAGCGCTGCCGGAACGCAGCGCCGGAAGGATCGTCTACGCGATATTGAGATCGGAAGTGTACGACTACATCACCCACGAGAATCTGCTCTCGTTAACCGCTTTGGAATCTTCGAGGGTGAGTTCCTCTATCAACTCGTTGCTACAATCTAGTAGATAGATCTTGGCTTGTTTGTTTGCATGCGGTAGAAATTTTTTGTTTTCCATGCTACGAACCCCTACAGTGGTATCAGAGCCGTGTCTATATGTAGATCTGTTGCACGAGTAGAACACAATGGTCATTGTGGGCGTTGATGCTTTTGTTGTCGATTGCTTCTTGTGTACTTTGCATCTTGCGGGATGGTGGGATGAAGCGGCCCGGGCTAACCTTACATGACATCGTTCATGAGACTTGCTCCACGCTTGACATGCAACTTGTATTGCATAAGTGGCTTTGCGGGTGCCTGTTTCTCCCAACATAGTTAAGATTCAATTTACAACGGGTGATTGACAATACTAATATCAATGTTTTGGTTCTTGTTCATAAGTTAGAGCGACACTTATTGAAAGCACCAAACCACGTAAAATATGCAAAGAAAATTAGAGGCATCTAACTTTGTTTTGCAGGGGTGTGCTATGATGTGATATGGCCATGATTGTGATTATATTTGATGTATGCAATGTTCCTTATTGTAAGTTGGCAACCGGAAGGATCCATATGGTTGTCTTTAAATTCTGTTAAGACCCGCGTGTCTATTCAAAGTAGTTGTAATAGTTGAAGCTGGTAGACGATAACCATGGAGCGGCGTCATTGACCTTGATGCAATGCCGGTGATGATGGAGATCATGTTCGTGCTTGAAGATGGAGATCAAAAGAACAAAGAAGAAAGGCCATATCATATCACATATTATGAATTGCATGTGATGTTAAACCTTTTATGCATCTTGTATTGCTTAGTTCACGACGATAGCATTATAAGATGATCCCTCAAGCACACAATTTCAAGTTTTAAAGTGTTCATCCTTAGTAAGCACCGTTGCTAAAGCTCGTTGTTTCGAAGCACCACGTGATGATCGGGTGTGTTAGATTCTGCGAGTGTATACAACATGAGCAAGCCAGATTTGCTCATGCGGAAGCTAAGGTTTGATCTTGACGAGCCTAGCATGTACATACATGGTCTCGGAACATGGATCACCGAAAGGTAAAGCATGAGTCATATAGTAGATATGATGAACATGTTGATTGTTCGCCATTGAAGCTACATCAACTCTCGTGATGATCGGTTTTGATATGGTGGATTTGGTTCGCGTGATCAATAAAACAATGTGAGGGATATTGTTTTGAGTGGGACTTCAATGGCAATATGATTAAAAGTTGAACACTATTTATCATAAATTAAATCAAAGTGAATTTGCATAGTTGTTGTAGTCATTGGCATCCGTTTACCACCTTGCGCTTAGTTTTAATTGAGATGATAGAACTATAGAATTCTGGTTAGTTACTTTACAAACTGGTATCGTATTGTTTTGAAGTGTTAATCTAAAGTTTAAAAGTCCTATTGCAAACTTTCAGTAAGTTCCGGTTACTCCATAAAGTTTAATAACTGGTATTAAATCGAGAGTGAAAATTCCAAGAGTTAGTGTATGAGTATCATGTTTGTCTCCATGATTCTTGATATTCAAAGAATTGTCTTAATATCAAGGTTATCTAGGATCTGAAAGAGTTGTTTCAGAAACCATGATGTGTGGAAGATATTGTGATATCTGAAACGAAGTTTTGGTTGCAACATGATAGAGTATAATATGGCAAAAGTCATGTTCTCATATTTGATGAGAATTTGCAAAGGATTGGAAACACTAGTTGTCCTAATCCACCAAAAGGTTTTGGAGAGCAACATTATACTCGTGATTCCTCTTTATAAGCTAAAAGTAGCTTGATCATGAATAATTCCATGATAAGGGTGAATATTTGATGTAGGTAAAATATTTACCACACCAAGAGATTACTAAAAAATGGAATTTGAAAGCACACCAAACATTTGATGATGGTGATCTACTTCAAAGTGCAAGTCCAAAGACATTGGTATTTAATTATACACGCTTTGGACTATGTGTCATATGTATGACTCCACTATTGATGCTGATAGATTCTTTCAAACAGAAAAGGAAATACTGAAAGAGAATCTCATAAATATATGGCAGAAAAGAAAGACTAGAATTGTTCAGTTTAAGTATATAGATGATATACATGTTATGGCTATATTCTTTGATTATTAAACAATGTGGTTCTTAAGTATTTTATACTGAATTTGTTGGTGTGAATCGTCATACGAAACAACACAATTCATGAACTACAATGGCTTAAGTAACTAGCAAAAGAATATGTGATGATGTTCATCGAGAACAAATAAAGGGTTATTGTGCTACTTGTTAAACATCAAAGCTTGCCTTCAAGATTTGTTTTATCAGGTATTATGAGAACAAAAGGGTTGTTCAAATAATTGCCGTAATCCATAAAAGATGGATGATTCACAAATCTCGTTGGAGATATTGTAGGGTTTCGTAGCATGGAAAACAAAAAATTTCTACCGCATACAAACAAAAAAGCCAAGATCTATCTACTAGATTGTAGCAACGAGTCGATGGAATAACTCACCCTCGAAGATTCCAAAGTGTTTAACGAGAGCGGATTCTCGTGGGTGATGTAGTCGTACTCTTCCCGATCTCAAGATCGCGTAGACGATCCTTCCGGTGCTGCGTTCCGGCAGCGCTCCCGCAGTCGGTCACACGTTCGGTACTCGACGAAGACCTTCCTCTCCCTTGTTCCAGCAGGCAGCGGAGGTTGTAGCACTCTCCTCGCGATTTCGGCAGCACAACGGCGTGGTACCGGAAGTAGAGGGGAGATCTCTCAGGGCTTCGCCTTAAGCCGGAGCGAGTATGGTGGATTATGAGAGAGCTCCTCGGCGATCTAGGGTTTAGACACACCAAGGAGGAGGCTTGGCCGGCAGCTAGGGTTAGCTAGGCGGCGGCGGCTTGCCCTAGGGCGGCGGCGGCTGCAGGAGGGTCGGCGAATTAGGGCTAGGGTTTGCGGGTGGAGGTGTTGTGTGCTAGGAGGGGCAGCCCTGCCCCTCCTTATATAGGTGGAGGGGCCGCACCAGGGGAGGGGAGTCCCTCCCCAACTCATTTTCCCAAGGGGGCCGGCGGTGAAGGGGAGGAACTCCTCCCCAACTCGGTTTCCACCTTCCCCTCCACTTCACAAAATAGCCGTTTGACTTTTCAAATTGGCGTTTGACTTTTCAAACTAGGATTTGATTAAACCCTTTATTTTGTTCAGCGATGACACCTAGTACATGATGCAATCATTCCAACTTGGTATGACACATTCATGTACCCTTCCCCTTCGGAGTGTCGGACCTTCCGGAACCTTCTAGAACATTCCCGATGAAAACACCGGAACCATTCTCCAACTTCGAAATAGGACTTTCCTTATATGAATCTTATTCTCCGGACCATTCCGGATCTCCTCGTGATATCTCGGATCCCATCCGAGACTCCGAACAACATTCGGTATCTTAATCATCATTCCATAACTACTCAAACAACGTCGAATCCTTAAGTGTGTCTCCCTACGGTTCGTGAATTATGCAGACATGATCGAGACACTTCTCCGATCAATAACCAATAGAGGAATCTGGAAATTCATATGGCTCCCACATATTTCTACGATTACTTTGCAATCGAATGAACCACTTACATACGATACCAGTTTCCCTTTGTCTCATGATAGTTTACTTATCCGAGGTTATGATCGTCGGTATCTCTGCATACCTAGTTCAATCTCGTTACTGATAAGTACTCTTTTCTCGTTCCCGTGATATGTGATCCCTTGTGAGCCAGTCACATGCTTGCAAGCTAATTGGATGACATTTCACTGAGAGGGCCCAGAGTATATCTATCCGTCATATGGATGGACAAATCCCACTCTTGATCCATTTGTCTCAACCAATACTTTCCGAACACTCAATGCCACCTTTATAGCCACCCAGTTATGGTGTGGTGTTTGATGTCATCAAAGCATCCTTCCGATGAAGGTGATATGCATGATCTCATGGTCGAAGGAATTAGGTTACTATGTATCATAAATCATATAGCAATTGAACTATTAAAATGACTTGATCTTTATGCTACGCTTATCTATAGGAGTATGTCCACCATATCATTCTCCTAATGATATGATCTTGTTGTTTAATAACTTCTCAATGTTCATGATAGGGAAACCACAATCATTTATTAACCAACAAGCTAGTATTATGAAGAGGCTTTACTAGGGACTTCAATTTAAGTTTACAAATCACACAGGTATTAATGTTTCCTTGTTAATACTATTATAGCATGAATGTAAACATTTATCATAAACACAAAGATATAATAATAAATACATTTATTATTGCCTCTAGGGCATATCTCCAACAGATATCACATCCATAAAACTAGTGCTAATAATGTCGAAAGACAAATTGATTGAAAGATCACTTAGGAAGTGACATCGCCGTTTAAATTATATTGGAAACAAAACATGAAGAAACTCCATGTGGATGGAATTTTGGAGTCTTTTGATTTTTGATCAAATGACGGTTGTGAAACTTTCCTAGAGATAATTAAAACTTCGTTCATAGGCCAAAAGGGAACGAATGACTAGCTTATTGGAACTTGTACATATTGTTGTACGAAGTCCATTATGTGTTTTCAAGAGCAATGGATTTCAACTTCATATGCTTTCTCCGAAAATTTGAGTGAATATATGAATATTTACTTAATAAGGATGAAGTATGAAACATTTGAAAAATTCAAAGACTTTCAAGATGAAGTGAAAAATCATTGTAACAAGAATATAAATAGTTTATGATAAGATCATAAAGGAAGATATTTGAGTTACAAGTTTAGCATAATACCTAAGATTTAAGGAATCGTTCCGTGGATTTGCATATCCCGAAACACCATAAGAGTATGGAGCGTTCGAGATATGTAATTAAACCTTGTTTGACATGGTAAGATCGAAGGTGTAATTCATAAAACTGCCATTATATTTTAAAGATTAAAAGCTTTAGAGACTACCGTTTTTCCACTGAAAAGAGCTCCATCATAATCCGTTAAAATGACACCATATAAAGTTATGGTTTGGGATAAAACCCAAGTTGTCCTTTCTTAAACATTGGTATGCTACGCATAAGAAAGATGTTTGCAACCAAAGTCGGATGAACCTGTCTTTGTATGTTATTTCGAATAACTATTAAGTATTCCTCCATAACACCAAAGACAAAAAGTGTTTGTCGCTTAGAACGTCAAGTTTCTTTGAGAAGGAATTTTTTTGTGAAAAGTTAAGTGGGAGGACAATAGAACTTTGATAAGGTTAAAAGAACCTTAGCTATATGTGCAGAGTTGCACAGCGCCGAAAAGTGTTCCGGAGGCAGCAACAATGCTCATGGCTCACATACGTCAAAGGTTGTGGTTACGAAGGTCAAAGTTTCTATTGAACCAAGTAGGTCGGGTAAACAATCAAATACCAAGATTTGAGGGTTGAATCATTATTTGAGAATAATGAACGGACTACATGCAAAGAAGCGATGATGGGCCCTGACTCCGTAAAATGGCTTGAAGCCATAAAATCCGTGATAGTTCCATACACGAGAAATCAAGCTTTGAACTTGAAGGACCCTCGAGAAAGGTGTAAGACCTTACAGTTGTGTTTGGATCTATAAAGAAATAGACATGGATGTTGCACATATATAGTCGACATGTTGGGAAAGAGTTCACAACAATGTTCAAAGGTTCACTATGACAAGATTTGATCTTTCATAGCGATATTTAGTCTAGACGGATTAATGTAGCAACCACTACATATAGTTTTGTTATGTGGTAATTGAATAAACAAAACAAGTTCTTCTAATAGAATTGTTACCTAAGACATGTGCATAACAAGGTCCATAGGGTTTTGTTAATTCAAAGGATGCTAAAAGCATATGCAAACTTCAATGGTTTAAGTAAGCATTACGGAGTTGGAATCTTCACTATGATGAAACTGTTAAAGGAGTTTAAATTCGCCGGAGACAATGAAGATCCTTGCATTTGCAAGAAATTAAGTGGGAGCGCTAAGACATGTTTCTAATACATTATGTGGAAGCCATATTGTTGATTGGAAATGATGTATCTTTTATTAACACATGTTAAGAATTTCATCTCGATGAAAGACTTAGGCAAAACCCAAATATTTGGCATCAATAGATGCTAATATGGTTGTGCCGTTAGTACATAGATGATATATTGAATAAGTTCAATATAGAAACTACAAGAAAGGTTCTTGTCGCACAGAAAGGATTGAATGAGTTCAATATTGATGATATATTCAAGTGTATTGACACATGGTAAGTGAAACAAAGATTCAAGTATAGATTGATACTTGATGTATGAAATCACAAAGAGTATTTATATCAATC
This sequence comes from Avena atlantica, assembly GCA_910589765.1. Taxonomy (NCBI): domain Eukaryota; kingdom Viridiplantae; phylum Streptophyta; class Magnoliopsida; order Poales; family Poaceae; genus Avena; species Avena atlantica. The sequence goes on from OU342738.1 coordinate 376,369,841, forward strand.
ATGTTATGATATGAACAAATCCAGATATGTCCTATGCTCTAAATGTTATGAGCATATACTAGAATGATTCATAAGATGATTATTGGACGATAGTAAGGATATTCTTATGATCTTGTAAAAGAACTAAGAATATATTATTTTGTAGAAGTGACAAATAGATAGTTAGTTCATTGTAAAAGTACTACATTGATACTAGTTTTGTCACAAAGTACAAATTAAGTTTATCTCAATCTAATCTAAGGGTGGCACAATATAATGGAAAGTAAGTTCCATAATGGATTTGGATGAGTTCCAAAGTTAAGACATTGTGACAGATACTACAACAAAAGGCTAAGTATATGACTGCTATTATAGCAGCTAAAGAGGGCATTTGTGTCAAGTAGTTTGTTATCAAACTAGGTGTAGTTCACGGAGGAATAATACTATGAAGATATATTGTACGACAATATTATCAACATGTTTTAACCCCAAAGAACTAAAGGTCTCACCAAAGGACCAAATTTATACAAAGCCATCTCATTAGAGAATGAGTGATGCGTAGAGACGCAAAGACATGCAATTACACATGGACCTGGAAGTGTCAGATCCAGAGATCAGTTGACCACTAGCAATCGTGTACATACAACACCGGAAAGCCATAGGTGTTGGACACACAAAGGTTTGAAACTAGATTATTGACTCTAGTGCAAGTGGGAGATTGTTGGAGATATGCCCAAGAGGCAATAATAAAGTAGGTTATTATCATATCTTCATACTTATGATAAATGTTTACATACCATGCTATAATTGTATTAAAAGGAAACATTAATACTTGTGTGATTTGTAAACATAAAAGAGTCCCTAGTAAAGCCTCTTGTTAAACTAGCTTGTTGGTTAATATATGATCATGGTTTCCTGATCATGAACGTAGAGATGTTATTAACAACAGGGTCATATCATTAGGAGAATGATGTGATGGACATACTCCTATAGTTAAGCGTAGCATGAAGATCAAGCCATTTAATATAGTTCATTTGCTATAAGCTTTCTGATACATAGTAACCTAATTCCTTCGACCATGAGATCATGTTAATCACCATCTCCGGAAGGATGCTTTGATGACATCAAACACCACACCGTAACTGGGTGGCTATAAAGGTGGCATTGAGTGTTCGGAAAGTATGGGTTGAGGATCATGGATCAAGAGTGGGATTTGTCCATCCATATGACGAATAGATATACTCTGGTCCCTCTCGGTGGAATGTCAGCCAATTAGCTTGCAAGCATGTGACTGGCTCACAAGGGATCACATACCACGGGAACGAGAAAAGAGTACTTATCGGTAACGAGGTTGAACTAGGTATGCAGAGATACCGACGATCAAAACCCCGGATAAGTAAACTATCGTGAGACAAAGGGAAATTGGTATCGTATGTAAGTGGTTCATTCGATCGCAAAGTAATCATATAAATATGTGGGAGCCATATGAATTTCCAGATTCCTCTATTGGTTATTGATAGGAGAAGTGTCTCGGTCATGTCCGCATAATTCACGAACCGTAGGAGATCCGAAGAATAAGATTCATGTAAGGAAAGTCCTGTTTCGGGGTTGGAGAATGGTTCCGGTGTTTTCATCGGGAATGTTCTAGAAGGTTCCGGAAGGTCCGACACTCCGGAGGGGAAGGGTACATGAATGTGTCATAACAAGTTGGAATGGTTGCATCATGTACTAGATGTCATCGCTGAGCAAAATAAAGGGATAAATCAAATCCTAGTTTGAAAAGTCAAACACCAATTTGAAAAGTCAAACGGCAAGTTTGCTTGGTGGAGGGAGAGTAGGAAACCTACTTAGGGAGGAAGTCCTACTCCCTCCACCCGTCGGCCAAGGAGGAGGAGTTGGAGGAGAACTCCCTCCTCCCAATCGCGCCTCCCTCCCACCTATAAAAGGAGGGGCAGGGGTGCCCCTCTTCCACACACCTTTCTCCTCTAAACCCTAGCCCTAGCCTCCGGCCTCCACCAAGTCGCCGCCGCCCCTAGGGTTTGCCTAGCCGCCGAGTTGGGGCCCTCCCCTTGCCCTAGACTCCGGCCTAGCCATCTCACTTTGGTGCCTCTAAACCCTAGATCGCCAAGGCCTCTCTCATAGTCCACCATACTCGCTCCGGCTTAAGGCGAAGCCCTGCGAGATCTCCCCTATACTTCCGGTACCACGCCGTCGTGCTGCCGGAATCGCGAGGAGAGTGCTACAACCTCCGCTGCCTGCTGGAACAAGGGAGAGGAAGGTCTTCATCGAGTACCGAACGTGTGACCGACTGCAGAAGCGCTGCCGGAACGCAGCGCCGGAAGGATCGTCTACGCGATCTTGAGATCGGAAGTGTACGACTACATCACCCACGAGAATCTGCTCTCGTTAACCGCTTTGGAATCTTCGAGGGTGAGTTCCTCTATCAACTCGTTGTTATAATCTAGTAGATATATCTTGGCTTTTTTGTTTTCATGCGGTAGAATTTTTTTGTTTTCCATGATACGAACCCCTACAGTAGGTAGCACCTGTGTTTTTTAGCCCAAAGGGCATCGTGACATAGCAAAACATGTCGTATGGAGTAGTGAACGAAGTGGCCAATTGGTCCGACTTCCTCATCTTGATCTGGTGGTATCCTGAGTATGCATCGAGAAAACACAAAAGTTCCGAGCCAGCCGTCGATTCAATGACTTGGTCAATGCGAGGCAAAGCAAACGGATCTTTGGGACATGCTTTGTTCAAGACGGTGTAATCAACGCACATTCTTAATTCATTGGTTCCCTTTTTGGGGACAAGTACAGGATTGGCCACCCATCGGGTGTGAAGGACTTCTCAGATAAACCCAGCCTTAAGTAACCTAGCTATCTCTTTGCCAATGGCGCTTATCTTCTCATCTCCGAAGCGTCGTAGAGGTTGTTTCACTGGTTTACATTTTGGATCTATGTTTAAGCTGTGCTCGGCAAGTTCCCTAGGTACACCTTTCATGTCGGCAGGTTGCCAGGCAAATATGTCCCTATTCTCACGGAGGAACTCGACGAGCGCGCTTTCCTATTTGGGATCCAGGTTCGTACCAATGGCGACGGTCTTGGAGGCATCGCCTACCACAAGTTCCACCGGCTTGGTCTCGATGGCGGCCTTGAACGCAGGAGCGGAGTCGGAGATCTACTTCTTAGACGCGGGCATCTCTGAGTCATTGACCTTGCTCTGGATCTCCTTGAATTCTTCACTGTAGAGGACAGCTTCTGCAACGGCTGCTTCATTGATCTCGCAGTCCCTTGCCTTGGTAAAGCTTCCAGATACGGTGATGACACCGTTTGGTCCGGGTATCTTGAGTTTGTTGTAGACAAATCATGGCTTGTCCATGAACGTGTGGAATATGTCGCGGCCGAATATGACGTGGTACACGCTCTTGAAGGGGACCACCTCAAAGGTCATGCGCTCTTGGCGGTAATTATTAATGTCGCCAAAGGCTACCTGAAGCGTAATGCACCCAAGGGACCGAGCCTCCCGACCAGGAACTACGCCATGGAAAACGGTGTTGGTCCGCCTTAGGTTTGCCTCCGTCAAGTTCATCTTCTGCAGTGTATCCAGGTACATGATGTTGATGTTGCTTCCACTATCCACCATGCACTTGGTGAACTCTACGCCGTCAATCAATGGGTTAATGACCATGGCGTACTGGTTCTCCGTGGGCACAAGGTCTAGGTGGTCCATCCTGTCCCAAGTTATTGGAACCTCCGACCAGCGCAGGTATTGGGGAACTGGGGGGAGAGTGGCCATCAGGATCCTTAGAGAGGTCTTCTGTTGTCGGACGGTGGGGGTGCCAAGGAAAGTGTGGTAGACTAGGGCCTTCTTTGCGAAGGGGTTCTTGCCCTTGTCGTCGCTCTTGGCGGCGTGCTTGGGGTCAACGCCCTCGTCCATGTCACTTGAATCCTTGGACTCTTCCTCCTTCTTCTTCCCCTTGCCCTTGCCTCGCGGTCTATTCTTCCGACTTTGCTTGTAGCTGGACTCCGGGTCTTCCTTGAGGTCGTTGACGAACTTGTAGTGTCGATTGGTATGGGTGGCCTTGACGTTGGCGTCGAGGTGTATGAGGCACGGCATATCGCGGTACTCCTCGTAGGTTTGGGGAACGCGGAGCGGCTCCGAGGTGGTTTCACTTCCTCGCTGCTGCCCACGGCCCGCTCCCCTTCCTCGGCCATGTTGTCCGCCTTCTCCTCGTCCTGCAAAATTCATAGCAACCATGTCGGTAGATTGCTTTTCTTTTGGAGCGGTTTTTCGCTTTGTACTGCTGTTCCCCCGAGCTTGGGTTGGAACGGCTGTTGCCGGCAAAGAGCCACGAGCATCATCGTCGGCGGCTACGAACTCACTAGCTAACTGAATCATTTGATCAAGTCAAGCTGATGATTGTCCTGCAAGCGCTTTAGCTTATGTCGGAGCAACGTATCCCTTTCCAACCCATCGATGAAGGCGGCCATGGCGGTTTGAGCGTGCACTCTTGCGCAGGAATTTTTCATATCCAGCCATGGAAGAGGTAGGCGCGAGATGTCTCGTCTTTATCTTGCACGCACCGCTGTAGATCGCCCACAGTGCAGGGACGCTTGTATGTACCCTCAAAGTTCTTGGTGAATGCTTCTTGCATATCCAGCCAGTTGTAGATAGATTTCTCCGGCAAGTCATCGATCCATTGACGGGCCGTGCCCGCCAACATTAACGGGAGGTACTTAAAGGCGACATTGGGGTTGCCTCCGGCAATCTCCACCGCGTTGCCATAGTCCTGCAACCATGTGGCGGGCTTGGCGGTGCCGTCATAGGGATTGATGGTCTTGTCAATCCGGAAACCTTTGGGGTAAGTTGCGGACCGTATTGCAGGTCCAAAGCAACATGGTACCAGGTATGGTCCTTCCCGGGCCTCGTGGAACTTATCGATCCGCGAACATGCATTGTACGACTCCGAGTTCTTCTTCTTGTTGTCAACAGGGGATGGGCTGCGTGAACGACGCGGGCCTCTTCTGCCATGGTGACTGCTTGGCGGTGACGGAGGCGGAGGTGGCAGTGGGTTAGCCTTCTTGTTGTTACCCTCCTGCGACGCCTCACGCCTGTCACAGTTGCTTGTCGGACGCGGAGGGTCGTGGTGTGACCTGCTCTTGTGTCCTTGGTGGCGCTCTTCATCATGACGGGTTTGTGCCGCGTTGTCGCGGATGACGATACCACACTGCTTTGGAGGGGACATATTCATACGATGGTGAGCCTTGTAGTCTTCCTGACGTCGGGGGGATCGGGGCAGTGGCGATGGGCGAAGAGGTCGGGGTCTTTCTCCATGGTCGGAGGATATGGGGATAGCATCCTTCCTGTTGTGCGCATCCCTCTGTCTTCGTTCGGATGAACCCGTCTGTGATCCGACATCTTGAGGAGATCTATCCCTTGGCGGTTTGTACTGGCTAGATCGGCAGAGCGCTGGGTCAGACTCAAGCCTCTGAGAGGTGGCCTTTTCCTGCTGCTTTACCGCCTTGGCCACTAGGTCATAGACCTGTTCTACTGCCTCAGGCGATCTATCCTGCTCCAGAAGGGTCTTGGCGACAGCGAGGTTAAGGAGTGGGGTGGGCATCACCTGCTTGCCTTCACTATCAATGTATGGCTTGGCCTATGCCGGCTTCGAGGGAGCCCATCCTAGGTTGCACCGTACACCAGGATCGTTGATGACGCGAGCCGGAGCCTTCTTAGCCTTCTGCTGCTGCAGCAGAGTCTTGTACTCGGCTTCCATTGCTCTAGCTTTCTCTATGGACTTCTACGCGTTGACCGGGTCTCGATCTAGTTTAGCTCCTTGCTCCGCGATGGCTTGCGCCTCCTCCAGCAGCTGCTGGCGCTTCTCGTCAAGCTGAGTCACGTTCCGGATATGATCAACGGTTAGTGGCTCGACGAGGAGATTGCCGTACATCACTCTATCAGCTGGAGTAACATGGGCTGCTGCTGACGTGGATGCTGGAGGCGGCAAGTTTGCGGTGTTGTTGTTGCTCGGGCCGGTGCCGAGTTCCTACGGCTGCTGCACTGGGTTAGGCGGAGGAGGCATGACCTTTGCGCGATCATCGTTAGTAGCAATAAGTGGCCCCTTCCCCTTTTTCAGTGCCGTAGGCGGAGCTTGCCCGGGTTGATCTTCATCCATCATTGTCCCAATGGTGACGAACACCCCTCGAGACATGATGGTGTTGTTAGCTTGCTCGTCGCGCGAGTACTCCTCCTCCATCTCCTGCATAGCGAAGTCTAGCTCTTTTGGACTGAAATCTACCTCCTCTGAAATCAGCATAAAGCGCGTCAATGATAGAGTCGGAGGGTGCCAGGACTTCCTCGATGACGGGCGGTGGGGGTGCGACGTCCTCGACGATGACTGGAGGTGGTGATGCTGCTACGACGATGACGGCGGGCGGCGGTGGCGGCGGCTACTGAACCGGAGGTTCTCCATCTCTAAGCGCAAGCTCCATCTGGGCTGCCGCGTCAGCTGCCGCGTAGCTGTTGACGGTGCTCACCATCTCTTCGAGGGTAAGGCGTCATGTTGCCTGCTGCCGACGTAAAGAATGTCGGAGAAGTGTGCCGCGGTCCAGTCCTTCCACGAAGTGATACAAAGCATTATCATCGGGGTAATTGGCCAGGTCTGCCCGTATACGGAGCCACCTGGCGAGGTAGTCACAGGTGTTTTTGCCCTCTCTCTGAATGCAGCGCGCCAGATCGAAGATGGTAACCACGCCGACGAACTTGGATCTCTGCTGTCCAGACGCGCGAACGAAGCCGGCGGATTTGCAGTGATCTTCCACCTTTATATCCTGCACAGGGGCGGTTTGGGTGGGTCTTGAATTTTTCTGATCTTTGCCGGCAAACTCCGAGGAGAGATCTGACATCGATCCTTCCGCGAACGTATCCTGCCCGTAGGCGGTCCGTGCGGGTCTTGATGCTTTGCGATCTTTGCCGGCAAACTCCGAAGAGAGATCCGACATCGATCCTTCTGCGAACGTATCCTGCCCGTAGGCGGTCCGTGCGGGTCTTGATGCTTTCCGATCTTTGCCGGCAAAATCCGAAGAGAGATCCGACATCGATCCTTTCGCGAACGTATCCTGCCCGTAGGTGGTCTGTGCGGGTATTGATGCTCCTCCGACTCCCAGGGAACTAGTGCCCGAGAACTAGTGCCCGAGTCGGTTTCGCCGATGAAGAGGTGGATGTCTCCGATAGGAACGATCGAACACCGCGTAGGGTTCGTCTTTGCCGAGATCCAGAACTCGTCAGGGGGGGCGATCGGAACGTTGTCGTACAAGAGAACACGGCCGATGGCTACGGTTTCGCCGATTCCCGCGAAGATCTTGGTCCTCGCCCGCTGAAGAGCCTGAAGCGCCTCTTGCCCCACGGTGGGCGCCAACTGTCGTGGTATTGCCGACGAGTACGCCATGGAGGGGTCCTCACAGTGCGTGATTAGAGATGTGGGGTAAGGCGGACGGTTGACGGGTACGAGGTAACACAGCTTACCCAGGTTCAGATCCCACGACGATGGCGGAATCCTACTCCTGCTATAAATCACTATAATGGCAATACGCCGAGTTACAGAGATAGGTTCGCTGTGCGAGGTTGTATGAATCGATGCCCTAAAGGCTCCCATAGGCCCGACTTATATAGTCGCCAAGTCCTAGGGTTACAGGGAAAAGTCCTAGCCGGACAGGTTACAGAGTCCTACACCGTCTATTACTAGTCTTGTGTATCTTGTACTCCAAGGCTCCGGGTACGCTGGTGACTCCACCGTAGCCTTCCTTTATCCGGCATGGGCCTCCCTTCTGGATACACCTAACTGGGCCGTCCAGCAGGCCACATGCCATGCTACCGACTATGGGCCACCCGGGTTAGTCGGATAAGAGACATGCTATGAGGATACCCATATAGCATATCCCCAACATGGGGCTGCGGTTGAACCTGACCGTAGCTTTCTTTTTCGGCTCCATAGGAGTTTCTTGATGGAGCACAGCTCCGACGAGTCCGAGTCCGGTCAGTGCAGACTTGTGCATGGCTCTCTTCAGGTCCCCCTCCGGAGGTGGGTGGGCCGCGAGGTACGCAGTGGCTGCTATGATCGCAGCTTGCGGTGTCTTCGGGATGATGTTACCGTCGGCATCCATCTCCATGAAGGATGCGTTGAGGGTTCGGGTCACCTCACGGCGCTCCTTGGGGTCCATGTTCTCCGTTCGGGAGTGGTGCTTGTTGCCGTGGTTGCCGTTCGAGCTGGAGCCGATGCCCATGGCGGAGAGCGCAGCTCGTCGCGCGCTGGACTCCGAGGCTGCTTGCTTGCGTTTGTCGAGAACCTCTTGCATCTTGACCTGCCTCTTGTGCTCCTCGATCAGGAGCAGATGGTAGGCCATCAGCAGATCCTGTGAGGAGTCTGCAGGCAGGACTATGCTGCCCGCCACGGCGGCGCGTGCCTGGGCCCATCCTTCTTTGCTAAGGCGGATGACATGGCCGTTGTTGTCCCCTTAGGGTGGGAGGAACTGGCTTCTTCTGTTCCCGCCATTTCGATCTGGCGGGTTAGGTGTCAGGTTTGGTGTTTGCTGCTCCACGTCGCCCTGGATGACTACGGCGCATTGGTAGCGCTCGTAGATTGGTCCGCTGCTGCCGCAGCTTTCAGATCCGAAACCGTAGGTCCCTTCATCCGATGGCGGATCGCACAGATCGGAGTTGCAGCTGCTGCTGTCGTAGGACTCATCTGTTGATGATGTTGTGCGTAGCACAGGGTGTGGGGCCCATGAAGCGAGCCTGATTGATGGTAAGGGCACCCGCTCGGGGAGGCGGAGGGTGCCAGTTTGCCCCACCTGGAAGCAGAAGCTCCCAAACAGGATCTCGAGTCCTTCGCCTACGGGCTCGAAGTCCTTCATGGTGACCGGTGAGTGGGCGGTGAAGTCGAAAGCGCCGAAGAGGAGGTGACTCTCCGTCGCCGTAGAGTTGTAGATCGTTCGGGTTGGGACCGTCACGATCGCACAATCAGCGTCCCCAGTTCCCACAGACGGCGCCAATTGACGAGGTTTCGATTTGTCAATGCCCATTGTTATGGACTTGGGTTTTGGAGAAGATGGGGATGTTGGAGATCGCGGAACGGTTAACAAACAAGCAACGCGTGGCACGAGGTTTACCCAGGTTCAGCCCCCGGAGGAAAAACCCTACTCCTGCTTGTCTGCTCTTGATTACGGCGGAACCGAAGGTTACAGGGGTGCGCAGATGCAATCTGGCGTGGAGGTGTGTATGCGAAAGTATGAGTCGAGAGATCTAGGCCGTGCCCTCCTAGCCTTTATATAGACTTAGGCAGGTCCCGGGCATAGACCTAGTCGGTTACAGGTTCTAGGGTTTTACCCATTTGAATTTCCTATCTACTCTAGTCTTTCTCCCCAATGATCCGAAGGCGTCATGGGCCTTGGCCACCCGAAAGTCTTCATGGGCCAGCGTATATTTACCGTGGGCCTTCCTTGGGCTGGACCAGGTATGCTGAGATTATGTACCCGCGGGGTATAACCATGTCAAGATGGCCAACATTTGTGAAGACTATCTCAGGCCCAATGCTCCCCAAGCATTCTCACTTTTCCAAGGAACATGAAGCTTGCAGGAAGGACGTGGAGCGGGCATTTGGTGTGCTCCAACAGAGGTTTACAGTTGTCTGGTTCCCTGCTATGACCTGGTCGAAAGATCAGATGTGGGAAGTGATGAACTTTTGTGTGACCTTGCACAACATGATCATTGAGGATGAGAAGAAGGATCCAATGAGTTTGCTCGAGGAGGACGAGCCATACCATCTTTAGGGTCCTCTTGCCGAGCCTGATCATCAGGTGCCTCCAACATGGGTTGCATTCATCGCAATGCGTCAGGAGATCCGAGATCCGGCGATGCATCAACAGCTGCAGGATGATCTTGTCGAGCACCTATGGATACGCAGGGGCAACACGACGTAGATGCTGAGCATGAACTGACCGAACTTGGCCGAAATATGTTGTAATTTTATTGCAGGTCGAACTATGTTTACATACGCCGAACTCTGTTTAAAATTTCGCCGAACTTTGTTTCTAAAGTGTTATGTATTCATCGTATAACGAACTATGCCGAAATTTGGACGAATTTTAGCCGAATTTGAGCCAAATTCTAGCGGAAACGGGCGACCCGGAAACTTGGCCTGGGTACGCGAGTGGAAAACTGGGCATACCCAGGCCGAAAACTTGCGCCCTTCAGCCAAAGATTGGTCCGGATTTCGGCCTGGGTTAGGCCAACGAGTGGAGATGCTCTAAGCGGCACAAGGCCAGCGTTGCGGACCCGCGCAACTTGCGCTAATAAGGGCATCTCCATCCTGACGCTTTCGGCCCAAGTATGTTCGAGCTTGTCCATATGGACTCACGAAGAAAGCGCGGCGTTTCAGCCGGGCTAGGCATCCGGAGTAACGCGTCCGACTCGATTCATCCATACGTCTAATCTAGACCTCGGTTGTATCGGCCACACCGTGGCCTCTGTCGGAGCTTTTCCCTCTCTACACCGTCGTGTCTCGACGGCCAGCCACTTAGGAAACAAAAGCCGGAGCTGATATGATGCCACCCGGAATTAATCCGCTGCCGCCTCCCGGTTTGTTTCCTCTCTGCTTTGCGTTGGTGCGCCCCGATCCCCTTTGTCGACGCCGATCAGTGCGTGTGGTTGCTGCTGCCTCGATCGGTGCGGCATGCATGCACCAGCAGCGCAAAAAGGCACAGGTAGTGTCCCTCAAAGCAACGACACAGGTATGGCACGGGCCACCACAAACCGTGTTTGCGGGGCAACCCTGCTCGCCATGCACCTGGTCACGCCGGATCTTTTCCAGAGCAAAATTGACCACTGCTTCTACTAGCACTCTGATATGGTCGAAAAAAAAACAGTCCATCCTTTTCTCTGCCACAATTCGATCGAATATATTACTCCCTCAGTTCACAAATAATCATCCTGTCTACGGAATGACGGCATCAGCTGTAGGAAATGAAATCGTGCGCGTAAGACCATCTCCACTAGGCTTCCCAGTATGAGGAAGACCTTTTTATCTGAACCGACGAAAATCGGTCCATCCATTCGTATTTTCAGACACCGGTTTCAAACGGATTTGGCCAACTTTGGTCCAGACTTTTCAGACGATTTCCGGGTCGCTGAAAACGCAATGTAAACGCCAGACGAGCGAATTTGGGAAAGAAAAAAAAACAGAGAGTGGGTCCGCCTAATCATCGACGGGAACCGAGTCGTCGTCATCCTGGGAGTCGTGGGAGGCCCGGATGACGATGTTTAATCTCGTCAATGCCCATTGTTATGGACTTGGGTTTTGAAGAAGATGGGAATGCTGGAGATCGTGGCACGGTTAACAGACAAGCAACCAGGGGACACGAGATTTACCCAGGTTCAGGCCCCCGGAGGGAAAACTCTACTCCTGCTTGTCTGCTCTTTGATTACGGCGGAACCGAAGGTTACAGGGTGCGCAGATTCGATCTGGCGTGGATGCGTGTGCGAAAGTATGAGTCGAGTTGCCCTAGGACGTGCCCTCCTGGCCTTTATATAGACTTAGGCAGGTCCCGGGCGTAGTCCTAGTCGGTTACAAGTTCTAGGGTTTTATCCCTTTGAATTTCCTATCTACTCTCGTCTTGCTCTCCAAGGATCCGAAGACGTCATGGGCCTTGGCCACCCGAAAATCTTCATGGGCCAGCGTATGTCTGCCGTGGGCCTTCCTTGGGATGGACTAGGTATGCTGAAGTTATGTACCCGTAGGGTATAACCATGTCAGTAGCCCCCGAGTGATCAGTAGATTCGGCTGAGGACTCTTCCATCCTTCGGGAGCAGCTATATGTTAATAGTATATGTGTGTAGGGATTGTTGATGCGTGTGTCTGACTCACCCGATGGATCAGGGTCAGTTAACTTTCTTAGGATGAAACAACACGATCTTCTTCAGGTTCGGGTCCCTTAACCCGGGCCTGGAATATATGCTGGCGTAATTCAACTCAGGCCGCGGAGGACTTACAGGAGTGGAATTCCAGTGATTTTAATTAGTATACCCAACGCGTCCGTCGGGATTTTTCATCGTACCTGCTGGTACGGATTCATACTAGCAGAGCGCAGTCAGGTGCGTTGCCAGGCCATCAGATGATATCTGTAGGTCTTATCTTTGCGTCGCAGACGCAGCATCCGAACATTTATCACCTCGGAGGTGCTTCGGGTGGCCAAGGAGAATGTCGCTCACTCAGCGTTTTGTTGGGGCAGAGTTGCCAAAAAAGTTTTTGCGTGCCGATCCGAAAGATCGCAGTCGAAGATTTCATAGGGTGCGCGACCAGCGCTCCCTATGAGAGTAGCCCCCAAGTGTCTGTTCGAGTCGTAGACTCGAACGGAGACTTTAGTTCAAGCATTGTTTCTGTCGTTAAGTCCGCAGGACTCGAAAATTTTCGGATGCTTAAATCCATCCTCCCTATGGGAGTAGCCCCCGAGTCCGCAGTGGAGTCGTAGAATCGACATAGGACTCAGAAAAGTAATTTTGTCCTCATTTGTCTGTCGGGTGCGCGGCCAGCGCTCCTGATAGGAGTAGCCCCCGAGTATTTAGTCGAATCGTAGATTCGAGTGAGTACTCTTAGCCATGGAGCCGAAGTGGTGCTAGTATAGCTTTTGATGACGTCAGTGCTTACGACCGATGACCTCAAGCGTCTGCTACGCCAGAGATGACTTGACTGGACGAAGCGTGGGTCCCACTTGCTGACTTTGAATTGACCGGTCACACGCGGCGTGGAGATGATTACGATGTCTCCTCGATTTCCGCACGTAGTGGACGGCGTGGTATCGACGGTTCGTTTTGGTGCTGACACGTGTACGGCCCGATCTACCGTTGGTCGTTAGGTCTTCTCGATGGACGGCCAGCGTGCGTCGTCTTCGCTGTTATAATCCCTGGTCAAATCGTGGTTTGTTTTTCACCGCAGCAGTTCATCTATTCACTGCCTCCTCGTTCTTGAGCTATTCTTGCTGCGCGCTGAGAGTTTCCTCCACATTTCCTTTGTCTTTCTTCGTTGGCAACGCCACCACCGCCGTAGCGCCATGGGGAAAACAAAGAAGTCCTCATCTGCGGTTGGGACCAGCGCCGCTGGAGGCAAGAAGGGCACCGCCACTGCTCGCGTCACCGATGGTGGCTGGCGGCGATCAGAAACGTGGGAGAGCGATCTCCGCAAACTACGCGAGCGGAGCCTGATCCCGCAAGACACGACAGCCGTGAGACTCCCCGGCAATGAGGTAATCCCCCGTCCCCCATCTGGGTACCGGGTTATGTTTGTTGCCTTCGTGATTCGCGGGTTTTCTTTTCCGGTCCATGACTTCCTCCGTGGACTGCTTTTTTCTATGGGGTTCAACTCCATTATCTGTCTCCCAACTCCCTTCTCCACATTGCGTGTTTTATCACGCTTTGCGAGTGTTGGCTTGGCATTGAGCCGCACTTTGGCCTCTTCCGGAAGCTTTATTCCGTGAAGAGGCAGTCTGGTTCGGATGGTGTGTCTCCCATTGGGGGTTTCATCATCTTCCTCAGTCCCAATGTGCAATTCTTTTCCTTTTCCATGTCCGAATCTGTCCAGTACTGGTGGAGGAAATGGTTTTACATCCGTGATTCTGTACTGCCTGGGCAAGATTTTGGTCTCGTTCCTTTTGACCCCTCCCAATTGATTGAGAAGAAAAGATCCTGGAAAAACCAAATCTTAGACGGTGAAGTGGCGGAGATAGAGGCCCTGTACCGTCGAGTGGAGGATCTCCAACTGATTTCGGAGAAGGAGGTGAACGGTGTCGACATCATCCGGACGTTTCTTGAGCGTCGGGTGCAGCCTCTCCAAGCTAGGGCGCACCTGATGTTTCTTTACTCTGGGCGCCGTGATCCGACGAGGGTTTCGAGTGAGAAAATATCCGAGGTGGAACTTGACAAGGCTCTTCGCACGCTGTTGAAGTTCAAGGCCGACGAAGAAATCCCGGGGAAGTCGCTGACTCCTCCCTTTTCTTCGACGTTGGTCGTACCGAAGGTGTAGATTTGCGCACGTAGTGCTCCCCTTTTGTTTTTGTCAGCTGTGTACTTTTTCCTTTGTTTACTAACAAAGTTCCTTTTCCTTTTGCAGAGCTTCAAAGTGCCGGGCATGGCACCACCGTTACCCGAAAGGTATCCGAATGCCCCGGATAATGAAGTGGTGGATTCCGTGTCCGAGCTACCGTCAGCGCGATCCCCAGCGGAGGATGCCGACGAATCGAGTGAGGACCATTCGCGCAAGCGATCACGGAGCTCTAGCGAGTCATCAGATGCCTCGACTCCTCCGACTCCCAGAAATCCTCTGGGCCTTGAGCGTCATGATGATGTTCATGGGGGTTCTTCCTCTCCCCTTCCTGCCATTCCTGTGCGGGCTGTTGCTCCGCACCCGCCAGCGAAGCGGAAGAAGGAAGAAAAGAAGGAGGAGAAGAGGGAAGAGAAAAAGGAGGAGAAGAGGGCCCGAAGGGCTTCTCCTATCTTCGACCTGAGCGCGTTGGGCTCGTAAGTTTTCTTGTTGCCATTGTTGTCCTTTGTTCCCTTGTTATTTTTGCATCTGCGTTGATTGGTTCGTATGCAGGCAATCCTCCGACGGCTCTAGTGATGGTGCGCGGGAGATGATGGGGGAGTCGAACATTGTGTCGCCTCCTCCTCAGACTGTGGCGACTTCGGGTGACGCTGCTCCAGTTCCTCCTATGCAGGAGAGGCTGGTGGTTGCGCCTCAGAATTTCGCAGGCGGGCCTGCGGGTTCGCCTTCGGAGCACGTAAGTTTTTCTGCTTTATGTTATGGGGGGGAGCCCCCGGGTGTCTTCGTATGCTGATGTTGTTTTTGCTTCCTTGTGTTGGGCGTAGCCCCCAAGTCCTGTTCTTACTGCTATTGCCTTTTGCTGTAGCCTTTTGTCCAAGAGGCCAAACGGCTAGTGGAGGAACGCCTGACGCTGGAGGCGAAACTGCGGCAGTTTCAAGGTATTCGTCTGCCTTGTAGTATTTTTCTTGTTTATCCTGGTCCTGTTCTTTGACACTTGCTTGTTGGAAATGCAGAGGAGCATAATGACTCTCTCCGTGAGGTCGACGCTCTTAAGAAGAGCCTTGGCCAATCGGAGCAGAAAGCCCAAGCCGCCGCTGGTGCGAAAGAGCGCCTTGAGCTGGAGCTGACGAAGGCAACCGAAGCGAAGGAGCGTCTGCAGCAGGAGGCTGCAGATCGTGAGGAGCATCTGGCCACCGTTGCTGATGCTCGTGAAAGAGGGGTGGCATATAAGCTCATGGCTGCTGCCAAGGCCATTTCGGGTGAGTACAAGCTTGTGGACTTGTTTCTTTTTCTACGGATCTTCTTTTTATGTTGCCTTTCTTCATGTTTTTCTTCTTTTTGTCTCAGATGCCGCAGGCATCGAGTTCGACCGCGGTGCTCTGGAGCACGGGAGTGCTCTAGACGATGCCACTGTAGCGGTCGAAGACCGCTGCAGCACCGTCGTCAACTCCCTTGCCAAGGAGAAAGAGGTCCTTGGTCGCTTCTACCAGGATCTCTTCCCGAAGGGCGCATCCCTTGAAGATGTGGATGCCCTGGCAGAGGCTCTGTCAGCCGAAGCGCCTGCAGCATACAAACGCAAGCAGAAGGGCATCGGCGCGTCCGTCGGGCTGGCGATGGCCATGGCGGCTGGGGCAAAGCTGGACCTGCCCCAGATTACTTCTCGGATGCTGACGGCTGCAGATGGATTCGAGGTAGCCTTCGCCGCCTACTCCGCTCGCTGCAGACGATATGGGCCCAAGTTCATTGACTTGTTGTCTGAGTACGCATTGCGGCAGCAGGGCGAGGCCAAAGCTAGGCAGTCTGGTTCTGAGACGACTCAGTGCCCTCCGCCTTAGGCATAGTAGACGTAGGGTAGTTTGTAGTCTATTTTTGTTGTAAATATCTTTTGTAGTACCATCCTTGTGCCACGTAGTGGCCTTATATATTTTAATGAATTCCTCCGAGTTGTGCTCTATCCTTGGCTGAATGTCTGTGTGCCTTCTTTTTTCTGCTGCTATAGGTTCCTTCGGGTGCTGACCCAGTTGACACTTCATCCGAAAGGCCCTTGCGACCATCATTGGATGATTCCTCGCAGCTCGCTTTTCTTCGAGATCGCGTGTGCAGCTTGGAGAGAGATTTGCTTGGGTTACGCGGTCGCGCTGACGTTTGGAAATCCAAGGCAGACCGTGGTGCAGCCAGAGAGGAGTATTTGATGGCGGAGCTGGGTCGGCTGTCCGAGCAGCTGCAATGTAAGTTGATCCTTCTTTCGGGATGTAGTTCAGTTCTTCGGGTGAGCCTGCTGGCCTTATTCTTGTTTTGTGCGGTTGTCGCAGGTGCCAATCTTGCTCCGAGGGAAGAAAAGGAGCGTATTGATGTTCGAGTCAATTGCTTGACTCAACAGGACATGGAGGCCGGCGGCTTCTTCTGGATGGATCGTGATCGTGCCATGGTTCTGGCGACGGTGCAGGATCGTGTCTACCAGGTTTCGCGGGGTGCTCCGCCAGGTGCATACATCACTTTCCTCGGTGCTGCACGTCATGTTTCCGTTGGATGCCATGCCAACGACCCTTGCAGGTCTTCTGATGAAGTTTCGGAGTGCCAGCAATGTCAAGGAGCTGGTGCGGCAGTAGCTCGTCGCAGGGGTGAAGGCTGCCTTGTCTCTTGTGAGGGTGCACCGTCCTGACGTCGATTTAGCTGTTGTGGCGACTGGGCCACCTCCTCGACCAGATGGTGGCGAGTGGAACATGCGTCCGCATTACGCGGCTGTAAGGCAGTATGCCGAACAAATTGTAGATTTGTTTGAGCAGCGTGCTCAGGTTATTCTTCAGAATAGGTAGGACCTGAAAATAAATAGATAGATGTAAAATTTGTAAATTGCGGCAGGGTGTTTATGTGCCCTTTGTTGTAAAGGTTTGCTTGTTTGTGAGCACGCAGTGCTTTGATTGAGTACGTGCCCTTTTCGTTTGCCTGACGTGGTCAGCTACTCGGGTGTACACGTTTTGTCCTCAGTCGATGAAATCGTGAGGTGGGGGGAGCCCCCGAGTGCGTATGTAGCATGTAGTAAAGTTGCAGAAAATAGTCAACCGAAGGTTGGGGGCGAGGTACTTAGCTTTATTTATATCGTAATGGAGGAGGTACATGGTTCGGCTGAATAGCCTTGGCTGAAAGCCTTATTGAAAGTAAAAAGGGGGGGTAGGTTGCTACGGGTAGAATCGTCGCAGGTGCGAGACGTTCCACGGGTTGGAGTATGCGACTCCAGACTCCACGTGCTTGAGGCGATAGGCGCCACCTGGGATGACCTCGGTGATGGCGTAGGGTCCTTCCCATGGTGAATCGAGTTTGTTCGGTCGCTTTTGCTTGAGTCACAAGACGAGGTCTCCTTCGACAAAGGACCTTGGGCGCAGCCGGCGGCTGTGATAGTTGCGGAGACTCTGCTGGTACACCGCTGATCGAGCGGCTGCTATATCCCGTGCTTCATCAAGTGTGTCGACGGCGTCTTCGAGTGCAGCCGTGGATTCGGCTTCGCTGTACGCGATGACTCGTGGAGCCTGATGGCGTACTTCGGCTGGTAGCACTGCCTCGGCTCCGTGTACCATGAAGAACGGTGTGTAGCCGGTGGAGCTGTTTGGCGTAGTCCGTAAGCTCCACAGGACAGACGGTAGCTCTTTCGTCCAGTTTCCAGCTTTGTGCTCGAGTGAGCTCATGAGGCGCTTCTTGATGTCGGCGCAGATTAGGCCGTTGGCCTTTTCCACTTGCCCGTTTGTTTGCGGGTGTGCCACTGAGGCATACGTGATATTGATCCCGAGGCCTTCTCAGAAGTCCTGGAATTCTTCGGAGATGAAGTTCGATCCGTTGTCGGTGATGATGCTGTGCGGTATGCCAAACCTGTAGACAATGGATTCGAAGAACTTAACGGCGGTTTTGCCCTTCTGGTTGGTGACTGGAATGGCTTCGATCCACTTGGTGAATTTGTCGACTGCGACCAGGAGGAAGACGTGTCCTCCCTTCGAGGATTTTGGCAGTTTGCCGATCATGTCAAGGCCCCATTGGGCAAAAGGCCAGGCTATGGGTATGGGTCGAAGTTCGGACCCAGGTGCGTGCGGTTTGTCGGCGAACCGTTGGCACCCGTTGCATCTTCGGACGATGTATTTCGCGTCGCTCATGGCCGTTGGCCAGTAGAATACTGCTCGCAGAGCTTTGGCGACGAGGGAGCGGCTACCTGCGTGGTGGCCGCAGATGCCCTCGTGGATATCTTGGAGTATGGCCTTGCCGTCGTTGATGGTGACGCACCGTTGTAGTACACCCGTAATGCTGCGTTTGTACAGCTCGCCGTTGATGATGGTGAAAGCTTTTGACCGATGAGATACGCGTCGGGCATCTGTCGGGCTGTCTGGCAATTCTCCGTTTATCAGGAACAGGAGGTATGGACGTGTCCAGGTTTCTTCGATTGCCATGACCTGCATCAGGTTGACCATGGAAACTTCGGTATCCAACTTTTCGGGTCCTTCATGACCTTCGGGTAGCGTAGCCCCCGAGTGTTCTGCTTCTTCGGGTGATCCCTTGGGGAATTTCTGCTTGATGGATGGCACGCAGATCTGTTCGAGGAACACACCTGGTGGTACCTTTGCACAAGTGGAGCCGATGTTGGCGAGTCTATCGGCCTCCTCGTTGCTCTCTCTTCCAACGTGCCGAAGTTCGCAGCCGTCGAATTCTCCTTCGAGTGCGTTGTATAGCGCGCGGTACGCGATCATGTTTTCGCCGTGTGCGTCACACTCATTCATCGTCTGTTGTACGACAAGGTTGGAGTCACCGTAGATGACCAGGCGCGTTGCGCCACATATTTTTGCCATCTTCATGCCATGGATGAGGGCTTCGTATTCGGCCTCGTTGTTGGAGGCTCTGAATTTCATCCGAAGGACGTACTTCATCTTGTCACCTTGCGGGGAGGTCAGTATGACTCCTGCCCCTGCTCCGGCTTCGCGTTTGGAGCCGTCAAAATGCATTGTCCAGGACTGCGACATGTCTGGGGTGTCAGGCAGCTGCAGCTCCATCCAGTGCACCAGGAAGTCCGAGAGGACTTGAGATTTGATTGCGTGTCGTTTCTCGTAGACGATGTCCAAAGGTGATAGTTCGATGCCCCACAGGGCCACGCGCCCTGTGGCCTCTGGGTTATTCAAGATGCTGTTCAGGGGTGCCTCGTTGACGACCATCACCTGATGCTCCTGGAAGTAGTGGCTCAGTCGTTGAGCCGTCATGAACACGCCGTAGGCCAGCTTCTGGTAGTGCGGGTACCGCTGTTTTGTTGGAGTGAGAACCTCGCTGAGGTAGTAAATTGGGCGTTGGACCCCGTGGGTCTTGCCTTCTTCTGGTCGTTCGACCACGAGTACTGTGCTGACCACCTGGTGTGTGGCTGCTATGTACAGCAGCAGGGGCTCGCGCTCTTTTGGCGTGACCAAAACGGGCGAGGTGGAGAGGAGCCGCTTGAGGCTTTCGAATGCGTCGTTGGTTTCTGGTGTCCACTCGAACTTGTCCGCCTTGCGCAGCAGCTTGTAAAATGGTAGGGCCTTCTCGCCCATGCGGCTGATGAACCTGCTTAGTGCCGCTACTCGCCCTGCGAGCTGCTGAACGCCCTTGAGGTTTTTCGGCTTCTCCATTGTCATGATAGCTTTGATTTTCTTCGGGTTCGCTTCGATCCCTCGTTGAGAGATGAAGTACCCGAGCAGCTGACCCGAGGGGACGCCGAAGGCGCACTTTTTTGGATTGATCTTGATCCTGTAGCGATCAAGGTTGTCGAACGTCTCGCGGAGATCGTCGATAAGTGTTCTTGCCTCCTTGGTTTTTATGACTATGTCGTCGACATAGACTTGGACGTTGCGACCGATCTGGTCCTTGAGGCAGGCCTGCATGCATCGCTGGTAAGTGGCACCCGCGTTATTTAGCCCGAAGGGCATTGTGTTGTAGCAGAATACTCCGAACGGTGTGATGAACGCCATTTTCTCTTGATCTTCGACCTTGAGTCGAATCTGGTTATAGCCTGAGTAGGCGTCGAGGAAGGAGAGCTTCTCACAACCTGCAGTCGAATCGATGATCTGGTCGATCCGAGGAAGAGGGAAGTGGTCCTTTGGGCAGTGTTTATTTAGTGATGTGAAGTCCATGAACATCCGCAGGATGTCCGTGTCCTTCTTCGGGACCATCACTGTATTTGCCAGCCATTCGCTTTCCTTGATGTCCCGCATGAAGTCTGCTGCGAGTAATCTGTTGATCTCCTTGCCGATAGCTTCGGCTCGTGGCTCCGACAGTCTTTGGATAGACTTCTTGACTGGCTTGGTGTCTGGGAAGACATTGAGTGCGTGCTCGGCGAATTCCCTGCGAACTCCTGGCATGTCCGCAGGACACCAGGCGAAGATTTCCCAGCGCTCATGGAGGAATTCGACGAGCGCGCCTTCCTATGCGGTGCTGAGGTCATTGGCGATCAGCGCCGTCTTGGAGGCGTCTGTCGGATGGACCTGCACTTTCTTGGTGTTGACGGTGGAGTCGAAGGACATGTCGGGTGCGTTCTGCCTTGTGACTGGGGGTAGCCCATTGTCCGTCACCTCGCGGAGCCTTACGAGCTCGTCTTGCATGCCGAAGGACTGGGAGATTTTGTTGAAATCCTTGTCGCATTGGTCCGATCGGGTGAAGCTCCCGTGGACTGTGATGACGCCCCTTGGTCCTGGCATCTTGAGTAGTAGGTATGCGTAGTGTGGGACGGCCAGGAACCTTGCGAATGCTACACGTCCCAGGATGGCATGGTATTGCGACGGCCAGTCCACCACTTCGAATTCTAGGCGCTCCTGCCGAAAGTTGTCCGGCTTCCCGAAGATGACGTCGAGCCCTATTTTGCCCAGGGGGAAAATGCCCTTCCCTGGGACAATGTCGTGGAACGTTGTGTCTGATTGTTCCAGGCTGCATTGCGGGATCCGCATAGCTGCTAGAGTGCTTGCGAACATTAGGTTGATGCCGCTGCCGCCGTCCATGAAGACGCGACTCATCTCGAAGCCTCCGATCTGCGCCTCCAGCACCAGGGCAGCATGGCCTGGGCGAGGGATCTGGCAAGGGTGATCCGCGTGAGTGAGAGACGAATCTTTGCGAGAGTAAGGAATCGCACCTGAATTCCATCAATCATTCGGTTAGAAGTCCTCTATTTCATCCTTGATGTTTCAATCGAAGGAGATACTCTATTTCACAATCTATCCATCTGGATTCCTCTTTTGAATGTGATGCAGGACTCTGACCCGCTGAGGTACTCAGGGATTGCAGGCGGAGTTGCCACAGCCAAGTTGATTTGTCGGGTGATTTTCTTCTGCACCCTATTTGTGGGGCGTCCCTTCTGTATCATATTGAGTGCTCCTTTTGGTGGGGGGTATGCGACCCCGGCGTTGTTTTGCGCTGGTGCGACTGGTTGATTTGTGTAGGGGTTCGTAGCATGGAAAACAAAAAATTTCTATCGCATGCAAACAAACAAGCCAAGATCTATCTACTAGATTGTAGCAACGAGTCGATAGAGGAACTCACCCTCGAAGATTCCAAAGCTGTTAACGAGAGCAGATTCTCGTGGGTGATGTAGTCGTACTCTTGCCGATCTCAAGATCGCGTAGACGATCCTTCCGGCGCTGCGTTCCGGCAGCGCTCCCGCAGTCGGTCACACGTTCGGTGTTTCAACCAATACTTTCTGAACACTCAATGCCACCTTTATAGCCACCCTGTTACAGTGTGGTGTTTGATGTCATCAAAGCATCCATCCGGTAAAGGTGATATTCATGATCTCATGGTCGAAGGAATTAGGTTACTATGTATCAGAAAGCATATAGCAATTGAACTATTAAAATGACTTGATCTTTATGCTACGCTTATCTATAGGAGTATGTACATCACATCATTCTCCTAATGATATGACCCTGTTGTCAATAACATCTCTATGTTCATGATCAGGAAACCATGATCATATATTAACCAACAAGCTAGTTTAACAAGAGGCTTTACTAGGGACTCTTTTATGTTTACAAATCACACAAGTATTAATGTTTCCTGTTAATACAATTATAGCATGGTATGTAAACATTTATCATAAGTATGAAGATATGATAATAACCCACTTTATTATTGCCTCTTGGGCATATCTCCAATAGTCTCCCACTTGCACTAGAGTCAATAATCTAGTTTCAAACCTTTGTGTATTCAACACCTATGGCTTTCTGGTGTTGTAAGTACACGATTGCTAGTGGTCAACTGATCTCCGGATCTGACACTTCCAGGTCCGTGTGTAATTGCATGTATTTGCGTCTCTACGCATCACTCATTCTCTAATGAGATGGCTTTGTATAAATTTGGTCCTTTGGTGAGACCTTTAGTTCTTTTGGGGTTAAAACATGTTCATAATATTGTCGTACAATATATCTTCATAGTATTATCCCGCTATTAACTACACCTAGTTTGATAACAAACTACTTGACCCAAATGCCCTCTTTAGCTGCTATAATAGCAGTCATATACTTAGCCTTTTGTTGTAGTATCTGTCACAATGTCTTAACTTTGGAACTCATCCAAATCATTATGGAACTTACTTTCCTTTATATTGTGCCACCCTTAGTTTAGATTGAGATAAACTTAATTTGTACTTTGTGAACAAACTAGTATCAATGTAGTACTTTTACAATGAACTAACCATATATTTGTCACTTCTACAAACAATATATTCTTAGTTCTTCCAAAATATCATAAGAATATCCTTACTATTGTCCAATGATCATCTTATGAATCATTCTGGTATATGCTCATATCATTTAGAGCATAGGACATATCTGGATTTGTACATATCACGGCATAATTGATATAAATACTCTTTGTGATTTCATACATCAAGTATCAATCTATACTTGAATCTTTGTTTCACTTACCAAGTGTCAATACACTTGAATATATCATCAATATTGAACTCATTCAATCCTTTCTGTGCGACAAGAACCTTTCTTGTAGTTTCTATATTGAACTCATTCAATATCTCATCTATGTACTTCTGGCACAACCATATTAGCGTCAATTGATGCCAAATATTTGTGTTTTTGCCTAAGTCTTTCATCGGGATGAAATTCTTAATATGTGTTAATAAAAGATACATTATTTCCAATCAACAATATGTCTTCCACATAATGTATTAGAAACATGTCTTAGCGCTCCCACTTAATTTCTTGCAAACGCAAGCATCTTCATTATCTCCAACGAATTTAAACTCCTTTAACAGTTTCATCATAGTGAAGATTCCAATTCCGTAATGCTTACTTCAACCATTGAAGTTTGCATATGCATTTAGCATCCTTTGAACTAACAAAACCCTTTGGACCGTGTCATGCACACATCCTAGGTAACCCTTCTATTAGAAGAATTTGTTTTGTTTATCCAACACATAACAAAATTATATGTCGTGGTTGCTACATTAATCCGTCTAGACTAAATATCGCTATGAAAGATTAAATCTTGTCATAGTCAACCCTTGAACATTGTTGTGAACTCTTTCCCAACATGTCGACCATTTCATAGATGCGAAATATTCATGTCTATTTCTTTATAGATCCAAACACAACTGTAAGGTCTTACACCTTTCTCGAGGGTCCTTCAAGTTCAAAACTTGATTTCTCGTGTATGGAACTATCACGGATTTTATGGCTTCATGCCATTTGACGGAGTCAGGGCCCATCATCGCTTCTTTGCATGTAGTCGGTTCATTATTCTCAAATAATGATTCAAACCTCAAATCTTGGTATTTGATTGTTTACCCGACCTACTTGTTTCAATAGGAACTTAGATCTCTGTGACCACAACCTTTGAGGTACGTGAGCCATGAGCATTGTTGGTACCTCCGGAACACTTTTCGGCGCTGCGCAACTTTGATCATATAGCTAAGGTTCTTTTAACCTTATCAAAGTTATATTTCCCTCCCACTTAACTTTTCACGAAAAATTCCTTCTTAAAGAAACTTGACGTTCCAAGCAACAAACACTTTTGTCTCCGATGTTTATGGAGGAATACTTAGCAGTTTATACAAAGACAGGTTCATCCGACTTTGGTTGCACACATCTTTCTTATGCATAGCATATCATTGTTTTAAGAAAGGACTACTTGGGTTTTATCCCAAACCATAACCTTATATAGTGTCATTTCAACGGATTATGATGAAGCTCTTTTCAGTGGAAAAACGGTATTCTCTAAAGCTTTTAATCTTTAAAATATGATGACAGTTTTATGATTTATACCTTTGATCTTACCATGTCAAACAAGGTTTAATTACATATCTCGAACGCTCCATACTCTTATGGTGTTTCGGGAAATGCAAATCCACGGAACGATTCCTTAAATCTTAAGGTATTATGCTAAACTTGTAACTCAAATATCTTCCTTTATGATCTTTATCATAAACTGTTTATATTGTTGTTACAATGATTTTGCACTTCATCTTGAAAGTCTTTGAACTTTTCAAATGTTTCATACTTCATCCTTATTAAGTAAATATTCATATATTCACTCAAATTTTCGGAGAAAGCATATGAAGTTGAAATCCATCGCTCTTGACTACACATAATGGACTTCGTACAACAATATGTACAAGTTCCAATAGGCTAGTCATTCGTTCCCTTTTGGCCTATGAACGAAGTTTTAATTATCTCTAGGAAAGTTTCACAAGTGTCATGTGATCAAAATCAAAAGACTCCAAAATTCCATCCACATGGAGTTTCTTCATGTTTTCTTTCAAATATAATTTAAACGGCGATGTCACTTCCTAAGTGATCTATCAATCAATTTGTCTTTTGACATTTTTAGCACTAGTTTTATGGATGTGATTTCTCCAATGAGATTTGTGAATCATCCATCTATTATGGATTACGACAATTATTTGAACAACCCTTTTGTTCTCATAATACCTGATAAAACAAATCTTGAAGGCAAACTTTGATGTTTAACGAGCAACACAATAACCCTTTATTTGTTCTCGATGAACATTATCACATATTCTTTTGCTAGTTACTTAGGCCATTGTAGTTCATGAATTGTGTTGTTTCGTATGACGATTCACACCAACAAATTCAGTATCAAATACTTAAGAACCACATTGTTTAATAAGCAAAGAATATAGCCATAACATGTATATCATCTATATACTTAAACTGAACAATTCTAGTCTTTTCTTTTCTGCCATATATTTATGAGATTCTCTTTCAGTATTTCCTTTTATGTTTGAAAGAATCTATCAACATCAATATTGTAGTCATACATATGACACATAATCCAAAGCGTGTATAATTAAATACCAATGTCTTTGGACTTGCACTTTGAAGTAGATCACCATCATCAAATGTTTGGTGTTCTTCCAAATTCCTTTCTTTAGTAATCTCTTGGTGTAGTAAATATTTTACCTACATCAAATATTCACCCTTATCATGGAATTATCCATGATCAAGCTACTTTTAGCATATAAAGATGAATCGTGAGTATAATGTTGCTATCCAAAACCTTTTGGTGGATTAGGACAACTAGTGTCTCCAACCCTTTGCAAATTCTCATCAAATATGAGAACATGACTTTTGCCATATTATACTCTGTCATGTTGCAACGAAAACTTCATTTCAGATATCACAATATCTTCCACACATCATGGTTTCTGAAACAACTCTTTCAGATCCTAGATAACCTTGATATTAAGACAATCCTTTGAATATCAAGAATCATGGAGACAAACATGATACTTATACACTAACACTTGGAATTGTCACTCTTGTTTTAATACCAATTATTAAACTTCATGGAGTAACCGGAACTTTACTGAAAGTTTGCAATAGGACTTTTAAACTTTAGATTAACACTTCAAAACAATACGATACCAGTTCGTAAAGTAACTAACCAGAATTCTATAGTTCTATCATCTCAATTATAACTAAGCGCAAGGTGGTAAACGGATGCCAATGACTACAACAACTATGCAAATTCACTTTGATTTAATTTATGATAAATTGAGTTCTAATTAAATTAATCTAGGTGAACTCCCACTCAAAACAACATCCCTCACATTGTTTTAGTGATCACACGAACCAAATCCACCACATCAAAACCGATCATCACGAGAGTTGATGTAGCTTCAATGGAGAACAATCAACATGTTCATCATATCTACTATATGACTCATGCTTTACCTTTCGGTGATCCGTGTTCCTGAGACCATGTCTGTACATGCTAGGCTCGTCAAGATCAAACCTTAGTTTCGGCATGAGCAAATCTGGCTTGCTCACGTTGTATACACTTGCATAATCTAGCACACCCGATCATCACGTGGTGTTTCGAAACAACAAGCTTTAGCAACGGTGCTAACTAAGGGTGAACACTTTATGATTTAAAATTCATGTGCATGAGGGATCATCTTATAATGCTACCGTCGTCTACTAAGCAATACAAGATGCATAAAGGATTAACATCACATGAAATTCATAATATGTGATATGATATGGCCTTTCTTCTTTATGCTTCCGATCTCCATCTTCTAGCACGAACATGATCTCCATCATCACCGGCATTGCATCAAGGTCAATGACGCTTCTCCATGGTTGTCTTCCACCGACTTCAACTATTACAACTACTTTGAATAGACAAGCGGGTCTTAACAGAATTTAAAGACAACCATATGGCTCCTGCCGGTTGCTTAACTTACAATAAGGAACATTGCATACATCATATATAATCACAATCATGGCCATATCACATCACTGCACACCCCTGCAAAACAAAGTTAGACGCCTCTACTTTCTTTGCATATTTTACGTGGTTTGGGGCTTTCAATAAGTGTCGTTATAACTTACGGACAAGAACCACAACATTGATACTAGTATTGTTAATCACCCGTTGTAAATTGGATCTTAACTATGCTAGGAGAAACAGGCACCCGCAAAGCCACTTATGCAATACAAGTTGCATGTCAAGCGTGGAGCAAGTCTCATGAACGATGTCATGTAAGGTTAGCCCGGGCCACTTCATCCCAACATACCGCAAGATGCAAAGTACATAAGAAGCAATCGACAATAAAAGCATCAACGCCCACAATGACCATTGTGTTCTACTCGTGCAACAGATCTACATATAGACACGGCTCTGATACCACTGTAGGGGTTCGTAGCATAGAAAACAAAAAAATTCTACCGCATGCAAACAAACAAGCCAAGATCTATCTACTAGATTGTAGCAACGAGTCGATAGAGGAACTCACCCTCGAAGATTCCAAAGCGGTTAACGAGAGCAGATTCTCGTGGGTGATGTAGTCGTACTCTTGCTGATCTCAAGATCGCGTAGACGATCCTTCCGGCGCTACGTTCCGGCAGCGCTCCCGCAGTCGGTCACACGTTCGGTACTCGACGAAGACCTTCCTCTCCCTTGTTCCAGCAGGCAGCGGAGGTTGTAACACTCTCCTCGTGATTCCGGCAGCACGACAGCGTGGTACCGAAAGTAGAGGGGAGATCTCGCAGGGCTTCGCCTTAAGCCGGAGCGAGTATGGTGGACTATGAGAGAGCCTTGGTGATCTAGGGTTTAGACACACCAATTAGAAGGGGCTAAACCAGCGGCTAGGGCAATTAGAAGCTCTAACTCGGCGGCTTGGGAGAAATCCCTAGGCTGTGGCTAGGGTTTAGGTTTAGAGGGAGGCAACTTGTGTGCTAGGAGGGGCAGCCCTGCCCCTCCCTTTATAGGTGGGAGGTGCGGCCAAGGGGAGGGGAGTCCCTCCCCAACTTGGCTTGGATGTGGGCCGCCGGTTGGAGGAGGGAACTCCTCCCCAACTCGGTTTCCACCTCTCCTCCTCTTTCCAAAAACTGCCGTTTGACTTTCAAACTAGCCGTTTGACTTTTCAAACTAGGATTTGAATAAACCCTTTATTTTGGACAGCGATGACACCTAGTACATGATGCAATCATTCCAACTTGAAATGACACATTCATGTACCCCTTCCCCTCCGGAGTGCCGGACATTCCAGAACCTTCTAGAACATACCCGATGAAAACACCGGAATCATTCCCCAAGTCCGAAACAGGACTTTCCTTATATGAATCTTATTATCCGGACCATTTCGGATCTCCTCGTGATATCCCGGATTCCATCCGAGACTCCGAACAACATTCGGTCTATTACTCATCATTCCATAACTACTCAAACAACGTCGAATCCTTAAGTGTGTCTCCCTACGGTTCGTGAATTATGCGGACATGATCGAGACACTTCTCCGAACAATAACCAATAGAGGAATCTGGAAATTCATATGGCTCCCACATATTTCTACGATTACTTTGCGATCGAATGAACCACTTACATACGATACCAATTTCCCTTTGTCTCACGATAGTTTACTTATCCGAGGTTTTGATCGTCGGTATCTCTGCATACCTAGTTCAACCTTGTTACCGATAAGTACTCTTTTCTCGTTCCCGTGATATGTGATCCCTTGTGAGCCAGTCACATGCTTGCAAGCTAATTGGATGACATTACACCGAGAGGGCCCAGAGTATATCTATCCGTCATATGGATGGACAAATCCCATTCTTGATCCATGTGTCTCAACCAATACTTTCCGAACACTCAATGCCACCTTTATAGCCACCCAGTTACGGTATGGTGTTTGATGTCATCAAAGCATCCATCCGGTAAAGGTGATATGCATGATCTCGTGGTCGAAGGAATTAGGTTACTATGTATCAAAAAGCATATAGCAATTGAACTATTAAAATGACTTGATCTTTATGCTACGCTTATCTATAGGAGTATGTCCATCACATCATTCTCCTAATGATATGACCCTGTTGTCAATAACATCTCTATGTTCATGATCAGGAAACCATGATCATATATTAACCAACAAGCTAGTTTAACAAGAGGCTTTACTAGGGACTCTTTTATGTTTACAAATCACACAAGTATTAATGTTTCCTGTTAATACAATTATAGCATGGTATGTAAACATTTATCATAAGTATGAAGATATGATAATAACCCACTTTATTATTGCCTCTTGGGCATATCTCCAACAATTTGGGCCTCCAATAGGCGGCGGTGGAGGAGCTCCATGTGCTATTTCACCTGGCGCAGGTGCATTTCCGAACGCAGGGATTGGAGCTTGTTGCCTCATCTGCACCATGCCTTCGCTGAGTTTCTGGAACTCGCGGCAGTCCTTGAGCATGTGGCTAGCTTTCTTTTTGCCATCTTGTTTGTCGATGTAGAAGTGGATGGTGCATGGACCCGAAAGTTTGTCGAATGCTGAGGGTCCGTTGTCGCGGTCGCGGCGTTGCCACGACTGCGTTAGTCGTCCATTGTCGCGGAAGTTTCCGCTGCGGTATCCTCCGCTGTTGCGGTTGTTGTCGTTACGGCGGTCGGCGTAGCCGGCTGCGACCATGTCGGGTCCGTCGCGGTCCTCGTAGACACGCGATCTCCTCTTGCTGCGGCGTTCGCGTCTTCGGCCGTAGTCGTCCTCTTCATCTGATTGTGCTCGCTGGATGCAATCTTCGCCGTCTTCCCAACTGTTGGCGATTTCCATGAGTTGGTCGAGTGTCTTGGGCTTTACATGTCCAAGTTTCTCCTTGAAGTCTGGGCACTTGACGCCGTCCCTGAAGGTGTCGATGGCCCGCTCTTCGGAGATGTGTGCTGCGGAGTTCTTGGTTGTAGACCAGCGTAGTATGTACAAGCGAATAGATTCACCCGTTCTCTGAGTGCAGGCTCGCAATTCTTCGATTAAAGCGGGCCTCTTGCTGGTACCTTTGAAGTTTCGAATGAAGCTGTAAGCGAGCTCCTCCCAGCTTCGGATGGATCCTGATGATAGGCTGCTAAGCCAGACCCGCGCTGCGCTTGTTAGGTGCAGCTGAAGGCATTGCATGGCGGTTTCTTTGTTGCCTCCGTGAAGCTTGACGGATGACAGATGGTCACTGAGCCAGGACTTTGGATCTTGCGTGCCGTTGAACTTCGGAGTATCCGAAGGAAGCTTGAAGTTGCGTGGCATCTGTGTTCGCCGAACGGATCTGCTGAAGCATCGAGCCCCGTAGAGTTCTCCTTCGTCTTCATCCATCTCAGATTCAGACGAGCATGCGCGTTTAGCGCGTGCTTTATCGATCTTGCGTTGTGTAAGCTTGTCTCTGGTGTCGTAATCGTTTTTATGGCGGTGAGAGCTCTTCTTCCTCCGAGGAAGATCGTGCTCCTCTTCCTCTTCGGATGAGGGGGTGGAACTCCGGTCGCGCCTGGCCGGAGCTTTCTCCTTCGGTTCCGCAGGAGCGTCTTCGTGGAGCACAGCTCCGATTAGTCCTAGTCCGGTGAGTGCGGACCTATGCATGGCCCTTTTCGGGTCCCCCTCCGGAGGTGGGTGAGCTGCGAGATACGCAGTGGCTGCCATGATCGCAGCTTGTGGTGTCTTCGGGATGATGTTGCCGTCAGCGTCCATATCCATGAACGATGTGTGGAGAGTTCGGGTCACGTCACGCCGCTCCTTGGGGTCCATGTTTTCCAACCAAGAGCGGTGCTTGTTTCCCTGGTTTCCATTTGTGCTAGAGTCGGGTCCCATGGCGGAGAGCGCAGCTCGTCGCGCACTGGACTCAGAGGCTGCTTGCTTGCGTTTGTCGAGCGTCTCCTACATCTTGACTTGCTTCTTGTGCTCCTCGATGAGGAGGTAGTGGTATGCCCTCAGCAGATCACGTGGGGAGTCCAGAGGTAGGACTATTTCGCCTGCGACGGCGCGGCGTGCTTCGACCCATCCGTCTTTGCTAAGTTGGATGAGGTGGCCACTGTTTTCCCCGTTTTTGCCGTTTCCACCGTTTTCGCCGTTTCTGTCCTGCGGGTTGGGGTTGGGCGGCGGGTTAGGCGTTTCCTCGTCGGTTTGGATGACCGCGGCGCACAGATAGCGCCTGCAGATTGGTTGGCTGCTGCCGCAGCTTTCGGATCCAGAGGTGGATCGCACAGATCGGAGTTGCGGCTGCTGCTGCTGTAGAACTCATCTGTTGATGGTGACGTGCGTAGCACGGGGTGTGGAGCCCACGAAGCGGGCCTGATTGACGGCACGGGCACCCGCTCAGGGAGGCGGAGGGTGCCAGTTTGTCCCACCTGGAAGCAGAAGCTCCCGAACAAAATTTCGAGTCCGTCGCCTATGGGCTCGAAATCCTTCATGGTAGCCGGCGAGTGGGTGGTGAAGTCGAAAGCGCCGAAGAGGAGGTGATTCTCTGTCGCCGTGGAGTTGTAGATCGATCGGGTCGGAACCGTCACGACCGCACAATCAGCAGCCCCAGATCCCACAGACGGCGCCAATTGACGAGGTTTAATCTCGTCAATGCCCATTGTTATGGACTTGGGTTTTGGAGAAGATGGGGATGCTGGAGATCGTTGCACGGTTAACAGACAAGCAACCAGGGGACACGAGATTTACCCAGGTTCAGGCCCCCGGAGGGAAAACCCTACTCCTGCTTGTCTGCTCTTTGATTACGGCGGAACCGAAGGTTACAGGGTGCGCAGATTCGATCTGGCGTGGATGCGTGTGCAAAAGTATGAGTCGAGTTGCCCTAGGACGTGCCCTCCTGGCCTTTATATAGACTTAGGCAGGTCCCGGGCGTAGTCCTAGTCGGTTACAAGTTCTAGGGTTTTACCCCTTTGAATTTCCTATCTCCTCTAGTCTTGCTCTCCAAGGATCCGAAGACGTCATGGGCCTTGGCCACCCGAAAATCTTCATGGGCCAGCGTATGTCTGTCGTGGGCCTTCCTTGGGCTGGACTAGGTATGCTGAAGTTACGTACCCGTAGGGTATAACCATGTCACCGGATGTTCCAAGACGCGGGCTACATGGCGCCGTCGAACGTTTGTCTCCCCCGGCTGAAAGCTCAGCGCCGACGGGATCCCAATTCCCCCGGTGCCAGCCAACGAGGAGATGGTCAAAGAGATCTAGGCCGCCATCGCAGCCATGGAGGACCCGGACCTCGCCGAGGATCTGGGCAACCTCCATTTTTGGGAGCAGTTCTTCGCCGACCGGCGGCTCCAGGAGCTCGCCTGCCATGAGGGACCGTCGGGGTCGCCGCCGAAGAGGAACAACGCGGCGTCGCGCCGCCGCTGGCGGAGCGCTCCCGGACGAACGCTTGCAGCCGTGCTGGAGCACATCCACGCCGGCAACACCCCCTCGGCTTTCCCTGCAACCCGACGCGGGCGTCGAGGGCGAGGCGCCATCCTTCGGCCAACTGGCTGCCGAGGAGGATGGCCAGCCACTCTTCTTCCTCCTCCTCCTCCTCCGTAGCCTCGGCCTCCCGCTCCTCCGGGTCCGCGCCGGCGACATCGGCGCCACTACGACCGATCAAGCGCGAGCTGGAGACGCTGGCCCGCTCGCCGCTGAGGACAAGGGCACGCGGCATCGTCATCAAATGAGACGCCCGCGGCCTCGCCGCCCACTGGGCGTCTCCGGCTCCGCCAGCCGAAGCCGAAGCCGACTGAATGGGCGGTGCCCGTCGACGAGGATGCCTTCGCCATGAAGATGGCCATGGAGCAGTCCCTCCACGACGCCGCCCCTACCCCCTTTCCGCCGGAGCCTGCGTCGCCGGACATTCTCGCGTGGTCCAGGGCGGACTGGAAGGAGGAGGAGAAGCGCCGTGTTCAGCGCCAGCAGGAGCAGGCCGAGCGCCATGCCTGGTCTGGACACGTGCTCGCCTACCAGGGCGCGCCGCTCGACGACAAAGACACCGACCCCTCCTACCAGCCCTGGAGGAGCAGCGACGACGGCCAGGGCAGCTCCCATCCGTCGCACTCGCCGAGGGACGGCATCACGGCTACACCTGCTTTTACAGTCTCCCAAGTTGATCCATGGAGATAAGATAAGACCCATATCACACCATCGCAGGCAGGTAGCCAGGCCCGCCTAGCAAGACCAGCATTGACATGTAACGTCTGGTCCACATTTTCGGGCCACTAGCAGCGACTCATCATGATGCATGCATGTCCTCCGAGGTGCAGTCGACACTCCTCGGATCAGAATTCGCGCAAGGGAACCTCACTCTTCCCGTGTACTCTACTGTAGATGCACATGGAGTACTACCGTAGATGCACGTGGATATATTTATATATATGAACAACTGCCCTTTTGTTGTTTCCCAGTAGACTAGTCCTTCATTCTACTATTCCACCTAGCAATTGCTAGCACTCACACATGGCTGATCTGCACGTCGCATCATGTGTTGTCAGATCTCGCCGTACGTATTAGCCAGGTAGGCCGGGGCCACCCTGATAAGGGAGGCTGGTTATTAGAGCTGGTCTCGATCGACCTGACAGCGAGAGTGCCACCTAGTAATAATCTTGCTCCACGTCATTCTAGAACCAGCTAGTACTAGTACTTGTCTAAAAATTACTAATGCATTTGGGTTAGCCAAATCCCCTACGTATAGTGTTTCTCTTAGACACGAGCCACGTGTTTCATGGCTGACGACGGCAATGTGTTCTATACAAGCTAGCTAGAGATGACGCATGCATGTCGATTAGCTCAAACAACTATGGTTATCGTCTCATCGACACGATTTCACCGAGATCACGTCTAAGCGCGTATGTGCTCGTCATTTGGCGCCATTAGCTACGTGGTGGTGCCACTGCTCAACAACTAGGACACTAACTAGCCAGATGATCTTAAGCGGAAAAGAATGACGCATAAAAAGTGCTTAAAACACGAGGAGAAAGGGAAGACAGGTTTTTCTAGACGGAAACGCCATCAATTTACTCTACCTTTCTTGTGATTTGCAGCTAGCGAGGTCCTTCCTATCCCCATCAGCATTGATTACTCGATAGATCACGAGCTAGCTAGCGAGTGGCAGCACGAGAAGTTTGGCAATGCCCGGAACTGAAGCGAACGGGCTACATGCGGTACGTTGATTGATTAATTTGCTATCGACAATTACATGCATGCATGTGGAACCATCTAGGAGTAGCTATAGACTATAAAGTTGGCTACTACTTGCAGCCCTTCTTTTTGGCATACGGGTATGTATAGAGATGAAAATGGTGTTACACAAAAGATGATTTATTTAAGATAACCCATGGTGATCTTAAAAAGGCATGCAAGCTACGCCGGTAGCCGTATAGCAAGCATTTTCTAAAACATGAACTCATAGGCATAGCCCGGATAGTTGGCTGGAATTGATACCTGACCTACCCGCGAGATCGGATCCTGAGTTCGAATGCTAGCATCCGCTCTCTCGCCGTACACACCGAAAAAAATCTATTGAACTGCTTGGAGGGCCCCTTGCTACCCCCCCCCCCCCCCACCCCCCGTCGCATTTTTTTTACTCCCTCCGTTTACAATTACCTTGCTTCTGAGTTTGGTCAAAGTCCAACTTCAGAGAGTTTGGTTAATATGAAGAAATAAATATTACTATCTGAAAGAGTAAATCTATTGTATTAGAAACGCCACAAAATATAGTTTCAAATTATATGCATTCGATATTATGAACATTGATAGCTTTTTCTACTATTTGGTCAAAAATATTAAAGTTTGATTTTGAATAAACCCAAAACGGAGGGTAAATAAAAACAGAGGGTGACGCTTATGAAACACCTGCATTTCATAGAGTAGGCGAAAAGAAAATACTACCGGTATGTAATCTAGCGAAGTTTGTTCCATTCAAAACCATGTTTTTTTTTAATGTTAGAAGGAGAACTGCTAAATTCATTAATTAGATAGAAGGTTAAACAAGGCAAAGGGTGGAAAAACAAGGGCAGGGACCCAAGTCACTTCCAACAAAACAGAAACAAGAAGAAACGAAATTAGCAAAAAAAAACTAGCGAGACCACCACGATAGAAGGTTAAACCATGTGTGTTTTATATTTAGGCCAAGTTCACTCCACCAAAATATTGACCAGCCAAAGTTTTGGTCAAGGCAGATTGCTATAGATTTGACTCTAGCAAAAGGAAAAAAAGGCGCACTAGAATTAGCAAAGGGCTAATATCATGCCGACCGTCCAATGAAGGTCCAAAATTTGATGATAACCATTTTTTGGGTAGGGCATACATTATACATTACAAAACAAACATACCCCGGCATTTTGCACTTTTTTTTTCATAAAAATGAAGGCACTGAAAAAAAGAGGTGTTTACAATTTTTTTATTTAAGTTTCTTTATGTCTAAATCAACAAAGTTGCGCCTACTCCCTCCGGACTCAAATAAGTGTACTTCTATCTTCAGTTATAAGTTTTCTTATGTGTAAATATATAATGTTGCCCATCTTATATAACCTTAACTTTTTGTTGTGTGGGACGCGAAATGTTTTTTTCTCACCCATCTACATATTTTCGATTACAGCTTCTTATATTAGCTATACATTTTCATGGGGAGATATACCATGTGTAGGGTTTAGCTAAAATTCAAGACAAATACGAGTGGGCTACTGCTCGATTGTACTTCCTCTAGAAATATTAGATGTTTTAGTTTTCTGAGTCGAATATATCTGAACGTCTTTTAGTGTATAGATTCGTAGAGCTTAATTTTGATTGGACCTATACACTATAAAACGTCTAGATACATTTATTCCATAAAACAAAAAATGTTCGTCGGAACGTGGGTGATGTAGTCGTACTCGCTTCTCCTCGAGGTGATGCTCGAGGCCTCGTATTGATAGCGAGACGCCCAGACCGAGCGTGAGCCACACGTTCCGTGCGTTGATTGATTCCCCTGATCGTACGTGTCCAGTCGCTAGCGCCGCCCGCCGCCGGGACACCGACGGGCGGCGCGCGCGTGTCGTACAGGTCGACTTTTCCGATCGAGCTCGCGGCCAGCCTCGATCGCCGGCGGATCAGCCCGCGCCCTCTGCTTCGCTGGCAGGCTTTGTTGTTTTCCTCTCTCGTTGAAAGATGCATGCATGCGTACGATCGATCGGCGCCGGGAAACCGATTGATGCCTATCGAGGGAGGCGTAGGCTGGCACATGCATGCATGCATGCAGAACTGTGGCTGGTGACGCATGTCGGTGTGGAGGACGGAGCGCGCATACGTACGTGGTGACAGCAGTGAAGTGATAAGCCGATCGAGCTGGGCAACACACACGAAGCCATGCATGTGACCCCTCAGTGATCTCCGGTGATAAGCCGACGAGCGTGAACAATTGATCCTGCAGATCCCCTATGTATCATTTCCTTGAGATCTGATGCGCAATGGAACATGGCAGTTCTCCCGATGTTCGCATGACAACAAAGGTTTGTTTCCTTCGGGCTGACGGATCAAAGCATCTTCGTACGTCGCACATGTGTTTCTCACGAACAGGACCGTGCTAAGAGCACCCAAAACATACAGATCCGATCCGGTCCGAAAGAGAGCAAGACCCAACAGGCCACCCCAAATATAGTTTTGTCCCGTAAACCGTCCGGATCTTCTCATTTAGTCCCTAATTTTGCGGCCCATTTTCTCCAGTGAAACGGACAACACGAGGCGCGTCTGGCCGTCCCAACACGAGCACGACCCGGCGCGAGGATGCGGGCTCCGGTGAGATGCGGGCAACGCCCCTTCTCGCCCTCTCTCCCTCATTGTGTGGACAGCTCTAGCGAGGAGCGCGACGCGAGGATGGCTCTGGTGACGATCGAGCGAAGCGCGCGCCGAGGGGATGGTCGGCGACAGCGACAGGTGATGGCGAGCTCGCTGTGAGGCCACCGACGGCGGTTGTCGTGGGCCCGATTTGTTCTATGACATGTGTGCCTGATTTGCTCCGTCCAGATGCGTCGAGAACTAGCATTGGGGACACCTACCATACCAAGTTGGGCTTGACGAAAGTCAGTTTTTTCCTTCTCACACACTGCAAGCAGACCGAATGATAGATTTTAGTGTCCAGTTTGGGATGGACCGTTGGAGATGCTAGCCGGACAGCTAGCCAGACGTACGTCCGATCCGATGGTCCTGTATGCGTTCAATCGGCCACGTGGATAGACGAGTGGAGATAATCTTACGAGTAGGCCTGTCGACCGCCCTACCACCGATACGTACGCCGAACCAATCTCATCATTTCAGGTACCCATCCCTGCCGATGCACGCGGTGGCTAGGGCGTTGTGCTCTCCACGTTCGCGGGTCGACGGCCAGCCACCAAGGAAACAAAAGCCGGACCTGATATGATGCGCGCGCGGATGCCACCCGGCCGGAATCTTCCTCATCGATCCCCCGGTTTCCTCTCTGCTTTCCGTTGGTGCGCCCCGATTCCCTCTTGTCGACGCGGATCAGATTTCTTCTACTATTCGTTTTGGGGTTCGATACGATCATACGATCGAGTGCATCTGCTGGCTGCTGCCTCGGTGCGGCATGCACCCAGCTGTACAAAAAAAAGGCTCAAGTGTCCCTCAAAGCAACGGCACAGGTATGGCACGGGCCACGACACGCCCTGTTTGCGGGGCAACCCTGCTCGCTAGTTGCCATGCATGTATCCGGCCAACAAGGCTGGTCACGGCACTGGTGATCCTTTCCAAAGCAAAATTGACCACTACTACCGCACTCTGATGATATATACTTCCTCCGTTACCGTTAGTTAGTAGGTAAGTGTACTTCTAGGATTGTCCAAAGTCAAAGTTAGTAAAGTTTGATTATCTTTATAGAAAAATATAGCAATATTTATGGCTCTAAATTGGTATTATTAGATATGTTTTCAAATTTAGTTTCATAATATGTCAATTTAGTGTAATACATGTTGTTATATTTATCTATAAATTTGGTCAAATTTGATAAAGTTTGACTTTAGAAAAAACTAGAAGAACACTTATTTGCGGACGGAGGGAGTATGGTCCGGAAGATAAGGTCCTTACTTCTTCTTTGCAAGTAATTATGAACAGCTGAATAATAAAAAGCTCTAAAAGTAATAAGTGAAGGGGTTTCGCGGCATAGTAAATCAAAATTTTCTACGGATGCGAACAGAGGGAAAGCCAAGATCTAATCTAGGAGATGCAAACAACGAGAGAGATTGGATTAGATCTTCATACCCTTGAAGATTCGCACAGCGGAACGTTCGTCGGAACGTGGGTGATGTAGTCGTACTCGCTTCTCCTCCTCGCGATCCGATCCGATCTAGCACCACAAGTGGCGGTGCCTCCATGAGATGCACACGTGCAGCACCTCGACGTCTCCTCCTTCCTCGGACCAGCAAGTATGGTGGAGAGATGGATTGGATCTAAAACACGACGGCGTGGTGTATATGGTGGAGAATTTCTGCAGCAGGGCTTCGCCTACAAACAGTCGGGAGGGAGAGAGGAAGCGCAGCAGGGCGGCTAGGGTTGGAGGGGAATGTGTGAGGGGTTGGTGCGCCCCCAGCCCTCTATATATAGAGGGGGGCGCAGCCCTAGCCCCTCCCCCAAACCCAAACCGGCGGCCCCAAAGGATAAGGAGTGGGGGGCAAGGAAACCCCCCCTTCTAGAAGCTCTATCTAGAGTTTAGACCTCTCTTGGCCGGCTGGGCCCTATGGGGCCTTGTGCCCCTGGCCCAATGCGGCCAGGGCACTCCCTCATAGGCCCATGCCCCCTCCCGGAAGGTGGGGCCATGTTGGTCCCCTTCCGGAAGGTTCTAGAAGCTTCCGGTACAATACCGATTAACCCGGAACAATTCCGAACTCCAAAAACTGCACTGCCTTATATGAATCTTATTCTCCGGACCACTCTGGAACCTCTCGTGATGTCCCGGATCCCATCCGAGACTCCGAACAAAAACTCATAAACCAATTATCCAATCTATCCTAGCGTCGAGACACGTTAAGTGTGTGACCCTGCGGGTTCGAGAATATGCAGACATTGATCTTCTATCAATAATCAACAGCGGGGTCTGGTAACCCATATTGACTCCCACACATTCATCGATGATCATATCGTATGAACCACGATGCCAGGATTCAATCAATCCCATATATATATTCCCTTCGTCTCGCGATATTTTACTTGCCCGAGATTCGATCGTCGGTACCGTCATACCTAGTTCAATCTCGTTCACAGCAAGTACTTTACTTGTTCCGTAATCCGATATCACTTTGTGATTAACTCCTTAACCACATGCTTGCAAGCGGTGTTGATATCGATTATCGAGTGGGCCCGAAGTATATCTCTCCGACTTGGGAGGGACAAATCCCATCTCGATACATACAACCCAACAGATACTTTCCGATCACCTGAGAGACACCTTTATGATCACCCTCTCATAGGATGACGTTTGATGACCTCAAAGATTTCTTCCGATACCAGGGAGTTGTATTATCTCATGGTCTAAGGAATACAATATTTGACATAATAAAAGCTTCGCAAAGACGAACATGATGACACGATCTAATTGCTTCGCTTAGTTTGGGTCTGTCCACCATATCATTCTCCCAATGATATGATCTCATTATTAATCGACAACTCATGTCCATGGTTAGGAAACCTTAACCATCATTAATCAATGAGCTAGTCCATAGAGGCGAACTAGGGACACGGTGTTGTTCACAAACCACACAAGTATTAAAGTTTCCGCTTAATACAATTCTAGCATGGAATATAAACATTATCATGAACAGGAATTATAATAATAACATCTTTATTATTGCCTCTAGGGCATAATTCCAACAGTCTCCCACTTGCACTAGAGTCAATAATCTAGTTTACATTTGGCAACAATCTCACACCCATGGCACTGAGGTGTTGATCATGTTTTACACGTGGAAGAGGTTTAGTCAATGGATCTGCGACATTCAGATCTGTATGTACTTTGCTAATCTTCAGATCTCCATCTGCTATATAATCTCGGATTATATGAAACTTGCGGTTGATATGCTTGGTCTTTGGATGATATCTTGGTTCCTTAGCGAGTGCTATGGCGCCAGTGTTGTCACACAATATCTCCAGTGGGTCCAATGCACTTGGAACCACGCCAAGCTCAGTGATGAAGTTTCTGATCCAAACTCCTTCACTTGACGCTTCTGCAGCAGCCATGTATTCCGCTTCTACTGTAGATCCCGCGATCACGCTTTGCTTGCAGCTTCTCCAGCTCACAGCTCTTCCATTCAAAATATACACGTATCCTGTCTGAGATTTAGAATCATCCTTGTCGGTGTCGAAAATAGCGTCGACGTAACCTTTTACGACGAGCTGTTCATCACCCCCATAGACTAAGAACATTTCTTTAGTCCTATTTAGGTACTTTAGGATGTTCTTCACGGCTGTCCAGTGTTCCACTCCTGGATCACTTTGATATCTGCTCGTCAAACTAAGAGCATTGGACACATCCGGTCTAGTACACAGCATGGCATACATGATAGAACCTATGGCCGAGGCATAAGGCACTTTGCTCATAGCTTACCTATCATTTATCGTAGCTGGACACTGAGCCTTGCTCAATATCTTACCTGACAACATAGGCACTGAACCTTTCTTTGCCTTATCCATTCTAAACCTTTTCAGAACTTTGTCTAGGTATATACTCTGGCTTAAAGCTATCAGGCGTCTTTGTCTATCTCTATAGATTTTGATGCCCAATATATAAGCAGCTTCACCTAGGTCTTTCATTGAAAAACACTTGTTCAAATAACTCTTCACATCATTAAGCATGTTGATGACATTTCTGATAATCAATATGTCATCCACATATAGTACCAGAAACGTCACCGAGCTCCCACTCACTTTCTTGTAGATACAAGCTTCGTAGCAATTTGGAACAAATCCAAAGCTCTTAATCACTTGGTCAAAACGAAGGTTCCAACTCCGAGATGCTTGCTTCAGTCCATAAATGGAACGCTGAAGTTTGCATACTTTATCAGCATCCTTAGGATCGACAAAACCTTCGGGTTGCATCATATACAACTCTTCATCAATGTTGCCATTGAGGAACGCAGTCTTGACATCCATCTGCCATATTTCATAATCATGAAACGCAGAATTGCTAATAAAATCCGAATCGACTTAAACATCGCTACGGGAGAGAAAGTCTCATCGTAGTCAACACCTTGAACTTGTCGAAAACCTTTCGCGACAAGCCGTGCTATATAGACGGTAACATTACCATCCGCGTCCGTTTTCTTCTTGAAGATCCATTTGCACTCAACGACCTTTCGATCGCTAGGAGGGTCCACCAAAGTCCATACTTGGTTTTCGCTCATGGATCCCAATTCGGATTTCATGGCTTCTAGCCATTTCTCAGAGTCTGGGCTCATCATCGCTTCCTCATAGTTTGTAGGTTCACTGTCTTCTACTAACAAGACAGTTAAGACAGGGTTGCCGTACCACTCAGGAGGGGCACGCGACCTTGTCGACCTGCGACGTTCAGTAGCAGCATCGTCCGAAGCTTCATGATCCTTGTCATTAGCTTCCTCTATTGTTGGTGCAGGCGGCACTGGAACAACTTCAGGTGCTGCGCTACTTTCCAATTCAAGAGAAGGTTCAATAACCTCGTCTAGCTCTACTTTCCTCCCACTCACTTCTTTCGAGAGAAACTCCTTCTCAAGAAAGGAACCGTTCTTTGCGACAAACACTTTGCCTTCGGTTCTGTGATAGAAGGTATACCCAATAGTTTCCTTAGGGTATCCTATGAAGACGCATTTCTCCGCTTTGGGTTCGAGCTTGTCCGGCATCAACTTCTTGACGTAAGCTTCGCATCCCCAAACTTTAAGAAACGACAACTTAGGTTTAGCACCAAACCACAGTTCATACGGTGTCGTCTCAACGGATTTAGATGGAGCCCTATTTAAAGTGAATGCAGCGGTTTCTAATGCATAACCCCAAAATGATAACAGCAAATCAGTAAGAGATATCATTGATCGGACCATATCTAATAGGGTTCGATTCCGGCGTTCAGACACACCATTGCGCTGTGGTGTTCCGGGTGGCGTGAGTTGCGAAACAATTCCGCTTGCTTTAAGATGCGTGAGAAAATCATAACTCAAATATTCACCTCCACGATCGGATCGTAGAAACTTAATCTTTCTGTTACGATGGTTCTCCACTTCATTCTGAAATTCTTTGAACTTTTCAAACGTTTCAGATTTATGTTTTATTAAATATATATACCCATATCTACTTAAGTCATCGGTAAAAGTGAGAAAATAGCGATATCCACCGCGCGTCGAAACACTCATCGGTCCGCATACATCGGTATGTATGATTTCCAACAAGTCCGTTGCTCGCTCCATCATACCGGAGAACGGGGTTTTGATCATCTTGCCCATGAGGCATGGTTCGCATGTGTCAAA
Source organism: Avena atlantica (assembly GCA_910589765.1). NCBI lineage: Eukaryota > Viridiplantae > Streptophyta > Magnoliopsida > Poales > Poaceae > Avena > Avena atlantica. Next base: position 376,412,123 of record OU342738.1, read on the forward strand.
TGATTCAAAATCAAGAGACTCCAAAAGTCCATCAGAATGGAGTTTCTTTATGCGCTTTACACCAATATGACCTAGACGATAGTGCCACAAATAAGTAGTATTATCACTATCTACTTTGCATCTCTTAGCCTCAATGTTATGGATGCGTGTTTCATCCCTTTCGAGATTTAGAAGAAATAAACCATTCACAATAGGTGCATGACCATAAAAGATGTTACTCATATAAATAGAACAACCATTATTCTCCGATTTAAATGAATAACCGTCTTGCAATAAACAAGATCCAGAAATAATGTTCATGCTCAACGCAGGCACATAATAACATTTATTGAGGTTTAAAACTAATCCCGAAGGTAAAACTAAGGAGAGCGTGCCGACGACCATCACATCAACTCTTGATCCGTTGCCAACGCGCATCGTCACCTCATCCCTCGCAAGCCGTCGTCTATTTCGTAGCTCCTGTTTCGAGTTACAAATATTAGCAACTGAACCGGTATCAAATACCCAGGCACTACAACAAGGGCTAGTAAGGAAAACATCAATAACATGTATATCAAATATACCTTTGATGGTACCAGCCTTCTTGTCCGCTAAGTACTTCGGATAGTTGCGCTTCCAGTGACCCTTGTCCTTGCAATAGAAGCACTCAGTGTCCGGCTTAGGACCAGACTTGAACTTCTTCTCAGCAGGGGCAACACGCTTGCCGCCGCCTTTCTTGAAGGGCTTCTTTGCACCCTTAACTTTCTTGAAGGTGGGCTTGTTGACCATCAACACATGATTATCCTTTTTGATGTCCACTTCCGCGGCCTTCAGCTTTGCGAAGAGCTCGGTGATCGTATCAGTGGAACCAATCTGATTATGAGTCACTACAAAACTTTTGTAGCTGGGAGGGAGTGATTGTAGAACCCTGTCAATCTTGAGCTCCTCTGGAATCGTGCATTCCAGTTGCTCAAGGCGTTGAGTGTAGCCCGTCATCTTAATGGCGTGCTCACTAACGGAACTCCCTTCCTCCATCTTGCAGTTAAAGAACTTCTCAGAGATCTCATATCTCTCAGAACGGGCATGAGTCTGAAACATGGTTTTCAGCTCTTCGAGAATCTCAAAGGGCCCGGGATAGTCTTCAAAACGATTTTAAAGTTCTGGTTCCATAGCAAACAACATGGTGCTCTTAATCACACCATAATCATCTTTGCGCGACTGATATACAGCTTTCTCATCAGCCGGCGCAGTTGCAGCAGGGGGGTCACCTAACGCTTTCCCAAGGACATAGTCCTTTTGACCGCCAGAGAGAATGATTCTTAGATTGCGGAACCAATTGGTGAAGTTAGACCCATTGTTTCTAAGCTTTTCCTTCTCAGCGAAAACATTGAAGTTGAAGTTGGACTTAGCCATTTGATCTACAGTATTGCAAGTACAAATTAGACTATGTTCATGATAACTAGTTCAACTTTTAATCAAATTACTAGATGAACTCCCACTAAATTCAACATCCCTCAAGTTGTTTAGTGAACATGATCCAAATTCACCACACCTAATCCGATCATCACGAGAAGAGATGTGGCTTCAATGGTGGACAACAAAGTGTCGATCATATCATTCATATGACTCATACTTAACCTTTCGGTTCATGTGTTCCGAGGCCATGTCTGTACATGCTAGGATCGTCAAGTTAGACCCAAGTATTTCCGCGTGTGCAAAACTGGCTTGCACCCGTTGTATGTGACCGTAGAGTCTATAGCACCCGATCATCACGTGATGCTTGGACACGACGAACTTTCACAACGGTTCATACTTGGGGAGAACACAGTTTTTATCTTGATCTTTAATTGAGGAATCATCTTATAATGCTACTGTCGCGATCTAAGCATAATAAGATACATAAAAGGATAAACATCACATGCATATAACTTTATGTGACATGGTATAGCCAATCTTCGCGCAATGATCTCCATCTTGTGCGTGCCGGCATGATCTCCATCACTCCACCATGATTGCCTCCACCACGAATAGCAACTACAACTATTGCTAACTGTAGCGTTTCGTAGCATGGAAAACAAAAAATTTCTATCGCATACAAACAAACAAGCCAAGATCTATCTACTAGATTGTAGCAACGAGTCGATGGAATAACTTACCCTCGAAGATTCCAAAGTGTTTAATGAGAGCGGATTCTCGTGGGTGATGTAGTCGTACTCTTCCCGATCTCAAGATCGCGTAGACGATCCTTCCGGCGCTGCGTTCCGGCAGCTCTCCCGCAGTCGGTCACACGTTCGGTACTCGACGAAGACCTTCCTCTCCCTTGTTCCAGCAGGCAGCGGAGGTTGTAGCACTCTCCTCGCGATTCCGGCAGCACAACGGCGTGGTACCGGAAGTAGAGGGGAGATCCCGCAGGGCTTCGTCTTAAGCCGGAGCGAGTATGGTGGAGTATGAGAGAGCTTTAGTGGTCTAGGGTTTAGACACACCAATTAGAAGGCTCTAATCCGAAGGCTAGGGCAATTAGAAGCTCTAAACCAAAACGGCTCTAAACCGGAGGCTGTGGCTAGGGTTTAGATTTAGAGGATAGGAACTTGTGTGTCTAGAGGAGGGAGCCCTGCCCCTCCTTATATGGGTGGAGGGGCCGGCGCGCCAGGGGAGGGAGGGGAGTCCCTCCCCAACTCGGCTTGGAGGAGGCGCCGCCGGTTGGAGGAGGGATTCCCTCACCAACTCGGTTTCCCTCTCCTTCCTCTTTCCCTCTTTCCAATTTTAGCCGTTTGACTTTTCAAACTTGCTATTTGACTTTTCAATTTAGGATTCAATTTAATCCTTTATTTGGAACAGCGAGAACACTTAGTACATGATGCAATCATTCCAATATGCAATGACACATTCATATACCCCTTCCCCTCCGGAGTGTCGGACATTCCGGAACCTTCTAAAACATTCCCGATGAAAACACCGGAATCATTCCCGAACTCCAAAACGGGACTTTCCTTATATGAATCTTATTCTCCGGACCATTCCGGATCACCTTGTGATATCCCGGATCCCATCCGAGACTCCGAACAACATTCAGTCTCTTTCTCATACTACCATAACTACTCAAACTTCGTCGAATCCTTAAGTGTGTCTCCCTACGGTTCGTGAATTATGCGGACATGATCGAGACACTTCTCCGAACAATAACCAATAGAGGAATCTGGAAATTCATATGGCTCCCACATATTTCTACGATTACTTTGCGATCGAATGAACCACTTACATACGATACCAATTTCCCTTTGTCTCACGATAGTTTACTTATCCGAGGTTATGATCGTCGGTATCTCTGCATACCTAGTTCAACCTCGTTACCGATAAGTACTCTTTTCTCGTTCCCGTGATATGTGATCCCTTGTGAACCAGTCACATGCTTGCAAGCTAATTGGATGACATTCGAGAGGGCCCAGAGTATATCTATCTGTCATATGGATGGACAAATCCCACTCTTGATCCATGTGTCTCAACCAATACTTTCCGAACACTCAATGCCACCTTTATAGCCACCCAGTTACGGTGTGGTGTTTGATGTCATCAAAGCATCCATCCGGTAAAGGTGATATGCATGATCTCATGGTCTAAGGAATTAGGTTACTATGTATCAGAAAGCATATAGCAATTGAACTATTGTAATGACTTGATCTTTATGCTACGCTTATCTATAGGAGTATGTCCACCATATCATTCTCCTAACGATATGATCTTGTTGTTGATAACATCTCAATGTTCATGATTGGGAAACCACAATCATTTATCAACCAACAAGCTAGTGATGTATAGAGGCTATACTAGGGACTTCAAATTAAGTTTACAAATCACACAAGTATCAATGTTTCCTTGTTAATACTATTATAGCATGAATGCAAACATTTATCATAAACACAAAGATATAATAATAACTACATTTATTATTGCCTCTAGGGCATATCTCCAACACTAACTACTTAGCGATAAAGTAAAACTATTACATGGCGTATAAGAAGTTGACTCGCAGGTCATACACAATTATAAAGACAACCATATGGCTCCTGCCGGTTGTGTACTCATCGACATGCAAGTCGTGAAACATTACAAAACATGATCATCGCATACATTATACACATCACATCTTGGGCCATACCATATCACAGAAAACACTCCCTGCAAAAACAAGTTAGACGCCTCTACTTTGTTGTTGCATGTTTTACGTGTCTTATGGGAGTAGACGCTAAGAACGATTCTTACCTACGGAAAGCCAGAACGGTGATATTATGGTTGCCAAACTCCGGAGTTAATCCCATGACAACTATAGTGAGAGAAACTGACATCCACCAGCCGCATGTGTGGAACAAGCCACACGTCAAGTGCGGAGCCGGTCTCGCGAACGACGTCGCGTAAGGTTGGCCTGGACCGCTTCAATCTCACTATCCCGCGTCATAAGAAGAACACAAACAAGAGGCTTGCAACAAAAAACATCAACGCCCGCAACAACCATGTTGCGTTCTACTCGTGAAACACATCTACGCATAGATCTAGCTCTGATACCACTGAAGGGGTTTCGCGGCATAGTAAATCAAAATTTTCTACGGATGCGAACAGAGGGAAAGCCAAGATCTAATCTAGGAGATGCAAACAACGAGAGAGATTGGATTAGATCTTCATACCCTTGAAGATTCGCACAGCGGAACGTTCGTCGGAACGTGGGTGATGTAGTCGTACTCGCTTCTCCTCCTCGCGATCCGATCCGATCTAGCACCACAAGTGGCGGTGCCTCCGTGAGATGCACACGTGCAGCACCTCGACGTCTCCTCCTTCCTCGGACCAGCAAGTATGGTGGAGAGATGGATTGGATCTACAACACGATGACGTGGTGTATATGGTGGAGAATTTCTGCAGCAGGGCTTCGCCTACAAACAGTCGGGAGGGAGAGAGGAAGGGCAGCAGGGCGGCTAGGGTTGGAGGGGAATGTGTGAGGGGTTGGTGCGCCCCCAGCCCTCTATATATAGAAGGGGGCGCAGCCCTAGCCCCTCCCCCAAACCCAAACCGGCGGCCCCAAAGGATAAGGAGTGGGGGCAAGGAAACCCCCCCTTCTAGAAGCTCTATCTAGAGTTTAAACCTCTCTTGGCCGGATGGGCCCTATGGGGCCTTGTGCCCCTGGCCCAATGCGGCCAGGGCACTCCCTCATAGGCCCATGCCCCCTCCCGGAAGGTGGGGCCACGTTGGTCCCCTTCCGGAAGGTTCTAGAAGCTTCCGGTACAATACCGATTAACCCGGAACAATTCCGAACTCCAAAAACTGCACTGCCTTATATGAATCTTATTCTCCGGACCACTCCGGAACCTCTCGTGATGTCCCAGATCCCATCCGAGACTCCGAACAAAAACTCATAAACCAATTATCCAATCTATCCTAGCGTCGAGACACGTTAAGTGTGTGACCCTGCGGGTTCGAGAATATGCAGACATGATCTTCTATCAATAATCAACAGCGCGGTCTGGTAACCCATATTGACTCCCACACATTCATCGATGATCATATAGGATGAACCACGATGCCAGGATTCAATCAATCCCATATATATATTCCCTTCGTCTCGCGGTATTTTACTTGCCCGAGATTCGATCGTCGGTACCGTCATACCTAGTTCAATCTCGTTCACAGCAAGTACTTTACTCGTTCCGTAATCCGATATCACTTTGTGATTAACTCCTTAACCACATGCTTGCAAGCGGTGTTGATATCGATTACCGAGTGGGCCCGAAGTATATCTCTCCGACTTGGGAGGGACAAATCCCATCTCGATACATACAACCCAACAGATACTTTCCGATCACCTGAGAGACACCTTTATGATCACCCTCTCATAGGATGACGTTTGATGACCTCAAGGCTTTCTTCCGATACCAGGGAGTTGTATTATCTCATGGTCTAAGGAATACAATATTTGACATAAGAAAAGCTTCGCAAAGATGAACACGATGACACGATCTAATTTCTCCGCTTAGTTTGGGTTTGTCCATCGTATCATTCTCCCAATGACATGATATCATTATTAATCGACAACTCATGTCTATGGTTAGGAAACCTTAACCATCATTAATCAATGAGCTAGTCCATAGAGGCATATTAGGGACACGGTGTTGTTCACAAACCACACAAGTATTAAAGTTTCTGCTTAGTACAATTATAGCATGGAATATAAACATTATCATGAACAAGAATTATAATAATAACATCTTTATTATTGCCTCTAGGACATAATTCCAACAATAAGATCATAAATAAATCCTTTTTTTTGCTTTCGCGATCGAAATCATTCGTTTACGGAATGACGGCATCATCAGCTGTATGAAATTAAATTCTGCGCATACGCCGTTCTGATTGTTCGAAGTAGAGATCGAGAGATAGCGATAGACAAGAGAAATAGAACGAATCAATTGTTTCATTGATGATTGGATCAACATATTTATACACGGGAGAGTCGGTTCCGGGGGAAGTCGGTTCCAGGAGGCAGCGCTCCAGAAATTCCAACCGCCTGACGGTTCCATAATCGTATGATTATAGGAGCAGGGATTAACCCCTTAATTAACTATGTTTAATTAATTCTAACACTCCCCCAAATCACCGCTTCATTGTAAGATCCATCATCTTGATTCAAATCTCCTCCAAAAACCCTGTGGGAAAAATGTGAGGAGTGGTGTAGGATATGCTGTTAAAACTCCTTCAAAAACCCTATGGGAAAATAAGGAGAAAATGGCACAGCATATAATGATTATCGCCTCTATTAACTCAATATGAAATGAATCCATAGAATCTAGAGGTCAATAAATATGTCGTTTATACCATTTTAAAAAACCCGATGGGGGAAAACGGATATTATGACACATGATCTTATGTTGATATTACCTCATTAAAAACCTTAATGAGAACCTGTAAAGTAAACTCATTTAAGGGAAAAAGAGTGTAATATGATGCTTTGAACAGGAATAGTTCAGGAAGATACTCTCCCTGATTCTTGCAAATCTCGAAGCCGTCGCATACCGATTCCATGAATATATTTCTGGAATGTTGAAGTTGGTAGAGACTTTGTAAACAAGTCGACGAAATTATCGCATGATTTGACTTGCAAGATGTTTATTTCCCCACTCTTTTGGAGTTCATGAGGATAAAACAACTTTGGAGCAATATGCTTAGTGATATTGCTCTTGATGTATCCTGTTTGCATCTGTGCAACACAAGCCGCATTATCCTCATAGATAATGGTGGGTGCTTCGATAGAACCAATTCCACATGACTGTTGTATGTGGTTTATCATTCTGCGAAGCCACACACATTCGCGTGATGCCTCATATAATGCAATTATTTCAGAATGATTGGTAGAAGTGGCAACCAGAGTCTGTTTCGAAGACTTCCATGATATAGCAGTTCCACCATGTAGGAACACAAAGCCGGTCTGTGATCTGGCATTGTGGGGATCCGATAAGTAGCCAGCATCAGTGTATCCGATCATATTGGAGTCCAGATGACATGGTTATACCCTACGGGTACGTAACTTCAGCATACCTGGTCCAGCCCAAGGAAGGCCCACAACAGATATACGCTGGCCCATGAAGATTTTCGGGTGGCCAAGGCCAATGACGCCTTCGGATCCTTGGAGAGCAAGACTAGCGTAGATAGGAAATTCAAAGGGGTAAAACCCTAGAACTTGTAACCGACTAGGACTATGCCCGGGACCTGCCTAAATCTATATAAAGGCCAGGAGGGCACGTCTTAGGACAAATCGACTCATACCTTTGCACACGCATCCACGCCAGATCGAATCTGCGCACCCTGTAACCTTCGGTTCCGCCGTAATCAAAGAGCAGACAAGCAGGAGTAGGGTTTTCCCTCCGGGGGCCTGAACCTGGGTAAATCTCGTGTCCCCTGGTTGCTTGTCTGTTAACCGTGCCACGATCTCCAGCATCCCCATCTTCTCCAAAACCCAAGTCCATAACAATGGGCATTGACGAGATTAAACCTCGTCAATTGGCGCCGTCTGTGGGAATTGGGGTTGCTGATTATGCGGTCGTGACGGTTCCGACCCGATCGATCTACAACTCCGCGGAGACGGAGAATCACCTCCTCTTCGGCGCTTTCGACTTCACCGCCCACTCGCCGGCCACCATGAAGGATTTCGAGCCCGTAGGCGACGGACTCGAAATTTTGTTCGGGAGCTTCTGCTTCCAGGCGGGACAAACTGGCACCCTCCGCCTCCCTGAGCGGGTGCCCGTGCCGTCGATCAGGCCCGCTTCATGGGCTCCACACCCCGTGCTACGCACGTCACCATCAACAGATGAGTTCTACAGCAGCAGCAGCTACTCCGATCTGTGCGATCCACCTTCGGATGAAGGGACCTACGGTTCCGGATCCGAAAGCTGCGGCAGCAGCCAACCAATCTGCATGCGCTATCTGTACGCCGCAGTCATCCAAACCGACGAGAAAACGCCTAACGCGCCGCCAACCCCAACCCGCAGGACAGAAACGGCAAAAACGGTGGAAACGGCGATAACGGGGAAAACGGCGGCCACCTCATCCAACTTAGCAAAGAAGGATGGGTCGAAGCACGCCGCGCCGTCGCGGGTGAAATAGTCGTACCACTGGACTCCCCACGTGATCTGCTGAGGGCATACCACTACCTCCTCATCGAGGAGCACAAGAAGCAAGTCGAGATGCAGAAGACGCTCGACAAACGCAAGCAAGCAGCCTCTGAGTCCAGTGCGCGACGAGCTGCGCTCTCCGCCATGGAACCCGGCTCTAGCACAAACAAAAACCAGGGAAACAAGCACCGCTCTCGGGTGGAAAACATGGACCCAAAGGAACGGTGTGACGTGACCTGAACTCTCCATACATCGTTCATGGATATGGACACTGACGGCAACATCATCCCGAAGACACCACAAGCTGCGATCATGGCAGCCACTGCGTATCTCGCGGCTCACCCACCTCCGGAGGGGGAACCGAAAAGGGCCATGCATAAGTCCGCACTCACCGGACTAGGACTAATCGGAGCTGCGCTCCACGAAGACGCTCCTGCGGAGCCGAAGAAGAAAGCTCCGGCCAGGCGCGACCGGAACCCCACACCCTCATCCGAAGAGGAAGAGGAGCACGATCTTCCTCGAAGGAAGAAAAGCTCCAACCGCCACAAACACGATTACAACGCCAGAGACAAGCTTACACAGCGCAAGATCGACAAGGCACGCGCCAAACGCGCATGCTCGTCTGAATCTGAGATGGATGAAGACGAAGGAGAACTCTGCGGGGCTCGATGCTTAGCAGATCCGTTCGGCAAACACAGATGCCACGCAACTTCAAGCTTCCTTCGGATACTCCGAAGTTCAATGGCACGCAAGATCCAAAGTCCTGGCTCAGTGACCATCTGTCATCCGTCAAGCTTCACGGAGGCAACAAAGAAACCGCCATGCAATGCCTTCAGCTGCAGCTGACAGGCGCGGCGCGGGTCTGGCTTAGCAGCCTATCATCAGGATCCATCCGAAGCTAGGAGGAGCTCGCTTCCAGCTTCATCCGAAACTTCAAAGGGACCAGCAAGAGGCCCGCCTCAATCGAAGAATTGAGAGCCTGCACTCAAAGAACGGGTGAATCTATTCGCTCGTACATACTACGCTGGTCTACGACCAAAAACTCCGCAGCACACATCTCCGAAGAGAGGGCCATCGACGCCTTCAGGGACGGCGTCAAACGCCCAGACTTCAAGGAGGAACTTGGGCGTGTAAAGCCCAAGACAGTCGACCACCTCATGGAAATCGCCAACAGTTGGGCAGACGACGAAGATTGCATCCAGCGACCGCAATCAGATGAAGAGGACGACTACGGCCGAAGACGCGAACGCCGCAGCAAGAGGAGATCGCGCGTCTACGAGGACCGCGACGGACCCGACATGGTCGTGGCCGGCTACGCCGATCGCCGCAACGACAACAGCCGCAACAGCGGAGGATACCGCAGCAGAAACTTCCGCGACAACGGACAACCAACGCAGTCGTGGCAACGCCGCGACCGCGACAACGGACCCTCAGCATTCGACAAACTTTCGGGTCCATGCACCATCCACTTCTACATCGACAAACAGGATGGCAAAAAGAAAGCCAGCCACATGCTCAAGGACTGCCGCGAGTTCCAGAAACTCAGCGAAGGCATGATGCAGATGAGGCAACAAGCTCCAATTCCTGCGTTCGGAAATGCACCTGCGCTAGGTGAAATAGCACACGGAGCTCCTCCACCGCCGCCTATTGGAGGCCAAAACCAACTAGTCGCACCAGCGCAAAATAACACCGGGGTCCCATATCCCCCACCAAAGGGAGCACTAAACATGATCCAGAAGGGACGCCCAACAAACAGGGTACAGAAGAAAATCACCCGACAAATCAACTTGGCCGTGGCAACTCCGCCTGCAATCCCCGAGTACCTCAGCGGATCGGAGTCCTGCATCACATTCACTCGCGCAGATCACCCTTGCCAGATCCCTCGCCCAGGTCATGCTGCCCTGGTGCTGGAGGCGCAGATCGGAGGCTTCGAGATGAGTCGCGTCTTCATGGACGGCGACAGCGACATCAACCTAATGTTCGCAAGCACTCTAGCAGCTATGCGGATCCCGCAATGCAGCTTGGAACAATCAGACACAACGTTCCACGGCATTGTCCCAGGGAAGGGCATCTTCCCCCTGGGCAAAATAGGACTCGACGTCATCTTCGGGAAGCCGGACAACTTTCGGCAGGAGCGCCTAGAATTCAAAGTGGTGGACTGGCCGTTGCAATACCATGCCATCCTGGGACGTGTAGCATTCGCAAGGTTCCTGGCCGTCCCACACTACGCATACCTACTACTCAAGATGCCAGGACCAAGGGGCGTCATCACAGTCCACGGGAGCTTCACCCGATCGAACCAATGCGACGGGGATTTCAACAAAATCTCCCAGTCCTTCGGCATGCAAGACGAGCTCGTAAGGCTCCGCGAGGTGACGGACAATGGGCTACCCCCAGTCACAAGGCAGAACGCACCCGACATGTCCTTCGACTCCACCATCAACACCAAGAAAGTGCAGGTCCATCCGACAGACGCCTCCAAAACGGCGCTGATCGCTAACGACCTCAGCACTGCATAGGAAGGCGCGCTCGTCGAATTCCTCCGTGAGCACTGGGAAATCTTCGCCTGGTGTCCTGCGGACATGCCAGGAGTTCCTAGGGAATTCGCCGAGCACGCACTTAATGTCTTCCCAGATACCAAACCAGTCAAGCAGTCCATCCGAAGACTGTCGGAGCCACGAGCCGAAGCTATCGGCAAGGAGATCAATAGATTACTAGCAGCAGACTTCATCCGGGAAATCAAGGAAAGCGAGTGGCTGGCAAATACGGTGATGGTCCCGAAGAAGGACACGGACATCCTGCGGATGTGCGTGGACTTCACATCACTAAATAAACACTGCCCAAAGGACCACTTCCCTCTTCCTCGGATCGACCAGATCATCGATTCGACTGCAGGTTGTGAGAAGTTCTCCTTCCTCGAAGCCTACTCAGGCTATAACCAGATTCGACTCAAGGTCGACGATCAAGAGAAGACGGCGTTCATCACACCGTTCGGAGTATTCTGCTACAATACAATGCCTTTCGGGCTAAAGAACGCGGGTGCCACGTACCAGCGATGCATGCAGGCCTGCCTCAAGGACCAGATCGGTCGCAACGTCCAAGTCTATGTCGACGACATAGTCATAAAAACCAAGGAGGCAAGAACACTTATCGACGATCTCCGCGAGACGTTCGACAACCTTGATCACTACAGGATCAAGCTCAATCCAGAAAAGTGCGCCTTCGGCGTCCCCTCGGGTCAGCTGCTCGGGTACTTCATCTCTCAACGAGGGATCGAAGCAAACCCGAAGAAAATCAAAGCTATCATGACAATGGAGAAGCCGAAAAACCTCAAGGGCGTTCAGCAGCTCGCAGGGCGAGTAGCGGCACTAAGCAGGTTCATCAGCCGCATGGGCGAGAAGGCCCTACCATTTTACCAGCTGCTGCGCAAGGCAGACAAGTTCGAGTGGACACCAGAAGCCAACGACGCATTCGAAAGCCTCAAGTGGCTCCTCTCCACCTCGCCCGTTTTGGTCACGCCAAAAGAGCGCGAGCCCCTGTTGCTGTACATAGCAGCCACACACCAGGTGGTCAGCACAGTACTCGTGGTCGAACGACCCGAAGAAGGCAAGACCCACGGGGTACAACGCCCAATTTACTACCTCAGCGAGGTTCTCACTCCAACAAAACAGCGGTACCCGCACTACCAGAAGCTGGCCTACGGCATGTTCATGACGGCTCGACGACTGAGCCACTACTTCCAGGAGCATCAGGTGATGGTCGTCAACGAGGCACCCCTGAACAGCATCCTGAATAACCCAGAGGCCACAGGACGCGTGGCCCTGTGGGGCATCGAACTATCACCCCTAGACATCATCTACGAGAAGCGACACACAATCAAATCTCAAGTCCTTCCAGACTTCCTGGTACACTGGATGGAGCTGCAGCTGCCTGACACCCCAGATATGTCACAGTCCTGGACAATGCATTTTGACGGCTCCAAGCGCGAAGCAGGAGCAGGGGCAGGAGTCATACTGACTTCCCCGCAAGGTGACAAGATGAAGTACGTTCTTCGGATGAAATTCAGAGCCTCCAACAACGAGGCCGAATACGAAGCCCTCATCCATGGCATGAAGATGGCAAAAATATGTGGCGCAACGCGCCTGGTCATCTACGGTGACTCCAACCTTGTCGTACAGCAGACGATGAATGAGTGTGACGCACACGCCGAAAACATGATCGCGTACCGCGCACTATACAACACACACGAAGGAGAATTCGACGGATGCGAATTTCGGCACATCGGAAGAGAGAGCAACGAGGAGGCCGATAGACTCGCCAACATCGGCTCCACTTGTGCAAAGGTACCACCAGGTGTGTTCCTCGAACAGATCTGCGTGCCATCCATCAAGCGGAAATTCCCCAAGGGATCACCCGAAGAAGCAGAACACTCGGGGGCTACGCTACCAGAAGGTCATGAAGGACCCGAAAAGTTGGATACCGAAGTTGCCATGGTCAACCTGATGCAGGTCATGGCAGTCAAAGAAACTTGGACACGTCCATACCTCAAGTTCCTAATAAACGGAGAATTGCCTGACAGCCCGACAGATGCCCGGCGCATATCTCGTCGGTCAAAAGCCTTCACCATCATCAACGGCGAGCTATACAAATGCAGCATTACGGGTGTACTACAACGGTGCGTCACCATCAACGACGGCAAGGACATACTCCAAGATATTCACGAGGGCATCTGCGGCCACCACGCAGGTAGCCGCTCCCTCATCGCCAAAGCTCTGCGAGCAGGATTCTACTGGCCAACGGCCATGAGCGATGCGAAGGACATCGTCCGAAGATGCAACGGGTGCCAACGGTTCGCCGACAAACCGCACACACCTGGGTCCGAACTTCGACCCATACCCATAGCCTGGCCTTTTGCCCAATGGGACCTTGACATGATCGGCAAACTGCCAAAATCCTCGAAGGGAGGACACGTCTTCCTCCTGGTCGCAGTCGACAAATTCACCAAGTGGATCGAGGCCATGCCAGTCACCAACCAGAAGGGCACAACCGCCGTCAAGTTCTTCGAATCCATTGTCTACAGGTTTGGTGTACCGCACAGCATCATCACCGACAACGGATCAAACTTCATCTCCGAAGAATTGCAGGACTTCTGCGAAGGCCTCGGGATCAATATCACGTATGCCTCAGTGGCACACCCGCAAACAAACGGGCAAGTGGAAAAGGCCAACGCCCTAATCGGCGCCGGCATCAAGAAGCGCCTCATGAGCTCACTCGAGCACAAAGCTGGAAACTGGACGACAGAGCTACCGTTTGTCCTGTGGAGCTTACGTACTACGCCAAACAGCTCCACCGGCTACACACCGTTCTTCATGGTGCACGGATCTGAGGCCGTGCTACCAGCCGAAGTAAGCCACCAGGCTCCACGAGTCGTCGCTTACAGCGAAGCCGAGTCCACGGCTGCACTCGAAGATGCCGTCGACACACTCGACGAAGCACGGGATATAGCAGCAGCTAGATCAGCGGTGTACCAGCAGAGTCTCCGCAACTATCACAGCCGCCGGCTACGCCCAAGGTCCTTCATCGAAGGAGACCTCGTCTTGCGACTCAAGCAAAAGCGACCGAACAAACTCGATTCACCATGGGAAGGACCCTACGCCATCACCGAGGTCATCCCAGGTGGCGCCTATCGCCTCAAGCACGTGGAGTCTGGAGTCGCATACTCCAACCCATGGAACGTCTCGCACCTGCGACGATTCTACCCATAGCAACCTACCCCCTTTTACTTTCAATAAGGCTTTCAGCCAAGGCTACTCAGCCGAACCATGTACCTCCTCCATTACGATATAATAAATCTAAGTGTCTCGCCCCCAACATTCGGCTGACTATTTTTATGCAACTTTGCTACATGCTACAAACGCACTCGGGGGCTCCCCCCACCTCACGATTTCATCGGCTGAGGACCAAAGTGTACACCTGGGTAGCTGACCACGTCAGGCAAACGAAAAGGACACTTACTCAATCAAAGCACTGCGTGCTCACAAAACAAGCAAACCTTTACAACAAAGGGCACATAAACGCCCAGCCGCAATATACAAATTTTACATCTATCTGTTTATTTTCAGGTCCTACCTATTCTGAAGAATAACCTGAGCACGCTGCTCAAACAAATCTACAATCTGTTCGGCATACTGCCTTACAGCCGTGTAATACGGACGCATATCCCACTCGCCACCATCTGGTCGAGGAGGTGGCCCAGTCGCCACAGCAGCCAAATCTACGTCAGGGCGGTGCACCCTCACAAGAGACAAGGCAGCCTTCACCCCAGCGACGAGCTGCTGACGCACCAGCTCCTTAACATTGCTGGCACTCCGAAACTTTGTCAGAAGACCTGCAAGGGTCGTTGGCACGGCATCCAACGGAAACATGACGTGCAGCACCGACGAAAGAGATGTCTGCACCTGGCGGAGCACCCGCGAGACCTGATAGACACGATCCTGCACCGTCGCCAGAACCATGGCACGATCGCGGTCCATCCAGAAGAAGCCGCCGGCTTCCATATCCTGTTGAGTCAAGCAATTGACTCGAACAGCGATACGCTCCTTTTCCTCCCTCGGAGCAAGATTGGCACCTGCGACAACCACACAAAACAAGAGTAAGGCCAGCAGGCTCACCCGAAGAACTGAGCTACAGCTCGAAAGAAGGATCAACTTACATTGCAGCTGCTCGGACAGCCGACCTAGCTCCTCCATCAAATACTCCTCTTTGGCTGCACCACGGTCTGCCTTGGATTTCCAAACGTCAGCGCGACCGTGTAGCCCAAGCAAATCTCTCTCCAGGTTGCGCACGCGATCTCGAAGAAAAGCGAGCTGCGAGGAATCATCCAATGATGCTCGCAAGGGCCTTTCGGATGAAGTATCAACTGGGTCAGCACCCGAAGGAACCTATAGCAGCAGAAAAAAGAAGGCACACAGACATTCAGGCAAGGATAGAGCACAACTCGGAGGAATTCATTAAAATATATAAGGCCACTACGTGGCACAAGGATGGTACTACAAAGATATTCACAACAGAAGGAGACTACAAACTACCCTACGTCTACTATGCCTTAGGTGTAGGACACTGAGTCGCCTCAGAACCAGACTGCCTAGCTTTGGCCTCGCCCTGCTGCCGTAGTGCGTACTCAGACAGCAAGTCAATGAGCTTGGGCCCATATCGTCTGCAGCGAGCGGAGTAGGCGGCGAAAGCTACCTCGGATCCATCCGCAGCCGTAGGCATCCAAGAAGTAATCTGGGGCAGGTCCAGCTCCGCCCCAGACGCCATGGCCATCGCCAGCCCGACGGCCGCGCCGATGCCCTTCTTCTTGCGCTTGTACGCTGCAGGCGCTTCGGCTGACAGAGCCTCTGCCAGGGCATCCACATCTTCAAGGGGTGCTCCCTTCGGGAAGAGCTCCTGGTAGAAGCGACCAAGGACCTCTTTCGCCTTGGCAAGAGAGTTGACGACGGTGCTGCAGCGGTCTTCGACCGCCACAGTGGCATCATCTAGAGCACCGCGGTCGAACTCGATGCCTGCGAAATCTGAGACAAAAGAGAAGAAAACATGAAGAAAGGCAGCATAGAAGAAGATCCGTAGAAAAAGACACAAGTCCAAAAGCTTGTACTCACCCGAAACGGCCTTGGCAGCAGCCATGAGCTTATCTGCCACCCCTTTTTCACGAGCAGCCGCAACGGTGGCCAGTTGCTCCTCACGATCTGCGGCCTCCTGCTGCAGACGCTCTTTTGCTTCGGCTGCCTTCGTCAGCTCCAGCTCAAGGCGCTCTCTCGCACCAGCGGCAGCTTCAGCCTTCTGCTCCGACTGGCCAAGGCTCTTCTTCAGAGCATCGACCTCACGAAGAGAGTCGTTATGCTCCTCTGCATTTACAACAAGCAAGTGTCAAATAATAGGACCAGGATAAGCAAGAGAAGTACTACAAGGCAGACGAATACCTTGAAGCTGCCGCAATTTCGCCTCCAGCGTCAGGCGCTCCTCCACCAGCCGCTTGGCCTCTTGGACAAAAGGCTGCAGCAACAGGCAATAATAGTAAGAGCAGGACTTGGGGGCTACGCCCAACAAAAAGAAGCATAAACAAACATCAGCATACGAAGACACTCGGGGGCTCCCCCCGTAAGATCAAGCAGAAGAAACTTACGTGCTCCGAAGGCGAACCCGCAGGCCCGCCTGCGAAATTCTGGGGCGCAACCTCCAGCCTCTCCTGCACAGGAGGAACTAGCGCAACGTCACCCGAAGTCGCCACCGTCTGAGGAGGAGGCGACGCAATGTTCGACTCCCCCATCATCTCCTGCCCACCATCACTAGAGCCGTCGGAGGATTGCCTGCATACGAAGACAATCAACACAGGTGCAAACAACATCAAGGAAAAAGGGTAACAGTAAACCAAGAAAACTTATGAGCCCAACGCGCTCAGGTCGAAGATGGGAGAAGCCCTTCGGGCCCTCTTCTCTTCCTTCTTTTCTTCCTTCTTCTCCCCCTTCTTTTCTTCGTTCTTCCGCTTTGCTGGCGGGTGCGGAGCAACAGCTCGCACAGGAATGGCAGGAAGGGGAGAGGAAGAACCCCCATGAACATCATCATGACGCTCAAGGCCCAGAGGATTCCTAGGAGTTGGAGGAGTCGAAGCATCCGAAGATTCGCTGGAGCTCCGTGATCGCTCGCGCGAATGATCCTCACTCGACTCGTCGGCATCCTCCGCTGGAGATCGCGCTGACGGTAGCTCGGACACGAAGTCCACCACTTCATTATCCGGGGCATTCGGATACCTTTCGGACAACGGTGGTGCCATGCCCGACACTTTGAAGCTCTGCAAAAGGAAAAGGAACTTTGTTAGCAAACAAAGGAAAAATTACACAGCCGACAAAAACAAAAGGGGAGCACTACGTCCGCAAATCTACACCTTCGGTACGACCAACGTCGAAGAAAAGGGAGGAGTCTGCGACTTCCCCGGGATTTCTTCGTCGGCCTTGAACTTCAACAGCGCGCGAAGAGCCTTGTCAAGTTCCACCTCGGAGATTTTCTCACTCAAAACCCTCATCGGATCACGGCGCCCAGAGTAAAGAAACATCGGATGCGCCCTCGCTTGGAGAGGCTGCACCCGACGCTCAAGAAACGTCCGGATGACGTCGACACCGTTCACCTCCTTCTCAGGAATCAGTTGGAGATCCTCCACCCGACGGTACAGGGCCTCTATCTCCGCCACCTCACCGTCTAAGATTTGGTTTTTCCAGGATCTTTTCTTCTCAATCAATTGGGAGGGGTCAAAAGGAACGAGACCAAAATCTTGCCCAGGCGGTACGGAGTCACGGATGTAAAACCATTTCCTCCGCCAGTACTGGACAGATTCGGACATGGAAAAAGAAAAGAATTGCACATTGGGACTGAGAGAGATGATGAAACCCCCAATGGGATACACACCATCCGAACCAGACTGCCTCTTCACGGAATAAAGCTTCCGGAAGAGGCCAAAGTGAGGCTCAATGCCAAGCCAACACTCGCAAAGCATGATAAAACACGCAATGTGGAGAAGAGAATTGGGAGACAGATGATGCAACTGAACCCCATAGAAGAAGAGTAGTCCACGAAGGAAGTCATGGACTGGATACGAAAAACCACGCAAGACGAAGGAAACAAACATAACCCGGTACCCAGATGGGGGACGGGGGATTACCTAATTGCCGGGGAGTCTCACGGCCGTCGTATCCTGAGGGATCAGGCTCCGCTCGCGCAGTTTGCGGAGATCGCTCTCCCGCGTCTCCGATCGCCGCCAACCACCATCGGTGACGCGAGCAGCGGTGCTCTTCTTGCCTCCGGCGGCGCTGGTCCCAACCGCAGATGAGGATTTCTTTGTCTTCCCCATGGCGCTACAGCAGTGGTGTCGTTGGCAACGACGAAGGACAAAGGAAATGTGGAGGAAAAGCTCCGCGCGCAGCAAGAATCGCTCAAGAACAAGGAGGCAGTGAACAGATGAACTGGTGCGGTGAAAAACAAACAACGATTTCACCCAGGATTATAACAACGAAGACGACGCACGCTGGCCGTCCATCAAGAAGACCTAGCGCCAACGGTAGATCTGGCCGTACACGTGTCAACACCACAACGAACCGTCGTTACCACGCCGTCCACTACGCGCGGAAATCGAGGATACGCCGTAATCATCTCCACGCCCCGTGTGACCGGTCAATTCAAAGTCAGCAAGTGGGACCCACGCTTCGTCCAATCAAGTCATCTCTGGCGCAGCAGACGCTTGAGGTCATCGATCGTAAGCACTGACGTCATCAAAAGCTATACTAGCACCACTTCGGCTCCACATCTAGGAGTACTCACTCGAATCTATGATTCGACTAAATACTCGGGGGCTACTCCTATCAGGAGCGCTGGCCGCGCACCCGACAGACGAATGAGGACAAAATTACTTCTCCGAGTCCTACGTCGAGTCTACGACTCCACTACGGACTCGGGGGATACTCCCATAGGGAGGATGGATTTAAGCATCCGAAAATTTTCGAGTCCTGCGGACCTAATGATTGAAACAATGCTTGAACTAAAAGTCTCCGTTCAAGTCTACGACTCGAACAGACACTCGGGGGCTACTCCCATAGGGAGCGCTGGTCGCGCACCCTATGAAATCTTCGACTGCGATCTTCCGGATCCGAACGCAAAAACTTTTGGCAACTCTGCCCCAATAAAACGCTAAGTGAGTGACAATCTCCTTGGCCACCAGAAGCACCTCCGAGGTGATAAATGTTCGGATGCTGCGTCTGCGACGCAAAGATAAGACCTACAGATATCATCTGATGGCCTGGCAACGCACCTGACTGCGCTCTGCTAGTATGAATCCGTACCAGTAGGTACGATGAAAAATCCCGACGGACGCGTTGGGTACACCAATTAAAATCACTGGAATTCCACTCCTGTAAGTCCTCCGCGGCCTGAGTCGAATTACGCCAGCATATGTTCCAGGTCCGGGTTGAGGGACCCGAACCTGAAGAAGATCGTGTCGTTTCATCCTAAGACAGTTAACTGACCCTGATCCGTCGGGTGAGTCAGGCACACGCATCAACAATCCCTGCACACATATACTATTAACATATATCTGCACCCGAAAGATGGAAGAGTCCTCAGCCGAATCTACGATTCGACTGAACACTCGGGGGCTACTGACATGGTTATACCCTACGAGTACGTAACTTCAGCATACCTGGTCCAGCCCAAGGAAGGCCCACAGCAGATATACGCTGGCCCATGAAGATTTTCGGGTGGCCAAGGCCCATGACGCCTTCGGATCCTTGGAGAGCAAGACTAGCGTAGATAGGAAATTCAAAGGGGTAAAACCCTAGAACTTGTAACCGACTAGGACTATGCCCGGGACCTGCCTAAATCTATATAAAGGCTAGGAGGGCACGTCTTAGGACAACTCGACTCATACTTTCGCACACGCATCCACGCCAGATCGAATCTGCGCACCCTGTAACCTTCGGTTCCGCCGTAATCAAAGAGCAGACAAGCAGGAGTAGGGTTTTCCCTCCGGGGGCCTGAACCTGGGTAAATCTCGTGTCCCCTGGTTGCTTGTCTGTTAACCGTGCCACGATCTCCAGCATCCCCATCTTCTCCAAAACCCAAGTCCATAACAATGGGCATTGACAAGATTAAACCTCGTCACCAGATTTCTCTGGAACTGAAAGTATAGGCCAAGATCCTTTGTGCCTTGGAGATATCGAAAGACATTCTTGACTCCCGACCAATGGCGTTTGGTGGGAGATGCGCTGTGTCTAGCAAGTAGATTCACTGCAAAAGCGAGGTCAGGTCTCGTACAATTTGCAAGATACATGAGCGCACCAATGGCACTGAGATATGGAACCTCGGGCCCCAACATCTCTTCTCCATCATCCCTTGGCCTGAACGGATCTTTCTCTACGTCTAGAGAACGAACCACCATGGGAATTTTAGATGGATAGGATTTGTCCATATTGAATTTCTCCAATATTTTCCGGATATAGGCAGCTTGGTGTACCATTATTCCCGAGGGAAGGTGCTCGAGTTGAAGACCCAAGCAGAATTTGGTTTGACCCAAATCCTTCATCTCAAATTCTGTCTTTAGATGATTGCGTGCTTCATCAATATATTGTGCATTGCCAATGATGTTGAGATCATCGACATACACTGAAATGATGCAAAGTCCCGAAGAGGACTTCTTGATGAAGACACATGGACAGTCATCATTGTTCGAGTAACCCTTCTGAAGAAGGAACTCGCTAAGTCGGTTGTACTACATCCGTCCCGACTGTTTCAAGCCGTATAAAGACTTGTTCAGTTTTACACAGTACATGTTGCGTTTAGCGCTTGCATTCAGGACAGAGACTCCATCAGGAACCTTCATGTATATGTCCGAATCTAGTGACCCGTAAAGATATGCGGTCACGACATCCATCAACTGCATAGATAGACGATTTTGCACTGCCAAAGATATAAGATATCGGAAAGTGATACCACTCATTACTGGAGAATATGTCTCATTGAAATCAATGCCGGGTGTCTGCGTGAAACCCTGTGCTACGAGCCTCGCTTTATATCTCACCACCTCATTGTTCTCATTCCGTTTCCGGAGGAAAACCCATTTGAATCCCACAGGGAAAACATTGGGAGGTGTTGGTATTGCTTCTGTGAATACCTTCCTTTTATTGAGAGAAGCAAGTTCTGCGTGTATTGCTTGCTTCCATTTAGGCCAGTCGGAGCGTTTCTCACACTCAACAATAGTCCTTGGATCATGATCATTGAGAAGGGTATCAGCAATTGTAGCAGAAAATAAGTGTCGACAATCGTAGACTTACGGTTGAATGATTCTCCAGAATCGATATAGTTGGTGGATATCTCATGCACCCTTGATGACTCTTCGTGATTTCCCAATACGCATGAGTCTAGGTGTTCCGATGTCCCAGCCAGTGTGTGCAAGATGGAGCTGGGTTGTGGAGGTTGCCCTTCCACTGTGTGTATACTACCCATAAGGTGTTCGTCAACGTTGAGCTGACTTGAATTTACTGATTTGGAGGATTTTCTCCTCTCTCTCCTTTGTTGCTTGCGAGAAGCAGGTTCCGGGTCATAAGCCGTACTACTCCCCCTCTTTTTAGGATCAGGGAGTTGAGTGGTTTTTGTTGGTACCTCCACTCTTTCTGGCGCATTTCTGGCCGGTTTCGAGGATTTAGTAACACCTTTTAGATCAGTAAATGAATCTGGCAGATTATTTGCAAGATGTTGCAAATTGATAATTTTCCGAAATTGGAGTTCGTTCTCTTGGGTACGTGGATTAGAGGTTGAAATGGTGATAGCATTCCAATCAATTTTCGGGCATTCTTTCTGGTACTTGAAATCTCCCCCTAATGCCGGAAAATGTTCCTCATCAAATATGCAATCAGCGTGACGGTCTGTGAATAGATCCCCAGTAAGGGGTTCCAGGTACTTAATAATCGACGGCGATTTGTACCCCACATAGATCCCTAGTTTTCTGTGTGGGCCCATGGATGTCCGCTGTGGTGGTGAGATCGGGATGTATGTAGCACATCCGAACTTACGCAGATGGGAAATGCTGGGAGGATTTCCACGTACCAATTGCAGAGGGGAAATATTGTGATATGCAGTAGGTCGCAATTGGATTAGGTCAGCAGCGTGTGAAACCGCGTGACCCCAACACGAAGTTGGCAAGCTGCAATTCATTAACAAAGGTCTTGCAATGAGTTTTATCCTCTTTATTAGGGACTCAGCCAAACCATTTTGAGTGTGGACATATGGAACAGAGTGCTGAACTTCAATCCCCAAGGCCATGCAATAGTCATTCAAGGCGCGTGAAGAGAATTCTGCAGCATTGTCCATGCGAATTGATTTAATTCGACTTTTTGGATAATGGGCCTGTAACTTAATTACTTCCCTCATTATCTTGGCAAATGCATGGTTTCGTGCGGAAAGAAGACACACATGTGACCATCGTGTAGATGCGTCAATCAAAACCATGAAATACCTAAATGGTCCAGATAATGGTTGGATAGGACCACAAATATCACCTTGAATTCGTTCAAGGAACTGAAGTGGTTCAACTTATATTTTGAGGTGCGAAGGTCTCAAAATTAGCTTCCCAGTGGCACATGATGTACACACAAAGTCTGATGATTGAGGGAATTTGGACTCATGCAAATTATGACCAATGTAATTGCTAGTAATCTTCCTCATCATCCCGATGCCGGGATGGCCTAGGCGATCATGCCAAGTTTGAAATGCGTCAACATTCTGAAAGATTACCTTGTAAGCAACATGTTCTACGGGCTTGATGTACGTATAGTACAGTCCGGACGATAGAGAAGGAATTTTCTCAAGTACTTGCTTGCCATATCTGTTATCTTTTGTGAAGAGCAGATACACTTCTTTGCTGTCTTCATGGGTTTCAATATGAAAACCATTCTTATGGATATCTCGATAACTGATTAAGGTACGTGATGAATCGGGATACAACAAGGCATTCTCAATTGTCACTTGTGTACCGTTTGGGAGGGTAAATATGGCACGTCCAGTGCCAACAATTACCGTATCGCGTTCAACGATAGTCAAAATATCTCCATTCATCTTTTTCAGAGTCTGGAAATATTTCAACTCCCTCAGTATGGAGTTTGTGGTAGCACTGTCCACAAGGCATAATTCCTCTTCCATCGGATTGTCCCCGTAGAGAGCTATATATAAAAATAAAGAATTTTCAATAAGAAAACCTTATTTAGATACATAGAATACAATCTTTATTATATCAAAGTGCTGATACAATGACAACAATAATACTTATGTTCTTATTACAACATCACAAATGGACATAAAATAAAGTGATCACTAAGGAGATATGGGACTAGTCGAAGTCTCCAAACACATCGTTTGAGGCGTACTCAATCATCATGTTCTCCGTGCTCATAGGATCCTCGGGCTGCTGGAGAGTCATGGTGTTGCTAGGTCCAGGAGGAGCATTTTGCGAACAACCAGCTCCATTGGTGCCATCTGGATGAAGGTTGAAGTTGGCTTCAAACCTTTTTCCTTGAGGTGCCTTGCGTCCTTGGGATTGCTGGTAGAGTATTGCCAGATGCTTTGGGGTCTTCCACTTGTTAGTAGGATGCGTGTAGCATCCACACTTGTCATAAAGCCTAGTTTTGTCATACTTTGGCTTTGCGGTGCCTTTCCCATGGTCCGAGTTTCGAGGCTTCCTGTTCCGGTTGCGCTTACGCTTACCCTTGAAGTTTGGTTGGTTACCGTTGAAGGCACCACCAAACTTTCTTCCGTTCGCAACATTCATATGAACTTCCGGCAAAGGTTGGGAACCAACCGGACGCTGAGAGCCATTCTTAGCAAGAAGCTCATCATGCTTTTCAGCCTGAAGTAGGATATGAATAAGGTCTGAATATACCTAGTAGTCGCGAGCGCGGTATTGCTACTGGAGGAGCCTTTCTGATGGGAGAATAGTGAATAGAGTTTTTTCTATCTTTTCCGCATCAGTAGGTTCCTTCTCGCAAAAGCGCAGCTTGGAACTTATCTTATGAACCTCATGATTGTAATCCCCAACGGACTTGAAGTCCTGGAATCAAAGATGAGTCCAATCATGAAGTGCTTCGGGCAGGACAACTGACTTCTGCTTTTCATACCTTGTTTTGAGGGCCTGAAACAAAGTAAATGGGGATTCCTCCTCCAAATACTCGGACTTAAGATCCGGGTGAATATGATGCCTTATAATGTACAAGGCAGCATATTCTGCTCTTCTCTCAGCGGTGCGGCTCCAGCCGGAAGGGGGTCGTCCGGGTTCTGGATGGCACGCACTATCCCACGGGACGCAAGAGCGATCTTGATGTCCATGGCCCATGTAGGGTAGTTGTGGCCATTAAGCTCAAGTGAATCGAACTCTTTTCCAGCCATCGGTTACCTACATGGTAAACCAGAGAATATTAATCTACATTCGGTAAATTAAAATCCATCATGGTCATGTTGTAATAAACTATGCAAAATTAAATTATGACTTCAAGAAGTGGGCTCGAAATCATTAGTGTGAACTTCAAATTGTTAAGTATGACACATTGTAGATAATCTTCGAAGAATATTCGGAGTCCATCTCGCAGCACTAGAGAGTATAATCTGATGAAATCAGTAGATACTCATACTTCTAATGCCTTATGTCATGACTTAATAAAATGTTTGAAAGAGCACATTGTTAAGCAATCATAGTGTCAAATATGACAAAATGTAGGCTTTAAACAGCAGTGGTGATAATCTGCAGTGCAGTATATCTGGCCACTACCTTGTGTTCCCAAAACATCAATTTAAAGAAATCACTTTGAATTTTGCATACCAATTCGTACTCGTATCGAGTCAAAATGACTCAATTAAGACGATGAATTGATCTATTGCAAGAAATTGAAAATCTCAATTGCAAATGATGAATGTAATAAATCTTAACATGTGCACACACACGGAAATATATTACACCAAATATTTTTGGAGTATACATAGTACTCGACAAATAAACAGTACTAACTGAAATTTAACAGAATCTATCACAAAAATTAATCTACTGCTAGAACCGTTTAAAAGATCAATGCGCTAATATGCTGAACCAAAAGCAAACTAAGCCAATACTACTAGAAACTGCTGGTGCTTGACCGCATGTGCATCTGCCACTTTGGTCAAAGCAGCAAGACAGTCTTTATTATTCACCAAAGGATAAAGGAAGGAACCACGGGGGGGGGGGGGGGGGGGGGGGTGTCCTCGTAACAATTTCCCACCACACACGACCGCTCCAGGAAATTCACCCCACGCGACCGCTCCAGTCAATGGTGGCCAGCCGATTCACCGGCGGCGCACAGAGGTGCGTGGCCCTCCGTTCACATCCTCTGGAGAAGAACCACCAGGGAGGCCGAAAGTCGACGCCACGCCGTTGGGGAAGCTGTTGGAGAGCCCGAGCGCGGTCGGGCTCCATCCACCGGAGCGGCGCCCATGGCTACTCGCAGGTGGGCTGGGCAGCGGGAGCCCCAGAGCGGCGAGGCGACGGCGAGCGCCCATGCGCGGTGAAGGAGGCGGAGTCGCGGGGGTTGGTGAGGCAGGCGCGGCGCGGCGGCTTCGACCCTCAACAACCGTTGCGCTAGCACGCGGCGTGGCGGCTTCGACCTCAACAACCGTTGCGCTAGCGCGCGGCGTGACGGCGGCGGCGTTGGCGTGCGACACGGCGGCTGTGGCGTCGTCCTCCATCTCAACAACTGCGGTGTCGGAGACGGAAGGAGCGGCGCAGCGGCATCGACGGCGGCAGCGGATGTGCCGCCGAAATCGAAGACCGATGTAGGCGACCACCCAGCGGCGTCCACGCCGGCGGCGGAGCCGTACCCGTGCATGGGGAAGATAACCCAACCATGCCTCGAGCACCAGAACGCCGGTGGCGGCCCTGCCAACGCCGGGTCATGGTTCTCGCTGGCTCGCTATGCGACGGACGCGGAGGGCATCGGCAGGAGGGCGACGTCGGTCGCTGGACCGGCACCGCTCCGGTTGCGGACGCCCAGGCCGCGGAAACGGCCCATGCTGTGGCGGCGCGACCGGTAACCATCGGCGCCGTGGCGTCGGCCGATGTAGAGGCGCCGGCCGTCGAAGCGGCGGTGCACTCCAAGACCGTCCATGCGGCGACGAGCGCCGAAGCGGCGGCGAAGGTACAGCGGAAGGCGAGGCATCTTCTAGTTCTCACCTTGTTCTTACTCCGGTGATCGCCGGAGTTTGCTCTCGCTAACGTGTTCGAAGTAGAGATCGAGAGATAGCGATAGACAAGAGAAATAGAATGAATCAGTTGTTTCATTGATGATTGGATCAACATATTTATACACGGGAAGTCGGTTCCGGGAGGCAGCGCTCCAGAAATTCCAACCGCCTGACCGTTTCCTTAATTAACTATGTTTAATTAATTCTAACACCGATAAGTCTCTGATGTTGATCCGTGAAGATAAGGCATGACCCGTATCACACACCAGTCGCAGCCATGCCAGCCTAGCAAGAGCAGCATTGACGACGTGTACGTTCTGGTCCAAATTCTCGGACCACTAGCAGGCGCTCATGATGCATGCATGTAGTATATGGAATTTTTTTACATGAATCTCTGCTATTCTTTTTGTTTACTAGTATTCTCTTTGACTTATATTAGTTGACTCAAATTTATATAAGTATATACGCATTTAATACTAAAAATTGTCTACATAAATTCATATATCTAGACGAATCTAAATCAACTACTAACAATAAAATAAAATAAAATAAAATATAGTACTGTACTATACTGATGCATTCTACACCACATGGTAATTGCTAGCTCGAATAGCTAGCACGCACATGGCTGATCTGCACGTCCCATGTGTTGTCAGATCTGCCCGTACGTATTAGCCAGCTAGGCCGGGCCCACCCTGATAAGGGAGGCTGGTTATTAGAGCTGGTCGATCGACCTGACAGCGAGAGTGCCACCTAATAATCTTGTTCCACGTCATTCTAGAACCAGCTACTAGTACTACTTTGTCTAAAATTAGTAGTAATGCTTTTAGATTAGCCTAATCCCCTACGTATGGTGTTTCTCTTAAACACGAGCCACGTGTTTCATGGTGGGTGACGGCAAAGTGTTCTACAAGCCAGAGATGACGCATGTATGTCGATTAGCTCAAACAACTATGGTTATCCTCAACTACGACACCGGCTACGTGGAGGTGCCACTGCTCAACTACGACACCGGCTAGATGATCTTAAGCGGAAAAGAATGACGCATGAGGCCTTGTTCGGTTTCAAAGGAATTGGCCGGGGATGGCAGGGATTGATGGGTATTAATTCCCTTTTAGATCAAAATCCCCTTGATTTCCCTCCGTTCCACCCCAATCCATTTGGGGAGTGGAATAACCGAACAAGCCCTGAAGAGTGCTACTGTATTAAAACACGAGGAGAAAGGGAAGACAGGTTTTTCTAGACGGAAACGCCATCGATTTACTCCTAACTTTCTTGTGATTTGCAGCTAGCGAGGCGCTCCATATCCCCATCAGCATTGATTACTCGATAGATCACGAGCTAGCTAGCTGCTAGAGAGTGGCAGCACGAGAAGTTTGGCAATGTCCGGAACTGAGGCTGGTCATAGTGGAGAGTAACATAGACTAGTAACATGTATAAGTTACTAGTCCATGTTACTACCTTCATAGTGGGTACTAACTTGTGACTAGTATCATGCAAGGTCTTATTTATTAGCATATAGACTCATATTACCTTGGAGTGTGTGATGTTATGGTAACATAGCTAGTTACCACAAGACTATCTTTCATCATTTAATGACATGCCACATCACCAAAATGCCTAGTTGACACTGCATGTAAATGCATGTTACTACCTATGTTACTCCCACTATGACCAGCCTGAAGCGAACTCTGGCTACATGCATGGGGTAATTAATTTGCAGTCGACATTTGCATGCTTGCGTGTGGAGTAGCTAGATCGAGTATAAAGTTGGCTAGTTGCAGCCCTTCTTTTTGGCATATGGGTATGTATAGAGATGAAAATGGTGTTAAACAAAAGATGATTTATTTCAGATAACCTATGGCGATCTTACAAAGGGGCATGCAAGCTACGCCTAGCTAGAGCCGTATAGCAAGGATTTTCTAAAACATGAACGCATACTCCCGTGCTTCTGAATTTGGTCAAAGTCAAACTTTTGAGTCGTTCGACCAAATATGTAGAAAAAAATACTGTATTACTATTTGAAATATTAAATTATTAGAATCATCAGAAAATATATTTTCAATCTATATTCATTTGATATTACAAATATTGATAATTTTCTTATATAATTGGTCAAACCTTTTAAAATTTGACTTTGACTAAACCCAAAACTAATGGTAAATAAAAACAGAGTGAGACGCTTATAAACCCAAATTTGTGTCTACTCCCCCGTTCTAAAAAAAAATTGTACTTATAGTTTTTCCTGTAAGTCAAAATAAACTAAACTTTGACCAATTTGATAAAAAAACATAGTAACATATATAACATCAAATCGGTATAATATGAAGCTACAATTTAAGAAAGATCTTATAATTGGTCCAACAAATGTTGCTAAAATTTCCCATAAAGTTAGTTTAGCTACACAATATTTGATGACTTAACATAAAAGCTAAAAGTATTCTGGCTTTTGGACGGAGAGAGTAAAACTTAGTTGATTTAAGTTTCCTTATGTGAAAATCAATGATGTTGGCGATCTGATCTAACCGTACCTTTCTATCCAATATAATCTACTGCCGATCATCATTGACACCGACTGTTCACTGCTGATCTCGGCAGTTATGGAGGACTCACAAGACCGTTCACAGTTTTCTTCTTTAATTACCTAGGTTAAGAGTTTAGCCAATAATGATAGATTACGTAATCTTGTAAAAGTGGATCGAGGGCAGGTTAGGGTCAGCCACTGTCTTGCCAATTGGGCAGGGGCAGAACGCCGTACTTTGGTCTGGTTTGGGTTGGCTCCGGATGTTGCTCTCCGGGAGCACGAACTGGAACAACTTGTAATACCTCCTGCTTAATATGATCTGGTTTTACCCGAAAAAATAATCTCAACGTAGAGACATCAACATTTACTTAGACGGAGAAAAATCTTAACCAATTTGATCTAGTCTAGTCTAGAGATAAAGTTCTGTTCTTTTGCAAGAGGAAAAAAAACCAGATAAAGCTATCACATGTTCAAACAACACGAAAAGAACTTGAACTGAACCACAAAAGCGAGCACTCCACGTGGACAGGGATACCACAACAAAGTTTACCGCCGTGTCACTGTAGTGCAAAACATGGGTGGACACAGGGTGTCCACCTGGACAATCCAGATCGGACCAGAGCCTCCGGCCACGTCACCGGGGCACCCGCATCCTCTACCCTCCCACGAACACCAAGCACCAACCTTCACCCACTCCCCGTCCGCCACGCGTCCACGGCTCGCCCGAACGATCCAGCCCACCCCGACCCCAAGAACGCACGAGCCACCCTGCTCCTAGGCTTTAAATACGAGCCGGGCCAACCAAAATTACGGAACCTTTTTTTTTTCCCGGATACCGCTCGCGCGCAACCAAACCCAAAACTGGGAGCAGAATCCCGGACTCCTCGTCGCGGAATCCGCTCGCGCGGCTGCGCAAAAGCTCATCTCCCCACCTCTATTTATCCCGAATTCGCCGTGCTTCTCCTTCCCCCCACCCCTCCTCGGCGGCCTCTGGGGACGAAGCGGCGGAGAGGGGGCAAGAACAGGGCAAAAGCTTGGTTCTTCTTCCTGCCGATTCGTTTCCGGATTAGCGGAGGAGGCGACCGTTTTATTCCTGCCGGAACCAATTAACCATTCCCCAGGCCGGATCGATCTGAAGCTCGCGCTTCTTGGCGCGGAATCTCGCCGGAGCTATCTCATTGGCCGGATTGGCGGAAGAGGCGGGCGGGATGGGGATGGGCGTGGTGGCGGAGCAGCTGGCGCGGCTGGGCGACGCGCTGACGACCTCGGACCACGCGTCCGTGGTCTCCATCAACCTCTTCGTGGCGCTGCTCTGCGCCTGCATCGTCCTCGGCCACCTCCTCGAGGAGAACCGATGGCTCAACGAGTCCATCACCGCCCTCATCATCGTAAGCTCCGTTAATTCCATCTCCCCCTCTCCAGCAAATCTCTGCCTGAGTGCATCACCGCCGCCGCTAATCCTCCATGCCCGGACGCCTGACAGGGGCTCTGCACCGGCGTGGTGATCTTGCTCACAACCAAGGGGAAGAGCTCGCACGTGCTCGTCTTCAGCGAGGACCTCTTCTTCATATACCTCCTGCCCCCAATCATCTTCAACGCAGGGTAAGTAAGAGCACTACAGATTCTCCCTGTGAAGGTTGGTTTTCCGGTGGGGATCTCGCGCGGTTTCGATCTTGCCTTCTTCTGGGCCTAGCTGTCCGCCCTATCAAAAAATGACCTGTGCATCTGGGGGCGAATTGTTTATTCATGGGGAAACATGGATGCTTCCCTCGTCCATCTGGCATACCTGGCTGGACCTGCAAGCAGCAGCAGATGCTGCTGATTGGCAATCTTGACTCTTGCTCCATCCTGGGACACTAAATAAGTAGTCAAGTGGTGTTAATTTCAGGGGATGTTCTTTACTGCACAAGTGCTGCCCCATTAGTAATCCTGTTCCATTAAGGAATTGACTTTTTTTAATCGAAGATTCTAAGCTGAACTTTGACTGCCCGTTTAGATCTATTCTTACTGTTATTGTGCCGTGCAATACAAAACTGAAGGTTCTCATAACAATTTTCTCACCAGTTTCCAGGTGAAGAAGAAGCAGTTCTTCCGGAACTTTATGACAATCACATTATTTGGTGCTGTTGGGACAATGATTTCCTTCTTCACCATATCTCTGGGTATGCTCCTTTTTTTCCCTCAAAATTTCTCTTTTTCTTCATGATAATTTTTAGGGTTTAGATCAAATAGATGATTGTTCAAGGTTATCTTGGAATTCTCTGACGATGTGGATTACTTTTTTTTTCAGGTGCCATTGCAATATTCAGCAGAATGAACATTGGGACACTGGATGTAGGGGATTTTCTTGGTAAGCCGCCATTACTTGTCCACATGATCTGCAGCCTGCAATAATGTTATCAGCAAACAAACCTCATTTATTTCTGACGTGTGGCATATGCAGCAATTGGAGCTATCTTTTCTGCGACAGATTCTGTCTGCACTTTACAGGTTCGTTGATAATGTTCTCATTATTGTGTCTTTTTTCCCCTTGGAATTGCCATGTTCCTCTGAATAAGTGGCTCATTTTGCTGTATCCGCTATTTACTAATCTTTATCTGAAAACAGGTTCTCAACCAGGATGAGACGCCCTTTTTGTACAGTCTGGTTTTCGGTGAAGGTGTTGTGAATGACGCCACATCAGTTGTGCTTTTCAACGCGCTCCAGAACTTTGATCTTAACCACATCGACACCATGGTCGTTCTGAAGTTCTTGGGGAACTTCTTATACTTATTTGTGTCTAGCACCTTTCTGGGAGTATTTGTAAGTTTATTTTAGGTCTCACACTTCCATTCCTTTATTTGGCTAAATTGATCTTTGACCTCATGGATTTGACATTCCTTCTGCAATCTCCAGTCTGGATTGCTCAGTGCGTACATAATCAAGAAATTATACATAGGAAGGTTTGTTCAACACCTGGTTTTTCATTAAGTGTTGTTCTTATGCTCGATACTAACTTGGTTTTTCCTCATTTTTCAGGCATTCTACTGACCGTGAGGTTGCACTTATGATGCTCATGGCCTACCTCTCATATATGCTAGCTGAGGTTTGTGTCTCATTTGATACTGCACAGATACTTAAATTGTCGTTTGCATTCTAAACTTATGAACTTGCTATTTTTCTTTTATCTTTGCAGCTGCTAGATTTGAGTGGCATCCTCACTGTATTCTTCTGTGGTATTGTGATGTCACATTATACTTGGCATAATGTGACAGAGAGCTCAAGAGTTACAACCAAGTAATTTATTTACTGCTACACTTTTTTCAATAAATGCTCGATCTTCAGTTCAGTGAAAATCTGCTGGCTTATTTTGTCATCCTTTTCATCTAATTAGGCATGCTTTTGCAACCTTGTCCTTCATTGCTGAGACTTTTCTGTTCCTCTATGTTGGGATGGATGCGTTGGATATTGAGAAGTGGAAGTTTGCCAGTGACAGGTCAGAGACATGTACTTGTCACCTCTAAACTGCATTACCTAATTTTCATTTTTGGTCTTCTTTTTCCAAAGAGTCAATCTTATTCTTTCTCGTTGCAGCCCCGGGAAATCCATCGGGGTAAGCTCAATTTTGCTAGGATTGGTTCTGGTTGGAAGAGCTGCTTTTGTTTTCCCGCTCTCCTTCTTGTCCAACTTAACAAAGAAGACGGCTCTCGAGAAAATAAGCTGGAGGCAGCAAGTGAGTGATTGTATCATTAGACCATTTGCCAACTGAATTGAGTTAAACATCTAACTGATTTCTTTTTTGATAGATTGTAATATGGTGGGCTGGGCTGATGAGAGGAGCTGTGTCAATTGCTCTTGCTTACAATAAGGTTTGTTCAAAAACCATTTCTTCGCTCTTGACCATTCCTTAGTTGTGACAGACCTCAGGTTTCAAACAAGAGGCCATGAATATGAGAAAATTCTTGTGACCCCAGTTTTTGAAATATCTCTGGCCGATGCAGCCAGTCCATGGATTTTTTGCATACTTTGCTTTAGTCAATTTGTTATCAGTTCACGCTCCAAATATTTTGTTTCTTTTCTGCAAGCTTAACCCTTTACATTGGAATTGCAGTTTACAAGAGCTGGTCACACACAGCTACACGGCAATGCGATAATGATCACCAGTACCATCACTGTCGTTCTGTTTAGCACTATGGTGAGTCTCATCTCATCTTGTTGCAACACCTAGCAACGTTAGATCTGAGATAGGTATCATATATTCTGAATCAAAGAACTGTTCCGGAACCTTCTGACATTTTACCATGTTTCCCAGCTGTTTGGCATGATGACAAAGCCTCTGATCCGGTTCCTGCTGCCTGCATCGAGCAACTCCATCTCGGATCCCCCGTCACCGAAGTCCCTGCACTCTCCTCTCCTCACAAGCATGCTAGGCTCGGACCTAGAGACGGCTGTCCCCATCGTCAGGCCCTCCAGTCTCCGGATGCTCCTCACCAAGCCGGCCCACACCGTCCACTACTACTGGCGCAAGTTTGATGACGCGCTGATGCGTCCGATGTTTGGTGGGCGCGGGTTCGTTCCCTTCTCCCCCGGATCACCCACCGACCCGAACGTACTTGTCGAGTAATGAACGTCGCAAGGAAACGGAGAAGCCATGACAGCTTCAGAAGACACTTGAACTGTGACAGGAAGAGCTTGAAGAAGCATTACAGCTTCAGAACAAGGCGAGTTTTCGGTATATATGTAGAGTTTGACTGCCCTATGAGTGGACGATAAAGTGCTCGATCCAGAAGGCTGAAGAAGGGGCCTTCTGATCATGGTTCAGATGATCGGTTGGTTACGGCACCAACAGGGAGATGAACCCCTAAGTGACGATGACGCGGGATACCACCGCCTTATCGGCTACGACAAGCCTGTAAATTTTGTAGATGATGAATAACAAGCTGCACCTGTATGTATCTTATGATCTCTACTAGTAGCAGCAGACTGGTCATTCCTTCCTTGCTCCTTGGCAGGAACCTGACCCTCCTGCATCTACTCATAAACTCATCCTCCCTCTTATGTAATGGACTGGTGTGTGTGTATTGTGCCAAGTTTTGCCAGACGAGTGATGGTTTCGTGGCCTGTTTGCTACGAAGAACTCATATCAGACATTGCCATTGTGCCTGGATGCCAAATACAGGTGAAAGCTGCCGAAAATTTGCTATGTTTCCAGGTTGCAAGCTCATGTTTTATTCTGTCAATCAGGTCTACATCGAAGTTATGTGCTACTTTGATGTGCTGCACATGATTTAGGTTCAGTTTCTGCTACTTTTGTAGCAGCACACGAGCACCCGGCTAGATTCAGTTATAACACGGCATGTTAGGCTAAAAACATAGCCGCAGGATTTATTGTCTCCTTTTCCCTCTTCTGCTCGGTCCGTTTCCCAGAATCGCATGTCTCAGATCCAGTCGCCATACTGGTTAGGTCAGTGGTCTGAACATTCAGAAAGCACTTCGGTATCTACCCTCTTCCGGCAACGGAGAGCGACGTTTCCCTACTCCCTGGGACTGGGAGGGCTGGTCATTCTTCATCAGGAATTCAGGATAGTTGCTGCAAAAGTACAATCTCCATCATCAAGCAAAGAAAAAGAAAGAGCATCTTGATCTTGGGAGAATTCAGGATGTTTCCTTTACAAGTAAAGTGTTTCTTCAGAGATGGAAATGGTCTTTATCCTTGCACGAGGAAGAAACAAAAAGTATTGGAAATGGTCTTACTCGAAATGGTCTTCGCCTGACAGAGATGCTGGGAGTATCATATTGGTAGTGTGTACAATTTTTTCTGCCAGCTGCGTGCGGATTACTGCACAGCACACTTTTCTGTGCAGAACCTTCTTTGCTCCCCGCACATCCCTGTCTCTCTCCCGCATATAAACAAGCGGAAGGATAGCGCAAAGGGGTTGCGATTTCGCAAAGATTCCGGCGTCGTTCGCTGAGAAAATCCAATCCCCCTTGTAGCGCTCCCAGTCCCGGTCCGGCATGGTCTCTGCCGCCGGTCTGGTGTGATCCGGGCGAGGCCCCGCACGCCGGAACACAGCGGTTTCTTGGGGGCGAATTCTGGTGCGAATTGGATCGTAGGAGAAGAGTCCTCTCCTCGGGGCTGATTTGGTTCTTTTTTTTGGGGGGGAACGGCCGGACGAGGAAGC
The DNA here is from genome assembly GCA_910589765.1 of Avena atlantica. Lineage (NCBI taxonomy): Eukaryota > Viridiplantae > Streptophyta > Magnoliopsida > Poales > Poaceae > Avena > Avena atlantica. Next base: position 376,447,237 of record OU342738.1, read on the forward strand.
CAGGCGATGTCGTTCAGGAGCATGATCCGGGAGATGAAGGGGGAGGTGGGCGCCATCTCGCGGCGCGGCCTCCTCCGGTCCCGGACGCCGTCGGTCCGGCGGGTGGCGGCGGTGGCGCCGGAGGAGGCAGCGCGGCAGGGGTTCTGCTGGGCGGAGCTGCCCCCGGAGCTCCTGCGGGAGGTGCTGGCGAGGGTCGAGGAGTCGGAGCCGCGGTGGCCGCGCCGACGGGACGTGGTGGCGTGCGCCGGCGTATGCCGGAGCTGGAGGGGCGTCGTCAGGGAGATCGTGCGCGTCCCGGAGGAGTCCGGGAGGCTCACCTTCCCCATCTCTGTCAAGCAGGTAGTTGCCCCTGTCCATTCTGAATCTCTCTTCACTCTTTCCTCTCATGGGTGTTCACTGTTAATAATCCTGCAATGCTTCATGGCATACGTGTTACGGTTCATTTTCATCTTAGCCTAGGATGATGATATCTAGCCTTGCAATTCAGGAGTGATTTATGTGTGCCGTCGGTGTGTGGTTTTGTTTGTGAGTTAGTTTGGTGGAATGGATACATGGCAATTTCATTCATCTTTCCAGCTTATTAAACTCCTGTGACTTCTTGATCTCCAGTATTTTCTGGCAATGGTAGTTGGTAGTGAGCCTTCTTTTTTCTTTTTTGGAAGTCGTCAGAGAGAGATTAGTGAAAAATGGTTCCAATATTAGGTACTCATTTACCTGGTCATATCTGTTTACTTTTCCATTTTGGAAGTCGTAATAAGTAGTTGTGGTCCAGAAATAATTCCATATTGAGAAGAAAGAAACGCGACAAGTCAAATTATTTAATTTGTTCTTCATGGTTTGTTTGGTGGGTCAATCTCTAGTTGGTTGAACGATCCATTGCCACATGTTATTTAGTTATATAGAGGGTCATTGTTGAAAAGGGTTCCAATATTGGGTACCCATTACTTGGTCATATCTGCTTACTTCCATATTGGAATTCATGAAAGTAGTTTTGGTCGAGAAATAATTCCATTTTTTTTTGAGAAAGCTCAAAGGACTCTTTGTGTTTCATTTCATTGAAAAGATAGAGTTTGTTACACGCCTCTAGGAGGTTCAAGACATTACAAGGGTAACCTCATTAGTGTACATCCCAGCTCCTAGACCAAACATCTCTAAGGCCTTTAGCCACTGCAGTAACCCATGAAGCTGCTTCATCTTTGATTTTAGTGTACAACAGCAATTACTCCTCCTCTATATCATCCAGCAGAGCCACAGAAACAATCACTCCTCCTCCTCTATCTCATCAAGCAGATTAACAGCTGCATTGAAGCAAGTGGCAACGCCTCCAAATAATTCTATATTGGGAAGAAAGTGGTCACCATATCCAGATTAACAGCTGCATTGAAGCAAGTGGTTGCCATATTTCAGATTAGTAAATTGTTCTTCATGACATGTTTGGTGAGCTCTGTGTAAGTCGGGGGGGGGGGGGCTGCCCCAGCCCAAATTGTTATGCTTAATCAGCATCTAGTAAGGTTTGGGTTTAGGTTAGAGAAAATAAGGTATTTGGGCCCTGCAGCTTGCCCATCTTCATGTATGTAAGTTTCGTGCAGTTCCACCAATTCTCACGCGGACGCACGACATAATCTCCTCCCCCAGTTCTTTTCGGTCATGATGGTTGCCATACACGAGACTTGAGTGATACCCGGTCGAGGGAGTGGAGCGCGCGGCAGGTCGCACCAAATGTCACCAACGAAGCCATAACCATGGAAACAACTCTTGTAGCACCGTCCTAGAAAGTGCACGTTGATACTTCTATTGCTTTGCAGTTATCAATTCAGTTATCATGACATCAATTCATAATCCAAATATATAAATATGAAGACACGAGATTGTGAATCATACATATGTGCTGGAGAAATGTCAAAACAAACAGCGTAATCTTCTCGTGAAGTAGCAGAGGCAGCTGGTTCTCCAACACCAGCACGTCAGAGTGGATAACCGGCGATGTGTACACGAAGCTGTGTTTGCTGAATGCTGAAGAAGGGGTCGTCGGGCTAGCAAACGTAACCTGGCTTGCTCCAGTCAGGGAGCTTCATCAAGATGGAGCCGTCCGGGACCATAATCTTCACGAAGCAGAGCCTATTCTCCCCACGCCACTCCATGGCCAGGTCCTTGCCGTATGAGGCCTCTAGTTGCTCTGATACCTCATTGCGTTTCATTTCATTGAAAATATAGTGTTTTTTGGTTACAATCCTCCTAGGAGGTGATATTATAGCATGAATAGAACTAATGAACTTCCCATGTTGATGGCATTGCAACTCGCAGGCCCAAAGCTCCAGCTTGAGCCCAGAGTGCTGCTTCTGCCTTGATTGTGGCCATCAGCTGCGTGACAGAGGGCCGTGCTCTGTCGAAGACACTGGCATTCCGGTGTTTCTAGATCGACCAGGGGATGAGCAGCGCCATCGTCCCAAGTCCCTTGCGTAGTGCCTAGGTGTTTGTTACTTCGCATCGATGAGCCAGTCTAGGATTGAGGCATCGCCGTCACCTATCTTCGTCATGCGCATAGAGGACAGGGTGTCGTGCTAGATTTGCCTCGAGATGGGGCATTCTATGAGGAGATGTCGCTTGGTTTCGGGCTCCTGGTCTCAGAACTTGCATCGAGGGTGGTACTGCAGGCCATGGTGTTCAAGGCGCTCGGCGGTCTAGCACCTATGTTGGTGTGCTAGCCAGTGGAACATCTTGACGCGAGGCGGTGCCCAGGCCTTCCAGATCTGCTTCCAGATGGGGCAAGACCAGGATCCTTGGAAGGTGGCAAGGTGAGCAAAGCGCGCCGTGTAAACTGTCCACTTCCAGAGTACACGGTCTGGCTCGTTGGTGAGGTGTGTGTCTTCGATCATGCGCCAGATGAGAAGATATTGGCCTATTTCATGGATCCCTATGCTGCCTTGAATGTCTCTTGACCAGCTATGCCCTCGTAAGCCGCCTCGTAAGCCATCAGCCACTGTCCTGATCTTCCTGCGGCGTTTAGGGACGCAAGCATGTAATAGTGGCGTGATCTCACTGATCAAGCGCCCGCCCAGCTAGTGGTCCTCCCAGAATTTGGCGGTGAGGCCGTTGCCTATTTGCATAGTAGTGGAGGCGAAGAATAGGTCGTGCTCTCTGGTAAAGAATTGCAAGTCGAGCCCCTTCCAAAGCTTGCCCATTGTTGGTGGGTCAATCTGTGGTTCGTTTAGCACGAGAATTCTAGTCCAAATTTTACTTCGTTAAAAGGGTCATTGTTCAGCAGGTTTGCATGGAAGTTCCACTACCAGATGTATGGGTCACTAGAAACTAGAGATTATCTCTTCTGGAGCTGCAGCTTTAGTAGGCAATGCTGGCAATCTATCAATATAACGCTCAACGACACTTTGGAACTCTCTCAAATGATCACCGCTGCAAGAAGCAACTTTAGAAGACCTTTTTTCTTCGAGGCGTTTGTCACGTCATGCTGGAATATTTGGAAGCACAGGCATGCTCTAGTTTTTGACAATGTAACTCCTTTTAGAGCTTGGTCCTTCTCGTTTAGAAGGGACCTTTTCCTTCTTTCTTATAGAATGAAGGATGATCTGAAAACCTCCCTAGTTACTTGGCTAGACGCTTTGTAGTTTCTCTGGGCTACGCCCTCTTGTATATTTTTTGCCCCTCTTGTACATATTGTTTCCTCTTAATATTCAAATTTTTTTTTTGTTTCCTCTTAATAAAATTTACTGTCGGGGCCTCCCCTACAGTTTTCAGCTTACAAAAAAGATGTAAACATGTAATTGTCTACAGTTTTTTATAGCTTTTGTCGGTGGATTAGTTTTAACTTACTTTTTCTAACATGTAGCCTGGCCCAAGGGATGCTCCTTTGAAATGTTTCATCCAGAGGAACAGGACTACTCAGACATATTACCTGTATATTGGGCTGACTGAGGGTATGTTTTTTGACATTATGCATATGTAATCTGAATGACTGGATGTGTTTGTTTTATATGAACAGTGCTCCTTTTGCAGCACTTACTGATGATGGGAAGTTCATACTTGCTGCACGCAAATGTCATAGGCCTACATGTACCGAATATCTGATTTCGCTTGATCGGGGTGATGGTCCAAAGGGGAGTCACACATGTATTGGCAAGTTAAGGTGATCCTTCGACACTGATATCTCGAAGTCATGAGTTGCTTTAGTTTGAGCAAAACACACAGTCAAAACATATATTAAAAAAGAATGACTGATTTTATATTTTGTTCTTCGCCCAACAGATCAAACTTCCTGCGAACAAAATTTACTGTCTATGATGTGCACCCACCTCATGCTGGATCTGTGGTTTCAAAGAGATGGCCTGCTGGGAATTATCCAATTTCCCATGTTTATTATGAACTGAACGTTTTGGGATCTAGGTATGTCATCTCATGTGGTAACACATCCATTCAGCAAAGTTCATGCTCACACATACTCCTATGTGTTTTGTTAAGACAACATAACAGTATTTACAGGATCATGCCAATCAATTTACCAACCGATATGTGGAGAACACTGTTGCTAATTCGAATACTTATAACAATCTTATTGTCAATAAATTTGAAAGGCATTATAGTTTCTGAAAGTAGATCCAAACCACAGTGGAATAATGATAGTTCCATTATATCCATAGGAGGGGTTGCTCTAGTGTGAATTTTACCTGAAGAAAATAATGATATACACAACTTTTTGCAAGTTCAGGTTTAGACTTTCTGGTCATACCTTGTTAGTAGATAAGAAAAGCTATGTTTTTCATGAATAATGCAGCGGAAAATATTTTTATCATGCAAGAAACATCATTAATTATGTTCTGGCATATTTATTTGTTGTAGGGGCCCAAGAAGGATGCGATGTGTTATGGATTCTATCCCTGCATCAGCAATTGAACAAGGAGGAAGAGCTCCAACACAGTCTGGATTTCCTTTGAGTAACGATGACTCTTCTGCATCAATCTCGTTCTTCAAGTCTAAATCATCTCGAATGGACAGCTCCACCGCTCCATTATCCACTCAGGATCAATCGGAAAGTAAGCTAGTGCTGAAGAATAAGTCTCCCAGGTGGCATGAAAATCTGCAGTGCTGGTGCCTCAACTTCCATGGACGGGTGACAGTTGCATCAGTGAAAAACTTTCAGCTGGTGGCTACAGATGAGAGTGCTCCAACTAACCAGGAGCATGAAGACACCACCCTCCAGTTTGGTAAGATAGGGAAGGACTTGTTCACCATGGACTACCGTTACCCGGTATCGGCGTTTCAGGCATTTGCAATCTGCCTGAGCAGCTTCGACACCAAATTAGCATGTGAATGAAACAGAGGTGCAATTCCCAGTTTCCCTTTTGTTTTATCTTTATTCATATAGCAATTTAATGACGAGGCATATGATAGTGCATCTGAAAGTTGCTTGCACTCCATTGAGTTGCTTCAAACTTCTGGAGATCTTCAGACATAAGAAATGTCAGCTCCAGCGTTTCTTCTGGCTGTTAGGTTATCTAACCAGCAGATCGGTGTCACCTACCTAACGAATACAAGCTATTAAACCTAACTTCGAAGTACCATTTTGCCTGCAGGTGTCGAAGAACCAATAGAGTGTAGAAACAAGTGGCTGGATTAATCCAGAACTCCATGCTAGATATCGGAGCCCCGGGTAGGTAATTAGAAAGCTTGATATTTCTGTTGAACAATATCAGAATGTAAATCCAGCCCCAACAATATCTAGCTCGGTGTGGCTTGCAATTTATTTTATATATTTTTTCCCCAAGAAAGTCACATTCTTTACCCCCAGTTGTATGTATACTGAAAATGATTGCCGTTCTTCACATCCGAAGAGAGGCAGTTCTATAGACACAATTTTCTACCTGGTTTGTTGTATGTTAAAGATTATGTTATTGTGTGTTTTATGTTTGTGGTGGTTAACTGGCTCGTCATTGAGTTGTTTATCAAAGTTTTTATTTTGTAACGATGGCTTTATGGAATCAAATTTTGACAGTGAGGTTAGAGAATATTTATCTGGTAGGGAATGCAATTTCTAGTTTACTTGAGCTGGATGCCAGCCAAACTTGGAACTGAACCAACACAAGTCATGCCAATTCCAACATTAGTGACAAAATTCCATTCTCCATACTATATTTTGTCTCATTTCTTCTACTCCCTGCTATCCAAAAAGCAAATGTCGTTGATTTAGTACAACTTTGTACTATTAAATCAAACGACACTTGTAATGGAAAGGTGGGAGTAGAAAAATCGTCTCTCATGCATGTTGAGACAATACTCATGATAGTCTCCAAGTAGAACAGTATGGTCAGAAGAATTGTAGAATTTGTGTGCACTTCATCTCTGATCCACTAATATTTTGGACCATCTTCTCAGCTAATTGAACACTACTAGAAGTTGAGTCTAGTAGTAGTCCATGGAGAGATAGGTTGAGTCGTATAGCATGATCAGTAAGGTATTCGATTGAAAAATCAAGCGTCAAACTGCCTGCGCCTCCCAGGCCTTGGCGTAGCCGGAGACGTCGGCGGCCATCTGGCGCTCCTCGTCGTCCTCGTCCAACTCGCCGCAGACGACGCTTCGCACGAACTCGGTGAACTGCGGCCAGTGCTCCGGCGAGAAGAACTGCGCCCCCATCCGCTGGTACGTGAAGTGCGAGGGCCTGACCCGCTCCGTGGTGAGGATGTTGCTCCTGATCCTGGAGAAGCTGCTGGTGTGCGTCATGACCAGCGACGCGTTCTCGCCGGCGATCCGCGCGCCGTGCCGCCAGCACGCGTTCTTGATCTGTATTAGCAGCTGGTCCGGGCTGGACCCCGTGCTCCGGTGCTGCTTGTTCATGCACACGTCCATGCCGGGCACGATCATGGTGCAGCCGTGGCTGGCGAACACCTTCGCCACGGGGCTGTAGCAGTTCTTCTTGTTGCTCTTGTAGAACCCCGCCACCGCCTCCGCCGGCCGCGACTTGGCGCCGTGGAACCAGTGCATGAACGGCACCTTGGCCGACAGCTCCACGGGCTTGCTGCCGAACACGCGGCTCGCCATGCCCAGCACGCGGTCGCCATGGCTCAGCAGCTTCCCGGCGTACCAGGAGAGGAAGAAGTCGCCGTAGGGGCTCTGCCACGACCCGTCCTGGTCGCGGAAGAATTCGCGCGAGTCCGGCGACTCGTGGTACCCTGGCACGTCGTGCGGGCCGGAGAGCCCCCACATCGGCTGGCCGAACGCCTGGGCGTGCTGCTTCAGCTGCGCCAGCATGTACTTGTCGTAGCACTGGAACTCGCCGACGCCGATGAACTTGGTCGCGTCGCTCCCTGGCGGGTACGACGGGTACCGGAGCTCGCCGTTGGGCCCCAGCCCCACCGTCACGTCCTGATTGGTGATCAAGGTCGATCGACATCGTATCGTAGTTAAATTTAAAGACGGAGAAATTTAATGACGATGCATGGCACATTAATTACTACGTACGGTGATGGTGGACTCGAAGAGGTCCTCGAATGCGTTGGCGAAGCTGCGGAAGAAGGCCTCGTAGCGCTGGAGCGGGGACATGCCGGCCAGCACTGGGAGCTCGTCGACGGCGAAGGAGAGGCAGTCGTCGTGGCGCTTACCGGCACTGTCGGTGAAGAGGATGTCCCGGTCGATTGCGGCAGCGGCGCCGACCCAGGCCGGGAGCCTCGGGACGTTGCCGCCCGGGGAGCCGTGGATGCGGAGGGAGACGCGGAGGCTGAGGCCCTCGGCGCGCGCCATGTCGGCCACGGCGCGGTACCCGGCCCAGCAGAACCGGTCCGGCGAGTCCGGCTGCACCACGGACCAGAACACCTGCATCTCCACGCCGTCGGCGCCCAGGAGCTTGACGGCGCGTATCCCGGCCTCGATGCCCCTGGCGCTGTTCACCGTCGTGCCGTCCGTCACCGAGTTGATCGGCAGGCCCACGAACAGCCTCACCATGCCCACGTCGTCCGCCTGGCACGTGCACGGGTTTCAACTGTCAGATTCGCGCCTTAATTGAAGCTAGTAATTAATGTACGATTTCCGCCGTGTAATTAAGCACGTACTGTAGTAGTATTACCTCGGGGGAGTTCTTGCTGTCGGCGGCGGCGGCGGCGGCCTGGCCGAGGTAGCGGTCGAGCCCGGCGACGCTCAGGACGTCCCTCCCGCTGCCGGTCCGTCGCGCGCGTCCGAACTCAACCCTGCCTGGCGCCGCGTGTCCGGCCCCTCGTAGGCGCCTTGTAGAGGGCGACGCCGTGGCGGCGTGCTGCGTCAGCAGGGCCTCCATGGCTGGCTCTCAGGCTCGGCCGGGAAGGAGAATAAGACTCTCAAGATCGGGGACTTGATGGCGCGGCGAGCTTTGCTTCGGCGTGTGGAGCTGGGCATCCGTGGGTTGCTTCGGGCGGGGGTAGTATTTATGATGGACTGCTGGCGGGAATGGCAAAGGAGAAAAGGGCCAGCGAAACGCGCGGTGGGGCGAACACAAACATGGGGAAGAGACTATGTTTAACTTCAGAAAATTTAGGGAAATACAGTGCTATTATTAGTTAGTGTCCCTAATCCACAACTTTTTTTAAGATAAAAGGCCATGAGGCTGATATTAAGGGCTTGTCTGATTCAAAGGATTTATAAAATACGGAAATAGGAAAAATGCAGAAATAGAATGATACTATAATTAAAATCCTATATGAATAAAAAATTGTAGAAATTGGTAAAATAAGTTGTTTGATTGCACTATAGAGAAAATGTAAGAAATTTTCGAAGGGTTTAGGTACATCTTGAAATTTTTCCAAAAGGTCGCACCACTTGTTAAAAATCCAATAAAATCGCAGTGTAGAAAAGTAATGCATAGGAATTTTGTAGGATTCTTCGTTCCTTTAAAACAAACAGACTTTGTAGGCAAAATTCTTATGAACTAGAATTTTATAAAATTTCTTTGAGAATCTTTTAAATCAAATATACCCTAAATTAATAACGTCCATCGCCCACGACGAAAGATATATCATGCTGAACTGAGCTTACAAGATTACACGCAAACACACACACAAGATACCCCGAAGGAGCTACAAACGAAAGCACAAAATAGAGGACCATCCTAACACCTAACGAGAAACACTGAGAGGATGAGTACTTGCTTGACGGCAAATTCGTCGGGCCAGAGCTCACCCTAGAGTTCGGGCACACCGCCAAGACCCTGCAGAGAAAAATCGTTGGGTCGAAGGTCATCTTAGAGCTCCGGCACACCAATAAAAGTTGCACCCTGCCAAGACCCGCACATCGCCATCACAGAGCTCGCCACAAGGAGATGACATCACCACCATCCATGAACGGTCACTGACAAGCTCAGCAAGGTAGGCCACAAAAATCTCCTAGGTGTAGAACAAGATACAAAATAGGCTAGAGGAAACACAACAAAGATGCGACACCAACCAAAGGATACAACACAATGAAAGACATACAACATCCGTAGAGCCGCACCGTGAGCTCCAAGTCAGCTTCTTCAAGAAGAGTCCCTAGAGAGCCGCCACTGCCCGATCCTAAGATCATGGGTTTTCACCTAGAGCATGAACGAGAACCAAGAGAGTTGCAACGACGCCTTCAAGAAGGAGACGACGTCCATGGATGATGCCACAACGGCCTAGACGGGCATGGGTTTCCTCTCGCCATGACCAATCTGCCTCCAATAAATGGTACTAGGACACCACCGAACGATACAAAAACATAATATGCAGGGTGATACCAATACCGGTCTATGGCATGTGTATAAATATCAAGACAATCGGGATATTACAATGGTTCCTGGCTGTGTCGATCTAGGTATTGTACACCTAAGTCCGTGACAACACAAACAACATATATACTATGTTTAACACTCCAACTCAATCATAACTTATCGAAGTTAAGATTGTGTTTAAAAGCTTCTGAGCGACTAGTGTAGAGTGTCTTTGTAAAACCGTATCCTAGTTGATCTCCCGAAGGAATAAACCTTATGTCCAAAATCTTTTGAGCTACTCTCCCACAAACAAAATGATAGTACACTTCTGTGTGCTTTGTCCTTGCATGAAACACAAGATTAGCAGAAAGATATAGCTTCAATATTATCACACCACAAACACACAACGCTTTGTTGTGGTACTCCTAGCTCCTTTAACAAAGTTTGTATCCATATCACTTCTACATTAGCATTTGCTAGGGCTTTATACTCAGCTTTTATACTTGAGCGAAAAACTGTGGCTTGCTTTCTCACACTACAAGATATCAAATTAGATCCAAAGAATATAACAAAACCGCCTAGGGATCTTTGATCATCCGGACAACCTGCATAGTGAGCATCAAAGAGTGCACAAACAAGAATAGACTCAGGTTTACTCAATCTCAAGCCAACAGAGATGGTTCCTCTCAAATACCGCAAAATTGTTTTTACCGATGTACAATGAACCATACTAGGCGCATGCAAGAACTGACACACCTTATTAATCACATAGGAAATATCTGGCCGAGTCAAAGTAATATACTGCAATGCTCCTATAATACCCTTGTATCGAGTAGAATCATCACTACTTAACGCATCACCACTGATTAAGGACATCTTTTCTGAAGTCGGCGAGGGAGTATCAACCGGTTTGCACAACTTCATGTTCACACGGGAAAGCAAATTGTTAGCATATTTTTCATGTGAAAGAACAATACCATCATGATCTCTCCCTCTTGATTTGCATGAGCTGAAGTGCTCCTATGTGTGCATGAGCTGGTAATATTTCCTTACCACGATGGATCTCCCATAATTTTTCATCCCATAATGTGAAAGAACAATACCATCATGATCTCTCCCTCTTGGTTTGAAAAGAACAATACCAACCTCGACAATATGTCGATGCTTATGTTCAACATAGCTATTTTTTTGATGCGCGTGAGGACAAGAACATGATGCAAGATTCCGAAATGAATTCAACTTATGATACTCAACACCCCAATCGGATTTAAGATTCAAAGTTTTCTTATCAAAGAGTCGCTCCACATGATGCCGAAAGTCATGGGATTTCTAGAACACATCGGACTTATTTTTAAGCAAATCAATAAAATTTTATGTCAATTTTGTTGATGATTACAACATGTTTGTTTTCTTCCAAGTAAACATGTTGTAATCATCAATAAAATTGACATACTATTTGTTTCTTCCAATAGAAGGGATAGCAGGATCCCATACACCGGAAAAGACAAGCTTCAGAGGAGCCAAAGGCTCACTAGAAGACCTAGGATAGAATAATTGTTGAACTCTTAGAATTTTTACATGCATCACAAAATGAATCTTTATTTTGCTCTAAAAATTTCTCCACAACAACGGATGGATGTCCTAAACGCCTATGCTAATGTGATAAAGATTGGACACCAAGTGCTTGCTTACTCGATGACCAGGATTGAGAAAACATAGGATAGAGACCCCCACACATCTATCTTATAGAAGAGTTTCCCTCGTGTCCTGGTCCTTAATAGAGAGAAAATTGGACCAATATTCAAGGAAGGTATGATTATATTTTGCAAGACGATGAACATAAATAAGGCTTTTGGTGGCGGCAGGAACATGCAAGATATTATTAAGGCAAAAATTATGATTGGGGTATGATATAACAAATGACCAATGTGATGGATATCTATACCTTTACCATTGGGGACATCAACTTGATCTTGACCATCATATTGTTCTCTCATGGTCAACTTGTCGAGCTTCCCTGTAAGGTGATTGCTGGCACCCGTATTAGTGTATCAACCGGGGTTTTTCTTGAACCTTTTCCAACACCAAAACGCATAATGCACTTCTTTTCCACGACCTCCTCCTTGGTGCTGCTGCTGGTAGCCACCTCCTTGTTGATAACCACCATAATTGCCACCAAAGTTGCCACCTCCCTCTTCTTGACCATTGCCATTGCCACCATAGTAGTGGTTTCCACTGCCAATGTTCTCACCACGACCACCACCATAGTTTCCTTGTCCTCCACCTCGGCCATCCTTGTTACGGTTTCCATAGTTCCATGGTTTGCAGCATTGGCGGAGAACTCACCACCCGTTACCACTGCTAGGGTTTTGGCTATCCAGGCGAGACTCAGATGCAAGGAATTCGAAGTACAAGTCATCAAGGCTCATAGACTGTTGTGCCTTGATCAGGTTCGTGATCGCTGCCACAAAACCAGTGTATGGATCATCTAGTCCGACAAGCACATAGGAAGCAGTGTCATCATCGTCTTGAGGCTTGCTCGTTGTGGTCATCTCATTGGCTAGGGACTTAACGCGCTCAAAGTAGCCTGTTCCTTAGGTAAAATTTTCCCTCTTGGTTTGCATGATCTAGGTGCATAGATGCACAACTCGATCCATTGTTTGCGACGAAAACATCTTCGTCACCTTCGTCCACACAACAACAACACTCATAAAGGCCTACCAGTTCCGTGAGCACCTTCCTTGTCGACCCGTCCAAGTACCCCATGAGTTGGGCACCTCGAATCTACGGTAGGACCTGGGATTGCAGATCAAGTAGGACCTGGGATTGCCAGATCCATGCTGGCACGCGTACCGGTTCGAGCGGGCACGGTGGCCGGAGGCATGCGTCCCGGTTAGTAGGGATGCATGCGTCCCGGTTTGTAACACAAACCGGGACTAAAGTGTGGGCGCCAGACACGTGGCCTTCCACACACACAAACAGGGACGTATGAGACCGCCCTTTATAAATACGACGCACCAGCCCTCTGCCTTCTCTCTGTTTTTTCTTTGTGGAAGGTGTGATAGTTTATTTTTTTTCCTATGCATGCATTCAAGGTGTTTGATGAAATGTTTGAGTGAATGATCCCGTTCAATTTCTCATAGAACAAAAATATAGGAGGTGTCCGAGACGCACTTGAGCTTTCTCCTCTTTATTTCCCTCGATCGAGGTTAGCAATCTTATCTTTTCTCTGTCATTGATACAATGCATGTGTCGATGTGAATTGGTCATTTCACTATTTATGATGTTCCGTTTTTGATAAACTTAATTATATGATGCAGATGAATGGTCAGGAATGGATGTACGGTGACCGGCGTGTACCCGGGTACATTAAAGGCGTGGATAAATTTATCGATGTGGCTACGGCAAACAAAGAGAATGGTTTTATACGTTTTCCATGTGTTTAATGTCGGAACAAAAAGGAGTACTCTTCTTCAAAAATCATTCGCGGCCACCTGGTTATGAAAGGTTTCATGCCCAACTATAATTCCTGGACCAAGCACGGGGAAAGAGGGGTTACGATGGAAGACAATGAAGAAGAAGATGATGATAACAACTATCATCATATGTTTTCTGAAAGTGATACTGCAATGGAAGACAATGAAGAGGAATGAGGTAAAAAATGGGAATCAGATGAGCCCGATGATGAACTTGGTAGGGTCATTTCTGATGCAAAGCGAGAATGTGAAACAGAAAAGGAGAAGCTGAAGTTGGAGGGCATGTTAGAAGATCACAAAAAATTATTGTACCCAAATTGCGAAGATGGCAACACAAAACTCGGTACCACACTGGAATTGCTGTGATGGAAGGCAGAGTGTGGTCTAACTGACTCCTCATTTGAAAAGATGCTGAAAATAATGAAGCCGAAGTTTTTAAAACATAACGAACTTCCTGAGAGTACGTACGAAGCAAAGAAGACTCTTTGCCCCCTAGGATTAGATGTGCAGAAGATACATGCATGTATTAATGACTGCATCCTCTACCGCAGTAAGGAGTATGAGAATTTATATAAATGTCTAGTATGCAATGCATTGCGGTATAATATTAGACGAGATGACCCTGGTGATATTGAGGGAGAGCCCCTCCGGAAGAGGGTTCCTGCTAAGGTTATGTGGTATGCTCCTATAATATCAAGGTTGAAACGCATGTTCAGAAACAAAGAGCATGACATGTTGTTGCGATGGCACAAAGAAGACCGTAAGAAAGACGGGAAGTTAAGACACCCTGCTGATGGGTCGCAGTGGAGAAAAATCGAGAGAGACTTTTCGGACTTTGTAGGTGACGCAAGGAACTTATGGTTTGGTCTAAGTACGGATGGCATGACTCCTTTTGGGGAGCAGAGCTACAGTCACAGCACCTGGCCCGCGACTTTATGTATATACAACCTTCCTCCTTGGTTGTGCATGAAGCGAAACTTTATTATGATGCCAGTGCTCATCCAAGGCCTGAAGTAACCTGACAACGACATTGATGTGTACCTAAGGCCATTAGTTAATGAACTTTTGCAGTTATGGGCCGAACCAGGTTTACGTGTGTGGGATGAGCACAAACAGGAGCCATTCGACCTACGAGCGTTGCTGTTCATAACCATCAATGATTGGCCTGTTCTTAGTAACATCTCAGGACAGACGAACAAGGGATACAATGCACACACACACACTGTTTAGATAAGACTGGAAGTATATAGCTGGATAAATCTAGGTGCAAGTGGGAGCAAAATAACAATCAGTAAAAAATCAGAAGTTCCCCTTCTCGGACAACAGGCCAAACAAACGATCGCACCCCTCAAGGTGTTTTCAGAAAACGTTTCCCTTCTCGGATAACAACCACTAGATATGGAAGCAGCTGCGGAGTTGGCAGCCAGTATGAAAGTTAGTATTGCTGAATTGTTAGGCTCCCAAGACGACCTTCTACCCAAGGCTGTTGTAGCCCGTAGATATGTCGAAGGTGAGGATTTGGTCAGCAAAGAGAGGCTGAAAGAACTGCCAACACAAATGCGGAATCTCCATCAATGGTACTCGACGGTCATAAAGCAGGGTAGAACAATGATCATAGCCAAAGTCCCACGCGAGTACTACTTCAGACCCGATGAGGTCCATATTGAGTTTTCAGAACTGTTCCAGTTATAGCATCTTGACACCCTGGACAAATCTATCCTCAGCTGCTATTGTCTGTAAGTTGTTAAATTCATTCTCTACATGTTCATTTTCAGTTGTTCAGTTCAGTAAATGTAATTATCCTTATTATGCAAAATGAAGATCCTGGAATGTAAAAGAAGAAGAATCTATAATGTTGGGTTTATTGACCCAGATAAAGTGCATATAAACATGCTAACGTCAAAACCCGAGGAGACGGAGAAAAACATTCTAAGGTTTCTAATGGAGAAAAATTTCTCTGACCACATACTGTTTCCTTAGAATTTCAAGTAAGGGTCTTACTCTGTTGTACACATTCACTTTTGATTAGTCGATGCTAAGTGTAATTGATAAGTTACTGATGTATATATAAATGTTTGCAGCTTCCACTGGGTTCTGCTAGACATTCAACTTGATAAGGGAAGAGTTGATGTCATGGACCCATCAAAAAGAAACCTGAAAGATTTCTGCAGCATGCAGGACATGCTCCAGAAGTAAGTTTCGCGCTATATCGGTCTCTTTCATTGATTTCTTGAGATATCAGATAATGAATAACTCATTCATTTACTTTCTTCACCGGGCAGGGTTTGGATCCAGTTCAAGCGCGAAGTTACGGGTGTATTTAGTCAGAAGCTGACATTTAAGGCGGTCTCAGTAAGTAGCACGTGATATGTCCGTGCATCTCTTTACTTGTAGTTTCAATACAATAATGATGCTAGATTATTATTTTGATTAAATTCTATTCTCGTAAAGTGCGCGAGGCAGCCACAGGGGTCAAATCTATATGGATTCTACGTTTGCGAATTCATTCGCACGTTTACTACCGAGCACAAATATTATAGAGTCGACATAAGTAATACATTCACACCATCATTTTATTACCGTTACCTTTTTCTTATATAGTTCGAGAGCATGCGGGATCAACTCCTACCAGAGCAACGTGTACTAGGAATTACAGAGGAACTGGCAGAATTTATTTTCAAAGAGATAGTAGACGATGCCAGAGAATTTAATGTAAATAGGCGCTACTGATCTCCATGTAATCGAACATAGGGGCTCTAGTCTCGGTAATTATGATCTTCATGTAACTATCAAAATTGTATATATTTATATGCTCGATACCATAATACAAGTTATCTTATATATGCACGAACGTGTGCAATATGTGGTGCCGTAAAAATATTTAAAAACTATGTTGAAAAAAAACAATATAAAATGAATGCTCTGTCGTGGCAGAGAAAGGGAACAAAATGCTGCCACAGCAAATAACCACTAGTCCTGGTCCTTAACACCAACCGAGACTAGTGGGGGTGCATTCGCAGCGCATCGCGGCGACCACATGGACAACCATTAGTCCCGGCTGGTGATTAGGTCGGGACAGTGGTTGGGTCTTTAGTCCCGCTTGGTTAGTCCCGGTTCTGAAACTGGGACTAGAGGCCCTTACGTATCAGGACTGAAGGCCCTGTTTCCACTAGTGATACACCGTCGGCTTTTTAATGGCACTCGACATATGGTTGTATATGCCGACGGTCAGGATAAAAAAGTCGTCAAAATATAGAAGCCGTCGACAACTGGTTGATTTCTGTAGTGCGAAAGGTAAAATAATTTGGAGAGAGGTCTCTAGAGAAAAAAATTTCTCGATACCCACCTCGATCTTATATTTTTTTTCCAACTTTTTATTGCACCGTTCAATTGGAATCTATCCATCCTTTGTTCCCAACCTTTTTCTATTGAAGCGGTCAAATATAAGTTCTACACGGGCATTTTATACGATTTCTAACCTACAATCTTTGTCTCTTCTTATTAGTTTCTAAAACCAAAATGTGGCTCAAGATGTCCATTATGTCCACTATAATGAAAAATAATGGTCCTAACAGGAAAATCTTTACACGCTGTGAAATAAGTGACTTCAATTTATCTAGATTCGTATTATGTAGTATGAATCTGAACACATGTTTGTTTTGAGATGGAGGGAGTATAACTTTAGGATGTCACACCAAAGGGGCCTGGCTTGTGCACGACAGCTCTAGGCTTGATGTTAGTTCTCATGATACATGAACTTTTGTTAGGTGTGAGTAGAACATGGATGAAACCATGAGAAAATATAATAAATAAGAAAAGTCCAAGAAAACATGCCATCAGACTAATATTCATACACGAATTACATTTCAAAACAATACTATTACAAGAGTTACATTGACCTTATATATTTTGCAAATGGAGACAATATATAATACTTTCGAGGTAAAAGTAGTAGTATGCAAATTAGGGGTCTAGACAAGGAGCCTGCATGGAGAAGTTGCATGGATGTATCTTGATCATATAATTAGCACACGAAGTAGTGGCGGTGAACTATATCGCGACGGATGGGTAGACGTCGAGCTCTTGGTAGCAGAAGGTCTGCTGGACCTCGAAGGCGAGATCCTCGACGCTGAGCTGGCACTCGAGCCCAATCTGCAATGCGCAACCGAGTATTAATTAATTCACTGAAGGCATCTAGCTGATGGAATGCATCCATGGCGCATGCATGCATGCAGAGAATTGAATCCGCTGATCGATGATGGAGTTAATTGCAGTACCTTGAGGACGAAGGAGTGGAGGACGGTGTCGTCCATGGTGCTGATGTTGACCTGGAGCACCTCGAGGTGGAGGCTCTCGAGCAGCGCGACGATCTTGGCGGCGTGGCCGGGGAGCCGGCCGGAGAGCGTGCGGAGCAGCACGTTGGCGCCGGAGATCCTGGCCTCGACGTCGGCGGCCGGGGAGTTGCAGCATGCGGCGAGCTCCTTGACGGCGCCTAAGGGGGGCGGCAGAGCGCAGCAGCCGCCGCTGCTGTTGCTGCCGTTGCTGCTGGGGGAGACGTCGGAGGAGGAGCCGGTGGCACCGCCGGCGCTGGTGGGCGTTGTGCAGCTGGTGAGGAGGGAGCGCGGGCTGGGGGTGGGGCTGGCGTGCAGGCGGCGCCTCTTCTTGGCCTCGAGCGCCTCCAGCACGGTGTGCAGCTCCCTGATGAAGTCGATGGCGCCGCCGATGATGGAGGCCTGGTCGACGCGCTTGATGTAGAAGGCCGGCGTGAGCGCGCGGAGCACCTTGAGGTGGTCGTTCATCTGCCTCCGCCGGTTCCGCTCCACCGCGATGTGCGACATCTTCTGCTTTCGTCTGCTCGATGGTGTCGTCGCCGGCGTTGGGTTGCAGAGAGGTAACAGGCAGCGCACGTCGCCGGACGGATATATATAGACGCGCACGGCGCCGCGGATATTTAGCCGTGCGCGCGTTGGTGCGTGCATGGGCATGGGAATGAAGAGCGGATGGCTGGATGCTGTGTCGTACGTGTGAGCGAGCGCGTGGTTCATTTAATTGGGCGTGCATTTGGCGCGGCGCTGCCTGTGCCCGTGACAGGGGCACGTACGGACGGATCTCGCGCGCGTGCATGGAGCGTGGGGACTGTCATTCAGTTCAGCTGAACGGAAAAATAACGGCCTTTTACGGCACCACTCCACCAGGCACACTGAAATAACGGTCCTCTTGAATCAGCTTTCGCCCCGCTCTATAAACAAAGCAACATCCAGATACAAACGTATCAAATCATCCACCACGGCATGGGCCAAACAGAAAAATAAAAAGGGTTCACACAACGATAGGGCGGGGAAGACACTCAGGCCGCCGGGGAGGGAGAGGCCGGAGCAGAGAGGGGGAGCGCCGCCGTCCTCAAGGCCCGCATAGTGCCGTCGAAAGCCGCCTGATCACGCTGCCGCACCAGGGAGACCACTGCTAGAGAAAGGCAAGAAAGGAAAGAAACAGGGTCAGACACACGGGAAGGATAAACCTTCTCAGTCACCATCTTATTCCGCACGTTCCATAGAGACCAAGAGATGGCCGCAAACACAAGCCAGAAGAGGCGGCGTCCTCCTCCGACCCTGTTGGCCTGGGTCTGCAGGAACACTCCAAGCTCCTGCGCGTCCCAGTCCGGCCCAGCGCCTCTCTGACAAAGCTCCAAAGAGCCTGAGCCGCCGAACAATAAAACATAATATGGGCACATGTCTCCGGAGTCCCACATAGGGGACAACGGACATTGCCCGGGCCGTTACGCTTGGCCACCTCCACCCCCGAGGGTAACCGATCACGCAGCAGCTGCCAGGCGAAGATGAGAATACTAAGTGGGAGGGGGGCCTTCCACAAGGGAGATGTCCAACCCAGCTCCGGACCCTGGAACAAGGCATGATAAGCCGAGTTCACCGTGAACTCACCCGACGGATGCAGCTGCCAGGTTACCGAGTCTGGGGCCTCGGATAAGGCCTCGGGGAGGGAACCACGCAGCTGCTGGAGGTCCGTGGCTTCCGCTGCACTAAGATGCCGACGAAACAAGATGTTCCAGTGACCCGCTAGGAACGCCTCACTCACCATAGCCTCGGGGGAGACGGAGATAGAGAAAAGGCTGGGGTACCGGACCCCCAGCGGGGTCGGGAGCAACCAGGGATCAAGCCAAAACCGACCCCCCTGCCCGCAGCCAGTCGCAAAGGCGATGCCCAACACAATGAAGTGCTTGATCTCCTGGACATCTCTCCAGAACTGAGAGCCCTCCCTTCGCTCGCAAGACAGAAGGGGGCGGCCTCGGAGATATTTGGCTTTGATAAGCTGAAGCCACAACCCTCCGTCGTCCCTGAGAATGCGCCAGACCCATTTCAGCATCAACGCCACATTAAAGCGGCGAGAGTCGAGGATACCTATGCCCCCAAAGCTCTTGGGGGCACAGACGTCTGCCCATTTGACCATGTGGTATTTCTGATGGCCATCCTGAAGGGTTTCGCGGCATAGTAAATCAAAATTTTCTACGGAGCGAACAGAGGGAAAGCCAAGATCTAATCTAGGAGATGCAAACAACGAGAGATATTGGATTAGATCTTCATACCCTTGAAGATTCGCACAGCGGAACGTTCGTCGGAACGTGGGTGATGTAGTCGTACTCGCTTCTCCTCCTCGCGATCCGATCCGATCTAGCACCACAAGTGGCGGTGCCTCCGTGAGATGCACACGTGCAGCACCTCGACGTCTCCTCCTTCCTCGGACCAGCGAGTATGGTGGAGAGATAGATTGGATCTACAACACGACGGCGTGGTGTATATGGTGGAGAATTTCTGCTGCAGGGCTTCGCCTACAAACAGTCGGGAGGGAGAGAGGAAGGTAGCAAGGCTGCTAGGGCTTGGAGGAAGGTGTGTGTGGGGGGGAGGGGGCGCACCACCCCTCTATATATAGAGGGGGGCGGCCAGCCCTTGCCCCTCCTCCAAGCCTATCTCTAGTTTAAACAATTTAAACTCTCCCTTATCTAGAAATCCTATCTCTAGTTTAAACGATTTAAACTCTCCCTTATCTAGAAATTCTATCCCGAGATTTAAACGAGTCAAATCTCTCTAGAATCGGCTGGGCCCTATGGGGCCTTGTGCCCCTGGCCCAATGCGGCCAGGACACTCCCTCATAGGCCCATGCCCCCTCCCGGAAGGTGGGGCCACGTTGGTCCCCTTCCGGAAGGTTCTAGAAGCTTCCGGTACAATACCGATTAACCCGGAACAATTCCGAACTCCAAAAACTGCACTGCCTTATATGAATCTTATTCTCCGGACCATTCCGGAACCTCTCGTGATATCCCGGATCCCATCCGAGACTCCGAACAAAAATTCATAAACCAATTATCCAATCTATCCTAGCGTCGAGACACGTTAAGTGTGTGACCCTGCGGGTTCGAGAATATGCAGACATGATCTTCTATCAATAATCAACAGCGGGGTCTGGGCACCCATATTGACTCCCACACATTCATCGATGATCATATCGGATGAACCACGATGCCAGGATTCAATCAATCCCATATATATATTCCCTTCGTCTCGCGATATTTTACTTGCCCGAGATTCGATCGTCGGTACCGTCATACCTAGTTCAATCTCGTTCACAGCAAGTACTTTACTCGTTCCGTAATCCGATATCACTTTGTGATTAACTCCTTAACCACATGCTTGCAAGCGGTGTTGATATCGATTACCGAGTGGGCCCGAAGTATATCTCTCCGACTTGGGAGGGACAAATTCCATCTCGATACATACAACCCAACAGATACTTTCCGATCACCTGAGAGACACCTTTATGATCACCCTCTCATAGGATGACGTTTGATGACCTCAAAGCTTTCTTCCGATACCAGGGAGTTGCATTATCTCATGGTCTAAGGAATACAATATTTGACATAGGAAAAGCTTCGCAAAGACGAACACGATGACACGATCTAATTGCTCTGCTTTGTTTGGGTCTATCCACCATATCATTCTCCCAATGATATGATCTCATTATCAATTGACAACTCATGTCTATGGTTAGGAAACCTTAACCATCATTGATCAATGAGCTAGTCCATAGAGGCGTACTAGGGACACGGTGTTGTTTACAAACCACACAAGTATTAAAGTTTCCGCTTAATACAATTCTAGCATGGAACATAAACTTTATCATGAACAAGAATTATAATAATAACATCTTTATTATTGCCTCTAGGGCATAATTCCAACAGTCTCCCACTTGCACTAGAGTCAATAATCTAGTTTACATATGGCAACAATCTCACACCCATGGCACTGAGGTGTTGATCATGTTTTACACGTGGAAGAGGTTTAGTCAATGGATCTGCGACATTCAGATCCGTATGTACTTTGCTAATCTTCAGATCTCCGTCTGCTATATAATCTCGGATTATATGAAACTTGCGGTTGATATGCTTGGTCTTTGGATGATATCTTGGTTCCTTAGCGAGTGCTATGGCGCCAGTGTTGTCACACAATATCTCCAGTGGGTCCAATGCACTTGGAACCACGCCAAGCTCAGTGATAAAGTTTTTGACCCAAACTCCTTCACTTGACGCTTCTGCAGCAGCCATGTATTCCGCTTCTACTGTAGATCCCGCGATCACGCTTTGCTTGCAGCTTCTCCAGCTCACAGCTCCTCCATTCAAAATATAAACGTATCCTGTCTGAGATTTAGAATCATCCTTGTCGGTGTCGAAACTAGCATTGACGTAACCTTTTACGACAAGCTGTTCATCACCCCCATAGACTAAGAACATTTCTTTAGTTCTATTTAGGTACTTTAGGATGTTCTTCACGGCTGTCCAGTGTTCCACTCCTGGATCACTTTGATATCTGCTCGTCAAACTAAGAGCATTAGACACATCCGGTCTAGTACACAGCATGGCATACTTGATGGAACCTATGGCCGAGGCATAAGGCACTTTGCTCATAGCTTCCCTATCATTTACCGTAGCTGGACACTGAGCCTTGCTCAATATCTTACCTGACAACATAGGCACCGAACCTTTCTTTGCCTTATCCATTCTGAACCTTTTCAGAACTTTGTCTAGGTATGTACTCTGGCTTAAAGCTATCAGGCGTCTTTGTCTATCTCTATAGATTTTGATGCCCAATATATAAGCAGCTTCACCTAGGTCTTTCATTGAAAAACACTTGTTCAAATAACTCTTCACATCGTTAAGCATGTTGATGTCATTTCCAATAATCAATATGTCATCCACATATAGTACCAGAAACGTCACCGAGCTCCCACTCATTTTCTTGTAGATACAAGCTTCGTAGCAATTTGGAACAAATCCAAAGCTCTTGATCACTTGATCAAAACGAAGGTTCCAACTCCGAGATGCTTGCTTCAGTCCATAAATGGAACGCTGAAGTTTGCATACTTTACTAGCATCCTTAGGATCGACAAAACCTTCGGGTTGCATCATATACAACTCTTCATCAATGTTGCCATTGAGGAAAGCAGTCTTGACATCCATCTGCCATATTTCATAATCATGAAACGCAGCAATTGCTAATAAAATCCGAATGGACTTAAACATCGCTACGGGAGAGAAAGTCTCATCGTAGTCAACACCTTGAACTTGTCGAAAACCTTTTGCGACAAGTCGTGCTTTATAGACGGTAACATTACCGTCCGCGTCCGTTTTCTTCTTGAATATCCATTTGCACTCAACGACCTTTCGGTCGCTAGGAGGATCCACCAAAGTCCATACTTGGTTTTCGCTCATGGATCCCAATTCGGATTTCATGGCTTCCAGCCATTTCTCAGAGTCTGGGCTCATCATCGCTTCCTCATAGTTCGTAGGTTCACTGTCTTCTACCAACAAGACAGTCAAGACAGGGTTGCCGTACCACTCAGGAGGGGCACGCGACCTTGTTGACCTGCGACGTTCAGTAGCAGCATCGTCCGAAGCTTCATGATCCTTGTCATTAGCTTCCTCTATTGTTGGTGCAGGCGGCACTGGAACAATTTCAGGTGCTGCGCTACTCTCCAATTCAAGAGAAGGTTCAATAACCTCGTCAAGCTCTACTTTCCTCCCACTCACTTCTTTCGAGAGAAACTCCTTCTCAAGAAAGGAACCGTTCTTTGCGACAAACACTTTGCCTTCGGTTCTGTGATAGAAGGTATACCCAATAGTTTCCTTAGGGTATCCTATGAAGACACATTTCTCCGCTTTGGGTTCGATCTTGTCCGGCATCAACTTCTTGACGTAAGCTTCGCATCTCCAAACTTTAAGAAACGACTACTTAGGTTTAGCACCAAACCACAGTTCATACGGTGTCGTCTCAACGGATTTAGATGGAGCCCTATTTAAAGTGAATGCAGCGGTTTCTAATGCATAACCCCAAAATGATAACGGCAAATCAGTAAGAGACATCATTGATCGGACCAGATCTAATAGGGTTCGATTCCGGCGTTCAGACACACCATTGCGCTGTGGTGTTCCGGGTGGCGTGAGTTGTGAAACGATTCCACTTGCTTTAAGATGCGTGAGAAAATCATAACTCAAATATTCGCCCCCACGATCGGATCGTAGAAACTTAATCTTTCTGTTACGATGGTTCTCCACTTCATTCTGAAATTCTTTGAACTTTTCAAACGTTTCAGATTTATGTTTCATTAAATAGATATACCCATATCTACTTAAGTCATCGGTAAAAGTGAGAAAATAGCGATATCCACCGCGCGTCGAAACACTCATCGGTCCGCATACATCGGTATGTATGATTTCCAACAAGTCCGTTGCTCGCTCCATCATACCGGAGAACGGGGTTTTGATCATCTTGCCCATGAGGCATGGTTCGCATGTGTCAAATGATTCAAAATCAAGAGACTCCAAAAGTCCATCAGAATGGAGTTTCTTCATGCGCTTTACACCAATATGACCTAGACGACAGTGCCACAAATAAGTAGTATTATCACTATCTACTTTGCATCTCTTAGCCTCAATGTTATGGATGTGTGTTTCATCCCTTTCGAGATTTAGAAGAAATAAACCATTCACAAGAGGTGCATGACCATAAAAGATGTTACTCATATAAATAGAACAACCATTATTCTCCGATTTAAATGAATAACCGTCTTGCAATAAACACGATCCGAAAATAATGTTCATGCTCAACGCAGGCACATAATAACATTTATTAAGGTTTAAAACTAATACCGAAGGTAAAACTAAGGAAAGCGTGCCGACGGCCATCACATCAACTCTTGATCCGTTGCCAACGCGCATCGTCACCTCATCCCTCGCAAGCCGCCGTCTATTCCGTAGCTCCTATTTCGAGTTACAATATATTAGCAACTGAACCGGTATCAAATACCCAGGCACTACAACGAGGGCTAGTAAGGAAAACATCAATAACATGTATATCAAATATACCTTTGATGGTGTCAGCCTTCTTGTCCGCTAAGTACTTCGGTCAGTTGCGCTTCCAGTGACCCTTGTCCTTGCAATAGAAGCACTCAGTGTCCGGCTTGGGACCAGACCTGAGCTTCTTCTCAGCAGGGGCATTGCGCTTGCCGCCGCCCTTCTTGAAGGGCTTCTTTGCTCCCTTACCTTTCTTAAAGGAGGGCTTGTTGACCATCAACACATGATTATCCTTCTTGATGTCCACTTCCGCAGCCTTCAGCTTTGCGAAGAGCTCGGTGATCGTATCAGTGGAACCAATCTGATTATGAGTCACTACAAAACTTTTGTAGCTGGGAGGGAGTGATTGCAGAACCCTGTCAATCTTGAGCTCCTTTGGAATCGTGCATTCCAGTTGCTCAAGGCGTTGAGTGTAGCCCGACATCTTTATGGCGTGCTCACTAACGGAACTCCCTTCCTCCATCTTGCAGTTAAAGAACTTCTCAGAGATCTCATATCTCTCAGAACGGTCTTGAGTCTGAAACATGGTTTTCAGCTCCTCGAGAATCTCAAAGGGCCCGGGATAGGTTTCAAAACGATTTTCAAGCTCCGGTTCCATAGCAAACAACATGGTGCTCTTAATCACACCATAATCATCTTTGCGCGACTGATAGACAGCTTTCTCATCAGCCGGCGCAGTTGCAGCAGGGGGGGTCACCTAACGCTTTACCAAGGACATAGTCCTTTTGTCCGCCAGATAGAATGATTCATAGATTGTGGAACCAATTGGTGAAGTTAGACCCATTGTTTCTAAGCTTTTCCTTCTCAGCAAAAAACGTTGAAGTTGAAGTTGGATTTGGCCATGTGATCTACAGTATTTGCAAGTACAATTTAGACTATGTTCATGATAAATAGTTCAACTTAATCAAATTACTAGATGAACTCCCACTAAATTCAACATCCCTCAAGTTGTTTAGTGAACACGATCCAAATTCACCACACCTAATCCGATCATCACGAGAAGAGATGTGGTTTCAATGGTGGACAACGAAGTGTCGATCATATCATTCATATGACTCATGCTTAACCTTTCGGTTCTTGTGTTCCGAGGCCATGTCTGTACATGCTAGGCTCGTCAAGTTAGACCCAAGTATTTCCGCGTGTGCAAAAACTGGCTTGCACCCGTTGTATGTGAGCGTAGAGTCTATAGCACCCGATCATCACGTGATGCTTGGAAACGACGAACTTTCGCAACGGTGCATACTTGGGGAGAACACAGTTTTTATCTTGATCTTTAAGTGAGGAATCATCTTATAATGCTACCGTCACGATATAAGCATAATAAGATACATAAAGGGATAAACATCACATGCATATAACTTTATGTGACATGGTATAGCCAATCCTCGCGCAATGATCTCCATCTTGTGCGTTCCGGCATGATCTCAATCACTCCACCATGATTGCCTCCACCACGAATAGCAACTACAACTATTGCTAACTACTTAGCGATAAAGTAAAGCTATTACATGGCGTATAAGAAGTTGACTCGCAGGTCATACACAATTATAAAGACAACCATATGGCTCCTGCCGGTTGTGTACTCATCGACATGCAAGTCGTGAAACATTACAAAACATGATCATCGCATACAATATACACATCACATCTTGGGCTATACCATATCACAGAAAACACTCCCTGCAAAAACAAGTTAGACGCCTCTACTTTGTTGTTGCATGTTTTACGTGGCCTTATGGGAGTAGATGCTAAGAACGATTCTTACCTACGGAAAGCCACAACGGTGATATTATGGTTGCCAAACTCCGGTGTTAATCCCATGACAACTATAGTGAGAGAAACTGACATCCACCAGCCGCATGTGTGGAACAAGCCACACGTCAAGTGCGGAGCCGGTCTCGCGAACGACGTCGCGTAAGGTTGGCCTGGACCGCTTCAATCTCACTATCCCGCGTCATAAGAAGAACACAAACAAGAGGCTTGCAACAGAAAACATCAACGCCCGCAACAACCATGTTGCGTTCTACTCGTGAAACACATCTACGCATAGATCTAGCTCTGATACCACTGAAGGGTTTCGCGGCATAGTAAATCAAAATTTTCTACGGAGCGAACAGAGGGAAAGCCAAGATCTAATCTAGGAGATGCAAACAACGAGAGATATTGGATTAGATCTTCATACCCTTGAAGATTCACACAGCGGAACGTTCGTCGGAACGTGGGTGATGTAGTCGTACTCGCTTCTCCTCCTCGCGATCCGATCCGATCTAGCACCACAAGTGGCGGTGCCTCCGTGAGATGCACACGTGCAGCACCTCGACGTCTCCTCCTTCCTCGGACCAGCGAGTATGGTGGAGAGACAGATTGGATCTACAACACGACGGCGTGGTGTATATGGTGGAGAATTTCTGCTGTAGGGCTTCGCCTACAAACAGTCGGGAGGGAGAGAGGAAGGTAGCAAGGCTGCTAGGGCTTGGAGGAAGGTGTGTGTGTGGGGGGGGGGGAGGGGGCGCACCACCCCTCTATATATAGAGGGGGGCGGCCAGCCCTTTCCCCTCTCCTCCAAGCCTATCTCTAGTTTAAACAATTTAAACTCTCCCTTATCTAGAAATCCTATCTCTAGTTTAAACTATTTAAACTCTCCCTTATCTAGAAATTCTTTCCCGAGATTTAAACGAGTCAAATTTCTCTAGAATCGTCTGGGCCCTATGGGGCCTTGTGCCCCTGGCCCAATGCGGCCAGGACACTCCCTCATAGGCCCATGCCCCCTCCCGGAAGGTGGGGCCACGTTGGTCCCCTTCCGGAAGGTTCTAGAAGCTTCCGGTACAATACCGATTAACCCGGAACAATTCCGAACTCCAAAAACTGCACTGCCTTATATGAATCTTATTCTCCGGACCATTCCGGAACCTCTCGTGATATCCCGGATCCCATCCGAGACTCCGAACAAAAATTCATAAACCAATTATCCAATCTATCCTAGCGTCGAGACACGTTAAGTGTGTGACCCTGCGGGTTCGAGAATATGCAGACATGATCTTCTATCAATAATCAACAGCGGGGTCTGGGCACCCATATTGACTCCCACACATTCATCGATGATCATATCGGATGAACCACGATGACAGGATTCAATCAATCCCATATATATATTCCCTTCGTCTCGCGATATTTTACTTGCCCGAGATTCGATCGTCGGTACCGTCATACCTAGTTCAATCTCGTTCACAGCAAGTACTTTACTCGTTCCGTAATCCGATATCACTTTGTGATTAACTCCTTAACCACATGCTTGCAAGCGGTGTTGATATCGATTACCGAGTGGGCCTGAAGTATATCTCTCCGACTTGGGAGGGACAAATTCCATCTCGATACATACAACCCAACAGATACTTTCCGATCACCTGAGAGACACCTTTATGATCACCCTCTCATAGGATGACGTTTGATGACCTCAAAGCTTTCTTCTGATACCAGGGAGTTGCATTATCTCATGGTCTAAGGAATACAATATTTGACATAGGAAAAGCTTCGCAAAGACGAACACGATGACACGATCTAATTGCTCTGCTTTATTTGGGTTTATCCACCATATCATTCTCCCAATGATATGATCTCATTATCAATTGACAACTCATGTCTATGGTTAGGAAACCTTAACCATCATTGATCAATGAGCTAGTCCATAGAGGCGTACTAGGGACACGGTGTTGTTTACAAACCACACAAGTATTAAAGTTTCCGCTTAATACAATTCTAGCATGGAACATAAACTTTATCATGAACAAGAATTATAATAATAACATCTTTATTATTGCCTCTAGGTCATAATTCCAACACATCCTTCGCCGCCCAAAAGTACCTAGACAACTCCTTCGCGAAGTCGGCATGGGTCCCTTTGGGCAGGAGGTACAGCCCCATCTGGTACATGGGGAGACTCGAGAGACACGAGTTAATCAGAACCGACTTGCTTCCCTTGGACGTAAGGCGCGCTCGCCGGGGTTCCACCCTCGAGCGCACCCTCGTAACCAAAGGAGCCAGGTCTCTGATCAGAACCCATGTCTCCCTGATGGGCATCCCAAGATACGTAATAGGGAAGTCAGCGAGCTTACAATTCAGCCCATCCGCAATCTGCTGACGCTCCTCCTCGGCGTACCCGGGAACCATAACCTCGCTCTTGTCAAAATTGATCGTCAGGCCCGACATGGACTCAAAGCAAAGAAGCAGGAACTTCAGGTTAATGATGTCAAGGTCCGAACCCTATACCATGATCATGGTGTCATCTGCATACTGGAGGTGTGAGATCCCACCCCGGGGATCATGTGTCCCACCACCCCCGAGATGTGCCCCGAGCGTTGATCTCGGTCTAGAATCTCCGCCAGGGCATCCACCGCGGCATTAAACAATATAGGGGAGATCGAGTCCCCTTGTCTAACTTCACAGGACGGACTAAAGTAGGGGCCGATCTCCCCATGGATATTGATCGCCGTCCTGCCACTCCTCACGAACTGCATAATCCAGCAGATCATGCGATCGTCAAACCCCCTCCTCTCTAGAATGAGCCTCAGGAAGGCCCAATCCAAGCGGTCATAGGCCTTCTGAAAGTCCAGCTTAAGGAACACTCCTTTCTGACGTCGAGCCTTGACTTCATGGATAATTTCATGAAGTGCTAGGACATCGTCATGAATGAGGCGTCCCTTGAGGAAAGCGAACTGGAGAGGATGGGTGAGGCGCTCCATCACCGGAGCAAGACGAATGGCACAGACTTTGGCGAACAGACGTTGTATGACATTAATCACCATGATCGGACGGAACTGACGGATATCCGTGGCTCCCACTACCTTGGGGATCAGGTAATGACGCCAAGGTTCAACCGAGACATCACCAGGGTACCCGTGTAGAACTCCTGGAAGAGCTGCAAGATCAAAGGCTGGATCTGAGTCCAAAAAGTCTGGAAGAAGCAAACCGGTATCCCATCCGGGCCCGGTGCTGAACTAGACTTCATGGACTTCAGGGCCGCCTCCACCTCCCCTCCTAAGAAGGAAAGCGTGAGCCTAGCATTCTCCTCAAGGGAAACTAGCGCCTCACCGGACCAGAAGTCAGGCGTTAGTGAGATTCCCGACTATGGCGAGGCGAAGAAGAGACCCCGGTAGAAGGCATAAATATCGGAGGCGAGCGCCTGAGGGGACTCCAACAGCGACCCCCACCTCCCAGAGGCAAGGAATCGAACACTTCCTCCTCCTACCATTGGCAATGGCATGGAAGTAGGCCATGTTCGATTCCCCCTGGACAGTCCAGTTCTGGCAACTCCGCTGACGCCAGAACGCCTCCTCTCCCTTGTAGATCTCCATAATGGAGGACTCAAGGGAGTACCTATGGGACCAAGCCTCCGCCGAGAGGCCATGCAGGTCGGCCTCCTGGTCTAAGGCCTGGATCTCCCGCAGAATGGACTCCTTCTGAGTCCGGAGGTCCGCCCCCAAATTCGTTCCCACCCTCTCATGAACTGACGAGATAATTTGGCACAATGGTGCCATATATCCACGACACAGTACACCCGAGGAGTCGAAGCGGCCGCAGCCACCCACCTTGACCGCACCGCCTTCACGAATCCTCGTTTCTGAAGCTAGAAAGATTCAAAATGGAAACGGTTATTTTAGCCATCGGCTACCCATATAGACACGGTATGGGCACAATTTTTTATTTACAAGTAATACTTATATCCTATCTGTTAAGTTACGGGTACGAGAATGGGTATATACTTATACACATGGCTATATGGTTAAACTGACATGTTAAACTTATCTGTAAAGTTTCAACCTACGCACCCAAGAAGCCTACGAACTAATATACGATTGCGAAATGCGAATTCTAAACTTCGATACTTTCATATACTCATCTACCTATTATTAAGTAAAAATAATTGTTTTTTTAATATATTATTAATGAACAAAAAATTATGAATAACTTGTGTACTATTGAATCTACCCACCGGTTACCCAATGGGTATGGGTATGGTAAAGCTTTATACCCGCGGGTACTGATATGGGTAAACTTTTGTACCCATTATCTACACGGATATGAGTATGGTATTGCTCTAATCTATCCATTGACATCCTTAATAACAGTCGACCATCAACTTCGGTAAGCAAAATGTTGATCAGCGGCCTTCGGGTTAGCCCGAAAATACTCCCATAGGTTATCCGGTTGGTTTTTCGCTTTTTTTCTTTCGGTTTTCCCCTTTTTATTTTCTTTTCCTTTTTACTCTTTGTTCCACTTTGTGTTTTATTTTATGTTATTATTTTCTATTTTATTTTCTCCATTTATTTTAAACAAAATTTATATTGTGAAAAAATATTAATAGAATTTTTGTTTTAAAATAAGTTAAATGGTATTTTTGGAAATCATTCAAATAACATATATTCTATGTCGTTTAAATAATAATTTTATTTAAAAAATCCACCAATAAAATAAAAGTTCCTTATTTAGAAAACTGATCAAACGAGATGAATATTTTTATTAAAAGATTGTTCAAAAAGGTACACTCACGATTAAAAAGAATGTTCACAGATTTCAAAATTTTCATCACCATTTGAAGAAAGGTTCGAGGTTCAAAATACTCAAGAAAACCTATTTAATCATTTAGAAATAAATTTAATAATAAGAAAAAAGATGCTTTGTAAAAGCAGACATGTTCACATATGCATAAAGTAATTGTCCATGTATACAGTATACCTAAATAAATTGTGGTTATACAAATTGTTTCTATATATGATAAAAATGTTACAAAATAAATATTTATTGAGGTACAAATTAATAAATGCCAAAATCGATCTTTTATGCACCTTTTAAAATCAAATACTTATTATTATGCATGCAAATTAAAATTAAAAAGAAGAAGAAAATGTCAAAAAAGAAATGGAAACGTAAACCCAAGATAAAAAGAGGAGAAACTAAACTAAAATAAAAGGTGACCCTTATAGGACCAAATATGTCATGTTCTCTAGGTATGATGTGACGAAATCTTTGACTCGAGCGTACAATAAAACTGAGGTCAAGGATGCTCTACATTCTACAGGAGATTTGAACACACTAGGACCGGACAACATGCCGGCCATTTTTTTACAAAATGTTTTGGCAATTGATTGCGCCGAAAGTTAATGAGGATATGTTGAGGGTTCTGAATGGAGGACAGATACCCGCTAGGTTGAACAAGAACACAATCATCATCATCCCCAACGTGAAAAATCTAGAGCATATTATAGCTAGTGTTCAGGCCCATAATTTTTGTGCAATGTGCTTTACAAACTCATATCTATAGTTCTAGCAAATTTCTTAAAGATTGTCTTGCCACATATCATTTCACCCACATAGTCTTCTTTTTTCCTGGCATGAATGATAACAGATAATGTACTCTTTACGTATGAGACTAATCACATGATGCAAAAGAATAAGGGAGGAAGAGATATTATGGTGACAGTGAAGTTAGACATGAGAAAAAAAGCTTATGACCATGTAGAGTGAAGTTTCCTGGAAAGAATTATGATAAAGCTAGGTTTTGCAGAAAATTGGGTTAAGGTGGTCATGGACAATGTGTGACATGTATCGTGTCAAAGTTAAGAGAAAACTTACTAAACCTTTTTCCCCATAGAGGGGGCTTCAACAAGGGGATCATCTATCTCTGTATTTATACATTTTATGTACATATGGTTTTTGGCTCCACTGCAAAAGGCAGAGAAGGATGCTTTGATTTAGGGGATAAAACATTGTCCCAATGCTACCTCTATCAACCATATTTTTCATGAACGATTCTATGATTGTTATGAAGGCAAATGTTGAAAATCCATATAAGTTGACTAATTCTGGAATTGTATGGCTGTCAGTTAGGTTAGGTCATTAACAAGGAGAAATCTTTAGCTTTTTTCAGTAAAGGCACGATGGAGCATTTGAATCCCTCGAGAATCCTGTATTGAAAGCGGTTTCCCTATTCACCTAGTGCATCAAAAGCTAAAGAATTTGAGTATTTGAAGGAGAAGATTTGGCAATGTATCTAGGGTTGGATGGAAAACCCTATTGTCCAAGGAAGGCAAGGAGATTATGTTTAAGGTTGCGGGACAAGCTATATCCACTTATGCTATAACCTGTTTTGATCTCACTAAGTCACTTTGTGATCATATTAGTGTCTTGATCTGTCAGTACTGGTGGAATGAAAAAGATGGTACAAAAATGTCACTGGTTAAGATGGGACCAAATGACTCGTGCAAAATAGGATGGAGAGATGGGCTTTCAGGATTACACATTAACAATATGGCGATGTTGGTGAGGCATGGTTAAAGGTTGCTGCAGAATTCAGAATCGCTATGTTGTACATACTTAAATTCATGTAATACCTAGATTGCTCGATGTTAGTGGCCACGACAAAACTGGCTATGTCTTAGACTTGGGGGTGTATCCTTCGGATCCTTAAGGTTTTGAAGGAGGTCATTGTATGTGTTGGAGATATGCCCAAGAGGCAATAATAAAGAGGTTATTATCATATCTTCATGCTTATGATAAATGTTTACATACCATGCTATAATTGTATTAACCGAAAACATTAATACTTGTGTGATTTGTAAACATGTAAGAGTCTCTAGCAAAGCCTTTTGTTAAACTAGCTTGTTGGTTAATATATGATCATGGTTTCCTGATCATGAACATTGAGATGTTATTAACAACAAGGTCATATCATTAGAAGAATGATGTGATGGACATACTCCTATAGTTAAGCATGGCATAAAGATCAAGGCATTTAATATAGTTCAGTTGCTATAAGCTTTCAGATACATAGTAACCTAAATCTTTCGACCATGAGATCATGCTAATCACCATCACCGGATGGATGCTTTGATGACATAAAACACCACACAGTAACTGGGTGGCTATAAAGGTGGCATTGAGTGTTCGGAAAGTATGTGTTGAGGCTCATGGATCAAGAGTGGGATTTGTCCATCCATATGACGGATAGATATACTCTGGGCCCTCTCGGTGGAATGTCATCCAATTGGCTTGCAAGCATGTGACTGGATCACAAGGGATCACATATCACGGGAACAAGAAAGAGTACTTATCGGTAACGAGGTTGAACTAGGTATGCAGAGATACTGACGATCAGACCTCGGATAAGTAAACTATCGCGAGACAAAGGGAAATTGGTATCGTATGTAAGTGGTTCATGCAAGCGCAAAGTAATCGTAGAAATATGTGGGAGCCATATGAATTTCCAGATTCCTCTATTGGTTATTGATCGGAGAAGATTCTCGGTCATGTCTGCATAATTCACGAATCGTAGGGAGACACACTTAAGGATTCGATGTTGTTTAGTAGATATGGAATGTAAGTAGGGAGACCGAATGTTTTTTGGAGTCTCGGATGGGATCCGGGATATCACGAGGAGATCCGTAATGGTCCAGAGAATAAGATTCATATAAGGAAAGTCCAATTCCGGAGTTCGGGAATGATTCCGGTGTTTTCACCAGAATAATCTAGAAGGGTCTAGAAGGTTCACTGGACCGGAAGGGGAAGGGTATATGAATGTGTCATGAATAAGTGGAATGATTGTATCATGTACTAGGTCACTTGGTTGGGCATTTGTAAGAAATAAATTAAGCTCCAAACTGAAAGTCAAAAGGCAAGTTTGAAAAGTCAAACTAGGACAATGTATCCTGGTGGAGGAAGGAAAGAATCCTTCTTTACCTCCACCACAAGCCAACTAGGAGAGGGAGTTGGGGAAGGATTCAAACCCCCCTCTCCCAATCTTGCTCTCCCTCTCATAAATAGAGGGGAGGGGGTGCCCCAAGAGACACAACACCAGCCCCTCCCCACACCGCCGCCGCCTAGAACCGTTGCCGGTTCGTCGCCGCTGCCCTAGCCGCCGCTGACTCCACCTCCAATTCTCCGGCTTCTAAACCCTAGATCATCGGGGAAACCCTAATACTCCACCATGACCTGCTCCAGCTTAGGTGAAGCCCTGCGGGATCTTCCCTCTACTTCCGACACCACGCCGTTGTGTTGCCGGAATCGCGAGGAGAGAACTGCAACCTCCGCTGCCTGCTGGAACAAGGAAGATGAAGGTCTTCATCGAGTACCAAACGTGTGACCGACTGCGGAAGCGCTGCCAGAATACAGCACCGGAAGGATCGTCTACGCGATCTTGAGTTCGGCAAGTGTACGACTACATCACCCACGAGAATCTGCTCTCGTTAACCACTTTGGAATCTTCGAGGGTGAGTACTCTAATCGACTAGTTGCTACAATCTAGTAGATAGATCTTGGCTTGTTTGTGTTCATCCGATTGATTTTTTTTGTTTTCCATGCTACGAACCCCAACAGTGGTATCAGAGCCGTGTCTATATGTAGATCTGTTGCACGAGTAGAACACAATGGTCATTGTGGGCGTTGATATTTTTGTTGTCGATTGCTTCTTCTGTACTTTGCATCTTGCGGGATGGTGGGATGAAGCGACCCGGGCTAACCTTATATGACATCGTTCATGAGACTTGCTCCACGCTTGACATGCAACTTGTATTGCATAAGTGGCTTTGCGGGTGCCTGTTTCTCCCAACATAGTGAAGATTCAATTTACAATGGGTGATTGACAATACTAGTATCAACGTTGTAGTTCTTGTTCGTAAGTTAGAACGACACTTATTGAAAGCCCAAACCACGTAAAACATGCAAAGAAAATTAGAGGCGTCTAACTTTGTTTTGCAGGGGTGTGCTGTGATGTGATATGGCCATGATTGTGATTATATATGATGTATGCAATGTTCCTTATTGTAAGTTGGCAATCGGCATGAGCCTTATGGTTGTCTTTTTAATTCGTTAAGACCTGTGTGTCTATTATTCAAAGTAGTTGTAATAGTTGATGCTGGTGGACGACAACCATGGAGCGGCGCCATTGACCTTGACGCCACGCCGGTGATGATGGAGATCATGTTCGTGCTTGAAGATGGTGATCGGAAGCACAAGAAGAAAGGCCATATCATATCGCATATTATGAATTGCATGTGATGTTAATTCTTTTATGCATGTTGTATTGCTTAGATCGCGATGGTAGCATTATAAGATGATCCCTCTCACAAAATATCAAGTTATAAAGTGTTCATCCTTAGCAGGCACCGTTGCCAAGACTCATTGTTTTGAAGCACCACGTGATGATCGGGTGTGTTAGATTCTGCGAATGTATACAACGGGAGCAAGCCAGATTTTCTCATGCAGAATCTAAGGTTTGATCTTGACGAGCCTAGCATGTACAAACATGGTCTCAGAACACGGAATACCGAAAGGCAAATCATGAGTCATATAGATGATATGATGAACATGATGATTGTTCGCCTTTGAAACTACATCATGTCACGTGATGATCGGACTTGGTATAGTGGATTTGGTTCATGTAATCACTAAAAAAATGTGAGGGATATTGTTTTGAGTGGGAATTCAACATCAATATGATTAAAAGTTGAACACTATTTATCATAAATTAAATCAAAGTGAATTTGCATAGTTAGTCATTGGCATCCGTTTACCACCTTGTGCTTAGTTATAATTGAGATAATAGAACTATAGAATTCTGGTTAGTTACTTTACAAACTAGTATCGTATTGTTTTGAAGTGTTAATCTAAAGTTTAAAATTCCTATTGCAAACTTTCAATAAGTTCCGATTACTCCGTGAAGTTTAATAATTGGTATTAAATCAAGAGTAACAATTCCGGTGTTACTATATAAGTATCATGTTTATCTCCATGATTCTTGATATTCAAAAGATTGTTTTAATATCAAGGTTATCTAGGAACATCATATGTGGAAGATATTGCGATATCTGAAACGATATTTTGATTATAACATGATATAGTATAATATGGCAAAGTTTATGTTCTCATATTTTATGGGAAGTTTCAAAAGGTTGGAGACGCTAGTCGTCCTAATCCTCCAAAAGGTTTTGGAGAGCAACATTATACTCACAATTCACCGTTATAAGCTAAAGTAGCTTGATCATGAATAGTTCCATGATAAGGATGAATATTTGATGTAGGTAAAATGTTTACTACACTAAATGATTACTAAAGAATGGAATTTGAAAGAACACCAAATATTTTATGATGGTGATTTACTTCAAAGTGCAAGTCCAAAGATATTGGTATTTAACTATACATGCTTTGGACTATGTGTCATGTGTATGGCTCTGATGGCTCAGTTAATGTGGACCCTGTTGGGAACCCCAAGAGCAAGGTGTGAAGCAATACAATAGCAAGTCTTCCCTCAGTTAGAAACCGAGGTTATCGAACTAGTAGGAGGAATGAAACGTCATACATGTGTTGCAAACAACGTGGAGACCTGCACAACACAAACTCAAGACTTTGTCCCAACTAACAGTGAGGTTGTCAATATCACTGGTTGCTGTAACAAATGATTAAACATATGGTGTGGAAGGTAATGGTGGTTTTTCAGCAAGAAAATAGTAACAGTGGAAGATGTATCAATGGTAAAGATTGGACCGGGGTCCATAGTTCACTAGAGGTGCTCTCCTTAGATAAACAACATGGCATGAAGGGTAAACAAATTACAGCAGGGCAATTGACAGGAACTGAGCAAGGCATATCAATGCAATACTAGTCAGAAAGATCCTATGAGATTCAGTTGGGCAATACAACAAGATACATAGACCTCCATCCAACTGCATCTATGACTAGAAGTCCACCTTCAGGTTATCATCCGAACCCCCTCTAGTATTAAGTTGCAAGCAATAGACAACTGCTTTAAGCAAAGTGTGTAAGGTAAACAGTCCACATGTTCCATGAACAAGAGACCGTTGTTTTCTCCCTAGTGGCAACAACACATCTACAACCGAAGAGATTTCTGTCACTTCCCTTGGAAACTGGAGACATGAACCCACTATCAAGCATAAATACTCCCTGTTGGAGTCACTAGCAACTACTTGGCAAAGATAGCTACTAACAACGGAGAGCATGCAAGATCACAAACAACACAGACATGATAGAATCATAAAGACAAAACCATTAACCAAACTGACATAATAATATCAATATCCATGCATGATTACAAATAGATTAGATCTTGATCATGAACGGAGCTCACAAGATCTATACATGAAAGCACAAGGGGGAGATACAACCATCTAGCTACTACATGGACCCATAGTCCAAGGTGGAACTACTCACACATGATACCGGAGAAGAAGGCCTCCGGGATGATCTCCCCTCCGGCAGGGTGCCGGGAAGAGCTTCAGTGTGGCATCCCGCAAAAACCACTACTAGAAAATCGCGTTGATTTGGTGCATTGCATCATCATGACATCATCATGCATATTATTTTTTTACTTGAAACTATGTTGCGAAAGACTATTATTTTCTAAAACTAGCCCTCCTTCTATTTCAAATTAAACCCCCGGATGTTTCCAGATATTTTGTTTGTCTAAAACTAGTTACAAAAGTTATTTTAAATTAAATAAAAATCTATATTATTTTTAGGGGGCAGTCGAACGGGCCGATTCGACCCAGTCGACCACCCCCAGAATAAAACGGTCCACCTAAACCTATTCCCACCCAATCCTAGTCTACCCACCAACCAGTGCCCGCCACCTCACCGTTCCTCCACCTCACCACTCCTCACCGCCACCTCATCAATCCTAACCCCCAACTCCCTTCCCTCTCTCTCTCCTGCACAAACACACACACACAGCAAACACACACACACTCCCTTCCCTCCTCTCCCTGTCCCCCGGGCCCCACAGCCCCGCCTCACCCACTCGCCCCACGCCAACCCCACCGACCCGGGCCCCACTTGCCAGTGCCCCACCCCACGGGTCCCACACCGTCCTCCCCCCACCTACCCTCTCTCTCCCTCACGCTCCCGCACCGATCAAACGCCCCTCCCCTGGTCGTCTCCCACCTGCCGCCTCCTCTCCTCTCCCCGACGACCACCTCACCGCCGTGCCCTCCTCTCCGTCGGGCCGCCAGCTCGCCCTCCTCCGGCTCGCCGACCTCGCGAGATCCGCCGACCCCGCCTTGGCCCCGTCCGCCGCCGGCCTCCCCCTCGCGCTCGCCCCGCCCTCCGTCCTCTCCTCCGGCCACGCCGTGGTACCCCTCCCCGCTGCCGCTGCTGCGCCCTCCGGCGAGCCGCTAGCCGTCGCCCCGCCGCTCGAGCACCTGCCGCCGGAGCCCGGCTCTGCGCATCCCCGGCCGCCTCCCCGCGCCCCCAGGCCCTCCGCTCGTCCGTCGACCTCCGCGCGCTCCGCCCCTCCTCTCCTCGCCGGAAGCCGTCCACGCCACCGCCTGCAAGCGCCTCCGCCACCGCGGGACACCACCGAGCCCGCCTCTCCTCCTTCCTCCGGCCGCCGGGCTCCTCACCAACCCGCCGTCTCGCCGCCGGCGTCCCCTCCACAAGCTCGGCCGCCCTCCTCGTCGCCGGCCAACCCCGCCGCTGCCAGCCCTGCATTCCCCCCGGTTCCCGAGTGCGACCGCAACCTCCTCGGACTCCCTTCTCCGGCCCAGAGTCGCTGCAGGCCCTGTCTCCCCGCCCGCGTGGAGTCAAGCTCGCCAAGGACGCCCTCAAGCGCCTCCTCCGCCCGCGTGTGTGCAGCTACTGCTACCCGATGTCCAAGGTTGACCCTTCAACTCGACAACTTGTGGAAGAAGTGTGGCGTTGGTGCGTGTCTTGGTGGTATAGCCCCTATGCAACCCAGAGGCTCCTCGATCTGTTACCGCAACCATAGTACCATCCGAAGATTGACTGCATCGAAACTCAAGTACGACATCAACATCGAAGGCGTACCCCAAGATCTATCGCCATCGGACAAGCTCGCCGCGGACCCTTGAAGCATGGATCCGATGGCCGAAGGTCTTCTACTCGGACGCCAAGATCGCCCACATGGATTCGATGTCTCCGAACCCTAGGCACGCCAAGATCGTCTCGATAACGATGTTTTGAAGAATGTACATGGCGTACCCCCCGAGGACCCTGACGCTATTTCCAAGTTCGCCACCGGTGAATAAGGAGAAAACCTCAAGGACTTCGACACGGAGCATCAAGATCGCCTCACGGATTCCGAAGCCCGATCCCGACAAGACCTTAGTGACGACAAGATCGACACCGACCAGGACGAATCCGATGCGCCCCGACGCCAAACCAAGTCCTTCTTCCCGGATGCGACAAGACCTACTCCGTTGTCCGAGAATGTTTCTGTCGAGACCGATCCCGTCAAACCCTGAACCCTGAACCCTGAGACCGACCCCGAACCCCTCGAACCCCAAGATCTGCCGAACCCTAATGTGTGGACCTTTTCCCGAGCCCCTATTTTATAAATGCTATATATAAAACTTGTTGCATATTAAACTGTCATACCCGCATGCATATTGTGTGGTTTGGGGGCCTTATGCCGATTCACCATATAATTAAATATGGGGCCCATATGCGGGTAAATCTAGTCTTATATTGGCCTCATTTAAATTTGTGTAGCGAACCGGTGCTATCTTTTGTCTTGATAATGCAACATTTAAAATGCGGGGTAGTTAAATAACATGAACCACCTAAATATTTGCCGGGACCCCGGTTCCATTAATATTGCCTAATTGCATTGCACCTTTGCCATGCCATACATCATGCATGCATCATGCCCGATCTTTTGCCGTAGTATTAAATATTGCATCCGGTGTTTATTCTAGTGTTTTGGTTCTTTGCG
This sequence comes from Avena atlantica, assembly GCA_910589765.1. Lineage (NCBI taxonomy): Eukaryota > Viridiplantae > Streptophyta > Magnoliopsida > Poales > Poaceae > Avena > Avena atlantica. The sequence goes on from OU342738.1 coordinate 376,487,568, forward strand.
GATAAGGCCGTTGAGTTGATGCGAGTGTCGACCCGATCTTCGGTTGAACCTTCGGCAATGTTTTTCAGGCGAGCATCTCCCCCCTTTCTACCTATCTTACTTTTATAGTATTTATTCCCTCCTATTGATCTATTGCTATCTGTGTTGCGATGCTCTAGTTTTCGTACCCGTGATATCCCTTGCAGCCTTAAATTGCCTTGGACACATCCTATTACCTGTTGCTTGGTAGATAATTGGACCTGCGCGTCGTATTCGCTTGCTCAAGCGCTGTTGCGTGTCGTCCAGTACCACAGTTGTTGGAGTATTGCCGCATGTTTGATGTTGGAGTTGATCATGGCTTTACTTATCATACCTTTAATTACTGTTTAACAACTAAAATTGAAGTAGGTAAGCAGAGACACAGGTGGGCAATAGATGTTATTTGGTTGTTAACCGTCCACTTGTGTCCCGTAGGACCCCGAGTACTTGATACCTGTTCCTTGAATATTCGCGCTATCCACATCCGGGAGGATTATGGGACCCCCCTGAGCCAGAGCTTGATTCAGTCTTATTTCTTGGGGCCACAAGCTAGTTTGAGGTTTTATTTACGATCCTGTACTTATGCCATGCTTTACTGCTTTATTTACGATTGTGCGAGGAGCACCTGTACTGTTTAGGTAAGCGGAGTGTTTTCGCGGTATCGACAAGCCCAGTCACATTTTCGGGTTCCCAGTCGTTTACAGCCATTGACGCAAACCTTGAGTCCGTCTCGAAGTCAGCTAACTTCGTTGCGGGTAGCTTAATGGGGTGGCCCCCTGAAATATTTCAGAATCTTATGATTGCTTTGTCGTGAAGGCCTCGTTGGGTTTTGATTTGGTTTTTCCGAGGTTGATCGAGTGTGTGTTGCTATTTGTGCACCCCTGCAGGGTAAAACTTTCTGAAAGCCGTGTCCGCGGTTATGGACGACTTGGAGCACAGTATCTCGATCATAGACAACTATAACTAAAGTAGTGCTATAAATTTGACTTTATAATGACTAGTAATCAGCTTCACTATAATGGAATGGCTAAATAAAACTGCCAACAATTGCTTGTTTGGGTTGTCTCTTGCGACCATTGTATCTGACTAGTAAGTATTGCAACTACAACGGAATGGCTAAATAAAAGAACCAACAACTGTTGGGTTTTTGGGATATCTCATGCTAATTGTATCTGACTAGTAAGTGTTGCAACTACAACGGAATGGTTAACTAAAATTGCCCACTGCTTATTATATCAGGATGACTATCTATACCTGACTAGTAATTGCCGCAACTATAACGGAATGAGTAAAACTGCCAACGGTGTGAGTTCCTCGGTTGACTTCCTCGATTGGTCTCGAGGGGGAAATACCAGGATGGGTTTGTTTGGTGTTAGATTCAGGTTGGATCCGAATAGATATTTCTTATCCATCTCTGATAGCCGACAGTTATATCGAGTCTCTATAGGTTATTTAGTGCATGCTGCCGCTGCCGCTCAGTCCACCATACCTATGTAGGCGAGGACCGCCGAATTCTAGCCTCGCCGTGTACTGGCCTCAGTACTGACCGCTCTCTCTTTTCCCTTTGCCCTTTGTCGGCACCCCTTTGTTTAAGTAGGTTTTGAGATCGACGTCGTTAGCAGGGTTACCCTTCCGGCTTGGCCTGGGCAGGGTTATGGACGCCATTGGTTATTCTTCAGGGCTCTTAGCCCCATTTGCATCTTGTCCGTAGCTGGACGCTCTATCGTTTTCAAGGTGATTTGGATATTTGTTCTGTATATCTGTATTCTTGACTCATGGAGTCGTGTTGTATATATCTCTGTTCTGTGGGTCCCATCGAGGACTGTTGTGTAATGTTATTACTTCGTTTTCCACCCGCACGAAAGTGCCTGGTGGGCACCTTTGAATCGTTTCTATGCGGGTTTGGCGGGTTTCGCTAAAACTTGCATAAGGCCGATTCTGAGGGTGTTACATTCAGATCCCCCGATCCAGGGACGATGGTGGCGGCGGCTACATACGGTTTTATGGAGTTTTTATCGGGTCCTTAGGGTTTAGGCATCGGGGGCTTCTTATAGGCGAGGAGGCGAGGCAGGGGGTGCCCGGGGGGCCCACACCCTGCCTAGGCGCGGGCCAGGCTTGGCCACGCCTGGGGAGGGGGGGGGGGTGTGGCCACCCCGTGGCTCCCCTCCGTCTCGTATTCTCGCTTCGTGTTCCCCACGGAAAAATATTGACTTTGGCTTTTGTCCCGTCCAATTCCGATAATATTGATTTTCTGCCTTTATGGAACCAAAAACAGAAGAAAATAGGCAACTGGCACTGTGGCAACTTGTTAATAGGTTAGTTCCAGAAAAGATATAAAAACACCTAAAAGTGTAGACAAAGCAAAGCAAAGTAAATACTAAACAAACATGGAACATAAAAAATTATAGATCGTTTCCGACGTATCAAGCATCCCCAAGCTTAACTCCTGCTCGTCCTCGAGTAGGTAAGTGATAAAAATAATAATTTTTGAGGTGACATGCACCTTCACAATAAAGATCTAACCATTTGCAAGCATTGAAAGCTGGGATCAAAGAACTCTAAACATGTGCATGAAAGATGGAGTTCTAACAGTAAGACCAAGCAACTATTATTGCAACATGACAAGATACAAACAAAGATCATGAATATCATGCATTGAAAAACATTTGTTTGTTTCACATATAGAAAACATAGCATAGTGGCAAACAGCTTGTACCTCATAGAGTAGCAAATAGATGCATAGGACACCTTCAAAGTTCACAAGGGTGACTAGAAACAAGTAGCACAAGAACAAGTAATATCACAATATGCATCAATCAATAAGTTTTGGGACACTGCACATAAAACTAAGAATGGCCACTATGATCTCTCAATGGTGCCTAAAGGTAGAAGGTGGAGACTCAACATAATATTGGAAGAAGGGCCCTTCATAAGGGAAGCAGAGATTTCAAGTTTCAAAAAGAGCTTCCAAAAATTATGGTACTTGTTAGCTTTCAGCCCTCATTGCCCCTATCATAAGCATCTTTAAGTGATTAAGGTTAAAGTGAAAAAACTATGGAGCATATGCTTGACAACGTATAAGTTGGCAATCTCAAGTCCCTTGAATATGAGGGCCACACCTCATGCTACTCAACTTCAGTCACTTGTAAGTTCTTGTTATTGTAAGTACATTCGTATCATAGAGAACCACCAACGGGGTACCCCTTGCACATGGTACAAGAGCTTTCCCATAACCAAAATGACAAGGCAAGCAGACAATGAGCATCTCAGCGATCTTTTTATTTACTATGTGCATAGATTTTTATTGAGGATGCTTCATAGATAGCTCATTTGTTGGAATTATGCCCTAGAGGCAATAATAAAGATGTTATTATTATAATTCTTGTTCATGATAAAGTTTATATTCCATGCTAGAATTGTATTAAGCGGAAACATTAATACTTGTGTGGTTTGTGAACAACACCGTGTCCCTGGTACGCCTCTAAGGACTAGCTCATTGATCAATGATGGTTAAGGTTTCCTAACCATAGACATGAGTTGTCAATTGATAATGAGATCATTTCATTGGAGAATGATATGATGGACAGACCCAAACTAAGCAAAGCAATTAGATCGTGTCATCGTGTTCGTCTTTGCGAAGCTTTTCTTATGTCAAATATTGTATTCCTTAGACCATGTGTCACATCCCAAGATTTTCCAAATCTTGTAATGTGAAAAATAAATGAATAAAATAAAACTTTAGTTGATTTCAGAACCAGAAGAAACTTTTGAATTCAATTGGAACTTCAAACCCATTTGATTAAATAAAATCCTAAAGGGATTCATAAAGATAAACATTTAATAAAGGAAACTAAAAATGTTTTGGAATTACTATTATTGGATCCTTTAATAAAAGATTTGGTTTTCAAAAGAAAAGGTGGATTTATAAATAAAGATTATTTAATGAAGCCAAATTAAAACTTGACCAAACTTTGGGAATTAAAACATTTAGTTTTGAATAAAAATAACAAAGGTTTATTTAAAATGAAATAATAAGGAATTAATATCAAATTTTATTCAAATAAAAGGTTTTACCATTTTAATTAAAACATCAAAAATTATTAAATTGTTTTAAATAGGTTTTCCAAGTATTTTAAATTCTCTAATAAAACCTACTAAAGTGTTTTGGCTTTATTTTAGATTTCAAAATAAATGTCTCAATAAAACAAATCCTATTTGATTTAATAATGAAAGTCTATTATATATAATTATTAATGGACCTAAAATAAAATGTTATTTGATTTTATTTTAAACAAGTATTTCAAGTATCTTATAATTTCAAATAAAACCTACTGATTTGTAGGGGTTCGTAGCATGGAAAACAAAAATTTTCTATCACATACAAACAAACAAGCCAAGATCTATCTACTAGATTGTAGCAACGATTCGATGGAATAACTTACCCTCGAAGATTCCAAAGCGGTTAACGAGAGCAGATTCTCGTGGGTGATGTAGTCGTACTCTTTCCGATCTCAAGATCGTGTAGTCGATCCTTCCGGCGCTGCGTTCCGGCAGCGCTCCCGCAGTCGGTCACACGTTCGGTACTCGACGAAGACCTTCCTCTCCCTTGTTCCAGCAGGCAGCGGAGGTTGTAGCACTCTCCTCGCGATTCCGGCAGCACAACGGCGTGGTACCGGAAGTAGAGGGGAGATCCCGCAGGGCTTCGCCTTAAGCCGGAGCGAGTATGGTGGAGTATGAGAGAGTACTATTAGTGGTCTAGGGATTAGACACACCAATTAGAAGGCTCTAAACCAATTAGAAGGCTCTAAACCGAAGGCTAAAGCAATTAGAAGCTCTAAACCCAAACGGCTCTAAACCGGAGGTAGAAGATAGGAACTTGTGTGTACTAGGAGGGGAGCCCTGCCCCTCCTTATATAGATGGGAGGGGGCTGGCGCGCCAGGGGAGGGAGGGAGTCCCTCCCCAACTCGGCCTAGGGCTGGCCGCCGGCTTGGAGGAGAGAAACTCCTCCTCCAAGTCGGTTCCAACTCCTCTTGCTTGTTTCCCACAGTTTCTTGTTTTAGCCGTTTGACTTTCAAACTGGACATTTGACTTTTCTGTTTTAGGATTCAATTTAATCCTTTATTTGGGACAGCAAGAACACTTAGTACATGATGCAATCATTCCAATATGTAATGACACATTCATGTACCCCTCCCCCCGGAGTGCCGGACATTCTGGAACCTTCTAGAACATTCCCGATGAAAACACCGGAATCATTCCCGAACTCCGAAACGGGTCTTTCCTTATATGAATCTTATTCTCCGGACCATTCCGGATCACCTCGTGATATCCCGGATCCCATCCGAGACTCCGAACAACATTCAGTCTCTTTCTCATAATACCATAACTACTCAAAACAACGTCGAATTCTTAAGTGTGTCTCCCTACGGTTCGTGAATTATGCGGACATGATCGAGACACTTCTCCGAACAATAACCAATAGAGGAATCTGGAAATTCATATGGCTCCCACATATTTCTATGATTACTTTGCGATCGAATGAACCACTTACATACGATACCAATTTCCCTTTGTCTCACGATATGTTACTTATCCGAGGTTATGATCGTCGGTATCTCTGCATACCTAGTTCAACCTCGTTACCGATAAGTACTCTTTTCTCGTTCCCGTGATATGTGATCCCTTGTGAGCCAGTCACATGCTTGCAAGCTAATTGGATGACATTACACCGAGAGGGCCCACAGTATATCTATCCGTCATATGGATGGACAAATCCCACTCTTGATCCATGTGTTTCAACCAATACTTTCCGAACACTCAATGCCACCTTTATAGTCACCCAGTTACGGTGTGGTGTTTGATGTCATCAAAGCATCCATCCGGCAAAGGTGATATGCATGATCTCATGGTCGAAGGAATTAGGTTACTATGTATCAGAAAGCATATAGCAATTGAACTATTTAAAATGACTTGATCTTTATGCTACGCTTATCTATAGGAGTATGTCCATCACATCATTCTCCTAATGATATGACCCTGTTGTTAATAACATCTCTATGTTCATGATCAGGAAACCATGATCATATATTAACCAACAAGCTAGTTTAACAAGAGGCTTCACTAGGGACTCTTATTTTAGTTTACAAATCACACAAGTATTAATGTTTCCGGTTAATACAATTATAGCATGGTATGTAAACATTTATCATAAGTATGAAGATATGATAATAACCCACTTTATTATTGCCTCTTGGGCATATCTCCAACAGTCTCCCACTTGCACTAGAGTCAATAATCTAGTTTCAAACTTTTGTGTATTCAACACCTATGGCTTTCTGGTGTTGTAAGTACACGTTCGCTAGTGGTCAACTGATCTCCGGATCTGACACTTCCAGGTCCGTGTGTAATTGCATGTCTTTGCGTCTCTACGCATCACTCATTCTCTAATGAGATGGCTTTGTATAAATTTGGTCTTTCGGTGTGACCTTTAGCTCTTTGGGGTTAAAACATGTTGATAATATTGTCGCACAATATATCTTCATAGTATTATCCCACTGTGAACTACACCTAGTTTGATAACAAACTTCTTGACACAAATGCCCTCTTTTGCTGCTATAATAGCAGTCATATACTTAGCCTTTTGTTGTAGTATCTGTCACAATGTCTTAACTTTGGAACTCATCCAAATCCATTATGGAACTCACTTTCCATTATATTGTGCCACCCTTAGTTTAGATTGAGATAAACTTAATTTGTACTTTGTGACAAAACTAGTATCAATGTAGTACTTTTACAATGAACTAACCATCTATTTGTCACTTCTACAAATATTATACTCTTAGTTCTTCCAAAAGATCATAAGAATATCCTTACTATTGTCCAATGATCATCTTACGAATCATTCCGGTATATGCTCACAACATTTAGAGCATAGGACATATCTGGATTTGTACATATCATAGTATGATTGATATAAATACTCTTTGTGATTTCATACATCAAGTATCAATCTATACTTGATTATTTGTTTCACTTTTCCAAATGTCAATACACTTGAATATATCATCAACATTGAACTCATTCAATCCTTTCTGTGCGACAAGAACCTCTCTTGTAGTTTCTATATTGAACTCATTTAATATCTTGTCTATGTACTTCTGGCACAACCATATTAGCGTCTATTGATGCCAAATATTTGGGTTTTGCCTAAGTCTTTCATCAGGATGAAATTCTTAATATGTGTTAATAAAAGATACATCATTTCCAATCAACAATATGTCTTCCACATAATGTATTAGAAATATGTCTTAGCGCTCCCACTTAATTTCTTGCAAACGCAAGCATCTTCATTGTCTATGATGAAATTAAACTCTTTTAATAGTTTCATCATAGTGAAGATTCCAACTCCGCTATGCTTACTTCAACCATTGAAGTTTGCATATGCTTTTAGCATCCTTTGAATTAACAAAACCCTATGGACCATGTTACGCACATGTCCTAGGTAACAATTCTATTAGAAGAACTTGTTTTGTTTATTCAACTACCACATAACAAATTATATGTAGTGGTTGCTACATTAATCCGTCTAGACTAAATATCGCTATGAAAGATCAGATCTTGTCATAGTCAACATTTGAACTTTGTTGTGAACTCTTTCCCAACATGTCGACTATTTCATAGATGTAAAACATCCATGTCTATTTCTTTATAGATCCAAACACGACTATAAGGTATTACACCTTTCTCGAGGGTCCTTCAAGTTCAAAACTTGATTTTTCGTGTATGGAACTATCACAGATTTTATGGCTTCAAGCCATTTGACGGAGTCCGGGCTCATCATCGCTTCTTTGCATGTAGTACGTTCATTATTCTCAAATAATGATTCAACCCTCAAATCTTGGTATTTGATTGTTTACTTGACCTACTTGTTTCAATAGGAACTTAGATCTCCGTGACCACAACCTTTGAGGCACGTGAGCCATGAGCATTGTTGCTGCCTCCGGAACACTTTTCGGTGCTGCGCAACTCTGCACATATAGCTAAGGTTCTTTTAACCTTATCAAAGTTCTATTGTCCTCCCACTTTCACGAAAAAATTCCTTCTCAAAGAAACTTGACGTTCTAAGTGACAAACACTTTTGTCTCCGGTGTTATGGAGGAATATTTTAACAAAGACAGTTTCATCCGACTTTGGTTGCAAACATCTTTCTTATGCATAGCATACCAATGTTTAAGAAAGGACAACTTGGGTTTTATCCCAAACCATAACCTTATATGGTGTCATTTCAACGGATTATGATGAAGCTCTTTTCAGTGGAAAAACGGTAATCTCTAAAGCTTTTAATCTTTAAAATACAATGGCAATTTTATGAATTACACCTTTGATCTCACCATGTCAAACAAGGTTTAATTACATATCTCGAATGCTCCATACTCTTATGGTGTTTCGGGAAATGCAAATCCACGGAACGATTCCTTAAATCTTAGGTATTATGCTAAACTCTGTAACTCAAATATCTTCCTTTATGATCTTTATCATAAACTGTTTATATTCTTGTTACAATGATTTTGCACTTCATCTTGAAAGTCTTTGAACTTTTCAAATGTTTCATACTTCATCCTTATTAAGTAAATATTCATATATTCACTCAAATTTTCGGAGAAAGCATATGAAGTTGAAATCCATCGCTCTTGACTACACATAATGGACTTCGTACAACAATATGTACAAATTCCAATAAGCTAGTCTTTCGTTCCCTTTTGGCCTATGAACGAAGTTTTAATTATCTCTAGGAAAGCTTCACAAGCGTCATTTGATCAAAATCAAAAGACTCCAAAACTCCATACATATGGAGTTTCTTCATGTTTTCTTTCCAATATAATTTAAACGGCGATGTCACTTCCTAAGTGATCTTTCAATCAATTTGTCTTTCGACATCTTTAGCATTAACTTTATGGATGTGATTTTTCCAACTAGATTTGTGAATCATCCATCTTTTATGGATTACGGCAATTTATTTGAACAACCCTTTTGTTCTCATAATACCTGATAAAACAAATCTTGAAGGCAAGCTTTGATGTTTAACGAGCAATACAATAACCCTTTATTTGTTCTCGATGAACATCATCACATATTCTTTTGCTAGTTACTTAGGCCATTGTAGTTCATGAATTGTGTTGTTTCGTATGACAATTCACACCAACAAATTCAGTATCAAATACTTAAGAACCACATTGTTTAATAAGCAAAGAATATAGCCATAACATGTATATCATCTATATACTTAAACTGAACAATTCTAGTCTTTTCTTTTCTGCCATATATTTATGAGATTCTCTTTCAGTATTTCCTTTTTTGTTTGAAAGAATCTATCAATATCAATAGTGGAGTCATACATATGACACATAGTCCAAAGCGTGTATAGTTAAATACCAATGTCTTTGGACTTGCACTTTGAAGTAGATCACCATTATCAAATGTTTGGTGTTCTTTCAAATTCCTTTCTTTAGTAATCTCTTGGTGTAGTAAACATTTTACCTACATCAAATATTCACCCTCATCATGGATTTATCCATGATCAAGCTACTTTTAGCTTGTAACGGTGAAACGCGAGTATAATGTTGCTTTCCAAAACCTTTTGGAGGATTAGGACAACTAGTGTCTCCAACCTTTTGCAAATTCTCATCAAAATATGAGAACATGACTTTTGCCATATTATACTCTATCATGTTGTAACCAAAACTTCGTTTCAGATATCACAATATCTTCCACACATCATGGTTTCTGAAACAACTCTTCAGATCCTAGATAACCTTGATATTAAGACAATCCTTTGAATATCAAGAATCATGGAGACAAACATGATACTTATATACTAACACTTGGAATTGTTACTCTTGTTTTAATACCAATTATTAAACTTCATCGAGTAACCGGAACTTACTGAAAGTTTGCAATAGGACTTTTAAACTTTAGATTAACACTTCAAAACAATACGATACCAGTTCGTAAAGTAACTAACCAGAATTCTATAGTTCTATCATCTCAATTATCACTAAGCGCAAGGTGGTAAACGGATGCCAATGACTACAACAACTATGCAAATTCACTTTGATTTAGTTTATGATAAATTGAGTTCTAATTAATAATTAAATTAATCTAGGTGAACTCCCACTCAAAACAATATCCCTCACATTGTTTTAGTGATCACACGAACCAAATCCACCACATCAAAACCGATCATCACGAGAGTTGATGTAGCTTCAATGGCGAACAATCAACATGTTCATCACATCTACTATATGACTCATGCTTTACCTTTCGGTAATCCGTGTTCCTGAGGCCATGTCTGTACATGCTAGGCTCGTCAAGATCAAACCTTAGCTTCCGCATGAGCAAATCTGGCTTGCCCACGTTGTATACACTTGCGGAATCTAACACACCCGATCATCACGTGGTGCTTCGAAACAACAAGCTTTAGCAACGGTGCTAACTAAGGGTGAACACTTTATGACTTGAAATTCATGTGCATGAGGGATCATCTTATAATGCTACCGTCATCTACTAAGCAATACAAGATGCATAAAGGATTAACATCACATGCAATTCATAATATGTGATATGATATGGCCTTTCTTCTTTGTGCTTCCGATCTCCATCTTCTAGCACGAACATGATCTCCATCATCACCGGCATTGCATCAAGGTCAATGACGCTGCTCCATGGTTGTCGTCCACCGGCTTCAACTATTACAACTATTTTGAATAGACACGCGGGTCTTAACAGAAATTAAATACAACCATATGGCTCCTGCCGGTTGCCGACTTACAATAAGGAACATTGCATACATCATATATAATCACAATAATGGCCATATCACATCACTGCACACCCCTGCAAAACAAAGTTAGACGCCTCTACTTTCTTTGCATGTTTTACGTGGTTTGGGGCTTTCTATAAGTGTCATTCTAACTTACGAACATGAACCACAACATTGATACTAGTATTGTTAATCACCCGTTGTAAATTGGATCTTAACTATGCTAGGAGAAACAGGCACCCACAAAGCCACTTATGCAATACAAGTTGCATGTCAAGCGTGGAGCAAGTCTCATGAACGATATCATGTAAGGTTATCCCGGGCCGCTTCATCCCAACATACCGCAAGATGCAAAATACACAAGAAGCAATCGACAATAAAAGCATCAACGCCCACAATGACCATTGTGTTCTACTCGTGCAACAGATCTACATATAGACACGGCTCTGATACCACTGTAGGGGTTCGTAGCATGGAAAACAAAAATTTTCTATCGCATACAAACAAACAAGCCAAGATCTATCTACTAGATTGTAGCAACGAGTCGATGGAATAACTTACCCTCGAAGATTCCAAAGCGGTTAACGAGAGCAGATTCTCGTGGGTGATGTAGTCGTACTCTTTCCGATCTCAAGATCGTGTAGTCGATCCTTCCGGCGCTGCGTTCCGGCAGCGCTCCCGCAGTCGGTCACACGTTCGGTACTCGACGAAGACCTTCCTCTCCCTTGTTCCAGCAGGCAGCGGAGGTTGTAGCACTCTCCTCGCGATTCCGACAGCACAACGGCGTGGTACCGGAAGTAGAGGGGAGATCCCGCAGGGCTTCGCCTTAAGCCGGAGCGAGTATGGTGGAGTATGAGAGAGTACTATTAGTGGTCTAGGGATTAGACACACCAATTAGAAGGTTCTAAACCAATTAGAAGGCTCTAAACCGAAGGCTAAAGCAATTAGAATCTCTAAACCCAAACGGCTCTAAACCGGAGGTAGAAGATAGGAACTTGTGTGTACTAGGAGGGGAGCCCTGCCCCTCCTTATATAGATGGGAGGGGGCTGGCACGCCAGGGGAGGGAGGGAGTCCCTCCCCAACTCGGCCTAGGGCTGGCCGCCGGCTTGGAGGAGAGAAACTCCTCCTCCAAGTCGGTTCCAACTCCTCTTGCTTGTTTCCCACAGTTTCTTGTTTTAGCCGTTTGACTTTCAAACTGGACATTTGACTTTTCTGTTTTAGGATTCAATTTAATCCTTTATTTGGGACAGCAAGAACACTTAGAACATGATGCAATCATTCCAATATGTAATGACACATTCATGTACCCCTCCCCCCGGAGTGCCGGACATTCTGGAACCTTCTAGAACATTCCCGATGAAAACACCGGAATCATTCCCGAACTCCGAAACGGATCTTTCCTTATATGAATCTTATTCTCGGGACCATTCCGGATCACCTCGTGATATCCCGGATCCCATCCGAGACTCCGAACAACATTCAGTCTCTTTCTCATAATACCATAACTACTCAAAACAACGTCGAATCCTTAAGTGTGTCTCCCTACGGTTCGTGAATTATGCGGACATGATCGAGACACTTCTCCGAACAATAACCAATAGAGGAATCTGGAAATTTCATATGGCTCCCACATATTTCTACGATTACTTTGCGATCGAATGAACCACTTACATACGATACCAATTTCCCTTTGTCTCACGATATGTTACTTATCCGAGGTTATGATCGTCGGTATCTCTGCATACCTAGTTCAACCTCGTTACCGATAAGTACTCTTTTCTCGTTCCCGTGATATGTGATCCCTTGTGAGCCAGTCACATGCTTGCAAGCTAATTGGATGACATTACACCGAGAGGGCCCACAGTATATCTATCCGTCATATGGATGGACAAATCCCACTCTTGATCCATGTGTTTCAACCAATACTTTCCGAACACTCAATGCCACCTTTATAGTCACCCAGTTACGGTGTGGTGTTTGATGTCATCAAAGCATCCATCCGGCAAAGGTGATATGCATGATCTCATGGTCGAAGGAATTAGGTTACTATGTATCAGAAAGCATATAGCAATTGAACTATTTAAAATGACTTGATCTTTATGCTACGCTTATCTATAGGAGTATGTCCATCACATCATTCTCCTAATGATATGACCCTGTTGTTAATAACATATCTATGTTCATGATCAGGAAACCATGATCATATATTAACCAACAAGCTAGTTTAACAAGAGGCTTCACTAGGGACTCTTATTTTAGTTTTCAAATCACACAAGTATTAATGTTTCCGGTTAATACAATTATAGAATGGTATGTAAACATTTATCATAAGTATGAAGATATGATAATAACCCACTTTATTATTGCCTCTTGGGCATATCTCCAACATGATTTGGTTTTGAAAACATTTAGGTTTCAAATAAAGATTTTATTAATAAAATCAAATCCTATTTAATTAATAAACCTTGTCCCATTTTATTTAACTAATATTGGACCCTAAAGTAAAATAATAGTTTGTTTTAAACAAGTATCCAAGTATTATTTACTTCCAAATGATACCTACTGATTTGGATTTTAAAGTATTTGGATTTCAAATGGAGATTCTATTAATTAAATCAAACCCTATTTTATTAAATAACTAATGAACCATTTTATTTAATTAATGAATGGTCTTAAAAAGAATAAAAATTATTTTATTTTTGGAATTTGGTTTCTATTGATAAACAGAACCAAATTCATATTTGAAAAGCTTGATGATTGTTTGAATCATTTTGAATGTGTTTGGTTGTTTGAATTTCAAAACAGGAAAATAGAAATAGAAAAGGAAAAAGAATCAGACAGAAAAAAAAATAGTGCAAAGACCCAGCCCAACAATCTGGCCCAACAGCCCAGTCCAGCCCACCTGTTCCCACGCCCCCGAAGCGTTTTCTTTACCACAGAAGCAACCCGTACAGTCACTGAACACTGGACCCCATTTCCTCTCCTTTTCCCACTGACCAGAGGACCCCACTGCCACGTCTCTTCTTCCCCACCCCGCGACTGGTTCTTCCTCCCCCACGTCGCCGTTGCTGCCTCTAAATGACTCGCATCAATTCGAGTAAATGACTGAGTGAATTCTCCTGGTAACCTCACTCATTTAATCGCCAGTGTCTCCGCCTCCTTTCCCCTCTGTTTCCTCCCCCGAGCACGCCTCCAGGCCGCCACAATCTCTCCTCGACTGTCTCTGTCTCCGGCGACCATTCTCATCAATTCCGGCAGCCCCTCACCGCCCCTCTCCTCCCTGACCAAGCTCACAGCTTCCCCACTCTCAGGCGCATCTGCTAGTGCATCAAACTCGACCGCGGGTACCCTGTAACCTCGCCTTCGACAACGACCACCGTCGCCACCGTCTGCTTCATCTCCGACGAAGCCCACAGGTAGTATCTGACCATCCCATTCTGTCTCGTTGATGCACACACGATCACCGACCCCGTACGCATCTGACGCAACTGCTATCTTGCTTTCTAGTGGCTTGTGTTGTCGCCTCCGACGATAAACAGAGAAGCCCGACGCGGACACGAACTTCGGCGAGCGATTCAAGCCAGCATAGTGCTCCCCTTGGCCAACAAAGACCACGTTGAGCATCAGTGATGCGCTACGAACTCGGTGAGCTTTCCCTCCCTCTTTCTCGCAGCCTGCATCGTCGGCAACCTCGCCGTCTGGCCGCTCCGCCACCAGACGCCGCCGCTAGCGCCGCTGCTGTTTGGCCAAGCAATTGGAACCGTTAGATTAGCATCGGATGGCTTGGATAGATTCACTAGAACGAAGGGGTACGTCTTATCTGTGCCGCCCGATACACTTTAGATCTAACGTTCCACAGAGCTGATCCGGCCGAACCGGTATCAACCAGTAATATCACGCCGCGTGTCACCTGTCTGTTTAAAAACAGAAATTGAAAACAGATTTGTTTGTAATTTTCAAACCCTTATAACTTTTGATCCACACGTCCAAATTTTGCAAATTTTATATCAATGGATTCAGGAGAACAAGCCCTAGCCAACTGTGGCCTTAGTTTAGAAAATAGTATATGTTAGCTTGGTTGAATTTGCAGAAACTTTTGTATGCTTGTGTAGAGTATAAAAATTGTTTAAAATTGAATTTAAGGATAAAACCTTTGCAAATTGGATTGTTGTGACCTTACTGACCCTAGGAACCAACCCATGGTTTGGAAAATAAATTTGGAAAAGTTTGGAATGGATTAATTAGTTTAGTCCATTTCTAGCCAAATAAAATTGTTGATTTTATTATAAAAATGTTTATGGAAAGAAAACTTTGAGAAAATAGTTTGGACCAAACCTACTGACCCAAAAACACCAAGCTTTTCAATAGCAACTCATTTGGTGAAAAACTTAAAAGTTTTGCCTTAATAAAAACATTTTTCACCACATGAAATGATGAATGGATTTAAAAATAGTTTTGGACAAAACCCTCTTGCTAATGACTTTACCACTTTGGTAAAATGACCAATTTGGATCTTACAAAGTCTAGAAACCCCATAGAGACCCCCTTTGCAAAATAAAACGATCTTGTGCATGCTCCCATGCATGACTTAGATTCCATTACTTTGTGTGTGTGAAGAATTGTTTGTTTGACTTTGGTTTGGAATGTGAATTGAATTTGTGTTTGCTTGATTGATTTGTAGTGAAGTGTGAGACTAGAAAGATCAAGGAGTGAACCACCATTCCCTACCAAAAAGGCAAGTGATGCTTCATACTTTTGTCCTATTACTTTCACTATGCATTAGTGATTCTGCTAAGTAAAACTTGCATGGATTTTTCTAAGTATAGATCTTGCTATAGGAAAACATAGTAATGAATCCTTAGTAGGATTTTACTAAGTTAAAGATTCCTACTACTAACAAGCTTAGCCTAGCTGATAGAAAACATGGGTGGAAAATATATTCACACTATGGAAAAATATTCTAAGTCTGAGGACTTATGTTTTTGTTTAATAAAACAACTAAGTTAATGAATCCCCTGGGTGGAATGGGCTTGCTTGGTGGAGAATGGTTGAGTGGTTCACAATGCCATGGGCTTGGATTGTGTATCTCACTTGTGGAATGCCACCCAGGAAACAAAGGGATTTGAGATGTCAAATGTTGAGAAGCTTCAAGTGCAACCACTTGGCAATATGGGCTCTGCCATGATCGTATAGGTTGCAAGAACTTAGCCATATGGACAGTGGGTGGTAGTGTTTGATAGGTTGGAGCGCGTCCATTTTGGTCTAAGGGAAAGCTTCTGAAAGATCTTGTCTTGGGAAACCAAGTCTTGTGGGGAAAGTGCACCACCTCTGCAGAGTGTAAAAATCTAAGTACTTAGCCATGTCCCTGGTAAAGGACAATTTGAGCATCAAGACATGGAAGCAATCAAGAATCTCATCATTCCAATTTCTAAATTAAAATCTTGTGGTTTGAACAAGGGTTGTTTGAATTCTTCAATCATTGATGGAGAGATGGCTTGGTACAAGGATCTTGAAATCTTTGATTGAGGAAATGATTTTGTCAAACAAAAACTTAGTATTTTCAAAATGATAAGAAAAATCTATTTTGAGAAATGCAAGCCTCAACTCCACTTAGCCAAATGCATATAGATGATAGACTCCACTATACTACCATAGTATCACTTGCCAATACAATTCAAATGTATTGACCTTTGTGGCTGTAACTTGTATGTTGCAGGTTTGATTGATTTTAGTGAAGATTGATTGTTTAGGATTACAAAGTCTACAACCAACATCTGCCTGTGGCACTTTGAAGATGAAGGACCCCATGACTATATTATTTCCGCTGCAATGTAATGTAATAGCCTAATGAGCTATGTTTGATGTAATAAAATTATGTTATTCCTGGTTATAAAGTTATATTATGACCTTTGTTTCTTGATATTACATCTTAACTGTGGATGCTAGCTATTGATCCAGGGACTAGCATTGTAAACAAAGGAGGGATCAATCTTATCTAAGATTGGGACCCCTTACAGATGGTATCAGAGCATTGTGTTGCCTGTAGGATTTGTAAACCTAGGATTGGACAAAAACCCTTAGAAAAATAGGAGTTGTATTTGTTCCAAAAACTTATTTACAAAAACACTTGTAAACTCTTTCCTCAACAATTTTGGTTTCAACTCTACTTCTCTTCTATTTTCAACTTGATGGAAAACCTACCCCATGGCCAAAGACTACACCATGTGCAGAGGACTTCTTCAACATCTTCAACTCTAATGACTTCAACATCTTCAGCATATTCCCCAAGGACCTCCAACTTGGAATCCACTAAAGACTACAAGTGGGACAAGGAAATCCTACTCAAATTTAGAGACTGAGGGAATGCAAAATAAGAAGGAACCATCAACAACTTTTAAGTATTGTAACCAAGAGTTTTTCTCAAAGAAACCATGACCTCATACAAGAAGAATCAAGAAGGAAGGAAAGATCACAAGTGAACCATATAGATGGACCACCATATTTTAGATAAGTCAAAAACACCAACTTATGTGGTGTAACAAAAATATTTTGTTGCCTAAGTATGTGCTTGAACCCTGTTGTTTGAGTGCAAAGTTGTTTGTGAATGTTTGCTTGTGATTGCATCCACATTGTTTGTGTGAATTGTGATGTGTGTGATTAGAAATAATTCCTTAGAAATATTTTGCCTATTCTAATCCCAATCCAACCCAAACAGATGACTACTCCAAGAGACACCAACACCAACCAAGAAGACAACATGAGAGAACTTATAGCAACCCAAAACCAGTTGAGCCAAGAGACAACTCAGATTTTAGCTAACAACAATGGACTAGACCCAGCCATACAAAGGATTTTGAAACTTCAATCCAAATTGTTGCAAGGACTCATTACTCAAATGATCAACATGAGAGAAAACTTTTTCCAAAGAGCTAATGACAACAAGGATGACAAAGATGTTATTCTAGAAGGAACCCAAGCCAACAATAGTTTTAGAGACAAAGATCATGCATCCAAGGAGCATGAAGATCAATGCCTCAAGAAGAGAGAAAGATCTCCCACTCATGAAGAACATGAGCTAGAAGAACTACTAGCTTTGGAGAGACCCAAAAAGAAGAAGAAAGACATAAGCCAGTTGCAATGTTACAATTGCAAAGAAATGGGACACTATGCCAGTGAATGCCCGGAAAAGAAGAAGAGACAAGAAGACAAACAAAAGCTAGTGAAACCCAAGATAAGGAGGGATTTTAGCCAAGTGATGTGCAAACACTGCAAAGAGTTAGGACATTATGAAAACTACTGTCCAGAAAAGATGAAGCATAAGATAAACCAACCTATGAGGGATCTCAACCTTGTCACATGTTTCAAATGCAAGGAACTAGGCCACTATGCAAACAATTGTCCAGAAAGGATGGAGAACAAGTTGAACAAGTCTATGAAAGATCTCAACCTTGGCCCATGAGTCAAGTAAAGAAACCAAGGACACATGCAACTGTTTGCTTAGAGAGATTTTTCCCAGAATCCCAAGAAGGCCAATATGTAATTTTTGTTTGAAAATTTTTAAGGGTGGTAGTACCCTAGTTGTTTTGAACTTGCTTGTAACCCCAGTCTTGCTATAGGAAAACATAGTAATGAATCCTTAGTAGGATTTTCCTAAGTTAAAGATTCCTACTACTAACAAGCTTAGCCTAGCTGATAGAAAACATGGGTGGAAAATATATTCACACTATGGAAAAATATTCTAAGTCTGAGGACTTATGTTTTTGTTTAATAAAACAACTAAGTTAATGAATCCCCTAGGTGGAATGGGCTTGCTTGGTGGAGAATGGTTGAGTGGTTCACAATGCCATGGGCTTGGATTGTGTATCTCACTTGTGGAATGCCACCCAGGAAACAAAGGGATTTGAGATGTCAAATGTTGAGAAGCTTCAAGTGCAACCACTTGGCAATATGGGCTCTGCCATGATCGTATAGGTTGCAAGAACTTAGCCATATGGACAGTGGGTGGTAGTGTTTGATAGGTTGGAGCGCGTCCATTTTGGTCTAAGGGAAAGCTTCTGAAAGATCTTGTCTTGGGAAACCAAGTCTTGTGGGGAAAGTGCACCACCTCTGCAGAGTGTAAAAATCTAAGTACTTAGCCATGTCCCTGGTAAAGGACAATTTGAGCATCAAGACATGGAAGCAATCAAGAATCTCATCATTCCAATTTCTAAATTAAAATCTTGTGGTTTGAACAAGGGTTGTTTGAATTCTTCAATCATTGATGGAGAGATGGCTTGGTACAAGGATCTTGAAATCTTTGATTGAGGAAATGATTTTGTCAAACAAAAACTTAGTATTTTCAAAATGATAAGAAAAATCTATTTTGAGCAATGCAAGCCTCAACTCCACTTAGCCAAATGCATATAGATGATAGACTCCACTATACTACCATAGTATCACTTGCCAATACAATTCAAATGTATTGACCTTTGTGGCTGTAACTTGTATGTTGCAGGTTTGATTGATTTTAGTGAAGATTGATTGTTTAGGATTACAAAGTCTACAACCAACATCTGCCTGTGGCACTTTGAAGATGAAGGACCCCATGACTATATTATTTCCGCTGCAATGTAATGTAATAGCCTAATGAGCTATGTTTGATGTAATAAACTTATGTTATTCCTGGTTATAAATTTATATTATGACCTTTGTTTCTTGATATTACATCTTAACTATGGATGCTAGCTATTGATCCAGGGACTAGCATTGTAAACACAGGAGGGATCAATCTTATCTAAGATTGGGACCCCTTACACCATGAGATAATACAACTCCCTGGTATCGGAAGAAAGCTTTGAGGTCATCAAACGTCATCCTATGAGAGGGTGATCATAAAGGTGTCTCTCAGGTGATCGGAAAGTATCTGTTGGGTTCTATGTATCGAGATGGAATTTGTCCCTCCCAAGTCGGAGAGATATACTTCGGGCCCACTCGGTAATCGATATCAACACCGCTTGCAAGCATGTGGTTAAGGAGTTAATCACAAAGTGATATCGGATTACGGAACGAGTAAAGTACTTGCTGTGAACGAGATTGAACTAGGTATGACGGTACCGACGATCGAATCTCGGGCAAGTAAAATATCGCGAGACGAAGGGAATATATATATGGGATTGTTTAAATCCTGGCATCATGGTTCATCCGATATGATCATCGATGAATGTGTGGGAGTCAATATGGGTGCCCAGACCCCGCTGTTGATTATTGATAGAAGATCATGTCTGCATATTCTCGAACCCGCAGGGTCACACACTTAACGTATCTCGACGCTAGGATAGATTGGATAATTGGTTTATGAATTTTTGTTCGGAGTCTCAGATGGGATCCGGGATATCACGAGAGGTTCCGGAATGGTCCGGAGAATAAGATTCATATAAGGCAATGCAGTTTTTGGAGTTCGGAATTGTTCCGGGTTAATCGGTATTGTACCAGAAGCTTCTAGAACCTTCCGGAAGGGGACCAACGTGGCCCCACCTTCCGGGAGGGGGCATGGGCCTATGAGGGAGTGTCCTGGCCGCATTGGGCCAGGGGCACAAGGCCCCATAGGGCCCAGCCGATCCTAGAGAGTTTAAATCGTTTAAACTAGAGATAGGGTTTCTAGAAGAGGGGAGAGTCCATGCCCCCACTCCTTATCCTTTGGGCTTGGGGGAGGGGCTAGGGCTGCGCCCCCCTCTATATAAAGAGGGGTGGGGGCGCACCAAACCCCTACACCTCTCCTCCAAACCCTAGCCGCCTTGCTGCCTTCCTCTCTCCCTCCCGACTGTTTGTAGGCGAAGCCCTGCGGCAGAAATTCTCCACCATATACACCACGCCGTCGTGTTGTAGATCCAATCTACCTCTCCACCATACTTGCTGGTCCGAGGAAGGAGGAGACGTCTAGGTGCTGCACGTGTGCATCTCACGGAGGCACCGCCACTTGTGGTGCTAGATCGGATCGGATCGCGAGGAGGAGAAGCGAGTACGACTACATCACCCACGTTCCGACGAACGTTCCGCTGTGCGAATCTTCAAGGGTATGAAGATCTAATCCAATCTCTCTTGTTGTTTGCATCTCCTAGATTAGATCTTGGCTTTCCCTCTGTTCGCTCCGTAGAAAATTTTGATTTACTATGCCGCGAAACCCTTTCAGTGGTATCAGAGCTAGATCTATGCGTAGATGTGTTTCACGAGTAGAACGCAACATGGTTGTTGCGGGCGTTGATGTTTTCTGTTACAAGCCTCTTGTTTGTGTTCTTCTTATGACGCGGGATAGTGAGATTGAAGCGGTCCAGGACAACCTTACGCGACGTCGTTCGCAAGACCGGCTCCGCACTTGACGTGTGGCTTGTTCCACACATGCGGCTGGTGGATGTCAGTTTCTCTCACTATAGTTGTCATGGGATTAACACCGGAGTTTGGCAACCATAATATCACCGTTGTGGCTTTCCGTAGGTAAGAATCGTTCTTAGCATCTACTCCCATAAGCCACATAAAACATGCAACAACAAAGTAGAGGCGTCTAACTTGTTTTTGCAGGGAGTGTTTTCTGTGATATGGTATGGCCCAAGATGTGATGCGTATATTGTATGCGATGATCATGTTTTGTAATGTTTCACGACTTGCATGTCGATGAGTACACAACCGGCAGGAGCCATATGGTTGTCTTTATAATTGTGTATGACCTGCGAGTCAACTTCTTATACGTCATGTAATAGCTTTACTTTATCGCTAAGTAGTTAGCAATAGTTGTAGTTGCTATTCGTTGTGGAGGCAATCATGGTGGAGTGATGGAGATCATGCCGGAACGCACAAGATGTAGATCATTGCGCGAAGATTGGCTATACCATGTCACATAAAGTTATATGCATGTGATGTTTATCCCTTTATGTATCTTATTATGCTTAGATCGCGACGGTAGCATTATAAGATGATTCCTCACTTAAAGATCAAGATAAAAACTGTGTTCTCCCCAAGTATGCACCGTTGTGAAAGTTTGTCGTTTCCAAGCATCACGTGATGATCGGGTGCTATAGACTCTACGCTCACATACAACGGGTGCAAGCCAGTTTTGCACACGCGGAAATACTTGGGTCTAACTTGACGAGCCTAGCATGTACATACATGGCCTCAGAACACAAGAACCGAAAGGTTAAGCATGAGTCATATGAATGATATGATCGACACTTCGTTGTCCACCATTGAAACCACATCTCTTCTCGTGATGATCGGATTAGGTGTGGTGAATTTGGATCGTGTTCACTAAACAACTTGAGGGATGTTGAATTTAGTGGGAGTTCATCTAGTAATTTGATTAAGTTGAACTATTTATCATGAACATAGTCTAAATTGTACTTGAAAATACTGTAGATCACATGGCCAAATCCAACTTCAACTTCAACGTTTTTGCTGAGAAGGAAAAGCTTAGAAACAATGGGTCTAACTTCACAAATTGGTTCCACAATCTAAGAATCATTCTGTCTGGCGGACAAAAGGACTATGTCCTTGGGAAAGCGTTAGGTGACCCCCCTGCTGCAACTGCGCCGGCTGATGAGAAAGCTGTCTATCAGTCGCGCAAAGATGATTATGGTGTGATTAAGAGCACCATGTTGTTTGCTGTGGAACCGGAACTTCAAAATCATTTTGAAACCTATCTCGGGCCCTTTGAGATTCTCGAGGAGCTGAAAACCATGTTTCTGACTCAGGCCCGTTCTGAGAGATATGAGATCTCTAAGAAATTCTTTAGCTACAAGATGGAGGAAGGGAGTTCCGTTAGTGAGCACGCCATTAAGATGTTGGGCTACACTCAACGCCTTGAGCAACTGGACTGCAAGATTCCAGAGGAGCTCAAGATTGACACTCCTAGCTACAAAAGTTTTGTAGTTGATCACAATCAGATTGGTTCCACTGATATGATCACTGAGCTCTTCGCTAAGATGAAAGTGGCGGAGGTGAACATCAAAAAGAATAATCATGTGTTGATGGTCAACAAGCCCCCCACCTTCAAGAAAGGTAAGGGTGCAAGGAAGCCCTTCAAGAAGGGCGGCGGCAAGCGCAATTCCCCTGCTGAGAAGAAGCTCAAGTCTGGTCCTAAGCCCGACACTGAGTGCTTCTATTGCAAGGACAAGGGTCACTGGAAGCGCAACTGTCCGAAGTACTTAGCGGACAAGAAGGCTGGCACCATCAAAGGTATATTTGATATACATGTTATTGATGTTTTCCTTACTAGCCCTCGTTGTAGTGCCTGGGTATTTGATACCGGTTCAGTTGCTAATATTTGTAACTCGAAACAGGAGCTACGGAATAGACGGCGGCTTGCGAGGGATGAGGTGACGATGCGCGTTGTCAACGGATCAAGAGTTGATGTGATGGCCGTCGGCACGCTCTCCTTAGTTTTACCTTCGGGATTAGTTTTAAACCTTAATAAGTGTTATTATGTGCCTGCGTTGAGCATGAACATTATTTCTGGATCGTGTTTATTGCAAGACGGTTATTCATTTAAATCGGAGAATAATGGTTGTTCTATTTATATGAGTAACATCTTTTATGGTCATGCACCTCTTATGAATGGTTTATTTCTTCTAAATCTCGAAAGGGATGAAACACACATCCATAACATTGAGTCTAAGAGATGCAAAGTAGATAGTGATAATACTACTTATTTGTGGCACTGTCGTCTAGGTCATATTGGTGTAAAGCGCATGAAGAAACTCCATTCTGATGGACTTTTGGAGTCTCTTGATTTTGAATCATTTGACACATGCGAACCATGCCTCATGGGCAAGATGATCAAAACCCCGTTCTCCGGAATGATGGAGCGAGCAACGGACTTGTTGGAAATCATACATACCGATGTATGCGGACCGATGAGTATTTCGACGCGCGGTGGATATCGCTATTTCCTTACTTTTACCGATGACTTAAGTAGATATGGGTATATCTATTTAATGAAACATAAATCTGAAACATTTGAAAAGTTCAAGGAATTTCAGAATGAAGTGGAGAACCATCGTAACAGAAAGATTAAGTTTCTACGATCCGATCGTGGAGGTGAATATTTGAGTTATGATTTTCTCACGCATCTTAAAGCAAGTGGAATCGTTTCACAACTCACGCCACCCGGAACACCATAGCGCAATGGTGTGTCTGAACGCCGGAATCGAACCCTATTAGATATGGTCCGATCAATGATGTCTCTTACTGATTTGCTGTTATCATTTTGGGGTTATGCATTAGAAACCGCTGCATTCACTTTAAATAGGGCACCATCTAAATCCGTTGAGACGACACCGTATGAACTGTGGTTTGGTGCTAAACCTAAGTTGTCGTTTCTTAAAGTTTGGGGATGCGAAGATTACATCAAGAAGTTGATGCCGGACAAGCTCGAACCTAAAGCGGAGAAATGCGTCTTCATAGGATACCCTAAGGAAACAATTGGGTATACCTTCTATCACAGAACCGAAGGCAAAGTGTTTGTCGCAAAGAACGGTTCCTTTCTTGAGAAGGAGTTTCTCTCGAAAGAAGTGAGTGGGAGGAAAGTAGAGCTTGACGAGGTTATTGAACCTTCTCTTGAATTGGAGAGTAGCGCAGCACCTGAAATTGTTCCAGTGCCGCCTGCACCAACAATATAGGAAGCTAATGATAAGGATCATGAAGCTTCGGACGATGCTGCTACTGAACGTCACAGGTCGACAAGGTCGCGTGCCCCTCCTGAGTGGTACGGCAACCCTGTCTTGACTGTCTTGTTAGTAGAAGACAGTGAACCTACGAACTATGAGGAAGCGATGATGAGCCCAGACTCTGAGAAATGGCTAGAAGCCATGATATCCGAATTGGGATCCATGAGCGAAAACCAAGTATGGACCTTGGTGGACCCTCCTAGCGACCGAAAGGCCGTTGAGTGCAAATGGATCTTCAAGAAGAAAACGGACGCGGATGGTAATGTTACCGTCCATAAAGCACGGCTTGTCGCAAAAGGTTTTCGACAAGTTCAAGGTGTTGACTACGATGAGACTTTCTCTCCCGTAGCAATGTTTAAGTCCATTCGGATTTTATTAGCAATTGTTGCGTTTCATGATTATGAAATATGGCAGATGGATGTCAAGACTGCTTTCCTCAATGGCAACATTGATGAAGAGTTGTATATGATGCAACCCGAAGGTTTTGTCGATCCTAAGGATGCTAGTAAAGTATGCAAACTTCAGCATTCCATTTATGGACTGAAGCAAGCATCTCGGAGTTGGAACCTTCGTTTTGATCAAGTGATCAAGAGCTTTGGATTTGTTCCAAATTGCTACGAAGCTTGTATCTACAAGAAAGTGAGTGGGAGCTCGGTGACGTTTCTGGTACTATATGTGGATGACATATTGATTATCGGAAATGACATCAACATGCTTAACGATGTGAAGAATTATTTGAACAAGTGTTTTTCAATGAAAGACCTAGGTGAAGCTGCTTATATATTGGGCATCAAGATCTATAGAGATAGACAAAGACGCCTGATAGCTTTAAGCCAGAGTACATACCTAGACAAAGTTCTGAAAAGGTTCAGAATGGATAAGGCAAAGAAAGGTTCAGTGCCTATGTTGTCAGGTAAGATATTGAGCAAGGCTCAGTGTCCAGCTACGGTAAATGATAGGGAAGCTATGAGCAAAGTGCCTTATGCCTCGGCCATAGGTTCCATCATGTATGCCATGATGTGTACTAGACCGGATGTGTCCAATGCTCTTAGTTTGACGAGCAGATATCAAAGTGATCCAGGAGTGGAACACTGGACAGCCGTGAAGAACATCCTAAAGTACCTAAATAGGACTGAAGAAATGTTCTTAGTCTATGGGGGTGATGAACAGCTTGTCGTAAAAGGTTACGTCGACGCTAGTTTTGACACCGACAAGGATGCTTCCAAATCTCAGACAGGATACGTTTATATTTTGAATGGAGGAGCTGTGAGCTGGAGAAGCTGCAAGCAAAGCGTGATCGCGGGATCTACAGTGGAAGCGGAATACATGGCTGCTGCAGAAGTGTCAAGTGAAGGAGTTTGGATCAGAAACTTCATCACTTAGCTTGGCGTGGTTCCAAGTGCATTGGACCCACTGGAGATATTGTGTGACAACACTGGCGCCATAGCACTCGCTAAGGAACCAAGATATCATCCAAAGACCAAGCATATCAACCGCAAGTTTCATATAATCCGAGATTATATTGCAGATGGAGATCTGAAGATTAGCAAAGTACATACAGATCTGAATGTCGCAGATCCATTGACTAAACCTCTTCCACGTGTAAAACATGATCAACACCTCAGTGCCATGGGTGTGAGATTGTTGCCAGATGTAAACTAGATTATTGACTCTAGTGCAAGTGGGAGACTGTTGGAATTATGCCCTAGAGGCAATAATAAAGATGTTATTATTATAATTCTTGTTCATGATAAAGTTTATATTCCATGCTAGAATTGTATTAAGCGGAAACATTAATACTTGTGTGGTTTGTGAACAACACCGTGTCCCTGGTACGCCTCTAAGGACTAGCTCATTGATCAATGATGGTTAAGGTTTCCTAACCATAGACATGAGTTGTCAATTGATAATGAGATCATTTCACTGGAGAATGATATGATGGACAGACCCAAACTAAGCAAAGCAATTAGATCGTGTCATCGTGTTCGTCTTTGCGAAGTTTTTCTTATGTCAAATATTGTATTCCTTAGACCATGAGATAATACAACTCCCTGGTATCGGAAGAAAGCTTTGAGGTCATCAAACGTCATCCTATGAGAGGGTGATCATAAAGCTGTCTCTCAGGTGATCGGAAAGTATCTGTTGGGTTGTATGTATCGAGATGGAATTTGTCCCTCCCAAGTCGGAGAGATATACTTCGGGCCCACTCGGTAATCGATATCAACACCGCTTGCAAGCATGTGGTTAAGGAGTTAATCACAAAGTGATATCGGATTACGGAACGAGTAAAGTACTTGCTGTGAACGAGATTGAACTAGGTATAACGGTACCGACGATCGAATCTCGGGCAAGTAAAATAACGCGAGACGAAGGGAATATATATATGGGATTGTTTGAATCCTGGCATCGTGGTTCATCCAATATGATCATCGATGAATGTGTGGGAGTCAATATGGGTGCCCAGACCCCGCTGTTGATTATTGATAGAAGATCATGTCTGCATATTCTCGAACCCGCAGGGTCACACACTTAACGTATCTCGACGCTAGGATAGATTGGATAATTGGTTTATGAATTTTTGTTCGGAGTCTCGGATGGGATCCGGGATATCATGAGAGGTTCCGGAATGGTCCGGAGAATAAGATTCATATAAGGCAATGCAGTTTTTGGAGTTCGGAATTGTTCCGGGTTAATCGGTATTGTACCGGAAGCTTCTAGAACCTTCCGGAAGGGGACCAACGTGGCCCCACCTTCCGGGAGGGCGCATGGGCCTATGAGGGAGTGTCCTGGCCGCATTGGGCCAGGGGCACAAGGCCCCATAGGGCCCAGCCGATCCTAGAGAGTTTAAATCGTTTAAACTAGAGATAGGGTTTCTAGAAGAGGGGAGAGTCCATGCCCCCCACTCCTTGTCCTTTGGGCTTGGGGGAGTGGCTAGGGCTGCGCCCCCCTCTATATAAAGAGGGGTGGGAGCGCACCAAACCCCTACACCTCTCCTCCAAACCCTAGCCGCCTTGCTGCCTTCCTCTCTCCCTCCCGACTGTTTGTAGGCGAAGCCCTGCGGCAGAAATTCTCCACCATATACACCACGCCGTCGTGTTGTAGATCCAATCTACCTCTCCACCATACTTGCTGGTCCGAGGAAGGAGGAGACGTCGAGGTGCTGCACGTGTGAATCTCACGGAGGCACCGCCACTTGTGGTGCTAGATCGGATCGGATCGCGAGGAGGAGAAGCGAGTACGACTACATCACCCACGTTCCGACGAACGTTCCGCTGTGCGAATCTTAAAGGGTATGAAGATCTAATCCAATCTCTCTCGTTGTTTGCATCTCCTAGATTAGATCTTGGCTTTCCCTCTGTTCGCTCCGTAGAAAATTTTGATTTACTATGCCGCGAAACCCTTTCATCATTATGGTGATGCTGCAAGTTTCCACCATGATTAGGCATGGCTTAGGCTAGCAGCCCAGACGTTTCTCTAACACAAAATACAAACTCCATGGACTTACAAGTTCCCTCTTTATTTCACACCGGTGACATCCACAGACAAAAGAGCATGATATCAAGTGAGTACAAAGTACAAGTGCAATGTTGAAAACGTTCCCCATGACAGCATGGTTCTGCTAATTCCAACGTATAAGTGCAAGTATATACAACATAGACGACACAATGGTTCAAGTTTATTAGGGGCAAAGAATATAAAGTGTGCCATCAAGTTTGTGAGAGCTTTAATCACTAAGTTTTCACATAACAAAATAGTTTTTAATTGGAAGATAGCTGAAAACAAGAATATACTTGGAATGGTATAACACACCATGCATAGGAGTTTATAGTGGACACTTTGGAATAACTTGGTTTCTTGGGAGTTGGAGGTATGAGTAGAACTTACTCATACAGGTGGAGGCTAGCAAAAGACTGGGAGCAACCAACTAAGAGAGCAATAATGGCCATAGTCATGCACAGCGATAGAACATTACTAATCAAAGCATAGAGTGGTACTACAAGTCAAGGACTAAATAATCATAGAGGATATGGTGACTGGTTCATAGTCATAACATGATGTGAGCATGTGCCAAGTCAACCCAAACAAACCTCAAAGGAGAAGACCACAATACTATTCTTTTGTATGCTAAAACAATGCATGATTTCTTCAAGGCACACTAAGCAATCCCAATGACTTGAAGCAAGCCATGCTACTGTAGGGATTCGTAGCATGGAAAACAAAAAATTTCTATTGCATACAAACAAACAAGCCAAGATCTATCTACTAGATTGTAGTAACGAGTCAATGGAATAACTCACCCTCGAAGATTCCAAAGTGTTTAACGAGAGCGGATTCTCGTGGGTGATGTAGTCGTACTCTTCCCGATCTCAAGATCGCGTAGACGATCCTTCCAGCGCTGCGTTCCGGCAGCGCTCCCACAGTCGGTCACACATTCGGTACTCGACGAAGACCTTCCTCTCCCTTGTTCCAGTAGGCAGCGGAGGTTTTAGCACTCTCCTCGCGATTCCGTCAGCATAACGGCATGGTACCGGAAGTAGAGGGGAGATCTCGCAGGGCTTCGCCTTAAGCCAGAGCGAGTATGGTGGAGTATGAGAGAGTTCCTGGACGATCTAGGGTTTAGACACGCCGAGGAGGAAGCTTGGCCGGCGGCTAGGGTTGCTAGGCGGTGGCGGCTTGACCTAGGGCGGCGGCAGCAGGTGGCGGCGCCGGCGGCTTAGGGTTTGGAGGCGGGGATCTTGTGTGTCTAGGAGGGGAGCCCTACCCCTCCTTTTATAGGTGGAGGGGCCGGCCGGCCAAGGGGAGGGGAGTCCCTCCCCAACTGGGCTTGGAGGTGGGCCGGCGGTGGAGGAGGGACTCCTCCCCAACTCGGTTTCCTCCTCTTTCTCCACTTCCCAAAAATAGCCGTTTGACTTTCAAACTTGGCGTTTGACTTTTCAAACTAGGATTTGATTAATCCCTCTATTTTGTTCAGCGATGAAATCGAATACATAATGCAATCATACCAACTTGATATAACACATTCATGTACCCTTCCCCTCCGGAGTGCCGGACACTCCGGAACCTTCTAGAACATTCCCGATGAAAACACCGGAACCATTCTCCAACTCCGAAACAAGACTTTCCTTATATGAATCTTATTCTCCGGACCATTCCGGATATCCTCGTGATATCCCGAATCCCATCCGAGATTCCGAACAACATTCGGTCTCTTTCTCATCATTCCATAACTACTCAAACAATGTCGAATCCTTAAGTGTGTCTCCCTACGGTTCGTGAATTATGCGGACATGATCGAGACACTTCTCCGAACAATAACCAATAGAGGAATCTGGAAATTCATATGGCTCCCACATATTTCTACGATTACTTTGCAATCGAATGAACCACTTACATACGATACCAATTTCCCTTTGTCTCACGATAGTTTACTTATCCGAGGTTATGATCGTCGGTATCTCTGCATACCTAGTTCAACCTCGTTACCGATAAGTACTCTTTTCTCGTTCCCGTGATATGTGATCCCTTGTGAGCCAGTCACATGCTTGCAAGCTAATTGGATGACATTTCACCGAGAGGGCCCAGCGTATATCTATCTGTCATATGGATGGACAAATCCCACTCTTGATCCATGCGTTTCAACCAATACTTTCCGAACACTCAATGCCACCTTTATAGCCACCCAGTTACGGTGTGGTGTTTGATGTCATCAAAGCATCCATCCGGTAAAGGTGATATGCATGATCTCATGGTCGAAGGAATTAGGTTACTATGTATCAGAAAGCATATAACAATTGAACTATTAAAATGACTTGATCTTTATGCTACGCTTATCTATAGGAGTATGTCCACCATATCATTCTCCTAACGATACGATCTTGTTGTTAATAACATCTCAATGTTCATGATAGGGAAACCACAATCATCTATTAACCAACAAACTAGTATTATAAAGAGGCTTTACTAGGGACTTCAATTTAAGTTTACAAATCACACAAGTATTAATGTTTCCTTGTTAATACTATTATAGCATTAATGTAAACATTTATCATAAACACAAAGATATAATAATAACTACATTTATTATTGCCTCTAGGGCATATCTCCAACAGTCTCCCACTTGCACTAGAGTCATCTAATCTAGATTACATGGTAATATACCGAACACCCATGGCAGTTTGGTGCTGGTCATGTTTTGCCCTCGGGTGAGGTTTAGTCAACGGATCCGCCACATTCAGATCTGTGTGTACTTTGCAAATCTTTATGTCCCCATCTTGGACATGTTCTCGAATAGCGTGAAAACGTAGCTTGATGTGCTTCAGCTTCTTGTGTGACCTTGGTTCTTGTGCATTGGCTATGGCACCCATGTTATCACAGTAGATAGACATTGGGTCCATCGCACTAGGAACCACACCCAGCTCTGTAATGAACTCTTTCATCCATATCGCTTCTTGTGAAGCCTCCAAAGCAGCCATGTATTCCGATTCAGTTGAAGATCTCGCCACAACTCTTTGCTTTGCACTCCTCCAGCTAACTGTTGCACCATTCAAAATAAATACGTATCCAGATTGTGATTTAGAATCATCTGGATCGGTGTTCCAACTAGCATTGGTGTAACCATTAACAACGAGCTGTTCATCACCTCCATAAGAAAGAACCATATCCTTAGTTCTTCTCAAGTACTTAAGGATGTTTTTGACCGCTGTCCAATGATATACTCCTGGATCACTTTGATATCTGCTAGTTAAACTAACAGCATATGCAATGTCGGGTCTAGTACATAGCATGGCATACATTAGAGATCCTATGGCTGAGGCATAGGGAGTCTTAGTCATCCTTTCTCTATCTTCCGCCGATGTCGGACTTTGAGTTTTACTCAAGGTCGTATTGGGCAACATGGGCAAGAACCCTTTCTTGCTATCTTCCAATCCAAACCTCTTTAGAACTTTGTCCAAATATGTACTTTGTGACAATGATATTTGGCGTCTTGATCTATCTCTATAAATCTTTATGCCTAATATGTAAGCTGCCTCGCCAAGATCTTTCATTGAAAAACTATTATTCAAATATTCCTTGACACTATTAAGAAGGTCTACATCATTCCCAATCAACAATATGTCATCTACATATAGTATTAAGAATGCTACAGAGCTCCCACTCACTTTCTTGTAAATACAAGCTTCTCCATAAGTTTGTATAAAATCAAAACTTTTGATCACCTTATCAAAACGTTGATTCCAACTTCGGGATGCTTGCTTCAATCCATAGATGGACCGTTGAAGTTTGCATACCTTGTTAGCATCTTTAGAATCGACAAAACCTTTGGGTTGCATCATATACAACTCTTCATCAATGTCTCCATTGAGAAATGCTGTTTTGACATCCATCTGCCATATCTCATAATCATAATATGCAACGATTGCTAACATAATCCTCACAGACTTTAGCTTCGCTACTAGTGAGAAAGTCTCATCATAGTCAACTCCTTGAATTTGTCGAAACCCCTTTGCGACAAGTCGAGCTTTATAGACAGTAACATTACCATCAGCATCTGTTTTCTTCTTGAAGATCCATTTGTTCTCGACGGCCTTCCGGCCATCCGGTAAGTCCACCAAAGTCCATACTTGGTTTTCGTACGTGGATCCAATCTCGGATTTCATGGCTTCTTGCCATTCATTGGAATCTGGGCTCATCATCGCTTCCTCATATGTCTCAGGGTCATCGGTGTTGTCTACCAACATGACACTCATAACGGGATCATACCAATCTGGAGTGGTACGAGTTCTCGTTGACCTGCGAGGCTCTGTAGCAACTTCAACCGAAGTTTCATGATCATCATCATTAGCTTCCTCTCTAATTGGTGCAGGCACCACAGGAACTTCTTCCGGTGCTGCTCTACTCGCAATTTCGAGAGAAGGTTCGACAACCTCGTCGAGTTCTACTTTCCTTCCAGTCACTTCTTTCGAGAGAAATTCCTTCTCTAGAAAGGATCCATTCTTGGCAACGAAGATTTTTCCTTCAGATCTATGATAGAAGGTATACCCAATAGTTTCCTTTGGGTATCCTATGAAGACGCATTTTTCCGCTTTGGGTTCAAGCTTGTCCGGTTGTAACTTCTTTACATAGGCTTCGCAACCCCAAACTTTAAGGAACGACAATCTAGGTTTCTTCCCAAACCATAATTCATACGGTGTCGTTTCAACGGATTTAGATGGTGCCCTATTTAAAGTGAATGCGGTTGTTTCTAATGCATAACCCCAAAATGATAGCGGTAAATCTGTAAGTGACATCATAGAACGAACCATATCTAAGAGAGTTTGATTACGACGTTCGGACACACCATTACGCTGTGGTGTTCCCGGCGGTGTCAATTGTGAAAGTGTTCCGCATTTCTTCAAATGCTCGCCAAACTCGTAACTTAGATATTCACCTCCACGATCAGAACGTAGAAATTTAATCTTCTTGTTACGTTGATTCTCTACCTCACTTTGAAATTCCTTAAACTTCTCAAAAGTTTCGGACTTATGTTTCATGAAATAGATATACCCATATATACTCAAGTCATCCGTGAAGGTAAGAACATAACGATAACCACCGCGCGATGCTACACTCATTGGACCACACACATCGGTATGTATGATTTCCAATAAGTCCGTAGCTCGCTCCATCATACCAGAAAATGGAGTCTTAGTCATTTTACCCATCAGACATGCTTCGCATCTTTCAAGTGATTCGAAATCAAGTGATTCAAGAAGTCCATCAGAATGGAGTTTCTTCATACGCTTCACTCCAATGTGACCAAGACGACAGTGCCATGTATAGGTAGAGTTATCGCTCGATTTCAAACGTTTAGCCTCAATTTTATTAATATGTGTATTTCCACTATCGAGATTAAACAAGAATAGACCATCTATCAAAGGTGCATGTGCATAAAACATATTACTCATATAAATCGAACAACCATTATTCTCGGACTTAAACAAGTAACCGTCTCGCAATAAACAAGATCCCGATATAATGTTCATGCTTAACGCAGGCACCAAATAACAATTATTTAAGTATAAAACTAATCCCGATGGTAGATGAAGGGGTAGCGTGCCGACCGCGATCACATCAACCTTTGATCCGTTTCCCACGCGCATCGTCACCTCATTCTTCGCTAGCTTCCGTTTATTCTGCAGCACCTGTTTCGAGTTACAAATATGAGCAACCGAACCAGTATCAAATACCCAGGCACTACTACGAGTACTAGTGAGATACACATCAATAACATGTATATCAGATATACCTTTCTTCTTGATGTTGCCGTTCTTCAAATCCGCCAAGTACTTTGGGCAATTCCGCTTCCAGTGACCTTCTCCCTTGCAGTAAAAGCACTCAGTATCAGGCTTAGGTCTAGCCTTGGTCTTCTTCGTTGGCGCGGTAACTTTCTTACCACCCTTCTTGAAGTGTCCCTTCTGCTTAGACTTGCCTTTCTTGAATTTGGTGGTCTTATTGACCAACAACACTTGGTGCTCTTTCTTGATCTCCACTTCTGCAGATTTCAACATGGCAAAGAGTTCTGGCAACGTCTTGTTCATGTTTTGCTTGTTGTAGTTCATCACAAAGTTCTTGTAACTTGGTGGTAGTGATTGGAGGACTCGGTAAATCCCCAAAGCATTAGGAATCACTATACCCAAGCTTTGAAGTTTGTTTGCGTGAATAGACATCTTAAGCACATGCTCACTGACGGAGCTGCCCTCTTCCATCTTGCAGTTAAAGAACTTTTCAGAAGCCTCATAGCTTTCAATTGCCGCATGAGTCTCAAAGATCAATTTGAGATCCTCGACAATATCATATGGGTCTGAATTCTCAAACCTTTTCTGAAGCTCCGATTCTAAACCATACAAGATAGCACACTGAACTGTGGAGTACTGAGTCTTCCGAGTAAGGTAAACGTTCTTTACTTCATCGGCAGCATCAGCTGCAGGTGGGTCACCCAGTGGTGCATCCAGCACATAGGTCAAATTACCAGCTGTGAGGATAATCCTCAAATTTCGGAACCAATCCGCGAAGTTGCTTCCATTGTTTTTCAACTTTTCTTTCCCTAGGAACGCATTAAAATTGAAGGTAGGGGCTGCCATTGATCTACAACATATTTGCAATAGTTTAGACTAAGTTTATGACAAATTGAGTTCAAATGAATAATAAAATTAATCTAGGTGAACTCCCACTCAAAACAATATCCCTCACATTGTTTTAGTGATCACACGAACCAAATCCACCACATCAACACCGATCATCACGAGAGTTGAAATAGTTTCAATGGCGAACAATCGACATGTTCATCATATCTACTATATGATTCATGCTTTACCTTTCGGTGATCCGTGTTCCGAGACCATGTCTGTACATGCTAGGCTCATCAAGATCAAACCTTAGTTTCCGCATGAGAAAATCTGGCTTGCTCACGTTGTATACACTTGCGAAATCTAACACACCCGATCATCATGTGGTGCTTCGAAACAACAAGATTTAGCAACGGTGCTAACTAAGGGTGAACACTTTATGACTTGAAATTCATGTGCATGAGGGATCATCTTATAATGCTACCGTCGTCTACTAAGCAATACAAGATGCATAAAGGATTAACATCACATGCAATTCATAATATGTGATATGCTATGGCCTTTCTTCTTTGTGCTTCCGATCTCCATCTTTTAGCACGAACATGATCTCCATCATCACCGTCATTGCATCAAGGTCAATGACGCTTCTCCATGGTTGTCGTCCACCGACTTCAACTATTACAACTACTTTGAATAGACACGCGGGTCTTAACATAAATTAAAGACAACCATATGGCTCCTGCCGGTTGCCAACTTACAATAAGGAACATTGCATACATCAAGTATAATCACAATCATGGCCATATCACATCACAGCACACCCCTGCAAAACAAAGTTAGACGCCTCTACTTTCTTTGCATGTTTTACGTGGTTTGGGGCTTTCAATAAGTGTCGTTCTAACTTACGAACAAGAACCACAACATTGATACTAGTATTGTCAATCACCCGTTGTAAATTGGATCTTAACTATGCTAGGAGAAACAGGCACCCTCAAAGCCACTTATGCAATACAAGTTGCATGTCAAGCGTGGAGCAAGTCTCATGAACGATGTCATCCAAGGTTAGCCCGGGCCGCTTCATCCCAACATCCCGCAAGATGCAAAGTACACAAGAAGCAATCGACAATAAAAGCATCAACGCCCACAATGACCATTGTGTTCTACTCGTGCAATAGATCTACATATAGACACGGCTCTGATACCACTGTAGGGATTCGTAGCATGGAAAACAAAAAATTTCTATCGCATACAAACAAACAAGCCAAGATCTATCTACTAGATTATAGCAACGAGTCAATGGAATAACTCACCCTCGAAGATTCCAAAGTGTTTAACGAGAGTGGATTCTCGTGGGTGATGTAGTCGTACTCTTCCCGATCTCAAGATCGCGTAGACGATCCTTCCGGCGCTGCGTTCCGGCAGCACTCCCGCAGTCGGTCACACGTTCGGTACTCGACGAAGACCTTCCTCTCCCTTGTTCCAGCAGGCAGCGGAGGTTGTAGCACTCTCCTCGCGATTCCGGCAGCACAATGGCGTGGTACCGGAAGTAGAGGGGAGATCTCGCAGGGCTTCGCCTTAAGCCAGAGCGAGTATGGTGGAGTATGAGAGAGTTCCTCGACGATCTAGGGTTTAGACACGCCGAGGAGGAAGCTTGGCCGGCGGCTAGGGTTGCTAGGCGGCGGCGGCTTGACCTAGGGCGGCGGCGGCGGCAGCAGGTGGCGGCGCCGGCGGCTTAGGGTTTGGAGGCGGGGATCTTGTGTGTCTAGGAGGGGAGCCCTACCCCTCCTTTTATAGGTGGAGGGGCTGGCCGGCCAAGGGGAGGGAAGTCCCTCCCCAACTCGGCTTGGAGGTGGGCCGGCGGTGGAGGAGGGACTCCTCCCCAACTCGGTTTCCTCCTCTTTCTCCACTTCCCAAAAATAGTCGTTTGACTTTCAAACTTGGCGTTTGACTTTTCAAACTAGGATTTGATTAATCCCTCTATTTTGTTCAGCGATGACATCGAATACATAATGCAATCATACCAACTTGATATAACACATTCATGTACCCTTCCCCTCCGGAGTGCCGGACATTCCGGAACCTTCTAGAACATTCCCGATGAAAACACCGGAACCATTCTCCAACTCCGAAACAAGACTTTCCTTATATGAATCTTATTCTCCGGACCATTCCGGATCTCCTCGTGATATCCCGAATCCCATCCGAGACTCCGAACAACATTCGGTCTCTTTCTCATCATTCCATAACTACTCAAACAACGTCGAATCCTTAAGTGTGTCTCCCTATGGTTCGTGAATTATGCGGACATGATCGAGACACTTCTCCGAACAATAACCAATAGAGGAATCTGGAAATTCATATGGATCCCACATATTTCTACGATTACTTTGTGATCGAATGAACCACTTACATACGATACCAATTTCCCTTTGTCTCACGATAGTTTACTTATCCGAGGTTATGATCGTCGGTATCTCTGCATACCTAGTTCAACCTCGTTACCGATAAGTACTCTTTTCTCGTTCCCGTGATATGTGATCCCTTGTGAGCCAGTCACATGCTTGCAAGCTAATTGGATGACATTTCACCGAGAGGGCCCAGATTATATCTATCCGTCATATGGATGGACAAATCCCACTCTTGATCCATGTGTTTCAACCAATACTTTCTGAACACTCAATGCCACCTTTATAGCCACCTAGTTACGGTGTGGTGTTTGATGTCATCAAAGCATCCATCCGGTAAAGGTGATATGCATGATCTCATGGTCGAAGGAATTAGGTTACTATGTATCAGAAAGCATATAGCAATTGAACTATTAAAATGCCTTGATCTTTATGCTACACTTATCTATAGGAGTATGTCCACCATATCATTCTCCTAACGATATGATCTTGTTGTTAATAACATCTCAATGTTCATGATAGGGAAACCACAATCATCTATTAACCAACAAACTAGTATTATAAAGAGGCTTTACTAGGGACTTCAATTTAAGTTTACAAATCACACAAGTATTAATGTTCCCTTGTTAATACTATTATAGCATGAATGTAAACATTTATCATAAACACAAAGATATAATAATAACTACATTTATTATTGCCTCTAGGGCATATCTCCAACAACTACAACAATAATTACTAGGCATAATGTCAAAACAACACCTAGCATGGCATGATAAAGTCTAAGTCACAGTTAATGCCATCTCCTCTTGCACTTCCAAGCAAGAACTTTCTACTCATTTCCAACACCAATCGACTTATTTGAAATAAAACACAGCGAGAGCGGGGGTCCAAACTACTCAAGCAAACTAAGAAAAGCAAACGAAAACTAAGACGCTCCAAGAACAACACAACTGTGCATGAAACAATAAAAATGAAGTATCTAGATAGACTTGAGATTTTTATTGATAAAGAAGGGGATGCCTTGGGCATCCCCAAGCTTTGACGCTTGTACCTATTGGATATTTCTTGGGGTGACACCATGGTGGCATCCCCAAGATTGAGCTTTTGTCCATTCTTCATCTCATTACATCAATCTCTCTCTACACCTGAAATTTTTCCTTCATACAAAACTTCACACAATCTTCATTAACAACATTAGTTTATTCAAAAGATATTAGACCTTTAGGAAAAGCTTTGGAACAGCAATATTTTTCACTAAAAACACAAACTACTATAGGAACTCCTTCAAAAATCTCAATTCCCCAAAAGAGAACTCAAAAAGGAATCAATAAGAAGCAAATGCAAATAATGGCAGAAATCTGTCAAAACAGACCATCAAGAAGAAACTGATTTTTTAGAAAATCTTCTGTTGCTCAAATCAAAAAGTGTTGAACTAATGAACGTTAGATAACATACTGGGGGATTTATTCGTAAAATATCAGCTCAATATGAGTTACATAGACTCCTCGTGAATTTTTATGGTGGAGGACAGAAATCTGTTTCAGGACAACAACTCCCCAAATCTTACTTCCGTCTCATTAGAGGTCATTCTTGGCACAAAAAGCAAACAAAAAGGATAAGGAGAGGTCATTACTGAAGTAATAACTTCCAAGACTCAAGGAAACTCTTGGGTTATCTTCCAATAAGTACTTTTCTTTAATGCCTTTAAGTTAGGCACAAGAAGCAAGAAGAATCAAGTATTTTTAAATGAAGAAGCATTAAGATCAATACTTGCAAAGTCTTCGACTATGAAAGGTATCTCATCCAAATGGGTTTTGGAGGATCCCTTCTCATTTCTCTTTGGATTACTACTTTCATCAAAAAGATTTTTAGGAGCAATCCAATCAAAATTCTTTTCAAAGGCTTCATGCATTCCAATAAGCTTAAAGGGTATGGGTATCTTAAATTCCTATCCAGGCTTAGTTTTATCAGTACCCACAACATCTACAGTTGAGCCTAGTATATTGAAACGCTCAAAGACTTTTTTGGCTTCCCTAACAACATCATTGAACTCTTTTAGTAAAGTTTCAAGAATGAAATCTCTCTTTTCAGCATTCTTTTCTTCTTTTAGTTTTAGGAACAAGAATTGTATCATGGGGTTAAGGCTAACAAACCTAGCCTCCAACATATGAACTAAAGAAGCTGCAACAATCTCATAATTAAGAGCAAGTTCTGCTATAGATTTATCCTCAATGTCCTCATGCTTGCTAACATGATTAAAGAATTCTTCAATATATCTTTCCCAATTATGGAGCCACTACCTATTACAATATCTTTCAGGGCAAACTTGGGGAGCAACATGGTGAGCTATAGCAAGGTGGCAACTAGAGTAGGAACTAATTTTTTTGTGTTTTTTGAAAAGAGGCAAACAAAACCAAACAAAAGAAACAAAGCAAACTAAAAACACAGTAAAAATAAAGGAAGTGGAGGACTTCCCTTGTGAAGACGTCCTTAGCCTCCCCGTCAACGGCGCCAGAAAAATTGTTGATGGCTCAGTTGATTTGGAGCCTGTTGGGAACCCCAAGATCAAGGTGTGAAGAAGCACAACAACAAATCTTCCCTCAGTTAGAAACCAAGGTTATCGAACCAGTAGGAGGAAGGAAACGTCACACAGGTGTTGCAAACAACGTGAAGACCTGCACAACACAAACTCAAGACTTTGCCCCAACTAACAGTGAGGTTGTCAATCTCACCGGTTGTTGTAACAAAGGATTAAATGTATGGTGTGGAAGGTAATGGTGGTTTTGCAGCAAGAAAACAGTAACAGTGGAAGATGTATCAATGGTAAAGATTGGACCGGGGTTCATAGTTCACTAGAGGTGCTCTCCTTAGATAAACAACATGGCATGAAGGGTAAACAAATTACAGCAGGGCAATTGACAGGAACTGAGCAAGGCATATCAATGAAATACTAGTTAGAAAGATCCTATGAGATTCGATTGGGAAA
Organism: Avena atlantica; assembly: GCA_910589765.1. NCBI lineage: Eukaryota > Viridiplantae > Streptophyta > Magnoliopsida > Poales > Poaceae > Avena > Avena atlantica. The sequence continues at coordinate 376,527,601 of OU342738.1, forward strand.
TACAAAAAGATACATAGACCGCCATCCAACTTCATATATGACTAGAAGTCCACCTTGAGATTATCATCCGACCCCCCTCTAGTATTAAGTTGCAAGCAACAGACAACTGCTTTAAGCAAAGTGTGTAAGGTAAACAGTCCACATGTTCCATGAACAAGATATCGTTGTTTTCTCCCTAGTGGCAACAACATTTCTACAACCGAAGAGATTTTTGTCACTTCCCTTGGAAAATAGAGGCATGAACCCACTATTGAGCATAAATACTCCCTCTTGGAGTCACTAGCAACTACTTGTCCAAGATAGCTACTAACAACGGAGAGCATGCAAGATCACAAACAACACACATGATAGAATCATAAAGACAAAACCATTAACCAAACTGACATAATAATATCAATATCCATCGGATCCCCACAAACACAACATGCATGATTACAAATAGATTAGATGTTGATAATGAATGGAGCTCACAAGATATATATATATATATATATATATATATATATATATATATGAAAGAACATGGAGGAGATACAACCATCTAGCTACTACATGGACCCATAGTCCAAGGTGGAACTACTCACGCATCATACCGGAGAAGAAGGCCTACGGGATGATCTCCCCTCCGACAGGGTGCCGGGAAGAGCTTCAGATCCCCCCGATATAGGGACGATGGTGGCGGCGGCTATAGATGGTTTCGTGGAGTTTTTATCGGGTCTTTAGGGTTTGGGCATCGGAGGCTTCTTATAGGCGAGGAGGCGAGGCAGGGGGTTCCCGGGGGGCCCACACCCTGCCCAGGCGCGGGCCAGGCTTGGCCGCGCCTGGGGGGTGTGGCCACCCCGTGGCTCCCCTCCGTCTCGTATTCTGGCTTCATGTTCCCCACGGAAAAATATTGACTTTGGCTTTTGTCCCGTACAATTCCAAGAATATTGATTTTCTTCCTTTCTAGAACCAAAAATAGAAGAAAACGGGCAACTGGCACTGTGGCAACTTGTTAATAGGTTAGTTCCAGAAAAGATATAAAAATACCTCAAAGTGTAGACAAAGCAAAGCAAAGTAGATACTAAACAAGCATGGAACATCAAAAATTATAGATATGTTTCCGACATATCAGGCTCCACTATTGATGCTGATAGATTCTTTCAAACAGAAAAGGAAATACTGAAAGAGAATCTCAGAAATATATGGCAGAAAATAAAAGACTAGAATTGTTCAGCTTAGGTATATAGAGGATATACATGTTATGGCTATATTCTTTGCTTATTAAACAATGTGGTTCTTAAGTATTGGATATTGAATTTGTTTGTGTGAATCGTCATACGAAACACACAATTCATGAACTATAATGGCCTAAGTAACTAGCAAAAGAATATGTGATGATGTTCATCGAGAATAAATAAATGGTTGTTGTGTTGCTCGTTAACATCAAAGTTTACATTCAAGATTTGTTTTATCAGGTATTATGAGAACAAAAGGTTTGTTCAAATATTTGCCATAATCCATACAATATGGATGATTTAAAAATCTCGTTGGATAAATCACATCCATAAACCTATTGCTAAAAATGTCGAAAGACAATCGATAAGAAAGATCACTTAGGAAGTGACATCGCCGTTTAAATTATATTGGAAATAAAACATGAAGAAAATCCACGTGGATGGAATTTTGGAGTCTTTTGATTTTTGATAAAATGACGCTTGTAAAACTTTCCTAGAGATAATTAGAACTCCGTTCATAGGCCAAAGGGAACGGATGACTAGCTTATTGGAACTTGTACATATTGTTGTATGAAGTCCATTATGTGTAGTCAAGAGTGATGGATTTCAACTTCATATGCTTTCTCCGAAAAATTTGAGTGAATATATGAATATTTACTTAATAAGGATGAAGTGTGAAACATTTGAAAAGTTCAAAGACTTTCATGATGAAGTGCAAAATCAATGTAACAAGAAAATAAAAATTTTATGATAGGATCATAAAGGAAGATATTTGAGTTACAAGTTTAGCATAACACCTTAGATTTGAGGAATCGTTCCGTGGATTTGCGTTTCCCGAAACACCATATGAGTATGGAATAATCGAGATATGAAATGAAACCTTGTTTGACATGGTAAAATCAAAGGTGTAATTCATAAAACTGCCATTATATTTTAAAGATTAAAAGCTTTAGAGACTACCGCTTTTCCACTAAAAGGAGCTCCATCATGATCCGTTGAAATGACACCATATAAATTCATGGTTTGGGATAAAACCCAAGTTGTAATTTCTTAAACATTGGTATGCTATGAATAAGAGAGATGTTTACAACCAAAGTCGGATGAACATGTCTTTGTATGTTATTTCGAATAACCGTTGAGTATTCCTCCATAAAACCGAAAAAATGTTTGTAGCTTGGAACGTCAAGTTTCTTTGTGAAGGAATTTTCCGTGAAAAGTTAAGTGGGAGGAAAATACAATTTTGATAAGGTTAAAAGAACCTTAGCTATGTGTGAAAAGTTGCGCAGCGCCGAAAAGTGTTTTGGAGGTAGCAACAATGCTCATGGATCACGTGCCTCAAAGGTTGTGGTTACAGAGGTCAAAGTTCCTATTGAACCAAGTAGGTCGGGTAAACAATCAAATACCAAGATTTGAGGGTTGAATCATTATTTGACAAAAATGAATGGACTACATGCAAAGAAGCGATGATGGGCCCTGACTCCGTCAAATGGCTTGAGGCCATAAAATCCGTGATAGTTCCATACACGAGAAAGCAAGCTTTGAACTTGAAAGACCCTCTGGAAAGGTGTAAGACCTTATAGTCGTGTTTGGATCTATAAAAAAATAGACATGGATGTTTCACATCTATGAAATAGTCAAAATGTTTGGAAATAATTCACAACAATGTTCAATAGTTGACTATGACAAGATTTGATCTTCCATAGCAATATTTAGTCTAGACGGATTAATGTAGCAACCACTACATATAATTCTGTTATATGGTGGTTGAACAAACAAAACAAAGTTCTTTAAATAGAATTGTTACCTAGTACGTGTACATAACATGATCCAATGGGTTTTGTTAATTCAAAGGATGCTAAAAGCGTATGCAAACTTCAATGGTTGAAATAAGCATCACGGAGTTGGAATCTTCACCATGATGAAACTGTTAAAAGAGTTTAATCTCATCGGAGATGATGAAGATGATTGCATTTGCAAGAAATTAAGTGGGAGCGCTAAGACATATTTCTAATACATTATGTGGAAGACATATTGTTGATTGGAAATGATGTATCTTTTGTTAACACAAGTTAAGAATTTCATTTTGATGAAAGACTTAGGAAAACCCCGAATATTTGGCATCAATGTCTATATAGATAGATTGAGACGCTAATATGGTTGTGCCGAAAGTACATAGATGATATGTAGAATGAGTTCAATATAGAAACTACAAGAAAGGTTCTTGTCGCACAAAAAGGATTGAATCGAAATTCAAGTGTATCGAGACACTTGGTAAGTGAAACAAAGATTCAAGTATTGATTGATACTTGATGAATAAAGAGTATTTTCTAATCATACTGTGATATGTACAAATCCAGATCTGTCCTATGCTCTAAATGTTATGAGCATATACCAGAATGATTCATAAGATGATCATTGGATGATAGTAAGGATATTCTTATGATCTTTTGGAAGAACTAAGAATATATTATTTTGTAGAAGTGATAAATAGATAGTTAGTTCATTGTAAAAGTACTACATTAATACTAGTTTTGTCACAAAGTACAAATTAAGTTTTTCTCAATCTAAACTAAGGGTGGCACAATATAATGGAAAGTAAGTTCCATAATGTATTTGGATGAGTTCCAAAGTTAAGACATTGTGACAGATACTACAACAAAAGGCTGAGTATATGACTGCTATTATAGCAGCAAAAGAGGGCATTTGTGTCAAGTAGTTTGTTATCAAACTAGGTGTATTTCACAGCGAGATAGTACTATGAAGATATATTGTACGACAATATTGTCAACATGTTTTAATCCCAAGGAACTAAAGGTCTCACCAAAGGACCAGATTTATACAAAACAATCTCATTACAGAATGAGTGATGTGTAGAGACGCAAAGACATGCAATTACACAAAGACCTGAAAGTGTCGGATCCGAATATCTGTTGACCACTAGCAATCATGTACATACAACACCGGAAATCCATAGGTGTTGAATACACAAAGATTTGAAACTAGATTATTGTCTCTAGTGCAAGTGGGAGACTCTTGGAGATATGCCCAAGAGGCAATAATAAATAGGTTATTATCGTATCTTCATGCTTATGATAAATGTTTACATACCATGCTATAAATGTATTAACCGGAAACATTAATACTTGTGTAATTTGTAAACATGTAAGAGTCTCTAGTAAATCCTCTTGTTAAACTAGCTTGTTGGTTAATATATGATCATGGTTTCCTGATCATGAACATTGAGATGTTATTAACAATAAGGTCATATCATTAGAAGAATAATGTGATGGACATACTCCTATAGTTAAGCGTAGCATAAATATCAAGTCATTTAATATAGTTCAGTTGCTATAAGCTTTCAGATACACAGTAAGCTAAATCCTTCGACCATGAGATCATGCTAATCACCATCACCGAATGGATGCTTTGATGATATCAAACACCACACCATAACTGGGTGGCTATAAAGGTGGCATTGAGTGTTCGGAAAGTATGTGTTGAGGCACATGGATCAAGAGTGGAATTTGTCCATCCATATGACAGATAGATATACTCTGGGACCTCTCGGTGGAATGTCATCCAATTGGCTTGCAAGCATGTGATTGTCTCACAATGGATCACATATCACGGGAACGAGAAAAAGAGTACTTATCGGTAACGAGGTTGAACTAGGTATGCAGAGATACCGACGATCATACCTCGGATAAGTAAACTATCGCGAGAAAAAGGGAAATTGGTATCGTATGTAATTGGTTCATTAGATCGCAAAGTAATCTTAGAAATATGTGGGAGCCATATGAATTTCCAGATTCCTCTATTGGTTATTGATCGGAGAAGAGTCTTAGTCATGTCTGCATAATTCACGAACCGTAGGGAGACACACTTAAGGATTCGATGTTGTTTAGTAGATATGGAATGTAATTAGGGAGAACGAATGTTGTTCGTAGTCTTGGATGGGATCCCGGATATCACGAGGAGATACGGAATGGTCTGGAGAATAAGATACGGAATGGTCTCGAGAATAAGATACGGAATGGTCTGGAGGATATCACGAGGAGATAAGGAAAGTCCAATTCCGGAGTTCGGGAATGATTCCGGTGTTTTCATCGAAATGATCTAGAAGGGTCTAGAAGGTTCACCGGATCGGAAGGGGAAGGGTACATGAATGTGTCATGAATAAGTGGAATGATTGTAGCATGTCCTAGGTCACTTGGTTGGGCATTTGTAAGAAAAAATTAAGCTCCAAATTGAAAGTCAAAATGCAAGTTTGAAAAGTCAAACTAGGACAATGTATCTTGGTGGAGGAAGGAAAGAATCCTTCTTTCCCTCCACCACAAGCCAACTAGGAGGGGGAGTTGGGGAAGGATTCAAACTCCCCTCTCCCAAGCTGCTCTCCCTCTCATAAATAGAGGGGAGGGGATGCCCCAAGAGACACAACACCAGCCCCTCCCCACATCGCCGCCGCCCCGTGCCGACGCTGTCAGCCGCCGACTCCACCTCCTCCTCTTCGGCTTCTAAACCCTAGATCGCCGGGGAAACCCTAATACTCCACCATAACCTGCTCCGGCTTAGGCGAATCCCTGCGAGATCTTCCCTCTACTTCCGACACCACATCGTCGTGTTGCTGGAATTGTGAGGAGAGAACTACAACCTCCGGTGTCTGCTGGAACAAGGGAGAGGAAGGTCTTCATCAAGTACCGAACGTGTGACCGACTGTGGAAGCGCTGTCGGAACGCAACGCCGGAAGGATCGTCTATGCGATCTTGAGATCGGCAAGTGTATGACTACATCACCCACGAGAATCTGCTCTCGTTAACCACTTTGGAATCTTCGAGGGTGAGTACTCTAATCGACTCGTAGCTACAATCTAGTAGATAGATCTTGGCTTGTTTGTGTTCACGCGATAGAATTTTTTTTGTTTTCCATGCTACGAACCCGAACAGTATGAAGGGTGGGTTCTGGAAATTCCATTGATGCAAGGAAGGACCCATGGATTCTAATTAGGCCAACCCATCATTTTCGCACTCTAGATGAGATGGAGAAACCTGATTTCATGGTGTGTAAACTTACTGATCCAGCACAAGAAATACACAAGTACATCATCGACGATTGGAAGAGTTTCACAGAACTAGGATATTTCCTAGATCCTAAATCTTCCCGAAAAGGTCTGTGTATTCCTATGGCGGCTCACACACAATAGCTTTCCTCTATGCCTCAATGTTAAACACAAAAAGGTGGACCTGGACTCTAAGTGTCTTATGTGCAATCGACTAGATGAATATGGGGGAACATGTTCATCAAATGTAAAGGAATGGAACATGCATGGAAGACGTGTCTTCAGATAAGTGCTGCTCCAAATGCACATGTTATGACCGAGGGCCTATGAAACAGTCCACAATAGATTTCCTCTATTCTTCTAGAAAGATATCTAAATTGAACATTTTATTGAATGGGTTATTTCGATTGTGTTGAATTTCTGAAGAAATTTATCCAATTTACCATGCATATCCCATTTATTTTTCTATGTTACTTCTATTATGAAAGTCAAGGGATGCATGTAATAGCTACAAATTTTTAATTCCAATATTTTAAAAATTAATGACATTTTCCCTTAGTTATGTCCCATGGTAGAATAATCCATATGATTTATCACCCCATGTTGTCACCCAAGGGAAATTATAATAGATGTAGTCCTAGTATGTTTCATTTGAATAACCTAGTTATGATGAGCAATGCTACATGAAATTCATTGGGGGTTTCAAATAAACAAATGTTTATGAAATCTACTAAATTGTTTGATAAACATAGGCCAAGTTAGAGTTTTGGAAATGTTAAATGTGGTTTAATTATGAAAAACATTTCTTTGCAGAAATGTTAAAACCCATAAAGCCATTTACTTTGACACCCTTAAGCACGTATAAGTATGAATGTTAATTCATTTTGGTTTATATATGAGAGTATATTCAATGCACTCACATGTAGATGTCATTTGTAGATGATAACTACGATGAGGAATGACACCTAGGACACGACACATTAGCCGAAGCCACCATTTTATTTGTTCTTCTGCTATTCACATTGGCCTTTGGGCATTTATGTAATAAATGATATTGTATTCAGTCTTGATGCAATGTAATAATGATATGAATGTGCTATTCATCTTGTGAATGTGCGTATATTAGTGAATCCATGGGACTAGTACACATGATGCACATAGACTTTGGATCCTATCAGGTCCAGGTCGTCACAACTTATGGGAGCTCCCGGTAGAGAAGCAAAATCGGTATCCAACTCTAGGATTGGCAGACTGTGGGAAACAAAGTGAATGCCGGGGAGAAGGAGAAACCTACAGGGATGTCTATAGTATGATTCAGAGATACTTTCTAGTCTTCATAAAGGGCGAGAATATAGAGCGGGTGTACATAGTTACGCATGACACTGTAGCCCATCCGACAATAACTTGTTAGAATAAGCCAGTGGAGAATAAGGTGAAAGTAAACTTTGTTGTAGCGTCCCAAGATAGGACCAGGGATGGTGCATGGGGGAGAGTTCATCGGAGCTGTAAGCAAACTGAGACGTGTGATTCACTCCAAGCGGAAGCATAATCTTGCTTTGTGGCGATCGAGGAAGCAACTGCTTTAGGATTTCATAGGGTCATTGTTTTAGTCTGACTCATAGACTTTGGTCAAGGCCCTGATATCCACCTCCCACGAGCTGGTAGAAATTGGTGTTCTCTTATGTGGCGGCTCCTAGTAGGGAAAGGTAGGGAAGTATCCCTACCTTAATTTTTGGAGAAAAGTGTTAGATGCATATGTTTTTCTGAACAATTTGAGTGGTTATGCAATCAAAACGTATTGTGTATGATAAAGTTATCCTTGTATTAGTGAACACTACATAGAACTGATTTCAACCTAGGTCTATTCTAGTCGTAAACCGACTCTTTCTCTTTCCAATAGCTAATTTGCAATCTAATAAAACACAACTCTAAACAATGTCCTAGGTCGGGTACTTAAGGAGGACTTGAGGGTATTTTCGCTGGTTAGGTTATGGAGTGTGTCCGAACCAACTCTAGGTATATTATGGATTATCTTTTATGGTTGGGAAGTGACATGCATACGACGTTTCTAATACTATGAATGTACGATACTGGCATCCATGCTTCAATATGCAAAACAAATTTATAGCATGACGATGGATTACTTGTCATAGGGATCGGATAGAGAAATATCATACACATAATAGTTCTGTTTATGGTTCTACTTTGGCTTTATATTTTTATTGATATGAAATTCTAAGTATATTAGTTAAGTCAATGTATTTGGTTAATGATGTTAGGACATGTTTACTCAATTGGAGAAATGATAGTTGAGAGTCCCTGCCAAAAGACTTCACTATACGCACAAAATGATATCACAATTCTAAATACGGATAAAATAGTAATAAAATAGAGAAATCAAGAAACAAAGGAAGACACTAGGTCATAATTTGTTATTTTGATAGTATATATACCTTCTATATTTCTATAGACTATTACCTCTATTTGACCATCGCTTTAATGAGCTATCTGCAAAGTTGCTTCAGAATTTCTCTTGTCTTGACTCAAATAAACTCATTTTCTAAGTTCAATGTGAATAAGATCGCTCGTCTTATAGAGATTTATCATGGGGATTTTCTTATTATGAGCATTAGCATATATAATATAATCTTAAGCTATTTATTATTCATATGTAGAAAACTGAAGTCTTCATAGATTTCCTTGGTATTCAAAAGGCACATCACTTTCATGTGGTTTATCGTCTTATTGAGCTAGCATTGCTTTTACCGATGGCTAATAGTCAAAAGAGCTTTCACGGTGACAAAAATCATCATGACAGAGTTGCCCAACAAGATGTGTGTGATGACTTCTTGATGACTTGACGGTGTGCTACATCGAGCGAGGGATATTCAAATGTCTTGATCGCTAAAATTACTGAAGATTTTTTAAATGGTAGAGGTTTGCCATTGCGTAGGATTTCTACATGTCATTAAAACTTCATTACCAGTAAGGTTTAGGTTTTAATCATATGTAAATAAGTTTATGTTTCTACGTTAGAATTATATATTATTATTATTCTCTCAGGATCAGTTTTGGTCTTTACATTGTTTATTAGTGTCTGTCCTACCTCAAATTCTTTCCATCCTCTGTCACCACCAGGAGTAGCTATATTAGGGCGCATCTCTAACCGATCCCCTAAAATAGGTTAAATGAGTAAAAGTACACAGCGGCGGCATCTAACCGAACCCCTAAACGGTTAGAAAAGTAAAATTATACTTATCAGAGGAGTAAAAGTGGCGGCCGACTCCTAAATTTACTCCTTCGAGTCCACTTCCGAGAAAACCTCCCGCCTCCCGACCCGCCGCACCCGTTCCTGTCGGGTCGCCGCCGGCGACCCCATACCCCACCGCCGCACCCTGGTCCCTCCGCCGCCCACGGCCTACCTCTCCCTCACTCGCCGCCTCTTGCTGTCACCGAAATCGACGGGGCGAGCTCGTTTTTGCCTGTCGCCGCTCTGATTTGGAGAAAATTGGGCTCCGTCGCCGTCGATTCGCCGCAACTTCGAGCCATCGAAGGCTAGGAAGGCTGCATAAGGCAGGCACCGTCGCCTTCAACGCCTCCTCTGTTCTACCCGACGACCGCCCGACCAACCTCGTCACCTCCTCCACCCGCAATTGACGCGCAGATCTCTGACTCCGCCCGCAATCGACATGTAGCTCTCTGGCGCACATTCTCCGACCATCCCCGGCGCTGGAGACACCCCAACGCCGCCGCAACCGGAGATCTCCGTCGCGGCCTCGGGTGGGAAAATATTGGGGGCCAACAACATGTTCCGGCCGGGTGGCACGACCGTCATGGCCTCCGGTAAGGCCGACGACAAGCGCGTGGAGGCTCCCGAGGTGGCGCCGCGTCCTCCCCTTGCTCTTGTGGTCGGCCGGCGGCAGAGCAAGCCGACTCCGGCCAAAGTGGCACTCGCGGAGGCGGCGACCAAGAAGAAGAGGAAGAAGGCCGAGGCGGCGCTGCCGAAGGCTGCAACTGCCTCTTCAACGCGCAAGGCCTCGACGCGCAAGGCATCGACGGCCAAAATAGGGCAAAAAAAGTTTACTCCTCTAAATTTAGGGGATCGGTTCGGCGCCGACCTCCTTTAAAGAAGTTACTCCTCTAACCAGTTAGGGATCGGTTAGAGGTACCCTTAGCTCATTCGACTCTTTGAGTTCAGTCTCTGCTCACCTAGATGCAACAAAGTAGCATATTCTCTGTGGAGAAGGCCCAATTTGGGGAGATTATTCTGAATGTAATGGTTGGGCTGATCATGGCCCTCCTTTTGTATCTGAACTTGTGGTCAACGATTTAGCTGAGCACTCTGGTTAATGGAATTTCAGTTCTCCCCAAAAAAATAAAAGTGTATGTTGAAGTAGCACTCCCGACTTTAACATTTTACACGAAAATATAAGCGGGGGCATCTTTGGGCAGCAGTGTCCACTACTGAAGAAAGAAGCTCGTTTTACTACTAGCTAGGTTCCCGGTGGCCTTCTTACTTTGGTAGCCTGCTCGAAAGCATAAGCCATCTCGATCAACCTTGGCTCGTACCCCTGCAGCCCGCCGAAGCAGATGCCGAAGGGGACCCCCGCCTCGCCGTACCCAGCGGGCACGACGATGGCGGGGAGGCCAGTGATGGCGAGAAGGCTGGAGGCGGTAGTGTCGGGGGTCACGATCGCGTCGAGTTGCTTCTCCTTCATCAGCTTCTCTAGCCCATTAGCGGACAGCTCCTCCAGCCGACGGATCGCAGCTCTCTCCACGGATCCAATGCCTTGTGTCTTTTCTGCCGCGATAAGGTTGTCCTGCCCGAAATCTTCCAGCCTCTCCTGCAGCAAACATGTACAGAAAGAGTTAAAAGAGTGAGCAGATAATAAGTGTCGCTGATTCCCTGCTGATCCTGCAATTTTTATTTTCTGACAATGCTGATTTATAATTTTTGAAGCTGTAATAAGAAGTGAAGAGATGAAAGGTAGATTCAGTTATTGCTTTTGTATACACATACCTGTACGGGATGTGCGTTGTTGAAAGCTATGATCTCTGCAAGGGAACGGACAGGGGAGGACCTCAGGTCTGCCAAGTACGCGTTCAGGCTCAGCTTGAACTCTGCTCGCATGGCAATCCCCTCGTTGGAACGAATTTCAGCCAAGAGAGCTGTCGAATTGGTGGCGACGTCAAGGTTCTCGATCACCACGGCTCCATGTTCCCTTCAGCGAAAAATGATTCAGTTAATGTTCATATATATTTTAACTTGTTCGTATTCGGTGAAATTTTAACTTGTCACCTCATTGTGGTGAGGTGCTGGTTGTACACCCTCAGTTGCGTCTCCCCTTTTCCTTGGAAGAAGCCGTTGGGGACGCCGATTCTCTTGCCTCTCAGCCCGTCTTTCTTCAAGAACTGCATGTATCCCCCAGATGGGATGTACTTGGATGCCGCTCGGGTGGCCGCGGCGTCGGACGCGTCGTAGCCGACAATGGCGTCCAGCACCTGGACTGCGTCTGACACCGTCCGGCACATCGGTCTGCATTTCGTGTCCATGGATAGATTGGATCCTCAACCCACAACTGACCATTACCAAGGAAGAAGTAGAAGTAGTAGAAGAAGAAGAATTACCCGACGGTGTCCTGCCTAGGGCTGATGGGAACGACACCGGCCCGGCTGGTGAGCCCGACAGTGGGCTTGATCCCGACCACGGAGTTGAACGATGACGGGCAGAGTATGGACCCGTCGGTCTCGGTGCCCAACGTCACCGCAGCCATGTTCGCCGCCGCCGCGACGCCCGGCCCGGCGCTCGACCCGCACGGGGTGGACGACAGAGCGTACGGGTTCTGCACAATCATCGATCGGTAAAGAAAGGAATAGTTCTTGAATTCATTTCGAAGTGAGTACCCATCAATTTGATTATTACCAGCGACTGGCCGCCGCGGGCGCTCCAGCCGTCCTCGACGCGGCGGAAGTTGCACCACTCGGAGGGGTTGGCCTTGCCGAGCACGACGGCGCCGGCCCGCCGGAGCCGGGTCACCACGCCGGCGTCCCGCCTCACCACGGAGCCGAGGAGAGCCAAGGAGCCGACCGTCGTGTTGAGCGCGTCGCGGGTCGCGATGTTGTCCTTGAGAAGGACGGGGACGCCATCCAGCGCACCGACTAGGCGGCCGCCGGAGGACGCGCGCCGAGCATCGGCGGCTCGCGCCTGCCGGAGCGCATCCGGGTTGACCTCGATTACAGCGTGCAGCAGCGGGTTGAGGCGGCTGATCTGGTCCAGGTAGAACCGGACGAGGGCCGTCGAGGTGAGGCTGCCGTTGCTGAAGCCCCGGTGAATGGCCTCCACGGTGGCCTCGTGGAACTCGAAGCCGTGTGACACGCCGGCGGCTACGACCAGGGCTAAGACCGCGGCAGCAGCTTGCAGCCTGAGCCACGCCATGCTAGTTTAGCTGAAATGCTGAATACTGTCAGTGGGTGCTACCCACTGGGTTTGGTGGCTTGGCTAATTGTCCCCTGTCTCTAATTATGTCAGTGCTATCGACTAGTATTTCATCTCCTGTACGCACGTGACGTGCGTGCTCGAGTATTTTTCTAGTACAGTCGTACCATTTCCCATATCTGCATGAGGGATACGGGCAACACATATCAGTTGACCCATCACCTCCGTAGATTAAAGTAAGAGTAAAACGCGTGTGCGGCTCTATCAACATGTCCCTCGTGAATGGATTCATCACCAACTGGGAAAATGCTACGGATAGGCCAGCAAGTTGTACATTAGTGACGAACAACGGAAAAAACTTCCCCTAGGGTTTCGACTTCCACCGGCGATCCATCGCCAGAGTACCCAAATCTACCGGCGATCCATGTGCGCTTTGCCTCATCTCTGCGCGATGCTCCCGCACTCCTTGCGAACGTTCGTTACGTTCCCGTACTCCTTTTCTCTCTCTTCCAACTATGGAAAAATATATTTAATCCTTATAGCCTACTGACTAAGTCTTATTATACTAGCTCCTACAGTGGTATGATTAGGGAGGAGTTTGAAGAGCGAAGCTTTGTGGGTCATTACGAAACGTAGAATAAAGAGTGTCGTCTCCCCAAGTGGAGTTTTTTCCTGATCGTGTGTGACCAGTGACATTGTTCTCTTGTAACTTGGTTGCTCTCTATCTTAATACAAAAGACACACAACTTGTGTGTTTTTGAAAAAAACAGTGGTATGATTAGAACATGGGGTTGCAAGGTGCACCACTACAGCTGATGAATAGATGTCACACCAGGCGTCATTAGCGACCACCCTGTCAAGACGTACTTGTACGTTGTGCACATTAGAGCTCTTATTGTCGTAAGTAAACGGAATGCCCAAAAAGTCGAGGTCCTTAAGCTCACACAACCGAAACAGTCCCGAAAAGCAACCATCTGCACCTCTGAACATGGAGATGTAGAAAGATGTTCATATTGCCAAAGTGCCTCGTTAAAATCACAGAGAACAACTCATGGTAGAGAGGAAGAAGCTTTGAGTGCAATCAGTTGACCCACATGCGGTACCGATTTTCAACTATAGGCACCATAGACAAAAGTCACATAAAATAATGGCTCATTAGGCGCAATTCTGATGAAAACATCAATGTATTTCTTCTTGGATATCAACAAAATAACTTCCATGCCAAAATAAGGCCAGACCACCACTCACACTATTGTTGTCCACACTAGAAAAACCACTGAGACCCAAATGACTCCGTAAACGCCAAACACGATCATTACTCTATCGGGTTTCACATAAGAAAACTAGCTAGAAATGATTTGTCTGTTAAAGGACACACAACTCACTAACCGTCGGGAAGTTTCCAATACCATGACTGAAAGGATACATATGCTGCCTAGAGGGGGTGAATAGGCGGTTTAAAACTTTTCTGAGAGTGGTTCAACAAAGGCAAAATTAAACTAGCGTTTACTTTGTTAAGCACAAAACCTAGAACAGCTAGGGTTCACCTATTTGCACCAATAACTTATGCTAAGCAAGACAAGCAACTATGTGATAGCAAGATATATACTTCAAGAACGAAGGCTATCACAAAGTAAGGTGCATAAGTAAGAGCTCAGATATAGAGATAACCGAGGCACGCGAAGACGATGATGTTTTACCGAGTTCCTCCCAACATGGAGTATGTCTCGTTTGGAGAGGGGGTGGTATCAAACCACCAACATCACAAGAGGCCTCCCATTTTCTCCTGTGAATATCACCCCAACAGGATCGATCCACACTTCCACTATCAGTGCACTTGTCGGTGGCAATCTAGAACCTCTCACAAGGTTGGGGCACTTCTCCACAACTCAATTGGAGGCTCCCAACAAACAAGCTTGGGGAAAGCTTCACAATTTAATTGGAGGCCCCAAGTAATCCTCAAACCTACAAAACAACCAAACCGTCTAGGGTTCCAAGAACCCAAGAGTGAAAAGCTTCTCAACTTTCACTCAATCGAATCCTTACCGATGCACCTAATGTAATGGCAGAACACAAGAAGTTCTCAAATCCTTCTCTCCCAAATTCCACCAAATCTACAAAAGCTTACAGGGGAATAAGAGAGGAAGAACAATGGAGGAAATCCACAAAAGACTCCAAGATCTAGATCCCAATATGTTCCTCTCACTTAGAGGATAGATTGATTGGTGGGGTTGTAGATCTAGATCTCCTCTTTCAAATCCCTTAAGTATATGCAAGAATCATAGGTGGGATTGAGAGGGAAGCAAGGTTAAGAGGTCAACAATGGTGGCTCAGCTTTAGGGTTCTTGAGGTTGGGGAACTAGCAGCAACCAAAGGTAGAAGAAGGGGCCACTACTAGGAAAAATCTCATCAGTGGCTCGCAATTTTTCAACTTCTGTGGCGCATATGGGATGCGCCACTGTTATCACGCCACTAAAGTATAGTTCTGTGGCGCATATTGAAATGCGCCACGGAAGTCTCAAAAACTTCTATGGTGCATATTGCCAATATGCGCCACAGAAGTCCCCAATCAGATCTCAAACTTCTGTGGCGCATATTGCTAATATACGCCATAGATTTTTTTTCAAAATTCAAAAAAAAAACCGGCCAGATCTTGCCGGAGGTGGGGGTCACCGGAGGAGGAAAAGGAGGTCGATGGTGGCTGGATAAGGAGGAGGAGGCCATCGATGGAGGAGGGGCTCACTGGAGGAGGGGGTGGAGGTCGCAGGTGGAGGAGAGGAGGAGGTTGCCGAAGGAGGAGGAGGTCCCCAGAGGAGGAGCTCACCGGGGTGGAGGAGGAGGGATGAGGGAGGTGGGAGGAGGAGGATGAGCTCACCGGGGTGGAAGAGGAAGGAGGGAGGAGGAGGAGCTCACCGGGGTGGAGGAGAAGGTGAGGAAGAAGGTGGAGAAGGAGAGAAGAAGTGGAGGAGGAGAAGGGTGGAGGAGTGGAAGAGGATAAGAGAGGGAGAAGGGGTGGCGGGATTCAAATTTCGAATCCCACCCAAGACTGCTGTGGCGCATATGGGAGAAATGCGCCACAGAAGTTTCTCCCCCTTTTTTATTTTTTTGCAGGAAAAAGTCTTCTTGTCGTAAATTTTTACTCTTTTCGAATTTGGGGAGTCTGTAAAACTTCAACAGAACGTTGGTCAACTAAATTCTGTGGTGGGGCCTACCCTCACTTTATGTGGCGCATATGGTCGTATGCGCCACAGAAGTTGAAACATATGCGCCACGGAAAGTGAGGGAGCCCAACCCCGGTGGCGGGTCCACCTAACTTCTGTGGCACATTGTTTCCCTATATGCGCCACAGAAGAGTGAAGATTTCTGTGGCGCATTGCTTGAAATGCGCCACTGGAGTTTATCTGCGGCGCATGGTCATACATATGCGCCACAGAAGATTTGTCTACATATATCTGGTTTCCTAGTAGCGGGCCCTTTTATAGGCCCCATGGAAATGTAGCCGTTGGAGGTCACTTAAACTGGACAATCCGACAGAAATGGCCTAGATAGTCCGGCCCGGCCGGACACTCCGGCCTGACAAAGTTTCCGGGCAGTGTCCGAACGGGGTCCCCGTATGACTCAGGCATCACACAAAATCCCAGGGCCGGACACTCCAGCCCGAACCAGCCGGACACTATGGCCTCGCAAAGTTTCCGGGCAGTGTCCAAACTGGGTTCCCGTATGACTAAGGCGCCTTGAAAAATTCTAGGGGCAGATACTCCGGCGCGAATCAGCTGGAAATTCTGGCCAGGCCGGATACTCCTGCTGAAATCACCCGAACATTCCGCCCAAGGCAAAACTGACAGAAATAGCAAAACTGAAACGACCATTACTTTTGCATTCGGACTCCGATTGACCCGAAACCAATTTTGTTGAAAATAGGATGATGATTGCACTTCGGTGATATGGATCGCTTCGTCGGGAAACCCCAAGAGCAAGGTATGAAGCATCATAGCAGAAGGTTTTCCCTCAGTAAGAAACCAAGGTTATCAAACCAGTAGGAGGAAGAAAACGTCTCAAAGGTGTTGCAAGCAACTTGAAAACCTGCACAACACAAACTCAAGACTTTGCCCCAACGAACAGTGACGTTGTCAGTATCACCGGTTGCTGTAACAAAGGATTAACTGTATGGTGTGGAAGGTGATAATGGTTTGCAGCAAGTAAACAATAACAATGGAAGATGTATCAATGGTAAAGATTGGACCGGGGTCCATAGTTCACTAGAGTTGTTCTCCTTAGATAAACAAATATGGCATGCTGGGTAAACAAATTACAGCAGGGCAATTGACAGGACTGAGCAAGGCATAACAATGCAATACTAGACATCAAGATCCTATGAGATTCGATTGGGCAATACAACAAGATACATAGACTGCCATCCAACTGCATCTATGACTAGAAGTCCACCTTTGGGTTATCATCCGAACCCCCTCCAGTATTAAGTTGCAAGCAACAAAAAACTGCTTTAAGCAAAGTGTGTAAGGTAAACAATCCACTTGTTTCATGAACAAGAGACCGTTGTTTTCTCCCTAGTAGCAATAGAATATCTACAACCTTAGAGATTTATGTCGCTTCTCTTAGATTAAATAGAGGCATGAACCCACTATCGAGCATAAATACCCCCTCTTGGAGTCACCAGCAACTACTTGGCCAAGATAGCTACTAACAACGAAGAGCATGCAAGATCACAAACAACATAGACATGATAGAATCAATAAGACAAAACCATTAATCAATCTGACATAGTAATCTCAATATCCATCGGATCCCCACAAACACAACATGCATGATTACAAATAGATGAGATTTTGATCATGAACGGAGCTCACAAGATCTAGACATGAAAGCACAAAGGAGGAGATACAACCATCTAGCTACTACATGATGGGGATATGCCTACCGGGGTATACCCAGCAGGACGTTTCCGACTGGCCCAGGTGCCTGCGAGTGGGCCTGTGGAACATCGACTGGATCAAGACCTGGCGTGGACTCAAGCGACTGGAAGCTGAAGGCCCAGAAGCGTAGATAGGCCCAGTCAGATTAGGTTAAACGATCGCTGAAACCTTAACTGATTCGGTTGAGATCTGTAAACCCTAGGGGGTGAGTCTATATAAACCTCCCTAGAGGGCGCGTAGAGGAGACGTTCCATCATACACCCAAGCGACTCGCTGCCTAGCCGCCGAGCTCGCCCCATTGTACTCTCACCATAATACAATCTAGCAGGAGTAGGTCTTTACCCTCCGGGGGGCCGAACCTGGGTAAATCCTTGTGTCTCCGCCCTCATCTCGCACCGCAGATGGCTGGCCGCCCTTGCCCCATGTTCTACTACTCGCTGCCGATTGCAGCATCTGCCGTGGTCATTCCCGCGACAGTGGCGCCCACCGTGGGGCCTGGCCGGTCTGGCCGGTGCTCTATGGCGAGATCCAATCTACCCATCAATGAGTCGATCGCCACCAGTTGCATGATAGCGATCGGCGAGATGCTCCAAATCTTGCCGAGCAGCTACGTCCCGGCGGCGCGACCCGTCACGCATAGCATGATCCTGCCGGTCGGCACGATTAGCCTCTTCGACGGCCTCACCAACGCCATCGTCTCGAAGGACTCGGCTCGCATCCGCGAGTCGCCGCCACGCGACCGGATCTCTGAGAGTCAGGTCCGCACGATCCACCGCCTCGCCTCCGAGTACGACTTGGCCCACAGCGACGTGGCCAAAACCACCGCAGCCGCGGAAGACGCGGCCCTCAACGACGACGCCGACTCGGCGACCTCGGCGTCACTCGCCGGATCCATTATCGCCGCGTTGCCAGCGGGATCCATCACCCAGGTCTCCAACGTCGGAGACTTCGAGGATCTCTCCATACTTGGGATCTTCGACTTCGACTCCGGGTCGGAGAACTCCGCCGACCTCTGCGACGGAACCGGCCGCCACGCCGCGACCTACATGGCGACTAGCGTCGACCCACTGGAGGATCCATTCTCCACTCCGATCCCTCCCAATGCGACAACAACGGAGGTCGAGGAACTCCGCCTGAAGCTGGCGGAAGCAGTTCGCAAGGAACAAGCCGAGCGCGAAAAATTTCGCCTCGAGCAGGTGACAGCGCAGGAGCTGTCGTGCTACCACCAGCTCCGAATTAGGTCGCGCCTGAACCCCACCGTCCAGGGGCGCGCCCTGAACTTCGATGACGAGAGCGACCCGGCCCGCGCGGCCAAGCGCGCGATCTGCGAGAACGCGCCGCCAGGAGGAAGCGCTCGGCCCCCACCAGGGTCAACAGCCAACGGCGCCCCTCCACCACCCAACCGCGCAGAGGATCGTGGTCTCCTCACGGGAGCGAGACGCGGACGTCCTACCGCTGTTCTCTACCCCGATGGACAACCTCGTCGCGGGCCGAGCAGCAGTCGACAACATCGCGGCCACCGGTGACGGCGCCCTACAGATCCAGTACGCCAAGGCCTTGCTCGCAAAAGCGGTCGAGCAACAAAACGCAGGCGTCGACTCACAGGGTCGGATGTACTCGCGTTCATTGGGCAGCAGGGCGGCCTCAAGCGGCCGCCCCATGGCGGTAAACACCCTCAACTGCCCGCCAACCGAACCACTGCAGCTCCAACACCGACCCACGAACGCGGCACTCTCCACCAACGACCCCCGGCCGGCGACCAACTTCGGCGCCGCCAATGGTCAGCCCGTCGATGCCCGCACCCACATCATCAACAACCAGAGCTGGCGCGCACGCCAGCCCGATGACCTGCGGCATACCCTAACCAACCGCCGCGACGGCGAGCCGAGGGGGTCGCTAAGCCGACTCGGGCCCCGGTGCTTCGGACCGATGATCCGAGGCTAAAGATACCCGGCGAACTTCAAAGCGCCGAAGGAAATAGAGAAGTACGAATCCTCGTACGATCCCTCTGTGTGGCTGGATACCTACCTCATGGCAATGGGGATCGCCGGCCACACCGATCTACTAGCCGCCCGCTACCTCCCCCTGATGATGGAGGGGGCGTGCAGGCAGTGGATCAACACTCTCCCCGCGGATAACATCGACTCCTGGGAAGAGATGCGCGATGCCTTCGTCAGGCACTTCGAGGGTTCATACACCCGCGCCACTACCATCGAGGACCTGGAACGATGCGTCTAGGGACCTCGCGAGTCGACCCGCAGCTGGGTCCAATGGTGGCAAGAACTGTGGTACAACGTGGTCGGTATCCACCCAGACACCGCAATCCACTGCTTCAAGACCTCGTGCCGCTACGAGCCCCTGGTCGCCAAGCTCAAACGAGCATACCGCACACTCGACAACATACCGGATCTCCTGGAGATCGCCAAAAGATACGCGGAGGAAGACCCAAACCAAGAAACTAACGACGAGTCGGGAGGACAACGCTGCATGAGCGGCAACGACAACGAACGACGATCCGATCTACGCTACAGCAACACTCGCCTCACCAGCAAGCGCCGCAGTGACGGGCGAGTCGACTTCGTCGCCAATGCTGGGTACGCGTAGCGCGAGCCCAAGAGCTTCCGCCGCGACGGGGGGCAACGCCGCGACGGCGGCAACTAGAAGGCGAAGCCAAGGTTCGACCCCGCGGCCCTTCTTAACCAACCTTGTGTATTCCACAGCAGGGAAGGAAAACCCGCTACGCACACGACCGTCGACTGCCACTCCCTCAAGGAGATCAAGAAGGCACGGCGAGCTCAGGAAGACCCCGACAACAACCCGCCAAACGGAGGAAAATTCGGCAGCGTGGCCGGCTCGCTCCACAGCTTCATAGGCGTTAACACGAAGCGCGAGAAGAAGGTCATCTCCCGCGCCGTCGCCGTCAACGCGGTGGCCCAGGTGGACGTCCCCCAGTTCCTCAACTGGTCTGAGCAACCAATCACTTGGAGCCGCCAGGACCACTCGCCACGAATCGAGTACCCAGGCCGAGTCGCCCTGGTGGTCAAGCCCAAGGTGGGAGACTACTGGCTCCCCAATACATTGATGGACGGCGGCAGCTCCATCAACATCCTGTACCTGGACACCTTCAGGCGACTGCGGCTCCCGCAGTCGATGGTCGAGACGACCTACACCACGTTCCACGGCATCGTCCCCGGTCGGAAGGCGTACCCGATCGGCAAGGTCACGCTGCCAGTCACCTTCGGCACACCGGCAAACTTCCGCACCGAGCGGATCGTCTTCGAGCTGGTTCCCTTCGACAGCCCCTACCACTACGTCTTGGGGCGCCATGCGTTCGCCAAGTTCATGGCGGGGCCCCACTACGCGTACAACACGATGAAGCTCCCCGGACCGCGAGGCGTCATCACAATCCACAGTGACCCCGACATGGCCGCCAAGTGCGAGGCCAAAGGAGCTGAACTCGCCGACGCCGTCATCGCGGCAGAGGCCAACCACGCCGACGAGCTCGCCAAGTACGAGAGCGGGGTTAACAACGACGACCCCACCATACTCAAGAAGCCCAATGCGGAGGGCGGTAACACCTCAGCCTTCGAGGCAACGACGCATACCCGCACCGTCGAGCTGGTCCCAGGCGACTCTAGCCAGACGGTGACGATCGGGACGGGCATGAGCCCAGCATAGGAAGGCGTGCTCATCGAGTTCTCCGTGAGAACAGGGACATCTTCGCATGGAAGCCCTCTGACATGCTTGGTGTCCCTAGGGAACTCGCTGAGCACAAACTCAACGCCGACCCCAAAGTGCGACCCGTCAAGCAGTCGTTGCGGCCCTTCAATGAAGAGTGCGGCCGAGCAATCGCCGAGGAAGTGCAGCGTCTACTCGCTGCAGGCTTCATCCGGCCAATCAAGTACTCCAAGTGGCTGGCAAACCCAGTCCAGGTCGAGAAGAAAAATGGGACCTGGAGGATGTGTATCGATTACACAAACTTAAACAGCGCCTGCCCGAAGGAGCAATTCGTCCTCCCGCGGATCGACCAAATCATCAATTCCACCGCGGGCTTGGAGTCGCTATGTTTCCTCGACGCCTACTCTGGGTACAACCAGATCAAAATGGCCGTTGAGGACGAAGAGAAGAAGGTGTTCATCACGCCTTTCGGAGCCTTCTGCTACACCGCCATGACCTTCGGCCTCAAGAACACCGGGGCAACCTACCGGCGGTGCATGCAGGAGTGCCTTGCGAGCCAAATTGGTCGCAATATCCACGTCTACATCGATGACGTAGTGGTAAATCCCGCTCGCCAGAGCGACCTACTCGCCGACCTGGCAGAAACATTCGCCAACCTGCGGAAATACAAGATAAAGCTAAACCCAGGCAAATGCACCTTCGGTGTGCCGGCTGGGCAGCTGCTGGGGTACGTCATCTCCAAGCGCGGGATCGTGGCGAACTCCACGAAGATAGACACGATCGCTCGACTCGGCAAACCCGAGTGCCTGCGCGACGTCCAGAAGCTGCACGATCGGCTCTCAGTCGCTTCATCCCTCGATTGGGCGAAAAGGCGATGCCCCTCTACCGCCTGATGCGCAAGAATCCCACCTTCCAGTGGGACAAGGAGGCGGATGATGCGCTCCGCGACCTCAAGAAGGTGCTACTCGCAGCACCGCTACTCGCCGCTCCCGTCGACAAGGAACCCATGCTGGTCTACGCCGCGGCTTTCGAGCGCGTCGTCAGCGCCGTCATGGTCGTCGAGCGACCAGAGGAGGGAAAGGAGCGCCCGGTGCAGCGACCAGTGTACTACATCAGCGAAGTCCTCACCGAGTCACGACAGCGCTACCCGCAATACCAGAAACTGGTATACGCGGTCTTCAGAGCACAACGGCGACTGCCACACTACTTCCAGGAGCACCCGATAATGGTCGTCTCCTCAGCACCGTTGCAGGACATCATCCGCAACCGTGAGGCGACCGGGCGAGTCGCCAAGTGGGCCGTCGAGATTGGCGTCCACAACATCAAGTACAAGCCACGCAAAGCGATCAAGTCGCAGGCTCTCGCGGACTTCATCGCCGACTGGGAGGAGGCCCAGCAGCCAGAAAAGCTGCCATACCTCCATTACTGGAGTTTACACTTTGACGGCTCCAAGAATGCGGACGGTGCAGGAGCAGGGATCGTGCTAACCTCTCCGAAGGGCGACAAGCTACGCTACATCCTCTGCCTCGACTTCACCCCCTGCACCAACAACATGGCCGAGTACGAGGCACTACTCCACGACATGCGAGCTGCCAAGGAGATCAATGTCAACCGCCTACGCTGCTACGGAGACTCCGACCTCGTCGCTGGGCAAGTCGCTGGCACCTACGACGCTGTCTCCCCCACCATGGCGGCATACCGCCAAGCAGTGGACAAGCTGGGCGGACACTTTGCAGGCTACTCCGTCGAGTGGATTGACAGGCGGAAGAACGAGGAGGCCGATGCACTCTCTCGTATCGGCTCGGCTCGACTCGCACCACCCGCCGACGTCTTCCTCGACACCATCACCAAGCCTTCCGTATATCCCCCAAGGGAGATTGACATCGGAGTCCCGCTGCAACCAGAGGCAGCCCTGGTCGCACTCATCACCGAGCCCGAGGACTGGACTACGCCGTACATTGCCTACCTGGAGGGAGGCACCTTGCCAGCAGACGAAACAGACGCACGGATGATAGCACGCCGCTGCAAATCCTTCGTCATCATCGACGATGAGCTCCACAAGCGCAGCGTGACCGGTGTGTTCCAACGCTGCGTCCAACCCACTGAAGGACGCAAAATCCTACACGACATCCACTCTGGCGACTGCAGCCACCACGCCGGCGCCCGCTCTCTGGTCGCAAAGGCTATGCGACATGGTTTATACTGGCCCACCGCACACGCAGACGCCGTCGACATTGTCCAGCGGTGCGCCGGGTGCCAGAAATACGCCAACCAGACCCACGTGCCGAGCTCGGCGCTCAAGACAATCCCCATCACCTGGCCGTTCGCCGTGTGGGGTATGGACATGGTAGGACCTTTCAAGAAGGCCCCCTCCGGCTTCACCCACCTCCTGGTCGTAGTCGACAAATTCACAAAATGGGTGGAGGCCAAGCCAGTCCGGAAATGCGACGGGAAGACCGCCACCAAGTTCCTTCGCGAGCTCATCTATCGCTACGGGTTCCCAAACAGCATCATCGCGGACAACGGCACCAACTTCGCCAAAGGAGCCATGGCCGAGTTCTGCGAGGAACACCACATCCGACTCGACCTCGCCTCAGTCGCTCACCCGGAGTCCAATGGCCAGGCGGAACGAGCCAACTAGAGCATCCTCCATGGCCTGAAGAAACGGCTCCAAGTACCGCTCGAGCGCACCGCCGGGTGCTGGGTCGAGGAGCTACCCTCCGTCATCTGGGGCATCCGCACCTCCGTCAACAGGTCGACCGGGTTCACCCCCTTCTTCATGGTGTATGGCGTCGAGGCAGTCATGCCCACCGACCTAGAGCACGACTCGCCCAGGGTGGTAAACTACACGGAGGCCGCAAATGAACTCGCACGTCAGGATGGAGTCGACCAACTCGACGAGGCACGCGACCTAGCTCGCTCCCGCACTGCCATCTACCAGCAAGGGCTCCGCCGCTACCACAGCCGGCGAGTAAGAACTCGCACTTTCCAGGAAGGTGATCTGGTGCTACGCCTCATCCAGGACAAGAAGGGCATGCACAAGCTCTCCCCCCCTTGGGAGGGACCATTCGCCATCGGGCGAGTCCTTGGCAACGACGCCTACTACCTCACCGACGTCCGAGGAGACGGGAAACTCGACGTCAAGCGACCATGGAATGTAAACCTCCTACGGAAGTTCTACTCCTAGAACTCCCTACATGTACTCTCCACCTGCTATGAAATAAAACAGATTGGTTACCGCAAATTGCGTCTACTCGTAATAACAGTGTTAAGATAATCGCAGAAGTCAACCTCTGGTACAGCGACCGGCACGGCCAAGTAGTGCATTCCGAGGGCACTGGATTACCCCAGGACTCGTAACGTCCACGAAAAACGCCAACCCAGAGCCCCATTGGATTCGCCTAGCTCGACTGGATTACCGAGCCAAGACAACTGCCCTCGCTCCTCACAGCGACCAAGGTCCTCTGCATCCTCGGCACAGCAACTCGAACGGCCAAGTACCACGCTCGGGGACTGACGACCAGTCAAGCACGAGCGTCCAGGAAAAAACGCCAAGTACGAGAGCATGCCCATGACTCGCCACGGGACTGATCCTTCGGATCAGGCAGGAGTGACGCGCTTACTCTAACGCGCTCAGTCCTCACCTACCCTGGAGCTGCGACTAGAACCACCAAGTACCACGCTCGGGGACTCGGCCACCCAACCTCGTTCGCGCAAGGGAAAACGGTCAAGTAAAGAGCACCCACGGGAGTCGCCATGCGACTGGCTCTCCGAGCTCGGGCGAGTCGACCTCAATAGCAAAACAACTGACAAAACATTCAAAACCACAAACACATAACAAACGAGGTAAACCCCATAAAAAGGGCGGACGCGCTCGGGGACTCGTCCAATCAGCATCCAAAATCGCGAAACAATGCACAAAATAACACGAACTTTCATTACAACAGAACAAAGTCGTTCCAAAATACAAGATGAGTCCAATGGCTAATTGTTACCAATGCCCCAGGGCACAATGCTTCTACTCCGCAGGTTTCGATGGCGACTCGCCGCCACCCCTACGGTTACGAATGAAGGGCGTGTACGGGTTCGACGGGTACGTCGTCAACTCACCCGCCATCGCCACACGAAACGGCTGCTCGACCTTGAAGTCCCGATGCTTTGGCTCAGGATCGTTGGGGGCGACGGTCGTCTCCTGATAGGGGAGGAGGTCGCCCATCGCCCAAACGCGATCGGAATACACCGCGGCCCGGTCCGTCAGCTTCAGCACCTCGGCAATCTTCACAGAGCCCGTCGACGAGGGGTATCCACTCGTCACATCGTCAAGGTCGAAGTCCTTCGGGAAGTGGTCAAGCCCAAGGCTGAGAGCCGTCGCCGCCCCGCGCCGGAAGGCCGACCGCGTCATGAATTCGATGACCGACGGCGCCTTCTCCAGATAACGCCATACTTCGACGAGGTCGCTGGAATCACTTCCATGGGCGATATCTCTTGAAGATATACTCGAATGAAAGTCGCGGACAACGCGACCGAGTCGACCATAGTGGTCACACACTGCCGCGTGTCGTACGACTGCGCCTCCTCCAAGCTGTCAATAATCCGACTTGTGGACAGAAGCCGGCAGTGAGTACAACAACGATTCCACAATGCAGCTATTACAGGAAGAGGAAAAAGGAAGAAAAGCTTACCAATAAGCGGACGGCAGAGGCCCGTGATGAAGCTTTGAAGCGAGGAGAAGTCGTTCTGCAGCCCAACAACGAGTGCGTCCGACACCTTCCGTTCTTCAGTGGCAGCAGCGACGGCAGCTTTTGCTCGTCCCTCCGCCGAGCTCGCCTCCGCCTTCGCTTCCTTGAGCTCGCGCTCCAGGTCAGCAATCCATTTCTCGGCCGCACTCAGCGAAGTTTGAGCCGCCGTCAGGTCAGCCATCGGGACAAGGCCCCGGCGGACTTCCTCCGCCTCGGCCGCAACGCCTGCAGCCCCTCGTTCGTCTCCTGGACGGTAAGAAATTCCTTCTCCATGCAACACTTTGCTGCAAGCCGGTCGGCCGATTCGCGCTGCAGGCCCTGCGCACAAGTCAAACCGTCAACAACATCAAAAATCCTAAGTGCCCACCCGCTGAAATCCAGCGACTAGGCACTCGGGGACTGGAGGTCAAAAAATCCTAAGTGTCCACCCGCTGAAATCCAGCGACTAGGCACTCGGGGACTGGAGATCAAAAATCCTAAGTGCCCACCCGCTGAAATCCAGCGACTAGGCACTCGGGGACTGGAGGTCAAAAATCCTAAGTGCTCGCCCACTGAAATTCAGCGACTAGGCACTCGGGGACTGGAGGTCAAAAATCCTAAGTGCTCGCCCGCTGAAATCCAGCGACTAGGCACTCGGGGACTGGACGCTACAAACAACACTAAAAGAATCCGACCACTGAAATTCAGTGGCCCGATCCTCGGGGACTGGACATACCTGGATGGCTGCGCCCAGCATGCCGTGGAGCTGTAGCGCGTCCACAAACGCAAGCAGGACTGGAGTGTGTCCGCGACACTGCTCGACCTCCGTCTCGGCGACCCCAGGCGTCTGGCTCGTCGGCGCTGCGCCACTCGCTGTGGCCGCTTTGCCCATGAAGCGAGGGAAGGTCGCAGCGGATGCCCCAGCGCCAATAGGAGCTGGCTCGGCCACTCCGGGCGAGGAAACATCCTCCTTGGTCTTCGAGGCCACCTCCGCTGCAGTCGGAGGATCGCTTGGGGCAACTGTCGTGTCGTCAGAGACCGTGACGACATCGTCGCCTTTCGCCTTCTTAGCACTGTCTCTAGGAGCAGCGACTTCGTCAGCTTTCCTCTTCCGCGAGGGGTCCTCCTCGGCGACGACTGGCGGAACCTTGGCCACGGAAGGATGGCCGTCTTTTTAACTCCAGTCATGTGAAACAACGATATGAGCAAAATTGTCCGATTACAACGGAAGGCAAGCAGATGCACAAGACTTACTTGGCGACTGGTATGAACCGCAGACCCGTGCGGATGCTGGCCGGCTTCTCCAGCTCGGGGCCCAGCTTCCGACTGCGGCCCATCTCAAACACATCTTGTGCCCAAGACACAGAGGGCCTCTTCGCAGATGAGGCTGCGGCAGGAGCTTCCGTGATGACATCTGCGGGAGCTTTCCTGGGAGGCGAAGCTGCTGTGGCTGGAATAGCCCCCAACCCAGAGACCGGGGTGAATGGGGGTGGAAGCGACGCCAGAGGTACCTCATCCAGGGGAGCGGTGGCATCCGGTGCTACTGTCGTACGCGCCGCTTCGCCCTTAGCCGAGCTGCTGGCGTTGGAGCTAGTCGCAGAACGGGGCGGAGACGCCTGCTTCGCCGGCTTCGTCTTCCTCTCATTGGCAGAGCCTTCACCTCCTTCTTCTTCTTCTTCTTTGACGGCGTGGCCTCACGACGCGAGGTGTGCTCGGGGAGCTCGTCGTCATCGTCATCGTGAGGTTCGAGGATCCTACTCGCCTCGAGCTCGCGTTGATGTTGCCCGCGAGTTTTGCGAACCATCGGGGCGGCGTCTTCCACGGGCTTGTCTTCATCGTCATCGTCGTCATCACCCGCATCACTTCTGACGTCGCCTTTGGCGGGTGGCGACTCGCTCCCATCCTGGACGGACAAGCTCGAGTTCTCGTCGTCTGCGGGTGGGAGCCATCCTTCCACCACTTGGAACAACTACAATAAGCATGATATAACGTTAGCATAACCGCGAATGCATCATCTGCGACTGCGAATGTAGCAAAAATGGTGACTTACCGTCGGAGCTGGGCGCCTTGCGGTATAGGGGCGACCCCGGCCTTCGCGTCCAGGTATGCCGCCTGGGTGATCTTCTTCAGGGCCAGGATGTAGTCTTCGAGTTTCCACTCGACGAGGCAGGATTTCGTCGGGTTGTCCCTACCTGTGTACTCGTACATGTAATAGTCGCGGCGAGCCAAAGGCACGAGCCACCGCCCGAGCCAGCAGTTGTAGAGGTTGATGGTTTAGAGGCCCTTCTTCTTCAGACTGCGGATGGTTTGCAACATTTCGTCGACAACCATCCGCTGATCCAGCGGGAGCTTGCCGATCTGGAGCCGACGCGGTTCGGGCCGGTCGACGGAGTACCTTGGAAGCGCCACCTCGCCGTCTGGATTTGACTCGGTGACGTAGAACCAGGATTTCTTCCATTCGTTTGCCGCCTTGGCGGGCAGCATCAGGTCGAAGAACGACGCCTTCGACTTCAGCTGGAACGTCAGGCCACCCGCAGCCAGCATAGGGCCACCTGATTCTTCGCGGCTGATCCTCCCATGGAACAGATCTTGCCACAGGGGGAAGTAGGGCCTGCAGCCCAGATAACACTCGCAGAACGCCACGA
This sequence comes from Avena atlantica, assembly GCA_910589765.1. Lineage (NCBI taxonomy): Eukaryota > Viridiplantae > Streptophyta > Magnoliopsida > Poales > Poaceae > Avena > Avena atlantica. Next base: position 376,556,285 of record OU342738.1, read on the forward strand.
AAATGACGAGCTGCTCAATGCTATGCGGGCCGAGGTCCGACGGCTGGATCCCGTAGTAGGCGCAGAAACGCCGGAAGAAGAGAGCAGTGGGAAACCCCAGCCCCCGCTCTAGGTGGCTGGTGAAGCAGACGAACTCTCCCTCGCACGGGTCTGGAGTCACTTCTCCGGCCGCGGGGATGCGCCATCTGCCGGCGTGCAGGATCCCGACCTCCTCGAAGGACGCCAGTAGTGTCGTGGTGCACTTGGATATGCCCCATGGTTCGGTGGAGGGGGCCATTGGTTGGAATATTCGTGGAGGTCGGGGCTCTCTGGATCGGTTGGATCGCGATGCGGAGTGGAAATGAAGATGGGCGAGATCGGAGGAAAGATGAAGGAGTGTTTCCCCGCTCGCCTATCATTCTCCTTATATAGCGGTTGTTACCCGCCAATTTCGGGAGCCGTTACTACGCGGTGATTGCGCAAAAAGTTACCGTTGGATTACCCCAACGGCTAGTTTTGACCCCACTTGACGGTCCAACTTCATCAACTCGACTCGTCGCTCCGTGTGACTTGATGATTCGCCGACCCGATCACTACAACAGTGACTGAATATTCGCCGATCCGTTCGCCGAGCTGCGACCCGATCGGTCGCCGTTAGTGCGACTAAAATAACTAGTTTTTCCTTTATTCAGGAGTCCGTCGCTGATTCGACTGGGCGTCCGCATTGGACTCGTATACACCGACTGCCAGCGACCACCTGCGAACAATCAACGACGGCCTCGGGGACTACTGCTGGGGATTTGCCTACCGGGGTATACCCAGCAGGACGTTTCCGATTGGCCCAGGTGCCTGCAAGTGGGCCTGTGGAACGGCGACTGGATCAAGACCTGGCGCGGACTCAAGCGACTGGAAGCTGAAGGCCCAGAAGCGTAGTTAGGCCCAGTCGGATTAGGTTAAACAATCGCTGAAACCTTAACTGATTCAGTTGAGATCTGTAAACCCTAGGGGGTGAGTCTATATAAACCTCCCTAGAGGGCGCGTAGAGGAGACGTTCCATCATACACCTAAGCGACTCGCTGCCTAGCCGCCGAGCTCGCCCCATTGTACTCTCACCATAATACAATCTAGCAGGAGTAGGTCTTTACCCTCCGGGGGGCCGAACCTGGGTAAATCCTTGTGTCTCCGCCCTCATCTCGCACCGCAGATGGCTGGCCGCCCTTGCCCCATGTTCTACTACTCGCTGCCGATTGCAGCATCTGCCGTGGTCATTCCCGCGACACTACATGGACTCATAGTCCAAGGTGGAACTACTCACGCTTCATACCGGAGGCTGGCATGATGAAGAAGTAGGCCTCCGGGTGCTGGGAAGAGCTTCAGATCCCCAGATCTAGGGACGATGGTGGCAGCGTCTACAGACGATTTCGTGGAATATTGATGAGGTGCTTAGGATTTAGGCATCGGGGGCTTATTATAGGCGAAGAGGCGAGGCAGGAGGGCGGCCAGGGGGCCCACACCCTGCCTAGGCACGGCCCAGGGTGGGCCCACGACTGGGGGTGCAGCCGTCCTGTGGCTCCCCTCCATATCTCCTCTGGACTCCGTGTTCTCCTCGGTGAATATTGACTTTGGCTTTTGTCCCGTCCAATTCCGAGAATATTTCCTTACTAGCTTTTCTGGTACCAAAAACAGAAGAAAACAGGCAACTAGCACTGTGGCATCTTGTTAATAGGTTAGGACCAGAAAACATATAAAAACACCTCAAAGTGTAGACAAAGCAAAGCAAAGTGGATACTAAACAAGCATGGAACATCAAAAATTATTGATACGTTTACGACGTATCAGAGGACAACAAGAACTACCCAACAAAGAGCTACCCGAAACCAATTTTGTTGGAAAATATTGGATGCCACCAAGTGAGAATATATCATGTATTATAATGTGAGATTCCTCCCTTGGTGAGAAACCAGAAAACCACAAAGATCAAAAACATAATAAGATATATAAGGGAAATATGTTTTTGATGAACTAGAGCTTGTTATGAATATTACCACAAGCTCTAGTACCTCACATGGATAATATCCAAATAACAAACAAGAAAGGATATGCAAATGTTTGAGCTCTCTCGGAAAGATATAATCGAGTTACTCACTTGAGAGCCCCTCTTGATAGTATGGTTATCTATCCTATATACCGGTCTCCCCAACTAACCCCATGATACCAGTAAGAAGGAAACTCTATCAAGATCATACCTTTGCCTTACGCATATTCCACTTGATCTTGATGTAGACGATCTTGTCCTTCTTAAGATGGAACACCTTTCTTGATTTCTCTTGAACGCACTCTCTTGATGAGTACTTGCAAGATGCTCCCCATACAACATGGGGAAACCTTTAATTTATCGATCCATGGTCACCGAGGATGGCAAGCTTCAAGCATGATATCTTCTAGATATGGCACATCTTTAGCTTTCACAACATTTCTTCTAACTCCATTTGGATGATGTCGTGAAGATACACATGAGGAACTCTATCTTCTTCTTCAAGACACCCTTGATCTTATTTTCTTTATTCTTCTTCTTCATTTCTTATTTCTTTATTATGTTGGTGTCTTGAAGATACACACGAGGTATGACTCCATCTAATTCTTCAAGACACACTTGCTATAGGCCCAACTCTCACCTGACCAATCTCTAGTTCACTCTTGAAACCTTGGTCAACAGTTGATCTTCTTCACTTCTTTGTCATTTCTTCTACCTTGAAGCCAACACATGCTCCAAGCGATGCTAATGGACTATTCCTACAAGTGTAGCTCAATGCAAACATTAGTACATAGAGATTGTCATTAATTACCAAAACCACACACGGGGGCCCATATGCTCTTTCAATGACATTTCAGGCTGCACCAACTCATTGGTCCCAGCGGTCATCCTCGAGGGACACCGCCGATGACGACATATATTTTTCTAAGGCTGTAGTAACAGTTTTGCGTGCTTTAGACATGTCCTTGGTCTTCACGTAGATAGGAGGGGGAGGTAGAATAGCAGGTTCAGACTCCGGTGAAACCTTGTCATCCGCCAACAGAGCCTCCTTAGCATTTGACATATCGAGTTCCCTTCAAGCAGAGGTGTCACCATCCTCCTGCATAGCAGTATCAATAGCTAGCTTAATTGGGCCGGAGCCCGTGTCAGCGATGTTGTCATCCTTGTTGAGATCTACATTAGTGGATGAGAGTTTCCTAGGGCCATTGCAGCATCTGACGAGGGTTTGACTCGTCAATGCCCATTGTTATGGACTTGGGTTTAGAGAAGATGGGGATGCTGGAGATCGCGAGACGGTTAACAAACGCGCAGCAAGGGGACACGGTGTTTACCTAGGTTCAGGCCCCCAGAGGTAAAACCCTACTCCTTCTTGTCTGTTCTTGATTGATGGCGGAACCGAAGGTTACAGGGGTGCACGGATGCAACATGGCGTGAGGTGTGCGTATGAGAGTTGAGAGAGATCCTGCCCGTCGTACCCTCCTGGCCTTTACATGGGAAGACCAGGTCTCGGGTAGGTCGAGTCGGTTACAGATTAGGGTTTGACCCTTTAAGATTATATCTATAGCTTAGTCGTGTTCTCCAAGGGGTCAAACTTTCCCCGGGCTTGGGCCATACGAAATCTCTTTGGGCTTTACGTTTGTAGCAAGTCTCCATGTGGGCTTCCGCTGGGCTGGACCGGGTAGGCCAAAGTCAGGTACCCATAGGGTATATCCATGTCAGCACCCCTACCAGCAAAACCACAAAATGCAGGAGCTCTAGGTGTCGGACGAGTTGATGTCTGCATAGGCTGATTAACACGACGAGTGGCTAGCATCTGATATGTTGGAAACGTATCTATAATTGTTGATGCTCCATGCTTGTTTAGTATCTACTTTGCTTTACTTGTCCATACTTTGAGGTGTTTTTATATATTTTCTGGAACTAACCTATTAACAAGATGCCACAGTGCCAGTTGCGTGTTTTCTTCTGTTTTTGGTTCCAGAAAGGCAGAAAATCAATATTCTCAGAATTGGACGGGACAAAAGCCAAAGTTATTATTTTTCCCGGAGCAACATGGAACCACGAAGCAGAGCCGGAGGGGGGCCACAGGGTGGCCAAACCCCCTAGGCGCGGGCAAGCCCTGTAGGCGCCTGGAGAGGGTGTGAGCCCCCTGGACCCCCATCGACCTTGATTCCTGCGCCTATAAGAAGCCTCCGACCCAAAAACCCTAAACAATCCAGAAGAAATCCACGAAAACCTCTGTAGCGCCGCCGCCACCGAAGGGGAGATTCGGGGGATAGAAAGTCTCTGTTCCGGCACCCTGCCGGGATGGGTGAAGTGCCCCCAGAGCCATCTCCATTGATCTCCATCGCCATCTTCATCACCATTGATGATTCCCATGATGAGGAGGTAGTAGTTCTTCCTCGAGGCTAAGGGATCTATCGGTAGCTATGTGTTCATCACTATCTCTATGCATGATCTTGTTGTGGTCATGAGTTTTGTAATCAAGTAGATCTACCTTGCTACTCAAGTGATTCAATAGATCTCTGCTCTCCCCATGTGTGTGAAAGTGACAGCGTGCACACCATGGTAGCACTTAGGTTTGAGTCTACATAAATAATCTTTGTGCTTTAATAGATCTATGCTTTTCCTCACGTGTGTGAAAGTGACAGCGTGCATACCGTGTGTGGCACTTTGGCTAGATTGAATATTTGTTATGAGTTATATTTGGAGTTGGATGTCTCTATGAAATTGTGGTGTTTGTCGGAACCATCTAGCGCTCAAGGTGATAGTGTGGGGTTATCTAGATTAGGGAAGGCCCTACCATGGATTAGAGTGTCCAACCGGAGAGTAGTTAAGAGTAGTATCATAAAGAGAGGATATTTATTTGAGAGAATGTTCACTAGTGAAAGTATGATCCCTAGGCCTTGTTTCTAAGCATTGAAACACCGTTTGCTACTAGATCTGTTGCATGTTTGCTTGCTTCCTTCAGTTTTCCTTAAGTCTGTTCCTCCACGCCATCAGCTCTTTTCTGGCACCGTTACCCCATGTCAACAACAAGTCAGAAGCTATTTTCTGGCACCGTTACCACTTGTATTTGACTATCTCTTCGCCAAACTAGTCAACCTATATTGGATGTGTTGGGGATCTAAGAGACTTCTTGTATCTTGATTGCAGGATTGCTTGAGAGGGAATACCTTTGACCACTTCCTCCCTAAGTTCGATAATCCTTGGGTAATCCACTTAAGGGAAACTTGCTGCTGTTCTACAAACCTCTGCACTTGGAGGCCCAACAACTGTCTACAAGAATAGAAGTGCGTAGACATCAAGCTCTTTTCTGGCGCCATTGCCGGGGAGGTAAGATAAAAGGTACTCACATCCTCCGGTGTGAGGGCTCAAAGTTATTTCCTTTAGATTATGCAGTTTTGTCTTTTTGTTTCTTGTTTTTACTAGTTAGGCTTAATGGAAAACAACAACAAAATTAGAGAGCTTTATAGTGTTTATCTTGAGTTAGGACATGAAGTGTTTGAAGAGAAAATTAAAAAACCTATGGAACTTTATTTGCATGCTAATAGCAATGTTATTAGTATGAATTATTTGGACACCATTATTGCTAATGCTATGGAAAAGTCTAAGCTTGGAGAAGCTAGTTTTTATGAAAATGATCTTTTTAGTCCCCATCTTTGGAAGATAGCTATTGTATTGCTTATGATGATACCAAGCCTCCAATTTATGATGATTACAATGATGAATATGATATTTTCAGTCCACCTACTATTGAGGATAAAGTTAATTGTGATTACAATATGCCTCCTATATTTGATGATTATGGTGATGAGAATAGTAATGATAGCTATTTTGTTGAATTTGCTCCCAGTACAGTTAATAAGAATGATTATTCTTCTATGGAGAGTAATAATTATTCTATGCATGTGGCTCATGATAAGAATGTTTTATGTGATAGTTATATTGTTAATTTTGTTCATGTTGCTACTGAAAGTTATTATGAGAGAGGAAAACATGGTCTTATGCATCTCAAAAATATTAAGTTCCCCTCTTTATGTTGAAAATTTTGAAGTTGCACTTGTTTTGCTTTCCTATGCTTGTTGCTTTGTGCTTTCATGACTTGTTTCTTTACAAGAGTCCTATCCATAGGAAGTGGGTTAGACTTAAATGTGGTTTGAATTTAGTTTCTTGATGCTCTCTTTTACTTCAATTGATATTTCTTATGTGGGCATCTTCTCAAACTATCAAGCCTAACTTAAAGGCGTTAAAGAAAAGTACTTGTTGGGAGATAACCCATGAGTTTACTTGAGTCTTGGAAGTTATTAATTCTATAATGACCTCTCCTTATCCTTTTTGTTTGCTTTTTGTGCCAAGAATAACCTCTAATGAGAGGGAAGTAAGATTTGGAGAGTTGCTGTCCCGAAACAGATTTCTGTCCTCCACCATAAAATTCGTGAGGATTCTATGTAAGTCGGATTGAGCTGAAAATTTACGAATAAATCCCCCAGTATGTTATCTAACTTTAGTTAGTTCAACACTTTCTAAAAAATTGGTTCCTACATGCTAGTCTGTTTTGACAGATTTCTGCCATTATTTGCATTTGCTTCTTATTCATTCCTTTTTGAGTTCTCTTTTGGGGAATTAAGCTTTTTGAAGGAGTTACTACAGTAGATTGTATTTTTAGTGAAAAGTTTTTTTTGTCCCAAAGCTTTTCCTAAGGTCTAATATCTTTTGAATACACTAATGTTGCTAATGAAGATTGTGTGAAGTTTTGTATGAAGGAAAATTTTCAGGTGTAGAGAGAGAATGATGTAATGAGATGAAGAATGGACAAAAGCTCAAGCTTGGGGATGCCACCCCGATGTCACCCCAAGAAATATTCAAGAGGTACAAGCGTCAAAGCTTGCGTATTCCCAAGGCATCCCCTTCTTCATCAATAAAAATCCAAGGTCTTTCTAGACTTCATTTTTATTGTTTCATGCACAGTTGTGTTGTTCTTGGAGCGTCTTAGTTTTTGTTTTTGGTTTTTGTTTGCTTAGTTTTCTTGAGTTAAGTTGGTTGATTACACCATACTTCTTTTGAAGAGAGACACACTCTATTTTCATTGCCTAGAACACTCTAGTTTTCACTCTTATTGTTTTGTGAGTGTCCTCTTTTGCTAGCACTGTGTTTAGCCTTAGTTTTCTTGTGCTTTCAGCTTAGAACTTTTTAGTTCTTCTTTGTGTATTTGTGAAACAATCTCACTGGTCTTTGTTGATTATTATCTTTGTGAGTTGTTTCAAATAAGTTGTTTGGTGTTGGAAAGAGTAGAAAGCTTCATGCTTAAGTGGTACAAAAGGGAGCTTGTTTTGAATGTGACTTAGACTTTAGCATGACATGATAGGTGTTGTTTTGACCTTATGCTTAGTTATTATTGCTGTAGCATGTCTTGTTCCAAACAATTAGGATTGCTGAATGTGCCTTGAAGGAATCATGCGTTGTTTTAGCATACAAAAGCATAGTATTGCGGTATTCTCCTTTGATGCTTTGTTTGGGTTGACTTGGCACATGCTCACACCATGTTATGACTATGAACAAGTCACCATAGCCTCTATGATCATTTAGTCCTTGACTTGTAGTACCACTCTATGCTTTGATTAGTAATATTTTGTCGCTCTGCATGATTATGGCCATTATTGCTCTCTTAGTTGGTTGCTCCCAGTCTTTTGCTAGCCTCCACCTGTATGAGTAAGTTCTACTCATGCTTCCAACTCCCAAGAAACCAAGTTTTTCCAAAGTGTCCACTATAAATTCCTATATCAATTGCGCACTTTCCTTCGCTCTTTCACAAGTAGCTCACTCAGAGTGCTGGGGTTGTTCCCTCTCTCCGCTCACCCTGAACGTAGGTCATCCTCGGATGGTGTGTTACACCATTCCAAGTATATTCTTGTTTTCAGCTATCTTCCAATTAAAAAGTATTTTGTTATGTGAAAACTTAGTGATTAAACCCTCACGAACTTGATGGCACACTTTATATTCTTTTCCCCTAATAAACTTGAACCATTGTATCTTCTATGTTGTATATGCTTGCACTTATACGTTGGAATTAGCAGAACCATGCTGTCACGGGAAACGTTTTCAACATTGCACTTGTACTTTGTACTCAGTTTATATCATGCTCTTTTGTCTATGGATGTCACCGGTGTGAAATAAAGAGGGAACTTGTAAGTCCATGGAGTTTGTATCATGTGTTAGAGAAACGCCTGGGCGCTAGCCTAAGCCATGCCTAATCATGGTGGAAACTTGCAGCATCACCATAGTGACATCTATGAAGCATTCTTCTTATAAAAAAGAGACACGTTGAGAAAAGAGGAAAGAGAGAGAAAAAAAGCACCATATTCCCATGGTAAATAAGAAGATTGCTGAGATGCTCATTGTCTACTTGCCTTGTCATTTTGGTTATGGGATAGCTCCTGTACCATGTACAAGGGGTACCCCATTGGCGGTTCTCAATGATATGCAAATACTTACAATGACAAGAACTTACAGGTGAGTAAAGTTGAGTAGCATGAGGGATGGCCCTTGTATTCAAGGGACTTCAGATTGCCAACTTATACGTCGTCAATCATATACTCCATCTTTGTTCACTTTAACCTTAATCACTTCAAGATGCTTATGATAGGGGCAATGAGGGCTGGAAGCTAACAAGTACCATAATTTTTGGAAGCGCTTTTTGAAAACTTGAAATCCCTGCTTCCTTTATAAAAGGTCTTTCTTCCACCACTATTGAGTCTCCACCTTCTACTATTAGGCACCATTAAGAGAGCATAGTTGCCATTCTGTGTGCAGTGTTCCAAAGCTTATTGATTGATGCATATTGTGATATTACTTGTTCTTGTGCTATTTGTTTCTAGTCACCCTTGTGAACTTTGAAGGTGTCCTATGCATCTATTTGCTACTCTATGAGGGACAAGCTGATTGCCACTATGCTATGTTTTCTGTATGTGAAACAAACAAACATTTTTCAATGCATGTTATTCATGATCTTTGTTTGTAGCCTTTCATGTTGCATGCATAGTTACTATGTCCTATTGTTAGAACTCCATCTTTCATGCACATGCTTAGAGTTCTTTGATCACAACTTTCAATGCTTGTAAATAGTTTGATCTTTATTGTGAGGGTGCATGCCACCTCAAAAAAATATTATTTTTATCACTTACCTACTAGAGGACGAGCAGGAGTTAAGCTTGGGGATGCTGATATGTTGGAAACGTATCTATAATTTTTTATGCTCCGTGCTTGTTTAGTATCTACTTTGCTTTACTTGTCCATACTTTGAGGTGTTTTTATATCTTTTCTGGAACTAACCTATTAACAAGATGCCACAGTGCCAGTTGCCTGTTTTCTTCTGTTTTTGGTTCCAGAAAGGCAGAAAAACAATATTCTCAGAATTGGACGGGACAAAATCCAAAGTTATTATTTTCCCGGAGCAACACGGAACCACGAAGCAGAGCCGGAGGGGGCCACAGGGTGGCCAAACCCCACTAGGCGCGGGCAAGCCCTGTAGGCGCCTGGAGGGGGTGTGAGCCCCCTGGACCCCCACCGACCTTGATTCCTGCGCCTATAAGAAGCCTCCGACCCAAAAACCCTAAACAATCCAGAAGAAATCCACGAAAACCTTTGTAGTGCTGCCGCCACCAAAGGGGAGATTCGGGGGATAGAAAGTCACTATTCCGGCACCCTGCCGGGACGGGGAAGTGCCCCTGGAGCCATCTCCATCGCCATCTTCATCACCATTGCTGATTCCCATGATGAGGAGGTAGTACTTCTTCCTCGAGGCTAAGGGCTCTACCGGTAGCTATGTGTTCATCTCTCTCTCTATGCATGATCTTGTTGTGGTCATGAGCTTTGTAACCAAGTAGATCTACCTTGCTACTCAAGTAATTCAATAGATCTCTGCTCTCCCCATGTGTGTGAAAGTGACAGCGTGCACACCATGGTGGCACTTAGGTTTGAGTCTACATAAATACTCTTTGTGCTTTAATCGATCTATGCTTTTCCTCACGTGTGTGAAAGTGACAGCGTGCATACCGTGTGTGGCACTTTGTCTAGATTGAATATTTGTTATGAGTTATATTTGGAGTTGGATGTCTCTGTGAAATTGTGGTGTTTGCCGGAACCATCTAGCGCTCAAGGTGACAGTGTGGGGCTATCTAGATTGGGGAAGGCCCTACCATGGATTAGAGTGTCCAACCGGAGAGTAGTTAAGAGTAGTATCATGAAGAGAGGATATTTATATGAGAGAGTGTTCACTAGTGAAAGTATGATCCATAGGCCTTGTTTCTAAGCATTGAAACACCGTTTGCTACTAGATATGTTGCATGTTTGCTTGCTTCCTTCAGTTTTCCTTTAGTCTGTTCCTCCACGCCATCAACTCTTTTCTGGCACCATTACCCCACGTCAACAACAAGTCAGAAGCTATTTTCTGTCACCGTTACCACTTGTATTTCACTATCTCTTCGCCAAAGTAGTGCACCTATATTGGGTGTGTTGGGGACACAAGAGACTTCTTGTATCTTGATTGCAGGATTGCTTGAGAGGGAATACCTTTGACCACTTCCTCCCTGAGTCTGATAAACCTTGGGTAATTGTAGCACCCCGGGTAAATCCACTACTACAAAATCGCTGTTGTTATATGTTGTGCATCATCATCATCATGACATCATCATGCATATGTCTGTCTAAAACTATTTCCGAAAAGCCTATTTTGTCTTCTAAGATATTCCCTCCTTATTCCAAACCAAAACCATAGATCTGTCGAGATCTTTTATTTACCTTAAAACTATTTATAATAGTATTATAATATAAAACAAATAAAATATTTTGTATCGGGGAGGCAGCCGCAGGCCAGGCCCGATAGCCCAGCCCGCAGCCACCTACTACTCGATAAAACCCTAAACCTAGCTCTATCCCTAACCCTTAAAACTACCCCATCTAACCCTAATCCCACATCCCCACCCTGCCGCCGCCACCCACACATCGCACACCACGCACACCCCTGCCCACGATGCTCATCCCGTACCCATCGTCTACCTGGCCCCACCACGAACGTGTCGCTCGTCACCAACCCCACCCGACCCTGCTGCGTCCTCGACCCCCCCCCCCCCCCGCTCCGCCTCCCTCCGACGCTCGCTTCCCTGGCCTCCCTCCGCCTCCTCGTCGGACGATCTCCCCTCTGGCATCCCTGCTCCCCCGACGAGCTTCCTCGCCGCCAGACCTCGCTACGGTCGTCGTCGTCCTCGACCAGCCCTCCCCCTCGCCAGCAAGCGCTGTCGCCGCAAGCCGCCGCCACCTCCCGACCACTGACCGCTCTCTTTTTCCTTTGCCCTTTGCCGGCACCCCTTTTGTTTAAGCAGGTTTTGAGATCAATGTCGTTAGCAGGGTTAACCTTCCGGCTTGGCCTGGGCAGGGTTATGGACGCCATTGGTTATTCTTCAGGGCTCTTAGCTCTATTCGCATCTTGTCCGTACTCGGACGCTATATCATTTTAAAGGTGATTTGGATCTTTGTATTGTATATCTGTATTCTTGACTCTTTGAGTCATTGTTGTATATATCTGTTATGTGGGTTCCATCATGGACTATTGTGTAATGGTATTACTTCGTTTTCCACCCGCACGAAAGTGTCTGGTGGGCGCCTTTGAATCATTTCTATGCGGTTTTGGCGGGAAATCGCTGAAACTTGCATAGGGCTGATCCGAGGGTGTTACAGAGTGGTATCAAAGCTCAGCAGTTACGATACCCCACTAGTCCAGCCTGTAGGATAACCTAGCTAACAGACGTCGTAGAGTGTCAAAACTATTTTGAAAAATTTGGTTGGATAGATATAACTAGGTCTGCTTTTACTTCGTATCCCTCTGCTATTCTCCTCTTACCTCGACGTGTTTTGAATCTGCTCTCTTATCTTTTCTTCGAGTCCAGGATTTCTCGTGGTTGGGTTTCCGTTGTACCTTCAAGGTTTCGCTTCCATCCTCTTGTAACAGTGCTTCAACATCTGACATTCATGCTATTAGATGAATCTTTCATCTGTTGTACCTTTCAGTGGACCGAAAATTCACTAAATTTTTCTTTTTATCCTCCGGTGTTTTCCAATATGACGAAGTCATCTACATCAGATCTGATGAGAATCTCCATCCCTCCTTTGTTTCCAAACCTCGCTTGTCGAGATCTTCAATCTAAATTCCGAGAGTTGCTTGCATAATTATCCTATTCATGTGCAGAGTAATGCTTTGGGTGCGCGATGGACTGATCACCATCCAACTACTCTTATCATTCGCTCTTGTACATTGAATCGATGGATCGGTGCAATTATACTCATTCCGTGGAAGTTAGAGGTGGCCTTATCTTTTGAGACCTCGACCGTCATCTTTGTTTCTCCGGAGTGTTCTCTCGATGAACATGATCAACGACCTCTTGTTGGTGGTGTCACCAATTTCAAGATAGAGCAAGAATTCTTGTTAGTGGTGTCGTGTAACACCCTCAGAATCGACCCTATGCAAGTTTTAGCGAAACCCGCCAAACCCGCATAGAAACGATTCAAAGGTGCCCACCAGGCACTTTCGTGCGGGTGGAAAACGAAGTAATAACATTACACAACAGTCCTCGATGGGACCCACAGAACAGATTATATACAACAGCAACTCAAAGAGTCAAGAATACAGATATACAGTACAAAGGTCCAAATCACCTTGAAAACGATAGAGCGTCCAGCTACGGACAAGATGCAAATGGGGCTAAGAGCCCTGAAGACTAACCAATGGCGTCCATAACCCTGCCCAGGCCAAGCCGGAAGGGTAACCCTGCTAACGACGTCGATCTCAAAACCTGCTTAAACAAAAGGGGTGCCGCCAAAGGGGCAAAGGAAAAAGAGAGAGAGCAGTCAGTACTGAGGCCAGTACACGGCGAGGCTAGAATTCGGCGGTCCTCGCCTACATAGGTATGGTGGGCTGAAGCGGCAGCGGCAGCATGCACTAAACAACCTATAGAGACTCGATACAACTAGCGGCTATCAGAGAGGGGGAGAGAGACCTATTCGGATCCAACCTGATTCTAGCACCAGACAACCCATCCTGGTATTCCCCCTCGATACCAACCGAGGAAGTCAACCGAGGAACTCACATAGTTGGCAGTTTTATTTATTCAGTTATCGTTGCAGAAATTACTAGTCAGGTATAGATAATCGTCCTGATAAAATAAGCAGTGGGCACTTTTATTTAACCATTCCGTTGTAGTTGCAACAGTTACTAGTCAGATACAATAAGCATGAGTTAAACCCAAAAACCCAGCAGTTGTTGGTACTTTTATTTAGCCATTCCGTTATAGTTGCAATACTTACTAGTCAGGTACAATGGTAGCCAGCGGCAACCCAAACAAGCAGTTGTTGGAAGTTTTATTTAGCCATTCCATTATAGTGAAGCTGATTACTAGTCATTATAAAGTCAAATTTATAGCACTACTTTAGTTATAGTTGTCTATGATCGAGATACTGTGCTCCAAGTCGTCCATAACCGCGGACATGGCTTTCAGAAAGTTTTAACCCGGCCGGGGTGCACCAATAGCAACACACACACGATCAACCTCGGAAAAACCAAATCAAAACCCAACGAGGTCTTCACGACAAAGCAATCACAAGATTCAGAAATATTTCAGGGGGCCACCCCTTAAAGTAGACCCGCAACGAAGCCGGCCGGCTCCGAGACGGACTCAAGGTTGTGGGGACGGCTGTGAACGACTGGGAACCCGAAAACTCGGTCTTGTCGACACCGCGGAATCGTGCCACGATCCTAAACAGTACAGTGTGCTCCTCGCACAATCGTAAATAAAGCAGTAAAGCATGGCATAAGTACAGGATAGTAAATAAATCCGCGAACTAGTTTGTGGCCCCAAGAAATAAGACGGAATCAAGCTCTGGCTGAGGGGGGCCCATAATTCCCCGTATGTGGATAGCGCGAATATTCAAGGAACAGGTATCAAGTACTCGGGGTCCTACGGGACACAAGTGGACGGTCGGAAACCAAATAATATCTATCGCCCACCGATGCCTCTGCTTACCTACTTCAGATTTTAGTTGTTAAACAGTAATTAAAGTTCTGAAATTAAACCGAGATCATCTCCAACAATCCACATGCGGCAAGGCTCCAACAACCGTGGTACTTGGCGGCACGCAACAGCACTTGAGCAAGCGACTACGGCGCGCGAGTCCAACTATCTACCAAACAACAGGTAATAGGATGTGTCCAAGGCAATATAAGGCGGCAAGGGATAACTCGGGTACGAAAACTAGAGCATCGCGACACAGGTAGCAATAGATCAACAGGAGGGAATAAATGCTATAAAAGTAAGATAGGTAGAAAGGGGGAGATGCTCGCCTGAAAACATTGTCGAAGATTCAACCGAAGATCGGGGCGAAGCTCACATCAACTCAACGGCCTTATCCGCGAAGAAGCAAAACACTAGAAGGAAACACCGGATGCAATATTTAATACTACGGCATAAAATCGGCATGATGCATGTATGATGTATGGCATGGCAAAGGTGCAATGCAATTAGGTCATATTAAGCGGAACCGGGGGTCCCGACAATTAATTAGGTGGTTCATGTTATTTAACTACCCCGCAATTTAAATGTGGTAATAACAAGGCAAAATGTAGCACCGGTTCGCTACACAAGTTTAAATGAGGCAAATATAGGACTAGATTTGCCCGCATATGGGCCCCATATTTAATTAAGGTGAATCGACATAAGGCCCCCAAACCACACAAATATGCATGCGAGATGAGTGATTAATATGCAACAGGTTTTATGTATAGCGTTTATAAAATAGGGGCTCGGGAAAAGGTTCACACATTAGGGTCTCGACGAACTTGGGGTTCCGGGGTTCGGGGTCGGTTCTCGGGGGTTCAGGGTTCGACGGAAACGTTCTCGGATAGCGGAGTAGATCTTGGCGTATTCGGGTTCTTGGCGAGCTCGGCGTCCGGGAAGGAGAACTTGCCGTTCAGAGTCTCGGTGTCCGGGGTGAAGTACTCGGCGTCCTCGAGGAAGCACTTGTCGTATCCGTGGTGCGTCTGTGATGTAGATCTTGTCGGTTCCCTGTCGGAGGCCTTGGGGTTCCGCGGTCTTCGGGGTTCGCGTCCGTGTGGCGGCCTTGTTGTCCCGTGTAGGCGTTCTCGAGATCGATGGCGAACTTGTCCGGTACCGGGGTCTTCGGTTTCCATGACGGTGTCCTCCATGATCCGTGTCGAGGCATCGGGGTTTGGGTCGTTGTCGATCTTGAGCAGTGCCACAGAATACATCGGCCTTGGACAAAACTTGGTACAAAACGGCAGGCAAAAGTGCACGTGCCACAACAGAGCAGAGCAGACAAGCACCACCAGCACAGGGGCATGGCCGGCGGTGGAGGTTGGACGGCGGAGCGTGGTCGACGGCGACGCCACCGGAGACAGCAAGGAGGAGAGCCAGGGAGGCGCACCGGCGGCGGACACGCGGCCGCGGCCGGAGGCGAGCGACGGGGCGGGCGGCTCGGCGGACGGCGGAGCTGGAGGAGAGGGGTCCGGGCGAGGAGGGCGGTGGCGAGCTCGCCGGCGTGGTGGAGGCGGACGCGGAAGGGGAGAAGGAGGGCCGGGAGGCGCGGGTCGGCGCCGGAGAGGGAGGAGGGGCGGGCGCGCGCTCGTGGGAGGATGGCGCGGCGGCGGGGCAGGAGGAGCCCGACGGGAGGGCGGCGCTCGCCGGAGCCGCAGGGGAGGAGGAGGTTCGGAGACGGGGGAAGGCGCGCGCGGCAGCCTAGGAAGGGGAGGAGGCCGACGGGGGTCGAGGCTGTCGAGCGCGAGGGCGGCGCAGGTCGGGGGAGGGGCGCGAGGGCCGAGGAGGAGGCAGTGGCCGCAGGCGAGCCCACAGGCGGCGGCCGGGCTCGGAGGAGGGAGAAGAGCACCGCTGCGGCGGCGGCTTGGGCCGGCAAGGGCGAGCGGGGTGGAGGCGCGGGGCGGCGCCGCTCGAGGAGAGAGGGGGCGGCAGACTTCCGAGGAGGCGGCGGCGGACTGGCCGGAGCGGGGAGGTGGGGAGGCCAGAGAGGAGGCGGTTCGAGGTGGAAGAGGACGGGGAAGAGAGGGAGCAGGCGAGCGGGGCAGAGGGAGACGCGGGGGTAGGTGGGGAAGAGGAACAGGGCCAGGGGAGTGGGGCCCGGTGGGGACAGGTGGCTAGGGGGCTGTCGGCTGGTGGGGTGGGGGAGAGCTGAGTGGGGCCCTGGCGCGGGGCTGGTGGGGAGAGAGGAGAGAGAGGGGGTGGAGGGGAGGTGGCCAAGTGGCGGCATCTGGTTGGGTGGGGGAAAGAGGAGAGATGAGGTGGCAACCAGCTATTGGGTGGGGTGAGGTGGAGGGGGGTTGGGTAGGATAGGTTGGGTAGCTTTAGGATTAAGGGTGGGCCGATTTTATTTCTGGGGTAGTCGTTCGGGTCGATTCGGCCCGTTCGACTGCCCCCACTAAAATAATTAAAAAAATTATATAGTTCAAACATGACTTTTGCAAACCGATAGCAAACAAAACAAAATACTCCGGTGACCCGGGTTTTGCATTTGAATTAAGACGGGGCGTTTAGAAAACAAATTAGGTGTTCCCGAAAATAATTTTATGCAAGCAAATGCAAGATGATGACGATGCTCAAATGCAATGTGGCATTATGACATGAGCACGCGGTCATGACGATGCAATGCACAAAAACAACGCGATTTTCTAGTAGTGGTTTTGCGGGATGCCACATGTCGTGAGGATCTACAAGAAGCGAGAAGATTCAGATTGTCGGCCTTCTTTCCCGTACCATGAGGCGGATCTCGAGGGCGAGATCCATTGTTAGTGGTGTCGAATTGTAGCACCCCGGGTAAATCCACTACTAGAAAACCGATGTTGTTATATGTTGTGCATCATCATCATGACGTCATCATGCATATGTCTGTCTAAAACTATTTCTGAAAAGCCAATTTTGTCTTCTAAGATATTCCTCTCCTTATTCCAAACCAAAACCATAGATCTGTCCAGATCTTTTATTTACCTAAAAACTATTTATAAAAGTTTTATAATATAAAACAAATAAAATATTTTGTATCGGGGAGGCAGCCGCATGCCAGGCCCGGTAGCCTAGCCCGCAGCCACCTACTACCCGATAAAACCCTAAACCTAGCTCTATCCCTAACCCTAAAAACTACCCCATCTAACCCTAATCCCACATCCCCACCCTGCTGCCGCCACCCACACGTCGCACACCACGCACACCCCTGCCTGCGATGCCCATCCCGCACCCGTCTTCTACCTGGCCCCACAACGAACGTGTCGCTCGTCACCAACCCCACCTGACCCTGCTGCGTCCTCGACCCCCCCCCCCCCCCCCCGCTCCACCTCCCTCCGGCGCTCGCTGCCTTGGCCTCCCTCCGCCTCCTCGCCGGACGAGCTCCCCTCTGGCAGCCCTGCTCCCCCGACGAGCTTCCTCGCTGCCAGACCTCGTTGCGGTCGTCGTCTTCCTCGACCAGCCCTCCCCCTCGCCAGCAAGCGCTGTCGCCGCGATCCGCCACCACCTCCTGACCACTGACCGCTCTCTTTTTCCTTTGCCCTTTGTCGGCACCCCTTTTGTTTAAGCAGGTTTTGAGATCGACGTCGTTAGCAGGTTTACCCTTCCGGCTTGGCCTAGGCAGGGTTATGGACGCCATTGGTTATTCTTCAGGGATCTTAGCTCAATTTGCATCTTGTCCGTACTCAGACGCTGTATCATTTTGAAGGTGATTTGAACCTTTGTATTGTATATCTGTATTCTTGACTCTTTGAGTCATTGTTGTATATATCTGTTTTGTGGGTTCCATCGTGGACTATTGTGTAATGGAATTACTTCGTTTTCCACCCGCACGAAAGTGCCTGGTGGGCGCCTTTGAATCGTTTCTATGCGGGTTTGGAGGGAATCGCTGAAACTTGCATAGGGCCGATCCGAGGGTGTTACAGTAATCCACTTAAGGGAAACTTGCTGATGTTCTACAAACCTCTGCACTTGGAGGCCCAACAACTGTCTACAAGAATAGAAGTGCGTAGACATCAGCATCCAGGTGCCGTATTGCAGCTATTTCTCCTTCCATGCACCATCACCGCGTTCCTCATGATCGTGGCCCATCAATCCACATCTCGTACAAAAGAAAGGAATCTTCTCATACCTAACTGCTAGCATTTTCGTATCTTCCAGTAAGGAGAGTGGCACAAATCTCATCAGCAGTTTGTTGATTGATACAAACTCTAATTCGCACATAGTGCCCTTCAAAGAACAACCGCAGGGATAGCTACACCTCACGAATGATGCCCAAACAGCAATCCAGATCATCAAGCACCTCAGTTTTGTGGTAGAGATTAGGGATGCCATGAATTTGTGCCTAGACCTACATGCCATCCAAAACCACCCCCTATGGGCCGCGTAGACCATCAAAATCCTCCATAAGAAGACCCCAAAACACAGAACGTCCACGGACCTTGATGAACGACTTTCTTCTAGTCCCGTAAGCACTGCATCTTGCATATATGAACAGGGTTCTCGCCCGCCTCACGGAATTCCGGATCACGAGAGAGGTTCTAGATAATCCTCATCTTCTCAAACAGGACATCCGCGCTAAAGGATCAGGTGGTTAAAACCTTGTCGATCACCATCCATCTAGCCTCTTTCTGGTAATCCTTTGCAACCTTCGCACCGACGACCACATCCTCCAGCTCATCGTCGTTTAGCTCCAAGTGGCTAAGAAGATCATCGACCTCATCCTCCTTACCCCCAACACCACCAAAGAAAGTCGCAAATTGCTCCGAGGCCATGAACGACAGAAATCGTAGGAGCTGAGTCGAGAGCCGCCAAAACAGAACCACAACGTGGGAACAAACAGAACGGAGAGAGAGAGAGAGAGCAAAACACATGATCGAATAGGAATCGAACTAGGCAACAGTTAGTATGGTGGAAGGCCGGAATCCGACCCAATGTCACTAGAAACCCTAATCGAGAGGGTAAGTCACTTTTTTTGTAATAGGAACCGAAGAATTTGAGAATTATAGCACCTTAGGTGAGAAAAAGGAAGCATGTTTTTTTCAAACCATCAAACATCCATATTTTTTTAACTATCAATATATTTTTTTTTTGACATGGAACACCGATATTCCATTAAGACACGATCATCGTACGAGTTACAGAAGACTGATAGCTCTCAGTCCATATGACGTGGTCACCCTCGGAATGTTGCGACAGCAGACACGTACTACAAGTGGAGTAATTGCGGAGTGACCTTTCGCCCCTGACCTAGCCGCCAGGCTCCAGGGAGTCGACGTTCCTAGCGCCCGATCTCCACCGGCGTTCTTGCTGGTCCCCTCTCCCTCTGCCCGCTGCTCCGGCGGTGGGAGGGGGATCCGGTCTCTCCGCTCTATAGTTAGGGTTTGGTTTTGCAGGTCGTGGAGTGCTGTTGGGGTGGTGGGAGCGGCGCCCAGGCGAATAAACTGCCTCAACTTCACTCCCACGCCGACGACATTCCACGTGGCATCTTCTCGGAGTTGATGGCATCGTGTTTGTGCCGATTCCTCGGATTGGCGGAATTAGAGTTCTTGGGTGGTGTCGCCGAGGCGGAGGCGGCGATCCCATCAGGTATGTCCCTCCTTCTGCTATGTCCCCGTTACTACGGCATTTGCTCCGACGTCATAATGGAGCAGGGAGGATGTGTTGTTGTGGCATCCCGCAAAACCACTACTAGAAAATCGCGTTGTTTTTGTGCATTGCATCATCATGACCGCATGCTCATGTCATCATGCCACCTTGCATTGGAGCATCGTCATCATCTTGCATTGGTTCGCATAAAACTATTTTCGGAAAAACTTATTTTTGTTTTCTAAACGCCCCGTCTTTGTTCAAACATAATAACCCGGGTCTCCGGATTATTTTGTTTTGTCTGCTATCGGTTTGCAAAAGCCCTGTTTTAAACAAATAAAATATTTAATTATTTTAGTGGGGGCAGCCAAACCGGGCCGATCCGACCCAGTCGGCCACCCCCAGAATAAACGGTCCACCTAAACCTATTCCCACCCAATCCTAGTCTACCCACCAACCAGTGGCCGCCACCTCACCGCCCCTCCACCTCATCCTAGGCTCAGCCACCTCACCAATCCACCAGCCCCCTCTCCCTCTCTCCCCCTGGCCCACCCTGGACCCGTCCACCAACCGCCCCAGTCCCACCTCTCTCCCTCACCCCTCTCCCTGCACCCGGGCCCCACCCCCGAACCATCCACGCACGCCACCCGCTTCCCTCCCGCACGCGCCCACCCGCGCGGCCCCACCCTTGGCCCCGCGTCCCCCTGACCCCGTCTCCTTCCTCTCTCTCCCTCTCCCGCTCCCCCCTCTGCCTCACTGCCCCGCTCGTCCCCGACTCCCCGTCGGCCACCCCCGTTACTCTCCTCCTCGCCGCCGCCAACCGCCAGCCTCGCCTCGGCCTCCTCCTAGCCTCACCTCCGGTCCTCGAGATCGTCTCTGCCGATGTGTTTTCCTTCAAGACCTTCGCTCTGGTGTCGTGATCATGCGGCCACCAAGTTCGGCTCTGCATGCCCAAATTCGACACCGGCAAACCAAGATGGAAGCACAAGACCGTCGATACGGATATGATTCGGAGACCCGGTCGCCAAGAACGCCCACACGGAGACTCACCCGGACCGCAAGAACGTCCCCAGAGTTGAACCCCGAAGACCAATCCTGAACGCCAAGACCGAACCCGATAACCGCCAAGGTCTTCTCCTCGGAACGACGAGTGCTCCTTCCTGGCTTCAAAGCCCGACCCCGTGGACCGACATGATCTCCTTCGCGGATACGACAAGTACTCCCTCGAGGACGCCGAGTACTTCACCCCGGACACCGAGACCCTGGACGACAAGCTCTCCATCCCGGAAGCATTGACGCTCGTGCGACAAGATCTACTTCCCCGATCCGAAGACCCTAAATCCCGGAGTCCGAGAACGATCCCGTCGAACCCTGAACCCTGAGACCGACCCCGAATCCCGAACCCCGGGACCAAGATCTTCCGAACCCTAATGTGTGAACCTTTTCCCGAGCCCCTATTTTATAAATGCTATATATAAACTTGTTGCATATTAAATTGTCATACTCGCATGCATATTGTCATGTGGTTGGGGGCACTACGCCGATTCACCTTATAATTAAATATGGGGCCCATATGCGGGCAAATCTAGTCCTATATTGGTCCCATTTAAATTTGTGTAGCGAACCGGTTCTATCTTCTGCCATGTTAAGACAACATTTAATTTGCGGGGTATCTAAACAACTTGAACCTAATAATTAATTGTCGGGACCCCGGTTCCGCTTAATATGATCTAATTGCATCGCATCTTTGCCATGTCATGCATCATATCATTATCATGCCGATTCTTCCGCATTAGTTGTAATTGTGCATCGCTTGTTCCTTTTAGTGTTTTGCTTCTTCTCGGATAGGACGATGAGATGATGTGAGCTTCGACAAGTTCTTCGGTTTTGAACCCTCGACAATATTTTTAGGCGAGCATCTCCCCTTTCTACCTATCTTACTTTTATAGTATTTATTCCCTCCTGTTGATCTATTGCTATCTGTGTTGCGATGCTCTAGTTTTCGTACTCGTGTTATCCCCTGCCGCCTTATATTGCCTTGGACACATCCTATTACATGTTGTTTGGTAGATAGCTGGACCTGCGCGTCGTAGTCGCTTGCTCAAGTGCTGTTGCGTGTCGTCAAGTACCACAGTTGTTGGAGTATTGCCGCATGTTTGATGTTGGAGCTGATCTTGGTTTAATTTCATAACTTTAATTATTGTTTAACAACTAAAATTTGAAGTAGGTAAGCAGAGGCACAGGTGGGCAATAGATGTTATTTGGTTGTTAACCGTCCACTTGTGTCCCGTAGGACCCCGAGTACTTGATACCTGTTCCTTGAATATTCGCGCTATCCACATCCGGGAGGAATATGGGACCCCCCTCAGCCAGAGCTTGATTCATTCTTATTTCTTGGGGCCACAAACTAGTTTGAGGTTTTATTTACTATCCTGTACTTATGCCATGCTTTACTGCTTTATTTACGATTGTGCGATGGATAGCACACTGTACTGTTTAGGAAAGCGGAGTGTTTTCGCGGTATCGACAAGCCCGAGTTTTCGGGTTCCCAGTCATTTACAGCCATTGTCGCAAACCTTGAGTCCGTCTCGGAGTCAGCTAGCTTCGTGGCGGGTGTACTCAATGGGGTGGCCCCCTGAAATATTTCTGAATCTTGTGATTGCTTTGTCGTGAAGGCCTCGTTGGGTTTTGATTTGGTTTTTCCGAGGTTGATCGAGTGTGTGTTGCTATTTATGCACCCCTGCAGGGTAAAAACTTTCTGAAAGCCGTGTCCGCGGTTATGGACGACTTGGAGCACAGTGTCTCGATCATAGACAACTATAACTAAAGTAGTGCTATAAATTTGACTTTATAATGACTAGTAATCAGCCTCACTATAATGGAATGGCTAAATAAAACTTCCAACAATTGCTTGTTTGGATTGTCGCTTGCGACCATTGTACCTGACTAGTAAGTATGGCAACTATAACGGAATGGCTAAATAAAAGTGCCAACAACTGCTGGGTTTTGGGATTATCTCATGCTAATTGTATTTGACTAGTAAGTGTCGCAACTACAACGGAATGGTTAACTAAAATTGCCCACTGCTTATTATATCAGGACGACCATCTATACCTGATTAGTAATTGCTGCAACGATAACTGAATAAATAAAACTGCCAACTGTGTGAGTTCCTCGGTTGACTTCCTCGGTTGGTATCGAGGGGGAATACCAGGATGGGTTGTTTGGTGTTAGTAATCAGGTTGGTTCCGAATAGGTCTTTCTTACCCCTCTCTGATAGCCGCCAGTTATCTCGAGTCTCTATAGGTCGTTTAGTGCATGCTGCCGCTGCCGCTTCAGTCCACCATACCGATATAGGCGAGGACCGCCGAATTCTAGCCTCGCCGTGTACTGGCCTCGGTACTGACCGCTCTCTCTTTTTCCTTTGCCCTTTGTCGGCACCCATTTTGTTTAAGCAGGTTTTGAGATCGACGCCGTTAGCAGGGTTACCCTTCCGGCTTGGCATGGGCAGGGTTATGGACGCCATTGGTTATTCTTCAGGGCTCTTAGCCCCATTTGCCTCTTGTCCGTAGCTGGACGCTCTATCGTTTTCAAGGTGATTTGGATCTTTGTTCTGTATGTCTGTATTCTTGACTCATTGAGTCGCTGTTGTATATATATCTGTTTTGCGGGTCCCATCGAGGACTGTTGTGTAATGTTATTACTTCGTTTTCCACCCGTACGAAAGTGCCTGGTGGGCACCTTTGAATCGTTTCTATGCGGGTTTGGCGGGTTTCGCTAAAACTTGCATAGGGTCGATTCTGAGGGTGTTGCAGTTGTCCAGGAGTACGCGCAGACTGTCGTCTGTGTATGTGTCATGAAGATGGTTTATCCTGTGGTGGGTTTGTGGATGGAAGCTGGCAGTTCTGATTTCCTCTCCCGACGTTGTAGTCGTGCAGGGATGTCAGTTCTGGAGTTTGATCGCGTGTCCGGAGACATGTTGCCCCGGTCTGATTCTTTCAACAACAATTGTTTTGCCTTTGGCAAGCTATTTTGGATGTCCAAAAAGCTGCCGATCAGCGATGGAGCCGCGTCAAGCTCGGGTGTTGTGGTGATCTGTCTTTCGCCCCTTTAGTGGTCGCTTCGGTGGTGCCAAAGGAAGAGGAGGATAGGCGCTGGTATTTTGAATAGGTTTATTCTATCTTTTCAGTTCTGTAAGGTTGTCTCGTTCGTACCTTATAACCTTTTAACTTATTAATAAAGAGCGGATTACAGTGTAAAAATAAATAAATACAAGTGGAGTAATTTGTTTGTGCGAGGGGAACCAAAATCGATCGGTTTTGTTAGGCGAAACCGAAGTTGAACGCTCAAAAATGGTTCCCTAAATGGAAAGCCCTCGTCAATGTGGCTGAGGCTGAGCCGCTCCCTCATTCAGAGTTTCAGAGTTCAGACACGGCCCGACTCCGTGGCTGCTCTCGCGGAGACACCGATCCCGCCTCCCTCGGCAGCTCGCTTCTCCGTTGGCGTGGACGGGAAATGATTTCTTTCTTGATTTGGTCTGTCCACCCCGCTCACTAGTCGAGAAAGGAGGAATTTTGCAGCGATGTCGAGGAGAAATTGAGGAATTTGCAGTCGGCGGCGCGCGGTCGACTCTGCCGCCCAAGCCCAACCGTATGAATCCATCATCCATGATCTTTCCAGTCCGAGTCGGAGAGGAATCGCCTTCATCAGGAGGAACCCGAGACCCGCTGGTGTTTGATAAAGGCCAAGAGGAGAACCGTCCTTGCCTGGCTGGCTAAAACGAGAGCGGAAGAATTAGATCGCGCGAGGCGAGGATGGCCGCCGCCGGCAACCAGCGGAAACGCCTCATTGTCGTGATGGAGGACCAAAAGCCCGACTATTTCGTGCACACCATCAGCATCAAGCATCTGTTCCAATCCTCCGCTCCCTCCCGAGGAGGGGCGATGGAGATTCGCAGCCTCCCGAACCCCATGGGGCAGATCCCCAAGCCCCTCGCCCATCCCGAGCGCATCGACTTCGCCCTCGCCGCCGACGGCGCTACCTTGGTGGGCGTCAGCAACCTCAAGCGCACCGTCATGTACGACACCAGGTCCGGCGCCTCGTCCACAGGGCCGGAGCTCCAGCACGGGAAGACCGGCGGCACCTACGTCATCCCGCTGGGGCGCAGGCTCTACGCGCTCAAGTGCCGCCTCAACGGGTCCGACCAAGGGAAGCCCGCCGGCGAGGACTGCGACCTCTTCCTCTCCGACGGCGGCCTCAGGCCAGACTGCTCCTCTACCTCCTCCTGGCGCACTCTCCCAGAGCCCCCGCCCGACTACCGCTACCTGAACAGCTCGCAGCTCAAGTGCCAGCTCACGGCCTACTTCACCGCCGGCGCGCGCGTCTGGGTGTCGGCGGAGGAGAGGGGAACCTACTCTTTCCACACCGTCCGCCGCGCGTGGCGCAAGGAGGGTGACTGGGAGCTGCCCTTCCACTACCGCGCCGTCTTCGTCCCCGAGCTCGACGGCCTCTGCTTCGGCCTCTGCTCCAAGGGCCGCTACCTCCTGGCCGTCGACGTCAAGCAGTCCCCGCCGGTCGTCCGGTACAGATGGGAGGACACGTTCCCCCGGTGGGCCCGTGAGAACGGCCACCTTTGCGGCCTCATGCCAGAGGGCAGCCTCGTCTACCTCGGGGACGGCAAGTTCTGCATTGCTTGGACTGTATTGATGGACGACGTCGATGGCCATAGGCAGCAGTTCATACACTTGATGGCCCTGCAGCTCATCAGGACCTTTACCGTCTCCGGCAAAAAGCAGCTGCGGATAGTCAAGCGCAAGGCTTGCTGCTACAGAATGCCAAGCCATGGACTCATGGCGCATGTTTTTTAGCTAAAGCGGCTGCCAATTGGCAATTGCTAGATTTTTCTTACTACTACTACTTAGCTTAGCTTAGTTAGGTGTTTTATTTCCAGTGTTATATGTATTCAATTCAGACTCAGACTATTTAAGGGTATTGTACTAGGTGAAAGGATTGGATCGCAAAGGGTGCTGTATCATGATATTGTAGTGAAAGGATTCAGATTATTTTGTTGTATTGAAATGATTGGCCGGTAACTGGTTTTATTGTATGGTGTGTCACAGGCTACTCTGTTCTTTTTGCAAGGTAGAAAGAACACATATGTTTGATGCAAACATGGCCTTACAGAGCTAATCTGGTTAACTCTTGGTCTCCTAGTTACGGCATGGCTCTTAACATAATTTTGGTTGCAAGAAATATTGTACTCCATATGAGGTGTGTCAGCTTTAGCATATGGTGTTTTCAGACTGCAAATGCTAGACTTAAATTTCTTACCCTGAACTTAGTGGAGCATATCAGATACAAGTTGCTTTGTATTACACACAGCACAAGGAAATTCTGGATTGTTGGTCTGCCTGTACTTGATATTGATGGTGCTCACAAACTGGTAGCTCCAGAAAGCCCTGCACACATGGATATGTTTGAGTCAAATTGTCTACTACCCCACGCAGTTTATTGGAACATGTTTAAGGGTAGTTTGTATGCATATGGGGATGGATCTAGAGCATCTTAGCTTGCTTGAGACCGTGATTGTCCTGTCCTGGTCAGGGTGGAAGCACATGCCAACCTTGCCCATCGGCTGGGGATCTGTCACAGATGTCAAAAAATTGAGCTCCCAATTCAACCTCCGATAGCAGCGTCAGGCAAAACCAAGCTATCAGGTCCATCGCTTGACGGGCACATATTTTGGGAATTAACAACTCACAGACAACAGGAATCTTAAGACGTAGATTGAGATCAACGGAATTACGGAAACATGGTGAATGCAGCTGCGTAGTAGTTTTTAGTACAGTAACATTACCTTCTCATCTGATAGGTCATGCCAATCACAGCAATGTGTTTGCATCTTATGAGATTTATCTCATTTGTCTCCGTTGATAGGTAATCGTTCTACCTCTCATCTTCTTCTGGAACCAAGAGACAGGTTCACCTCCATACTGCATTAAAAAGAGGGAACTTCAAGAGCAAAAAGAAAAGAAAAGAAGAATGACATTGCAGTAAGAGTTATCTTAAGTGTGAGTTTACTTGCATCATTTTTCACTTTTGGCAAAACCCGATTGTATCTCTAACAGTTATTGCACGTAAAGGTGCCCCGCCAGCAGTGCTTTTGGCAGCTGTATAGTATTTTCCATCAGGCAGTGTTATTTTCAGTTCAGGGCTAGCAATCACAAGCATCGGTTCGGGCCAGTCAGGACGAGTCTCACCAGGAGCAGCAGCCCAAATGAAAGTTCTTTCCCTAGAATTTGCAACAACGAAAGTCCAAACCAAAACTAACCAACAGATAAAAAACTGTTAAAAAATTAAGACCCAAAGATGTGCTTACATTGGTATTTTAAGTAGACAATGACAAAAATCAGCACCTGGTATACCATCTCCAGAAGAGATGCAAGTGCCATGGGCTTTGGAATGCCCTTTGTAAATTTTTCTAAAACAAAGAATATGGGACAGAATCTACTCTATGGACTTTGGTTGAATCTGTTCATCCCAGAAAATCCGTGGCAAGAAAAAAAAGGATATACATAATTCAATCGATTGGTTAAATTTTTTAACAGAACTTTGATATATGTTTAGCTAAACAATATACCTGACAGGGAGGACCACCATTTATGTTCTTCACCAGGCACAGGAAGGTTCTTTATATTCACTTCAGCAAGTCTAGTTGTATGTTGATCGAGATGTTTGCGGTGCACCGCCAAGACTGTATTTGTATGATGATGCCGTTGGGGTTTTATTAATTTAAAGCTGGGCTCCGCTCAAGCCTTTTATCTAAAAAACAAAGTCTAGATGTTTGTTTCACAGTTTCAGAAGTTGAAACACAGTCATCAGTATCCCCACAGTTTTCCATAATTGCCCTGCAATGCCAAAAACATAGTCCTGATTGAGCTACATAAATTAAATATGTAAACAATAAAACACACAAAAATTAAACAATTCCACCTACTTCAAAATCACATTGCACTTATCCACGAACACCGCAAGCTTCCGGATGATGGTCCTTTGCTAAATGAGAGTGTAATTTTGTCCATGATATTTCTCTGCTTAGGCAAAGAATTACTACCTCCATTCCAAAAAGGAAGGCGTATAAATTTTTCTAGAAGTCAAACAACATGAAGTTTGACCAAGTTTATAGAAATATCGACATCTATAATACAAAATTATATCATTAGATAAATCTTGCAATATACTTTCATATTATGTCTATTTTATGTTGTAGATGGTGATAGTTTATTCTATAAGTTTGGTCAAACTTTACAACGTTTGACTTTAGAAAAATTTATACGCCTTGTTTTTTTTTTGGAATGGAGGTAGTAAAGCTAAACACCATGATAGCTTGCTTGCTTGGATAAACAGTCTAGATTATGTATACAGTAGGTTGGTAGGTGCTTCCTCTTGTCATCTTGTACTTTATTTTTTTATAAAAAAAGCTTTGCTGTGGGGCTGTTGACTCACAGTTCAGTGTAAATAAAGCTTCCGGATGATTTTACCGAAATGCTTCACCAGCTGGTTCCTCCTGTTCAGTTGCCCATTTTTTTTAAGATACTCCTGCAAAAACTTAACAATGAGAAAATAAATATCAGTTTAAAGGCCAACAAGTGAATGGTAAAAAATATTACTCAAGAAAGTGAATACCATCTTGCTGCAATCCTTCTAATGAACCTCCACAGCCAGAAAAACTGTCAAGAGTTCCAATATAGTTCTGTTAAGGTAAGGATGCCATGAAAAATCCTGCTGCCTCATTAGTAAGTGCAGCCTTTTTAGAACATTTCTTTTTCGCCTACCAGTTCTTGATCATGTTCATCAGGACTGGCAACCGATATTGATGGTAACAAAAATAAAACTGAAACATTTTAAGTAGGCTGTAGCATAATAGGGAAGATAGCAATATTGGATCATCACTTGTCGATTGTCTGTTTCTTCGCTATGTGCAACCTTGTTAAATACTAACATCCTTGGAAGTTTCGTTGCTGCTATGTAACTTGATATTCTTATGTTCATTCCTTCTATAACATTTCCAGAAGACTTTCTAGTTTCATACGTGAACATTTTAAAGAGAGTCTGCATCATTTACCTTCAAGCCAGATTAGTTGGGCTGATGTCCCTCTGCCACTAGCATTTCTTTACCTGGAAGTGCATTTATCATATACTTGTCGTGGCCCTTAGTTTTGCTCTATATTTCCCCTTTTTGTGATGTTTTATTTTATCTTGTTCTTGTATGTGTTCATTTTGGTGGGTAGAAAATGGTGAATGGTGGTAGAGTCAGCCACTGGGAATGTATTGACTTCTCTCAGAATGTGCAATATGGTGCTGCCAGGAGTTTCTGTCATGAGCTTGCTACAATGTGCCAGGTATCTGGAAAGGTATGGTTCAATCTTCCAGCTAGCTTCTCATACTATATCTGTATCACTTTGGTCTTCAATTTCTCCCTTTCTGTCTTTCTTAGGACTTTGCACCTGGACCTATGCTACCCCAACTTACTGAGAAACCTGAACACGTAGAAAGAGCACAAAGGCACATAACTAGACCCCAGGACAGAGAATTCGGGGCTGATGTTACACATTCTCATCCTGGAGAAGATTCCAGTCCTTCCATTTCTGTTGTAAGTGACCTACTACTTATTACTATGAATATGTCTTAAGTTCTGCTAGGATGTAAGGGTGCCTCTGTTTTGCTAAATAATAGAATATGTACAGTTTTGCTAATCGTGTGACGATATTCATTCCTTTAAGTGGTTGCTTCTCAAGACGGCCAAAGGTCACTAAGTATGCGAGATTAGTGAGTGCCCAAGCCCATAGGGAATATTTGATACAGGATCTTTTTGAAATTTTAGAGTATGGCAAGATCACCAAAGAGGAACTATGACTGGCAGCATAGCCTACCAAATTCTGCCCTCACCTACAATTAATTTTTGGAAAAATGGCCTTATTAAGTTTATAGGGACCTGGGAAAGAATGTCCGACAGTGGAATGGCATATTGATATAACACTTGCGCGTTACCTTTTAGTTATACAAATTGCAAAAGAGATCAGACAACAAATCCATAGTTTTATGTCAGATTTTTTTCATTAACTAACAGTACTCACAGAAAGGTAAAGAAAAAAGATTCTCACATCAGGTTTAAGCACTCTACCACATTGAGTGCAACTAGGAATGTCAAAATCTTGCTCCCAGAACTTCTAAATATCTGCATTCCAAAACTTGCGCTTGAGCCAGGTTGTCCCTCTTCCAAACTGTCAATAGCTAGAGCCCACTGCAATACAACAATATATCGCTTAGTCCTCAGAATTACTGAAATCATAACCCAAATTAAGCTGCTAAAAAGCATGGAAAACAAAGGCTGGAATAGCAGAAGCTCTGCTATAACTTTGTACATAGTAAAGTACTTATAGCACTTGACAGTGGAACAACAAAGGCCAACACACAGGAAAGAAAAACAAATATAGTCAATACTGGGAATACACACAGCACTGTTTAAGAGGCATCAGCCCTGTACTTGAATGGCTCGGCAGTCGATCTTGATAATTTTAAACAATATTAGCATCTAAATAATCAGTAGGAACTAAATTCAAAAGGACTTTAAGTCATAAAATATCAACAATTTCACAAGCAACAGAAATGAAACTTTATATATATTCTTCTCCTATTAAACCTTACACAGTTATCACTTATATAAGGAACCACAGTTTTAAGGAAAAAAATATAACCAATACCAAATGGACAAACCTTTGGGTTGATGTCCTTCACTTGTTCGTGAATGACTCTTGGCTGATGGATGTACCCCATTCTAAGCAAATTATCTCATATACACTTCCATGGAACTCAACTGGCTTACTACCAGCACGATGATGCAACATAAAATACTCATACACAAAATGATGGTAAGAAATAAGCTGCGTAGTCATTCCCAGTTAACAATAACAGACTCAGGTATTATCTCATATACACTTCCACGGAACTCAACTGGCTTACTACCATCACGATGATGCAACCTAAAATACTCGTACACAAAATGATGGTGAGAAATAATCTGTGTAGTAATTCCCAGTTAACAATAACAGACTCAGGTCACTACCTATCCGCATTCTGGGTAACTGGAGTGAACACAACTGACTCTTTCTAGTTTAAATCTAATGCTACTGATTTACCCATGAATTATGTAGGTCACGCATATAGGCCGAGCAGTCGAAGCCTCCAACGAGACAATAAATAAAAGAACAGTCTCTGAATAAATAAACGAGACAATAAATAATAAAAAAGGAAGCATGGAGCATTATACTTAATCCATTGATAATAGAAAAAATGACTGAAGTCATATGTTACAGTAGACAATACGATGTTGTCTACAGTAGGCAACAAAATGTTGTCTATAGCTATACAGTATACACATCTAGACCGTGCCTGTCGTAGGTCAAAGAGGTCGGAAGAACAGCAATTTGATACAACATTATAGAGCTGCTGATCCCATTCAGCGCACCACCCTCGGTTTTGTCTCCATTTGGCTCAAGTATTTGTTCCGATGAAGTCCTTTGAGTGCGCTTGACAGAAGCTTTTGGAAATAGTGCAGCAGCATTACGTTTAGAGCTTTGATGCTGTACTGAACTTGCCGTTTCTTCACGGAGTAGTCAATACCATGTGTCCCACTGTTCCGGTAATATCTCATTACCTCCTCAGTTGGTTTGGTTCCTGGACGATTGTACTTTTTTTTCTTGGAAATCTGTGCTTGCTGAGGAGCCTGCTTTAGCTGCCCTTGCAATTGAGAGGAGCCTGTCCCAGAACTTGATGTTTGTTGAGGAGCCTGTTTTAGTCGCCCATGCAGTTGAGAGGTAGTAGTTGGCACTGTCTTGTAAGCTTGTCGAGTATTTGACTGCGTATGCCGTTGAGAGGGGTCAACTGATGGCACTGTCTTGCAAGGTTGTTGAGTAGCCTGGTGTGATTGCTTCTGCACTTGAGAGGGGTCAACTGATGGCACTGTCTTGCAAGGTTGTTGAGTAGCCTGATGTGATTGCTTCTGCACTTGAGAGGGGTCAACTGATGCCACTGTCTTGCAAGCTTGTTGAGTAGCCTGATGTGATTGCTTCTGCACTTGAGAGGGGTCAACTGATGGCACTGTCTTGCAAGCTTGTTGAGTAGTCTGATGTGATTGCTTCTGCACTTGAGAGGGGTCAACTGATGTCTTGCAAGCTTGTTGAGTAACCTGATGTGATTGCTTCTGCACTTGAGAGGGGTCAACTGATGGCACTGTCTTGCAAGCTTGTTGAGTAGCCTGATGTGATTGCTTCTGCACTTGAGAGGGGTCAACTGATGCCACTATCACTGTGCTTGGCGGCACGGTGGGCTTGTACTTTGGTATATCCTTGTTCACTGGTGGCTTACACGGTTGAGTGGGATGTTGAACACGTCGCCACTGTTGCTTTACCTTATACCTTGGTAGCACAGGTGTAATAGGGTGCACAGCCAGTAGCTTCCCATTGTTGTTGACTTTTTGGACACTGGGAGCAATAGAGGAGATTCCTTGAGAGCTTGTTGGTGCAATATTGCCGTCTTGAGCTTGCGCATTTTGAGCCTTTTCCTTCCTAATTGGTAGCACATGCATGATAGATTGCTTCTCATTGTTGTTGACTGCTTGGACACTGGGAGCAACAGAGGCACTGCCTTGAGAGTCGATTGCGGTCTGAACTTGCGTATTTTGAGCGTTTTCCTTCCTCGGCTCCCTCCTCGTGTAGCAGATCTTCAGATGAGTATTATTTTCAATAAGATTCTCCCAATCTGCAGGAAATTCGAGACCACTGAGTATGTCTTCATAAACTGCAGTATCCAACTTCTTCACAACTTTTAGCAAGAAATCATGGGTGTTACAAAAATAGTCAATCTTTTGACAAATAGGTACAATTACAGAATGCACAATTATGAGCTCAAAATTCATTGACCCGTGCACCCTAAACAAGTCTAGAAACTCTTCGGTCTCTCCCAACAAAGGACAATTGGCCAAAACTGTAGTTTCAATAATTTGACCTAACAACATAATATTTTGGTCCTTTTGACTTTCCGTTAACTCCATAAATATCACGTGCTGACTAAGCTTTGGGATAGCCCCATCTAACATGATAACGAGGTGATTTGCATTGAAATCACGTAAACAAATATTAGCACTAAACATATCCTTAAAGATTTGCAATAAATCAACTATGAGATCAATTATTTCCTGAGATAGAATAGGGCAAATGGTAAGTATCTTTTCTCCTGGAATACTAACAAATTCATTCTTGGCCACGGTAGAGAGAAAATCGAACAAAGATGATTTTTTTGAATTTACAAGGACACCAGAAACATCATAAATATCATAATCAATATGCCTTCTAATCAGGTCAACAGCAACAGCAATATTGAACGAACTCATATTAAGAAACAGAATTACTCCCACTTAAGTGCCGGTCTAAGTAGGGTCCAAGAGTCCCAAAAGCCTCTTGTTTCCTACTCGCTGATCACTGCACACATGAATGTCAAGTAGAAATGAAAGGGACAAGAGTTCATGTCAGATCCTATGATTCTTCATGTGAGATACTCATCCATCTTTACTAGAGAAATACTAGAATAAACGTCTTCAAGAAATCCCACAGATCGGGGTAAGAGAGTTCAAAGCCATACAATCACTCAAATCAAGAGTAGAAACCCGAGCCAAAACATTCTCAAGAGCATAATAAAAGAACTAGCTAATAAACGATAGTGAAGAAGGTTGCATTTTTAGATGGAGAGGCAAGGGCAGATCTTGAGCAATATACTAGACCATGTATTCCGGCAATCCCACAGATCGATGAAAGAGAGTTCAAAGCAATATAATCACTCAAATCAAGAGTAGAAACCTGAGACAAAACATTCTCAAGAGAAAGATAAAAGAACTAACTAACAAAAGATAGCGAAGGAAGGTTGTATTTTTAGACCGAGAGGCAGATACAGACCAAGGGGGAGTTCCATGGGACCATAGGTGCCATGACATCCCCTTCAAAAGCTCAAAACAATCTGTACCATATAGTATTTGTACTGATGACTAGCCTATTTCAGGACAATCTGTTGAAATTATGATGATAATGAGGCCCAAACTGAACTATTTCTACCATAATATTCATAAAGTTCGAATCGATGTGTTGAAGGAATTTATGACGTGTGGCAAGATCCTAGATTGAGAGGTGAGCATTTTGTATGCAACCAGTAAATCCGACCTCTTAATTTCACGCACAAAAAGGTTGTAACTGTAACTGGACTCGCTTGTTCATAGATCCTATGAACGATTCATCAGTACACAAGATTCTCATGACTAGCAATTGGAACCTATCGAGACGGCGAGTGGAACTACCCAACTTACAAATTTCAGTACAAAAGATTTTCTCCGGACTAAAAAGAATGTTAGAACCCATCAAGCATCAATACCAAGTTCAGAACAAACTGATCTGATGCGGGGGGGGGGGGGGGGGGGGGGGGGCAAACGACAGAGCGGGGCGGGGGCGGGGGCGCACCTGCCGCTATGATCCGAGCTAAGCGACTGTGGCGCGACGGATTGGATGCGAGGCCTCCGCGCCAGCGGCAGGACAGATCGGATGCAAGGAGGCCTTGGCGGCGGCGCGACGGATTGGATCCGAGGCGTCGACGGCGCCTTGGATCCGAGCCGGCGACGACGCCTTGGATTGGATCCGACTGGAAGAGGCAAGGGAAAACTAGCCGTTGGTCCGTTCGTGTAAATACAGGACCTGGATCGATCCTGCATGAGGCCCAAGAAGGACGAAGGCCCATGGACTAATAAGTGTACAGGCGATTTTAACCACAGGAACTGGGCAATTCATATATTTCGCTCTGTGCGGCCTGTATCTGAGGCTCCGCCTGAAGAAACCTGGAGGTAGGCCGGCCCATTTTCAGGTGCAAGTTTTTCCTTTTTTTTAGTTTCTGTATTTTCTTTTTCACTTCTTTTATTTTTTATTTTCGGTTTTCATTTTTGTATTTTATAATTTTATGATTTTGATAAATGATCACCTTCAAAAAATGTTTAATTTCAAAAATTGTTCGGATATGAAAATGTTCAGTTTTGAAAAACATACAATCTTAAAAATTATTCGATTTTTAAAAATATTTATTATTTTAAAAAAATGTTCGATTCAAAAAAGATAGATTTTAAAAAGTGTTCAGATTTAAAAATTGTTCTGTTCACGAAAAGTATTCCAATTTGAAAAAAAATTGAATTTAAAAAATGTTCATAATAAAAAAGTTCAAATTTGAACAATGTTCCAATTTAAAAATGTTTCAATGTTGGAAAATGTTCTAATTTTGAATAGAAAAATGTTTAAAACAAAAAACGTAAAACTAAAATAAATAAACAAATCTTTTTTGAAAACAAAAAATAGACACTTAGTAGTATTTAACTAGACCTTTGTTATCAAACATACCATCTCCGGTTAATAGCTACAGCCTACAGCCACCTCGTTCAACCCGGAATCATGGGACTTTTTCGAGCGATATGGCTAGTCACCGCGGCCTGTAAAATCGGTGATATGGGGTATTGATAACACGGATTCACATCGCAAACATGAAAGCGCCAATCAGAACCTGTAAACAAGAACTAAATAATTTAAAAAACCAACATAGCCTTCGCGGTAAAATTCAGATAAGAACCGAAAAGAACAGCACGATTCATCAAAATTCCATTTATACATAATTTACATATTTCAATCACAAAAGTAACCGGCATAATTTACTTCTAGACGGAGGTGCATATCTAGCTACCAAAATTTGGCTCGTATGGAGAGCCTCGCGCGTTGTTAGACGCGGAGGAGACGGTGCCTTCGTTCAGTCGAGGATGATGACCCTGGCCTTCTCCGCCTCGCGCCGGAGGCATTCCTTCTCGCGCTCCTCCGCCTTCTGGCGCTCGATGAGGTGGAGCGCCTCCTTGGCGACGCCGTGCATGTGCCACTGCTCCGAGCGGCGGCGAAGGCACGCCACCACGCACTACTCTGCCCCATCGGAGTCGATGAAATTGCGCGGGATCACCGTCCCGTCGTCGCTCTCATCAGAGTTGTCGCTCTCTTCGGCGGTCGCGTAGTCGCGATACCCATCGGAGTCGATGAAATTGCGCGGGATCACCGTCATGTCCTCGCTCTCATCAGAGTTGTCGCTCTCTTCGGCGGTCGCGTAGTCGCGATACCCGGAGCTTGAGCTCGACGGAG
The DNA here is from genome assembly GCA_910589765.1 of Avena atlantica. NCBI lineage: Eukaryota > Viridiplantae > Streptophyta > Magnoliopsida > Poales > Poaceae > Avena > Avena atlantica. Next base: position 376,592,224 of record OU342738.1, read on the forward strand.
ACGGCGGGCGCGGCCGCGGCCGCGAGGAACCCGCCCCCGACGAGCCGCTTCCGGTGTACCAGGCGGGGGTGACGAGGGTTCGACTCGTCTATGCCCATTGTTATGGACTTGGGTTTTAGAGAAGATGGGGATGCTGGAATTGGCGAGACGGTTAACAGGCAAGCAACACGGGGTCACGAGGTTTACCCAGGTTCAGGCCCCCGGAGGGAAAACCCTACTCCTGCTTGTATGTTCTTGATTATGGCGGAACCGAAGGTTACAAGGGGTACGCAGATGTAATCTGGCATAGAGGTGTGTATGTATGAGGTGTTGATATCCCTCTCGCCGTGCCCTCCTGGCCCTTATATATAGATAGTCCAGGTCCGGGGACAGGTCGAGTCGGTTACAGATTAGGGTTGAACCCTTTAAAATTCTATCTAATCTACACTTGTCCTCCAAGGAGTCGAACTCGTCATGGGCTTGGGCCACCCGAAATCTTACTGGGCTGCAAGTCTTCACGTGGGCCTTCCTTGGGCTAGACGGGGTACACCAACATTATGCACCCGTAGGGTATATCTATGTCAGGGGGCGTAGGGGAGGAGGGATGCCGGCATGTGTGGTGAAGACACATACTAGAGTGTCACACTTTTTGGTGCTAATGCTGCGACTGCGCTTGATCTCCTCCTCCGTCTTGAGGAGCTGGTCGTGCGAGCCGATGCGACGCTTGCTTGAGGCGTTGCCGGGGCGCATGGCAGCGAGGCGGGTTGTTTGGCGGCAGCGACGTAGCAAATGGGGCGGCGAGACGGCCAGATTTGGGCGCTGGAGGGCTTGCCGGCGGTGGCGGAGAGGGATAGGACGCGCAGCGGAGGGATGTGATTTCGACCCAAAAACCACCCTTCGGCCTATATATATAATATATATATCATGCGAAGGAAGAATCTCGCACCGTTCGCTGCTTGGAGATCTGTGTGGTTGGAGAGAATATCCTCACTTTTGCTCTTTTCACGCCACGCCCATTATATCCTAAAGAGGAATATCGGTGCTATTATTTCACTGTGTCCTTCCTGCGGCTATGCACCGCGCGCCAGAGACTGCTGTGTCCGACAACGGCCAAAACCAGCTGCCCCCGCAGCCATTGAGGTGCAGGTGACCATTCACCTGTCGAGGAGGGGTCCAAGTTGCAACTTGCTTGTAATTGAGCTCCACCGAGGACCATTTAGAACTTGCTTGTAACTGAGCACCCGACTAGAGGGGGGCATTTGCAACTTGATTGGGCTCCCGCCGTGTCCTAGTTGCAACTTGACTGTAACCGACCTCCCGTCGATTCCTCGCTGAGGGCCAGTTGCAACTTGATTGCAACTGAGAACCTGTCGGGGGAGGGGCATTTGCAACTTACTTGTAATTGGGCCCCCGCCTGGTCCCAGTTGCAACTTGATTATAACTGACCTCCAGTCGGTTCCCTGCCGAGGGGCCAGTTGCAACTTGATTGCAACTAAGAACCCATCGGGGGAGGGACATTTGAAACTTGCTTGTAATTTGAGCCCCCGCCGAGGGTCAGTTGCAACTTGATTGTGACTGGGTGGGCGGCCGGGGGTCCCAGTTGAAACTTTCTTGTAACGGAGCTCCGCCAGGGGGCATTTGCAACTTGCTTGTGACTCAGCATCTGTCAAGAGGGGGCATTTGCAACTTTCTGCTTGTAATTGAGCCCCCGCCGCTGGGCAGTTGCCCCCGAGGGCCAGTTTCAACTTGCTTGTAACTAAGCACCCGTCAGGAGGGGGGCATTTGCAACTTGCTTGTAATTGCGGCCCCCGCCCGGTCCCAGTTGCAACTTGATTGTAACTGACCTCCCGTTGTTCCCTGCCGAGGGGCCAGTTACAACTTGATTGCAACTGAGAACCCGTCGGGGGGAGGGGCATTTGCAACTTGCTTGTAATTTGAGCCCCTGCCAGGGTCCCAATTGCAACTTGATTGTAACTGACCTCCCGTCGATTCCCTGCCGAGGGGCTAGTTGCAACTTGATTGCAACTGAGAACCTGTCGAGGGGAGGGGCATTTGCAACTTGCTTGTAATTTGAGCCCCCTCTAGGGTCCCAGTTGTAAGTTGATTATGACCGGGTGGGCGATCGGGGGGGTTCTAGTTGCAACTTGCTTGTACTTTAGCTCCGTCGGGGGGCCATTTGCAACTTGCTTGTGACTGGCTACCCATTATGAGAACTCTCGTCGGTTCCCCACCAAGGGGCCAGTTGCAACTTGCTTGTAATTTGAGCCCCCGCCAGGGTCCTAGTTGCAACTTGATTGTGACTGGGTGGGAGACGCCTAATATCATTGTCACAAAGTACATATTTGGACAAAGTTCTAAAGAGGTTTGGAATGGAAGATAGCAAGAAAGGGTTCTTGCCCATGTTGCCCAATACGACCTTGAGTAAAACTCAAAGTCCAGCAACGGCAGAAGATAAAGAAAGGATGAGTAAGACTCCCTATGCCTCGGCCATAGGATCTCTAATGTATGCCATGCTATGTACTAGACCCGACATTGCATATGCTGTTAGTTTGACTAGCAGATATCAAAGTGATCCAGGAGTGGATCATTGGACAGCGGTCAAAAACATCCTTAAGTACTTGAGAAGAACTAAGGATATGGTTCTTTCTTATGGAGGTGATGAACAGCTCGTTGTTAATGGTTACACCGATGCTAGTTGGAACACCGATCCGGATGATTCTAAATCTCAATCTGGATATGTATTTACTTTGAATGGTGCAGCAGTTAGCTGGAGGAGTGCAAAGCAAAGCGTTGTGGCAAGATCTTCAACTGAATTGGAATACATAGCTGCTTCGGAGGCTTCACAAGAAGCGATATGGATGAAGGAGTTCATTACAGAGCTCGATGTGGTTCCAAGTGCGCTGGACCCAATGTCTATCTACTGTGATAACATGGGCGCCATAGCCAATGCGCAAGAACCAAGGTCACACAAGAAGCTGAAGCACATCAAGCTACGTTTTCACGCTATTCGAGAACATGTCCAAGATGGTGACATAAAGATTTGCAAAGTACACACAGATCTGAATGTGGCGGATCCATTGACTAAACCTCTCCCGAGGGCAAAACATGACCAACACCAAACTGCCATGGGTGTTCGGTATATTACCATGTAATCTTGATTAGTTGACTCTAGTGCAAGTGGGAGACTGTTGGAGATATGCCCTAGAGGCAATAATAAATGTAGTTATTATTATATCTTTGGGTTTATGATAAATGTTTACATTCATGCTATAACATTATTAACCGGAAACATTAATACTTATGTGATTTGTAAAGTAAATTAGAGTCCCTGGCTCTTTATAATACTAGCTTGTTGGTTAATAGATGATCGTGGTTTCCCGATCATGAACATTGAGATGTTGTTAACAACAAGGTCATATCATTAGGAGAATGGTATGATGGACATACTCCTATAGATAAGCGTAGCATAAAGATCAAGTCATTTTAATAGTTCAATTGCTATAAGCTTTCTGATACATAGTAACCTAATTCCTTCGACCATGAGATCATGTTAATCACCATCACCGGAAGGATGCTTTGATGACATCAAACACCACACCGTAACTGGGTGGCTATAAAGGTGGCATTGAGTGTTCAGAAAGTATGGGTTGATGCACATGAATCAAGAGTGGGATTTGTCCATCCATATGACGGATAGATATACTCTAGGCCCTCTCGGTGGAATGTCATCCAATTATCTTGCAAGCATGTGACTGGCTCACAAGGGATCACATATCATGGGAACGAGAAAAGAGTACTTATCGGTAACGAGGTTGAACTAGGTATGCAGAGATACCGACGATCAAAACCTCGGATAAGTAAACTATCGTGAGACAAAGGGAAATTGGTATCGTATGTAAGTGGTTCATTCGATTGCAAAGTAATCGTAGAAATATGTGGGAGCCATATGAATTTCCAGATTCCTCTATTGGTTATTGATCGGAGAAGTGTCTCGGTCATGTCCGCATAATTCACGAACCGTAGGGAGACACACTTAAGGATTCAATGTTGTTGTGTAGTTATGGAATGATGAGTAAGAGACCGAATGTTGTTCAGAGTCTCGAATGGTATCTGGGATATCGCGAGGAGATCCGGAATGGTCTGGAGAATAAGATTCATATAAGGAAAGTCCTGTTTCGGAGTTCGGAAATGATTCCGGTGTTTTCACCAGGAATGTTCTAGAAGGGTCTAGAAGGTCCGGCACTCCGGAGGGGAAGGGTACATGGATGTGTCATGACAATGTGGAATGGTTTCATCATGTACTAGGTCATTTGGCTGGGCAATATGGAGAGAGAAATCAAATCCAAGTTTGAAAGTCAAACGCCAATTTGAAAAAGTCAAATCTGAAGTTTGCTTGGTGGAGGGAGAGTAGGAAACCTACTTGGGGAGGAAGTCCCACTCCCTCCACCCACCGGCCAAGGAGGAGGAGTTGGAGGACTCCCTCCTCCCAACCGCCTCCCTCCCACCTATATAAGGAGGGGTAGGGCTGCCCCCTACACACACACACCTCAAACCCTAGCTCCAGGCGCCGACACCACCTCCAAGTGCTGCCGCCGGCTAGGGATCCTCCCAAGTCGGAGACTTGGGGTTTCCCCAAACCCTAGCCGCCGGCCACACCCTCCCCTTGGTGCCCTGTAAACCCTAGATCTCCAAGGTCTCTCTCATACTCCACCATACTCGCTCCAATTTAAGGCGAAGCCCTGCAAGATCTACCCTCTACTTCCGACACCACGCCGTCGTGCTGCCAGAATCGCGAGGAGAGTGCTACAACCTCCGCTGCCTGCTGGAACAAGGGAGAGGAAGGTCTTCATCGAGTACCGAACGTGTGACCGACTGCGGAAGCGCTGCCGGAACGCAGCGCCGAAAGGATCGTCTACGCGATCTTGAGATCGGCAAGAGTACGACTACATCACCCATGAGAATCTGCTCTCGTTAACCGCTTTGGAATCTCTGAGGGTGAGTTCCTCTATCGACTCGTTGCTACAATATAGTAGATAGATCTGGGATTGTTTGTGTGCATGCGGTAGAATTTTTTGTTTTCCATGCTACGAACCCCTACAGTGGTATCAGAGCGGTGTCTATATGTACATCTGTTGCACGAGTAGGACACAATGGTCATTGTGGGCGGTGGTGCTTTTATTATCAATTATTTTTTGTGTACTTTGCATCTTGCGGTATGATGGGATGAAGCGGCCCGGGCTAACCTTACATGACATCGTTAATGAGACTTGCTCCACGCTCAACATGCAACTTGTATTGCATAAGTGGATTTGCGGGTGCCTGTCTCTCCCATCATAGTATAGATTTAATTTACAACAGACACTTGATAGTTCAAGAATCAACGTTGTGGTTCTTGTTCGTAAGTTAGAACGACACTTATTGAAAGCCCTAAACCACGTAAAGTATGTAAAGAAAATTAGAGGCGTCTAACTTTGTTTTGCAGGGGTGGGCCGTGATGTGATATGGCCATGATTGTGATTATATTTGATATATGCAATGTTCCTTATTGTAAGTTGGCAACCGGCAGGAGCCATATGGTTGTCTTTAAATTCCGTTAAGACCTGCGTGTCTATTCAAAGTAGTTGTAATAGTTGAAGCTGGTGGATGACAACCATGAAACGGCGCCATTGACCTTGACGCCATACCGGTGATGATGGATATCATGTTTGTGCTTGATGGAGATCGGAAGCACAAGAAGAAAGGCCATATCATATCACACATTTTGAATTGTATGTGATGTTAATCCTTTTATGCATCTTGTATTGCTTAGTTCACGACGGTAGCATTATAAGATGATCCCTCATGCACACAATTTCAAGTTTTAAAGTGTTCATCCTTAGTAAGCACCGTTGCTAAAGCTCGTTGTTTTGAAGCACCACGTGATGATCGGGTGTGCTAGATTCTGCGAGTGTATACAACGTGAGCAAGCCAGATTTGATCATGCGGAAGCTAAGGTTTGATCTTGACGAGCCTACCATGTACAGACATGGTCTCGGAACACGGATCACCGAAAGGTAAAGCATGAGTCATATAGTAGATATGATGAACATGTTGATTGTTTGCCATTGAAGCTACATCAACACTCGTGATGATCGGTTTTGATGTGGTGGATTTGGTTCGTGTGATCACTAAAACAATGTGAGGGATATTGTTTTGAGTGGGAGTTCACCTAGATTAATTTAACTATTAATTAGAACTCAGTTTGTCATAAACTTAGTCTAAACTATTGCAAATATGTTGTAGATCAATGGCGGCCCCTACCATCAATTTTAATGCGTTCCTAGAAAAATAAAAGTTGAAAAACAATGGAAGCAACTTCGCGGATTGGTTTCGCAATTTGAGGATTGTCCTCAATGCTGGTAATTTGACCTATGTGCTGGATGCACCGCTGGGTGACCCGCCTGCAGCTACTGCTACCGATGAAGTAAAGAATGTTTACCTCACTCGAAAGAATCAGTACTCCAAAGTTCAGTGTGCGATCTTGTATGGTTTGGAATCGGAGCTTCAGAAAAGGTTTGAGAACCATGACCCACATGATATTGTCCTTGAACTCAAAATGATATTTGAGGCTCACGCGGCAGTTGAGAGTTATGAGGCTTCTGAAAAGTTCTTTAACTACAAGATGGAAGAGGGCAGCTCCGTCAGTGAGCATGTGCTTAAGATGTCTGGGCACGCAAATAAACTCCAAAGCTTGGGTATAGTGATTCCTAATTCTTTGGGGATTCACCGTGTCCTCCAATCACTACCACCAAGTTACAAGAACTTTGTGATGAACTACAATATGCAAAACATGGACAAGACGTTGCCAGAACACTTCTCCATGTTGAAATCTGCAGAAGTGGAGATCAAGAAAGAGCACCAAGTGTTGTTGGTCAATAAGACCACCAAATTCAAGAAGCAAGGCAAGTCTAAGCAAAAGGGAAACTTCAAGAAGGGCGGTAAGAAAGTTGCCGCGCCGGTGAAGAAGACCAAGGCTGGGCCTAAGGCTGATACTAAGTACTTTTACTGCAAGGGAGAGTGTCACTGGAAGCGGAATTGCCCAAAGTACTTGGCGGATTTGAAGAACGGCAACATAAAGAAGAAAGGTATATCCGATATACATTTTATTGATGTGTATCTCACTAGTACTCGTAGTAGTGCCTGGGTATTTGATACTGGTTCGGTTGCTCATATCTCTAACTCGAAACCGGTGCTGCCGAATAAACGGAAGCTAGCGAAGAACGAGGTGACGATGCACGTTGGAAATGGATCAAAGGTTGATGTGATCGCGGTCGGCACGCTACCTCTTCATCTACCATCGGGATTAGTTTTATACTTAAATAATTGTTATTTGGTGTCTGTGTTGAGCATGAACATTATATCTGGATCATGTTTTTTGCGAGACGGTTACTTGTTTAAGTCTGAGAATAATGGTTGTTCGATTTATATGAGTAATATGTTTTATGCACATGCACCTTTGATAGATGGTCTATTCTTATTGAATCTCGATTGTGGAAATACATACATTAATAACATTGAAGCTAAACGTTTGAAATTGAGCGATAACACGACATATATGTGGCACTATCGTCTTGGTCACATTGGAGTGAAGCGTATGAAGAAACTCCATTCCGATAGACTTCTTGAATCACTTGATTTCGAATCACTTGAAAGATGTGAAGCATGTCTGATGGGTAAAATGACTAAGACTCCATTTTCTGGTATGATGGAGCGAGTTACGGACTTATTGGAAATCATACATACCGATGTGTGTGGTCCAATGAGTGTAGCATCGCGCGGTGGTTATCGTTATGTTCTTACCTTCACGGATGACTTGAGTAGATATGGGTATATCTATTTCATGAAACATAAGTCCGAAACTTTCGAGAAGTTTAAGGAATTTCAAAGTGAGGTAGAGAATCAACACAACAAGAAGATTAAATTTCTATGATCTGATCATGGAGGTGAATATCTAAGTTACGAGTTTGGCGAGCATTTGAAGAAATACAGAATACTTTCACAATTGACACCGCCGGAAACACCACAACGTAATGGTGTGTCCGAACGTCGTAATCGAACTCTCTTAGATATGGTTCGTTCTATGATGTCACTTACATATTTACCGCTATCGTTTTGGGGTTATGCATTAGAAACGGCCACATTCACTTTAAATAGGGCACCATATAAATTTTTTGAAATGACACCGTATGAATTATGGTTTGGGAAGAAACCTAAATTGTCGTTCCTTAAAGTTTGGGGTTGCGAAGCCTATGTAAAGAAGTTACAGCCGGACAAGCTTGAACCCAAAGCGGAAAAATACGTCTTCATAGGATACCCGAAGGAAACTATTGGGTATACCTTCTATCATAGATCCGAAGGCAAAATCTTCGTTTCCAAGAATGGATCCTTTCTAGAGAAAGAATTTCTCTCGAAAGAAGTGACTGGAAGGAAAGTAGAACTTGACGAGGTTGTTGAACCTTGTCTCGAACTTGCGAGTAGCGCAGCACCGGAAGTAGTTCCTGTGGCGCCTACACCAATAAGAGAGGAAGCTAATGATGTTGATCATGAAACTTAGATTGAAGTTACTACGGAACCTCGCAGGTCAACGAGAACTCGTACCACTCCTAATTGGTATGATCCCGTTATGAGTGTCATGTGGTGGATAACACCGATGACCCTGCGACATATGAGGAAGCGATGATGAGCCCAGATTCCAATAAATGGCAAGAAGCCATGAAATCCGAGATTGGATCCATGTACGAAAACCAAGTATGGACTTTGGTGGACTTACCGGATGTCCGGAAGGCTGTCGAGAACAAATGGATTTTCAAGAAGAAAACAGATGCTGATGGTAATGTTACTGTCTATAAAGCTCGACTTGTCGAAAAAGGGTTTCGACAAATTCAAGGAGTTGACTACGATGAGACTTTCTCACCGGTAACAAAGCTAAAGTCTATGAGGATTATGTTAGCAATCGCTGCATATTATGATTATGAGATATGACAGATGGATGTCAAAACATCTTTCCTCAATGGAGACATTGATGAAGAGTTGTATATGATGCAACCCAAAGGATTTGTCGATCCTAAAGATGCTAACAATGTATGCAAACTTCAACGGTCCATATATTGATTGAAGCAAGCATCCCGAAGTTGGAATCAATGTTTTGATAAGGTAATCAAAAGCTTTGGTTTTATACAAACTTATGGAGAAGCTTGTATTTACAAGAAAGTGAGTGGGAGCTATGTAGCATTCTTAATACTATATGTAGATGACATATTGTTGATTGGGAATGATGTAGACCTTCTTAATAGTGTCAAGTATTATTTGAATAATAGTTTTTCAATGAAAGATCTTGGCGAAGCAGCTTACATATTAGGCATAAAGATTTATAGAGATAGATCGAGACGCCTAATATCATTGTCACAAAGTACATATTTGGACAAAGTTCTAAAGAGGTTTGGAATGGAAGATAGCAAGAAAGGGTTCTTGCCCATGTTGCCCAATACGACCTTGAGTAAAACTCAAAGTCCAGCAACGGCAGAAGATAGAGAAAGGATGAGTAAGACTCCCTATGCCTCAGCCATAGGATCTCTAATGTATGCCATGCTATGTACTAGACCCGACATTGCATATGTTGTTAGTTTGACTAGCAGATATCAAAGTGATCCAGGAGTGGATCATTGGACAGCGGTCAAAAACATCCTTAAGTACTTGATAAGAACTAAGGATATGGTTCTTTCTTATGGAGGTGATGAACAACTCGTTGTTAATGGTTACACCGATGCTAGTTGGAACACCGATCCGGATGATTCTAAATCTCAATCTGGATACGTATTTACTTTGAATGGTGCAGCAGTTAGCTGGAGGAGTGCAAAGAAAAGCATTGTGGCGAGATCTTCAACTAAATCGGAATACATAGCTGCTTTGGAGGCTTCACAAGAAGCGATATGGCTGAAGGAGTACATTACAGAGCTCGGCGTGGTTCCAAGTGCGCTGGACCCAATGTCTATCTACTGTGATAACATGGGCGCCATAGCCAATGCGCAAGAACCAAGGTCACACAAGAAGCTGAAGCACATCAAGCTATGTTTTCACGCTATTCGAGAACATGTCCAAGATGGTGACATAAAGATTTGCAAAGTACACACAGATCTGAATGTGGCGGATCCATTGACTAAACCTCTCCCGAGGGCAAAACATGACCAACACCAAACTGCCATGGGTGTTCGGTATATTACCATGTAATCTTGATTAGTTTACTCTAGTGCAAGTGGGAGACTGTTGGAGATATGCCCTAGAGGCAATAATAAATGTAGTTATTATTATATCTTTGTGTTTATGATAAATGTTTACATTCATGCTATAACATTATTAACCGGAAACATTAATACTTATGTGATTTGTAAAGTAAATTAGAGTCCCTAGATCTTTATAATACTAGCTTGTTGGTTAATAGATGATCGTGGTTTCCCGATCATGAACATTGAGATGTTGTTAACAACAAGGTCATATCATTAGGAGAATGGTATGATGGACATACTCCTATAGATAAGCGTAGCATAAAGATCAAGTCATTTTAATAGTTCAATTGCTATAAGCTTTCTGATACATAGTAACCTAATTCCTTCGACCATGAGATCATGTTAATCACCATCACCGGAAGGATGATTTGATGACATCAAACACCACACCGTAACTGGGTGGCTATAAAGGTGGCATTGAGTGTTCGAAAAGTATGGGTTGAGGCACATGAATCAAGAGTGGGATTTGTCCATCCATATGACGGATAGATATACTCTAGGCCCTCTCGGTGGAATTTTATCCAATTAGCTTGCAAGCATGTGACTGGCTCACAAGGGATCACATATCACGGGAACGAGAAAAGAGTACTTATCGGTAACGAGGTTGAACTAGGTATGCAGAGATACCGACGATCAAAACCTCGGATAAGTAAACTATCGTGAGATAAAGGGAAATTGGTATCGTATGTAAGTGGTTCATTCGATCGCAAAGTAATCGTAGAAATATGTGGGAGCCATATGAATTTCCAGATTCCTCTATTGGTTATTGATCGGAGAAGTGTCTCGGTCATGTTCGCATAATTCACGAACCGTAGGGAGACACACTTAAGGATTCGATGTTGTTGTGTAGTTATGGAATGATGAGTAAGAGACCGAATGTTGTTCGGAGTCTCGGATGGTATCCGGGATATCACGAGGAGATCCGGAATGGTCTAGAGAATAAGATTAATATAAGGAAAGTCCTGTTTCGGAGTTCGGAAATGATTCCGGTGTTTTTGTCAGGAATGTTCTAGAAGGGTCTGGAAGGTCCGGCACTCCGGAGGGGAAGGGTACATGGATGTGTCATGACAATGTGGAATGGTTGCATCATGTACTAGGTCACTTGGCTGGGCAATATGGAGAGAGAAATCAAATCCAAGTTTGAAAGTCAAACGCCAATTTGAAAAAGTCAAATATGAAGTTTGCTTGGTGGAGGGAGAGTAGGAAACCTACTTGGGGAGGAAGTCCCACTCCCTCCACCCACCGGCCAAGGAGGAGGACTCCCTCCTCCCAATCGCCTCCCTCCCACCTATATAAGGAGGGGTAGGGCTGCCCCCTACACACACACCTCAAACCCTAGCTCCAGGCGCTGACACCACCTCCAAGTGCTGCCGCCGCCTAGGGCTCCTCCCAAGTCGGCGACTTGGGGTTTCCCCAAACCCTAGCCACCGGCCACACCCTCCCCTTGGTGCCCTCTAAACCCTAGATTGCCAAGGCCTCTCTCATACTCCACCATACTCGCTCCGGTTTAAGGTGAAGCCCTGCGAGATCTCCCCTCTACTTCGGACACCACGCCGTCGTGCTGCCGGAATCACGAGGAGAGTGCTACAACCTCCACTGCCTGCTGGAACAAGGGAGAGGAAGGTCTTCATCGAGTACCGAACGTGTGACCGACTACGGAAGCGCTACCGGAACGCAGCGCCGAAAGGATCGTCTACGCGATCTTGAGATCGGCAAGAGTACAACTACATCACCCACGAGAATCTGCTCTTGTTAACCGCTTTGGAATCTTCGAGGGTGAGTTCCTGTATCGACTCGTTGCTACAATCTAGTAGATGGATCTTGGCTTGTTTGTGTGCATGCGGTAGAAATTTTTTGTTTTCCATGCTACGAACCCCTACACCTTGATGGCGATCTAATATTTCCCCTCCTGCCGCCTAGGGATTGCTAGCTGCGGCCGCAATTGCATTGGCACCGTGGACGTGGCAACTGATAGCGTCGTCTCCACCGGCAGCGATGGCGTACAACTTCACGACGGCCTCCTGAACGCATCAACAAGTGGGTCTCTCGTTGACATCATGACAGCAGTAGACGACGACGACAACGATCTAAACGATGATGAACGACAAGCTCTTGTTTCCACCTAGAAGCACGACACAGCCGCGAACGGCCGGCCAATGTCTCCGTCGATGCTACGGAGCTTTGCTCCTTCGAGTACCCACGGTGGTGTGGCGTGATGGGATCCTTCATCGCGGGCGTGGCAGCAGTCAGGACAAAGCGGAGCCGCCGCTGCCACCGCGATGAGCTGTATCCTCAATTCCTCATGCATGCCTCAAACACTGTGGATTCTAACCTCTCAATCTCACGCGCTGCAGCAAGAAGATTGGACAGAGGAAAACACGAGTATTTTGCGCTGCGTACTGTCTCTGCAGCTTTTCTCTTTCCTTTTATTCATCCAAAAAGATCCATCGTGTGTGCTCGCACGATGCCCATGATGGGCGTGCCATCCCACGCCCGAGCAAAACGGGGTTACAACGCGATGATCGGGTCAAGCAATGACCAAAACAAACTATCCTATCTGCTGCTAGAAAATAGCTGAAACTAACTACTACAGCTTATTAGACTGACGAAACTGAAGAAAAAAGACACTCTAGATTAACTGACAATCTCCTCCTAATCTAAGTGTCCTTCACCTTGACAATGCCGATGCGGCGCCGCAGCTCTTGAAACTGGACGCGACCTAGTGACTTCGTCAGAATGTCGGACAGCTGATCCTCGGTGCGCACGAACTGGACATCAATGTCACCGCTGTCGACGCACTCTCGGATGAAGTGAAAACGAGTCTGGATGTGCTTGCTCCGATCGTGAAAGACCGGATTCTTCATCAGCGCGATCGCTGACTTGTTGTCGACGCGAAGCTCAACTGTGTCGCCGCTGCCCCCAAGTAGCTCGCCGTGGAAGCGCTTGAGCCAGACACCCTGGCATGCCGCCGCAGTTGCAGCGACATATTCTGCTTCGCAAGAGGAGAGGGCGACAACCTTCTGCTTCACAGATTGCCACGACACGGGGCTCTGCCCATGGAAGTGCAGCACACCGCTGGTGCTCTTCCTGTCGTCGACATCGCCGGACATGTCCGCGTCACTATACCCGACAAGCTTGGCCTTGGAGTCTTGGTGCGAGTACACGCACCCGAAGCCCTTTGTGCCGGCAATGTAGCGCAGGAGATGTTTCACAACACTCCAGTGCTCAGCAGATGGCTCCTCCATGAATCTGCTCAGGTACGAGACCGTGTAGCAGATATCCGGACGTGTGTGGACGAGGTACCTGAGTCCGCCCATCACGCTGCGATAGATCGTTGAGTCCACCGTTGAGCCGTTGCCCTTCTTGCTCAGTTTCAGTCGCGGCTCCATGGGGACAGATACAGCGTTGCAGCCACTCATCCCTAAGCGATCGAGTAGCTTCTCTGCATATGCTGCTTGGCCCAGCTTGATGCACCCTGGGCGCTGCACTACCTCGATCCCAAGGTAGTAGGACAACAGCCCCAGGTCGCTCATCTTGAAGAGGTTCTTCATCTCTGTCTTGAACTCACCGATGGCTGCCGCAGAAGTGTCGGTGACAATCAGATCATCAACGTACACTCCGAGCAGCAGTCGAGCCCTATCCTTGTCGCGCGTGTAGACGGCGTGTTTAGAGGGGCACTTGGTGAAGCCGAGGCCCACGAGACTGTGGTCCAGCTTCGAGTTCCATGCCCTGGGTGCTTGGCGAAGTCCATAGAGGGCCTTGTGCAGCCTGAGCACCTTCCCTTCTGACCCTGATTTGGCGAACCCGGGCGGCTGCTGCACGTACACCTCTTCCGCGAGCTCCCCGTTCAGAAACGCGGATTTTACATCGAGATGATGCACCTCCCACTTCTCCTGTGCTGCGACAGCGAGGAGGAGCCTGACGGAGTCGAGGCGAGCGACGGGGGCGAAGACCTCCTCGAAGTCAATCCCCTCTTGCTGGACATAGCCCTTGGCGACGAGCCTGGCCTTGTATCTTACCACAGCACCAGCCTCGTCTTTCTTCACCTTGTACACCCATTTAAGTCCAATGGGTCTGTGACCTGGTGGAAGGTCCACCAAAGTCCATGTGCCATTGTCCTCTATGCAGCCTAGCTCCTCCTCCATTGCCTTCCTCCAGCTCACATCCGTCAGAGCTTCAGAGATGCAGCCTGGCTCTTCGGCTGTTGTTAGCAGAAGGCGTTCTGCGAGGCTTGGTGGCGCGGCGTAACTCCCGAGCAGATCGGTGACGCGGCGGTAGCGGTGTCTGCGGCCGTCGTCAGCTGCATCGAGCTGCTCTGGATCTGGGGCAGCAGGTGGAGTCGCAAACTCCACCACGGGTGATGACGCCTCGTCTGCGGGGCGTGTCGTTGGAGCTGGCGATGGCGGTGTCGCGGGACTCACATCTACCTGATCCACGTCAGGGCTCGCCCCGTCGTGCTCCGCACGGTTCTGCCCTGGATATTCAGAGGGGGAATAGGTGTAGGTGCGGTCCACCATGAATTCCCCACCTCTGTCCTCTCCAGGCGCAGGCTCAGTGCTCCAGTCCCAGCTAGCAGCCTCGTCGAAGACGATGTCGCGGCTGATGTGGACGCGGCGCGTGGCTGGGTTGTACACCCTGTACGCCTTTGTCCCTGGCTCGTACCCGATGAATATCATGGGCGTGCTCCTGTCATCGAGTTTGCGCAGGAGGGGCCGCGCGTTCTTGACATGCGCGACGCAGCCGAAGACACGGAGGTGCTCCACCGCCGGCTTCTTCCCATGCCATACCTCATACGGTGTGCGGTCGTCAACGCTGCGGGTGAAGGATCGGTTCAGCACATACACCGCCGTGGTGACCGCCTCCCCCCAGAAGAAGCCTGGAAGCTTCTTGGCCTTCATCATGCTCCTGGCCATGCTGACCACCGTCTGGTTCCGGCGCTCAACGACACCGTTCTGCTGCGGTGCGTAGGGGGCTGTGATGTGGCGCTTGACGCCAGCTGCAGCGAAGTGGGCGCCGAGGGACTTGGAGGTGAATTCCCCGCCACGGTCCGTGCGCAAGGTCCGCAGTGGGCGGCGCGCCTCCGTCTGTGCCTCGGCCTGGAAGCGTATGAGTGCCGCCGCGGCCTCATCCTTCGTCAAGAGCAGTGCCAACCACATGTAGCGGCTGCAGTCATCGACAAGGAGAAGGAAGTAGCGACGGGCTGCTGGTGTCGCGGGCGAGATCGCCCCGCACAGGTCAGCGTGCACCAGTTCGAGTGGCTCCTTCGCGCGGAACTTGGCTTGTTGAGGGAACGGGGTGAGCCGCTGCTTGCCCGCCTGGCAAGCCTCGCAGATCTCGCCGGTGGGCACGATGCCGGGCATGCCGCGCACCATTGCCCCACGAGACATCTTTACCAGTGCCTCTTGATGCAGATGGCCAAAACGTGCATGCCACAGCCATGCCGCGGCGCCGTGACGTAGAGACAAGCACACTGGCTGAACAGGCTGCATGGTCAGTTTATAGAGGCGGTTTGGAGATCGCTTCACCTTTACGAGCAGCTGGTCACGGCGATCTCGGATCGTCAGCACGCCACGCCTGATGCGGATGTCACACGAATGCTCGTCGAGCTGCCCAAGGCTCACCACACTGCTCTTCAGCCTCGGGATAAAGAACACGTCGGTGAAGACGCGCTGGTGACCTCCGTTGATGCAGAATGCGATGTCGCCGCGGCCCTTGATCTGCACCACTGACCCATCGCCGAAGCGGACGTTGCCAGTGACAGACTCGTCGAGCGTTGCGAACACCGATCGGTCACCCGTCATGTGATTTGACGCGTCGATGTCGAGGAACCATGTATTGTCCACCAGCTCATCGTCGCGCCCAGGTACCACCTTCGCCTTTTCCTCGTTCAGGAACACGAGCGCGCGCTCTGGTGCGCTCGGTGAAGCTGCCACGGGGACAGGGATCGCAGCTGGTGGGGGGGGGGGGCGGCGCGTCGAGCTCGAATTGGGCGAACAGCATTGCAGGATCGGCATCATCCTCCTGCTGGACGAGGTGCGCCTGGGCCTCCTCATCCCTCTTCTTCTTGCGGCATTCGCGGGCCCAGTGGCCTTTCTTGCCGCAGTAGCGGCACGTATCCTCCTTCTTGTTGTCGAGGTGCGTGCCCTCACCGGCGGGTCGCCGGTCGTCGCGGCCCTTTCCGCGGTTCTTGCCCTGGCGGTTCCCACCACCAGAGCTGCTGCTTCCGCCGTCCTGGCGCTTCTTCCGTGCGCGCCACTCCTCCGCCGTGAGGAGCAGCTGCCCAGGAGGGTCTCCATCGTCGATGGCCTCGTTCTCCTCAACGACGAGTAGCCGCCCGCTGAGTTCCTCGATTGACATTGTCTTGAGGTCAAGCAAAGATTCAATTGAGGATGCCATCGGGCGATACTTACGCGGGAGAACACGGAGAAACTTCCTGACGGCCTTGTGTTCGTCCTCTGGATCACCTAGCAACTCCAGGTCGCTAAGGATCGTGGAGAGGCGCAGTCCGAACTCCTCCACGCTCTCGCCGTCCTTGAAGGCGAGGCGGTCATAGTCCCGCCGGCGCGTCTGCGCCTTCGCCTCGCGCACGCGTTCTGCTCCGACGCGCAGCGTCCTGAGCGTGTCCCACGCGGCCTTGGCGTTGTCCTTGGCGGCGAGGGTGCGCACCAACTCCGTTGGTACCGCACTGAGTAGGGCCGCTAGCGCCGCTCGGTCGTCGTGCTCGTCGACGTCGCCCTCGTTCACCGCCTCCCAGAGGCCATGAACCTGGAGCTGCACCCGCATAATTACTGACCAGTCCGCGTAGTTGGTACGCGTTAGGACTGGCCACTTGGTGCTGCCTCCGCTGTCCCGCACCACCCTCTCTCTCACCACCAGCTCGCGCCCATGGGCTCTGCCTGGAGAGCGACCACGGCGAACCGGGGACAGAGAGGTGTTGCGCCGGGATCGCGATCGCGGCTTCGACGACGTGCGCTCCGGCGGCTTCGAGCCGGCGGCACCCTGGGTCGCGTCCTTCGAGCCAGCCATTGGATCGTCGCAGGGCTCTGATACCACTTGTGGATTCTAACCTCTCAATCTCACGCGCTGCAGCAAGAAGATTGGACAGAGGAAAACACGAGTATTTTGCGCTGCGTACTGTCTCTGCAGCTTTTCTCTTTCTCCTTTTATTCATCCAAAAAGATCCATCGTGTGTGCTCGCACGATGCCCATGATGGGCGTGCCATCCCACGCCCGAGCAAAACGGGGTTACAACGTGATGATCGGGTCAAGCAATGACCAAAACAAACTATCCTATCTGCTGCTAGAAAATAGCTGAAACTAACTACTACAGCTTATTAGACCGACGAAACTGAAGAAAAAAGACACTCTAGATTAACTGACAAACACGGAGACACCGAAGCGGACCACCTGGACGCACGATCTCCAGTACGACACTCTGGACGTGCGACCGTGTGCCGTTACCTCCGCTTGGTGAGAAAGATCAACCTGCTTCAATACCAATGGCCAAAGAGGTAGGTTCTTAGAGGATGCTAGCTAGCCAGATTCTTGATCAGCAAAGCTACACCGTGGATTCAGACTGAATGATTGCGATGCGAGACAAGAGGCTGAATCACGGAAGAGACATCCATCAAGGAGTCCCATCAATAGATTCATGGGAACGGACGGTTTAATATTGAACTGGTCTTTGCATGTTAGCTGGTGCAGTTCTAGCCGTGTGCAGCCTACCTAGACACGGATATGTAGCTGAAATTAATTAGTCTATGTGCGCATGGATTTAACCATGAGACAGGTTGAGAGTTCACATACAATACATACTGCATCTCTGACCTCCGCTGCCTTGGTTCGTTAGCGTCTTGGTTCTGTCTGTGCTGCAGGCTCCACTTTTGTCCACTCCTTCTGGCTGCAGCTGAATGTTTTGTGGAGGTGTGGATGATGTGATAGTGTTGCTGTTGTTGCCCCGGTGCCCTTCAGCCGGCCCAATTCCGGTCCTGTGTCCGCTTCGATAGGGAGATCCACTAGTAGAAAACATGACATTAGTCCTGGTTTATAAGAGGCTTTAGTCCCGGATTACAATCCGGGACTAAAGGTTAGGCCTTTAGTCCCGGTTCTGTTACCAACCGGGACTAGATTGTCGCCACGTGGCTTCGCTACGCGCTCTGGGCTGAAGGATTTTGTCCCGGCTCGTAACACGAACCGGGACTAAAGTTCTTCTATCGCGGCAGCGTTTTGCACCAAACTGCTGCCGCGACAGGAGATGGGGGTTTAGGGTTTTCTTTTTTGTGTTTGATTATTTTTCATTTTGTGTTTTCATATACATATTATTCTACGCTACTACATGTTGTATACATTGATGCATATATAATATAATTTCACTCACGATAACATAAATACATATAAATATATACACAGCCGAGACTAGAGCTCATCTAATTAATTTACACGAAGATCATTACAACAGATACTGTCTTTTTGTGTCTATCCACGATTACACGAAGGTCTATCTACGTTGTACTCTCCTTTTGTGTTTATGACGTCCCTGAGCAAAAATCCGACAACTCCTCTTAAATTTGCTAGTAGGCGTTCATGTGGTAGGAGCTTATCCCACATCGTATCTAACTATATATAAAGAAGTAGATCATTATGAATGGAACTCAACAAAAACTATGGTATAGAATAAATTGCGAATATATTGTTTACGTACTTGAAGAAAGTCTGTGGCCTGCTCCATACACCCACGAATGAACTCGCATACGTAATATCCACATAAATTAGCCCCCTGTGGCTACGTTGTACACTTTTCGATCGAGAATATAATTCAATCAGATAATAATCAAGCATGATAATTGTAAGAATGATAATTGTAATATCCACATAAATTAGTCTCCTAGCTCTCGTACTACTTACCGGCACCGTACGAAAAGTGAGCTCCTCACGCCATTCACCACGAACCTCCTTCGTGAACCTTTTCCAAACCCTGTCCGGCAAAAAAGAAATGAATGAGTTACTAATTAGTTTACATCTCAGAGAATGAATGAAAGAGACAGATATAGTGATTGAAATTACTTTTGGAGGCAATCAATTATGTTGCGGAAGTCTTCCATCGGCTTCTTTAACGAGTCCGAGATTTCAACTTTTGCACGGTCAACGTCAATGTTTAGAAGAATTCAGTGAAAGTTGCGCACGTTTATATACACTTAACATTGAGTAAACAAAAATTGAATGTGTATAAGACAGTAAGACTTTTACCCATAGTTGTAAGGAAGTAGTATTTGTGTCTTGTAATGTTGTTCCATTAAAAACATTAGCAAGTTATCCTCTGTTTCCTCGAGGTTATTTATTAGAGTATGTCCATTAACTCTGTTTGGGTCAACGAACCCAATGCTGTAGATTGACTTTCTTCTACATTCTTGAATCTTCATTCTGCATATATAATAGCATACAGAATGAGCTATAGTGAGGATAACGATAGGAAATGAATTGAACAAGCTGAGTTAGTGACTTAATTACTTACAGACAATATATGCTGAGGAGGGACTTGTCGAGGGCGTCTAGGTTGAATAACTGAAATAGTTCAGAAAGTTCAATGGAGACCTCGTCTGGACGGAAGTACTAATCTCCAACTTTACATAGGAGAAATTGTCTCCCTTCCTTTGTGACTTTCAAGTACCAGATATGCAACAGTCGCATATGTGTACATATGTGTTGGCAGATCATCGGATACCTCATCGTTGACCAGAGGCTCCCCATAGACAAATTTTCGTGCTATTGGTCCCTTGGCGACATTATCTCCGCCGGCTTGAAGTGCTTCGACCGGCACGTTACACTCCTTGGCTAATTTAATAGCTAATTCCATATCTATTCCACCTTGTGTGGGCTGGGGTAACACCTTGAGCGGGGCGATGGATTGTTTTGCCTGTTTGCCGAGGTGGGCAACTTCTTTTGATTTTCTCCCACTTACAGTACTGCTTGATGACTTCTCTTTTAGTGTCTTCGTAAGACAGCGTGTATAGTCATCTTTCCTATTTAACACATGTTGGGGTGGTTGCTCAAGGAATGCCTTGCAGTGCTTCTTGACTTTTGGATAAACTAGCACCCGTGGCTCGGGTTGTTTTGGTGCAAAATGGGCCTTCACTTCGGCCCGGGAGATCACCGCGCTTTCCTCATCAGTCCGGTGATAAGCTAACTTGGGAGGAGACGGTGGTACTCTTGGGAGGGGATCTTGTCATTTTCGTCGTTGGGTCTCCCTCGACGTAGCGGTGTTATTCTTCCGCTTTCTTCCCTTTGATTCAGTGGGCGGAGGCGGAGGCGCCGAAGATGGAGATGCAGTCGCGCTGCGATCCCTCTCAGGAAGGGGTGGACTATTGTTTCTTGGTGGATACGGTGGACTCGGAGGTGATGGTGGCCTTGGAGGTGATGGCTTGCTTCTCGGAGGAGAAAATTGCCTTGGCGCCTAGCCTGGAAACACGATGTGTTGTTTTTTTCCAAAGAACGATCCCACCTCCACTTCTCCAAGTGTTTTCTCCCCTTCGCCTGCAGGGATGTCAAGCTCAAGTGATCGACATGTCAGTTCAACTTCATCCACACCGACACGAGCATAGCCAGCTGGAATCTAACTTCCATGGTAGGTCGCTTCCGGTGGACAAGGTAAAGCAAAGCCGAGCGCCACCTTCATAGAAATGTTCTTCACTGTGACATGTAGCTCACAAGCTGTCCTTGCCTCGACTTCATCCACGGGGTAGCGAACCATCGTTGCACCGGCCGTATCATCTATCACCGGTGTATTATTGTCCATCAGCATTGGATTATTAGCTTGTACCTCCGTGGAAGCCACGCTGCTTCTCCGCTGAGATGAGCCCACCGGACTGTCTAACGCAGGATCTTGCGGTCAGGCCAGTACTCTAAGTTCATTAATCTGCTCCTGCTGTAGCTTGAACATGGCTTGAAATTCCTCGTTCCTTTTTTCAACCGCCTCCAACCGCGCTGCCTCCTCCGCCTTCTACCGGTTCGTTTTTCTGTATCGGCTTCTATAAGTGTCGATGTCAGCGGGAAACCCTGTCTTCCATGGAACAGATGGGACAAAGCCTCGTGTTCCTCCGACTTTTTCAGGATTCCCGAGGGCATATGTCAGCTCATCGTTCTCTCTGTCGGGAATGAACTTTCTATCTTTTCTCAGTTATATCACTTTAACAAGTTCATCTTTCGGTCTAGTAATGGCCTTCTTTGTAACAATAATCTCCCCGGTTTCAGTGTCATACGACCCCCCATGCCCAAGGAGCCAATTTTTTGACCTCACGGGCCACTTATTTGTAGCTGGCGTGACCCCCTTTTTACGCATTTCTTCCTCGGGTTTTTCCCACTTCGGCGCGGCCGTCTTGTAGCCACCTGTCCCCATAGTATGGTGATATTTCTTTTTGGCTGCATTTATCTTATTCTTTTCTGACTTGGTCGTAGCTGCTTCTAATTCCTTGTATTTCACAAATGGGGTCCAGTTATCCTACTGCTTCTCCAGCGGGCCAGTGAATGGCGGAGTCAGCCCCTTCTTGGCATAGTTATTGCAAAATCTTTTCTTCTAGTCCTTGAACTGTCTGCCCATCTTCTTAAGTGCCCACTTTCTGACTTGCAACCTCAATGCCTTAGTGAGTTCAGGAGTGTCCAATTCAGGCAGAGAGAAGTGTGCCATGAGTGAATTCCAAAGACCGTCTTTAGCTCTGTCATCGACAAAAGTTTCTCAACCTCGGTCACTTTTCTTTCCTGGCTTATTCCACTTCTGAGTAGTGATCGGGATGGCGTCCCTGACTATCGCTCCGCATTGGTATACAAATACACTTGCGGCCTCTTTCGGCTCCAAAGGTTCGCCGAACTCAGACACTAGATCAATAGTGAAACGCATACCATCGGCCAACTTTTTGGTCGGGCCTCGTTTCCTTGCAGAAGATTCGCCCGATGCGGAGGTCTAAGAGAAGAAACAGTCGTTAGTATATATATATATATATGAATCAACTAATGCATCTACTAGCTCGTGATCAGCAGAGGCTTTATATACCTCGCCGGTCTTTGCTATGGTGTCTCCACCGTCAGTTCCACCGTCGTCTCCACCAAAGAATTCGTCATAGTCGTCTCTTCCGTCGGCTTCATCCAAGTTGAGGTATTGGGAGCCATCATCATCTCCATCATCGTCTACTCCATAGTAATGGTAACCTCGTGTACCCTCATCTATCATGTTGTACATGATGTGCTCTTCGTTGTCTCTACCGTCCATAACTTAACTAATACAGAAAAAAGATAAAACCGGTTTGCTTAATGCGATAAAATAAAGGAAGATAAAGTAATCTAGCTTAAACAATGCGATAAAGAAAGATAAAGTACCAATTAAACAACAATACATCTCGAATAATCCAGCTAGTACAACAATAAAGTACCAATTAAATAACAATACAACCCTATTACACATCTAGCTAGCTCAGCGAAGACGTCGAGCCCCGGCTACTGAGCCGTGGGAGGTGTGCACCCAAAGTGTAGGAACCATCACCGAAGAATATCTCGGGTAAGGTGCCTGAAGAAGCTGCCAGGTATTGGCGTCCCGGACTCCTAAAATGTGCATGTAGCGCCGGACGTGCTCGTCCTCCTCCCTGACACGACGTTGTACCACCTCGTCGGGGGCCAGCTTCCTCTGCATCGCACCTGGACCACTCGGCCGCCACCACAGAAGATCCGGGTCGACGACAACACCCGGATTCCACACGAGACGACGTCCCCCGGCTGGTAGCACCTCCCAGTGCCAGCCCGGCGGAGCCCAGCCCCATGGATGCCCGGCGACACTGTCTAGTAGCGCTCCGGGGGTCACGCCGAGTGAACGAGGATGAGGAATCGGCATATTACTAAACACTTAATTAAACCTATATACTTTAAACATGATGAAAATAAATAGTATCAACTAAAATAAACTATATTAAACACCAACTAAATTCACTAACTAAAATAAACTATATTAAACACTAACTAAAATCCTAAAATTCACTAACTAAGAAAAATTACACTAAAATTCACTAACTAAATCCTAAAATTCACTAACTAAGAAAAATTACACTAAAATTCACTAACTAAATTCCTAAAATTCAATAACTAAGAAAAATTACACTAAAATTCACTAACTAAGAAAAATTACACTAAAATTCACTAACTAAGAAAAATTACACTAAAATTCACTAACTAAATTCACTAACTAAAATCCTAAAATTCACCAACTAAGAAAAATTACACTAAAATACTCTAACTAAATTCACTAACTAAAATCCTAAAATTCACTAACTAAGAAAAATCCTAAATTCACTAACTAAAATCCTAAAATACACAAAAATTACACTAACTAATTAACACTAAATAATTAAATAATTAACTAAAATAATTAACACTAAAATTACACTAACTAAATAATTAACACTAAAATTACACTAAATATGGGCTAAAGGGGCTAAAGGTCCCTTTTTAAAAGCTTTTTCAAAACCTTTTTTAAAATTATTTTTTATATGCCTGTTTAAAACCTTTTTTAAAAACAAAAAACCTTTTGCAAAACCTTTTTTGAATTTTTTTATGCCCGCTTTGAATTTTTTACCGGTTCAAACTTAGGTCAAAACGGCGTGCGTGAAGATAGGGGATGATAATGTTAGAACTTGCATTGGATCTCTGAAAAAACGATATATCGTGAGTCTAAAAATGATTTTTTCAAAAAATCACGGAAGTTAGATCATGTACCTGTAGTTCAAACCGGACCCACTTCCTAATAATTCGGCAGACATTTGTCTTTTTCACCCGAAAAGGACAGAAATGTTTGAGATCCCCCGGTTGGGATATAGTTCACGTAAGGTGGTCTACTATTTTAGAAAAATGGGATGGTAGCATTATGTAACTGCATTTTGGTGGCTGCTTCACAAAATGACCCGTCTTTTTGCGCTCGGAAAATGGAAAATGGCTTTTCTGAGCGACCAAAACGAAAACTTCCTCCTGCAACATTGTTCTACATCCCAATATACACATGCATGCACAATATGGGCGCCGTATCACAAACTATGTCGCGATTCAACACATAACATCCGTCTCTTGGACCGAAAGCCATGAAACCTCGAACATGATAGGTCATTTTGTGAAGGTTTTTTGGAGACATAATCAGTATACCAAGTTTGATATTTTTCCTTAAAACTATGTCACATAATATCACACCACGCGAAGGATTTACATTGTTCGGACCTTTTTTGAATTTTTTGCCGTTTCGAACTTAGGTCAAAACGGCGTGCGTGAAGATAGGGGATGAGAATGTTAGAACTTGCATTGTATCTCAAAAAGGGACATATTGTGAGTCTAAAAATGATTTTTTTCAAAAAATCATGAACGTTAGATCATGTAACTGTAGTTTAAACCGGACCCACTTCCTACCGATTCGGCAGACATTTTCTTTTTCACCCAGAAAGAACAGAAAGGTTTGAGATCCTCCGGTTGGGATATAGTTCACGTAAGGTGGTCTACTATTTTAGAAAACTGGGATGATAGCATTCTGTAACTGCATTTTGGTGGCTGTTTCACAAAACGACCCGTCTTTTTGCGCTCGAAAAATGGAAAATGGCTTTTCCGAGCGACGAAAAGAAAAACTTCCTCCTACAACATTGTTCGACATCCCAATATACACATGCATGCACAATATGGGCACCATATCACAAATTATGCCGCGATTCAACACATAACATCCGTCTCTTGGACAGAAAGCCATGAAACCTCGAACATGATAGGTCATTTTGTGAAGGTTTTTTGGAGACATAATCAGTATACCAAGTTTGATATTTTTCCTTGCAACTATGTCACATAATATCACACCACGCGAAGGATTTACATTGTTCGGACCTTTTTTGAATTTTTATGCCCGTTTTGAATTTTTTGCCATTTCGAACTTAGGTCAAAACGGCGTGCATGAAGATAGGGGATGAGAATGTTAGAACTTGTATTGGATCTCTAAAAAAATGACATATTGTGAGTCTAAAAATGATTTTTTCAAAAAATCACGGACGTTAGATCATGTACCTTTAGTTCAAACCAGACCCACTTCCTACCGATTCGGCAGACATTTGTCTTTTTCACCCAGGAAGGACAGAAAGGTTTGAGATCCCCCGGTTGGGATATAGTTCACGTAAGGTGGTCTACTATTTTAGAAAAATGGGATGGTAGCATTCTGTAAGTGCATTTTGGTGGCTGCTTCACAAAACGACCCGTCTTTTTGCGCTCGGAAAATGGAAAATGGCTTTTCCGAGCGACGAAAAGGAAAACTTCCTCCTACAACATTGTTCGACATCCCAATATACACATGCATGCACAATATGTTGGAGATATGCCCAAGAGGCAATAATAAAGTGTTTATTATCATATCTTCATTCTTATGATAAATGTTTACATACCATGCTATAATTGTATTAACCGGAAACATTAATACTTGTGTGATTTGTAAACATAAAAGAGTCCCTAGTAAAGCCTCTTGTTAAACTAGCTTGTTGGTTCATATATGATCATGGTTTCCTAATCATGAACATAGAGATGTTATTAACAACAAGGTCATATCATTAGGAGAATGATGTGATGGACATACTCCTATAGTTAAGCATAGCATAAAGATAAAGTCATTTAATATAGTTCATTTGCTATAAGCTTTCTGATACATAGTAACATAATTCCTTCGACCATGAGATCATGTTAATCACCATCACCGAAAGGATGCTTTGATGACATCAAACACCACACCGTAACTGGGTGGCTATAAAGGTGGCATTGAGTGTTCGGAAAGTATGTGTTGAGGCACATGGATCAAGAGTGGGATTTGTCCATCCATATGACGGATAGATATACTCTGGGCCCTCTCGGTGTAATGTCATCCAATTAGCTTGCAAGCATGTGACTGGCTCACAAGGGATCACATATCACGGGAACGAGAAAAGAGTACTTATCAGTAACGAGGTTGAACTAGGTATGCAGAGATACCGGCGATCATAACCTCGGATAAGTAAACTATCGTGAGACAAAGGGAAATTGGTATCGTATGTAAGTGGTTCATTCGATCGCAAAGTAATCGTAGAAATATGTGGTAGCCATATGAATTTCTAGATTCCTCTATTGGTTATTGATCGGAGAAGTGTCTCGATCATGTCCGCATAATTCACGAACCGTAGGGAGACACACTTAAGGATTCGATGTTGTTGAGTAGTTATGGAATGATGAGTAAGAGACCAAATGTTGTTCGGAGTCTCGGATGGGATCCGGGATATCACGAGGAGATCCGAAATGGTCCGGAGAATAAGATTCATATAAGGAAAGTCCCGTTTCGGAGTTGGGGAATGATTCCGGTGTTTTCATCGGGAATGTTCTAGAAGGTTTCGGAATGTCCGGCACTCCGGAGGGGAAGGGTACATGAATGTGTTATATCAAGTTGGTATGATTGCATCATGTACTAAGTGTCATCGCTGTCCAAAATAAAGGGTTTAATAAAATCCTAGTTTGAAAAGTCAAACGGCTAGTTTGAAAGTCAAACGGCAGTTTTTGGAAAGAGGAGGAGGTGGAATCTGAGTTGGGGAGGAGTCCCTCCACCTCCACCGCCGGCCCAAGTGGGATCCGAGTTGGGGAGGGACTCCCCTCCCCTGGCGCGCCTCCCTCCACCTATAAAAGGAGGGGCAGGGCTCCCCTCCTAGACACACAAGTACCTCTCCTCCAAACCCTAGCTTGGCGCCTACCACCATAGCCGCCGCCCCTAGCGTTTTTGCCCTAGCCGTCGACTTGGGGTGCCCCAAACCCTAGCCGCCGGCTCTAGCCTCTCCACCTTGGTGTGTCTAAACCCTAGATCGCCAAGGAGCTCTCTCATACTCCACCATACTCGCTCCGGCTTAAGGCGAAGCCCTGCGAGATCTCCCCTCTACTTTCGGTACCACGCCGTTGTGCTGCCGGAATCACGAGGAGAGTGCTACAACCTCCGCTGCCTGCTGGAACAAGGGAGAGGAAGGTCTTCATCGAGTACCGAACGTGTGACCGACTGCGGGAGCGCTGCCGGAACGCAGCGCCGGAAGGATCGTCTACGCGATCTTGAGATCGGGAAGAGTATGACTACATCACCCATGAGAATCTGCTCTCGTTAAAAACTTTGGAATCTTCGAGGGTGAGTTATTCCATCGACTCGTTGCTACAATCTAGTAGATAGATCTTGGCTTGTTTGTTTGTATGCGATAGAAATTTTTTGTTTTCCATGCTACAAAACCCTACAGTGGTATCAGAGCCGTGTCTATATGTAGATCTGTTGCACGAGTAGAACACGATGGTCATTGTGGGCGTTGATGCTTTTGTTCTTGATTGCTTCTTGTGTACTTTGGATCTTGCGGGATGGTGGGATGAAGCGGCCCGGGCTAACCTTACATGACATCGTTCATGAGACTTGCTCCACGCTTGACATGCAACTTGTATTGCATAAGTGGCTTTGCGGGTGCCTGTTTCTCCCAACATAGTTAAGATTCAATTTACAACGGGTGATTCACAATACTAGTATCAATGTTGTGGTTCTTGTTCGTAAGTTAGAACGACACTTATTGAAAGCCCCAAACCACGTAAAACATGCAAAGAAAGTAGAGGCGTCTAACTTTGTTTTGCAGGGGTGTGCAGTGATGTGATATGGCCATGATTGTGATTATATTTGATGTATGCAATGATCCTTATTGTAAGTTGGCAACCGGCAGGAGCCATATGGTTGTCTTTAATTTCTGTTAAGACCCGCGTGTCTATTCAAAGTAGTTGTAATAGTTGAAGCTGGTGGACGACAACCATGGAGGAGCGTCATGGACCTTGATGCAATCCCGGTGATGATGGAGATCATGTTCGTGCTTGAATATGGAGATCGGAAGCACGAGAAGAAAGGCCATATCATATCACATATTATGAATTGCATGTGATGTTAATCCTTTATGCATCTTGTATTGCTTAGTAGACGACGGTAACATTATAAGATGATCCCTCAAGCATACAATTTCAAGTTTTAAAGTGTTCATCCTTAGTAAGCACCATTGCTAAAGCTCGTTGTTTCGAAGCACCACGTGATGATCGGGTGTGTTAGATTCTGCAAGTGTATACAACGTAAGCAAGCCAGATTTGCTCATGCGGAAGCTAAGGTTGATCTTGACGAGCCTAGCATGTACAGACATGGTCTCGGAACACGGATCGCCGAAAGGTAAAGCATGAGTCATATAGTAGATATGATGAACATGTTGATTGTTCGCCATTGAAGCTACATCAACTCTCGTGATGATCGGTTTTGATGTGGTGGATTTGGTTCGTGTGATCACTAAAACAATGTGAGGGATATTGTTTTGAGTGGGAGTTTAACAGCAATATGATTAAAAGTTGAACACTATTTATCATAAATTAAATCAAAGTGAATTTGCATAGTTATTATAGTCATTGGCATCCGTTTACCACCTTGCGCTTAGTTATAATCGAGATGATAGAACTATAGAATTCTGGTTAGTTACTTTACGAACTGGTATCGTATCGTATTGTTTTGAAGTGTTAATCTAAGGTTTAAAAGTCCTATTGCAAACTTTCAGTAAGTTCTGGTTACTCCATGAAGTTTAATAATTGGTATTAAATTGAGAGTGAAAATTCCAAGAGTTAGTGTATGAGTATCATGTTTGTCTCCATGATTCTTGATATTCAAAGGATTGTCTTAATATCAAGGTTATCTAGGATCTGAAAGAGTTGTTTCAGAAACCATGATGTGTGGAAGATATTGTGATATCTGAAACGAAGTTTTGGTTACAACATGATAGAGTATAATATGGCAAAAGTCATGTCCTCATATTTGATGAGAATTTGCAAAGGGTTGGAGACGCTAGTTGTCCTAATCCACCAAAAGGTTTTGGAGAGAAAAATTATACTCGCGATTCATCTTTATAAGCTAAAAGTAGCTTGATCATGAATAATTCCATGATAAGGGTGAATATTTGATGTAGGTAAAATATTTACTACACCAAGAGATTACTAAAGAATGGAATTTGAAAGCACACCAAACATTTGATGATGGTGATCTACTTCAAAGTGCAAGTCCAAAGACATTGGTATTTAATTATACACCCTTTGGACTATGTGTCGTATGTATGACTCCACTATTGATGTTGATAGATTCTTTCAAACAGAAAAGAAAATACTGAAAGAGAATCTCATAAATATATGGCAGAAAAGAAAAGACTAGAATTGTTCAGCTTAAGTATATAGATGATATACATGTTATGGCTATATTCTTTGCTTATTAAACAATGTGGTTCTTAAGTATTTGATACTGAATTTGTTGGTGTGAATCGTCATACGAAACAACAGAATTCATGAACTACAATGGCCTAAGTAACTAGCAAAAGAATATGTGATGATGTTCATCGAGAACAAATAAAGGGTTATTGTGTTGCTCGTTAAACATCAAAACTTGCCTTCAAGATTTGTTTTATCAGGTATTATGAGAACAAAAGGGTTGTTCAAATAATTGCCGTAATCCATAAAAGATGGATGATTTACAAATCTCGTTGGATAAATCACATCCATAAAACTAGTGCTAAAAATGTTGAAGGACAAATTGATTAAAAGATCACTTAGGAAGTGACATCGCCGTTTAAATTATATTGGAAAGAAAACATGAAGAAACTCCATGTGTATGGAATTTTGGAGTCTTTTGATTTTGATCAAATGACGCTTGTGAAACTTTCCTAGAGATAATTAAAACTTCGTTCATAGGCCAAAAGGGAACAAATGACTAGCTTATTGGAACTTGTACATATTGTTGTATGAAGTCCATTATGTGTAGTCAAGAGCGATGGATTTCAACTTCATATGCTTTCTCCGAAAATTTGAGTGAATATATGAATATTTACTTAATAAGGATAAAGTATGAAACATTTGAAAAGTTCAAAGACTTTCAAGATGAAGTGCAAGATCATTGTAACAAGAATATAAATAGTTTATGATAAGATCATAAAGGAAGATATTTAAAGTTACAAGTTTAGCATACCTAAGATTTAAGGAATCGTTCCGTGGATTTGCATTTCCCGAAACACCATAAGAGTATGGAGCGTTGGAGATATGTAATTAAACCTTGTTTGACATGGTAAGATCGAAGGTGTAATTCATAGAACTGCCATAATATTTTAAAGATTAAAAGCTTTAGAGACTACCGTTTTTCCACTGAAAAGAGCTTTATCATAATCCGTTGAAATGACACCATATAAAGTTATGGTTTGGGATAAAACCCAAGTAGTCCTTTCTTAAACATTGGTATGCTATGCATAAGAAAGATGTTTGCAACCAAAGTCGGATGATCTTGTCTTTGTATAACTGTTAAGTATTCCTCCATAAACACCGGAGACAAAAGTGTTTGTCACTTAGAACGTCAAGTTTCTTTGAGAAGGAATTTTTTGTGAAAAGATAAGTGGGAGGACAATAGAACTTTGATAAGGTTAAAAGAACCTTAGCTATATATGCAAAGTTGCGCAGCGCCGAAAAGTGTTCCGGAGGCAGCAACAATGCTCATGGCTCACGTACCTCAAAGGGTGCGGTCACGGAGATCTAAGTTCCTATTGAAACAAGTAGGTCGGGTAAACAATCAAATACCAAGATTTGAGAGTTAAATCATTATTTGACAATAATGATCCGACTACATGCAAAGAAGCGATGATGAGCCCTTACTCCGTCAAATGGCTTGAAGCCATAAAATCCGTGATAGTTCCATACACGAGAAATCAAGTTTTGAACTTGAAGGACCCTCGAGAAAGGTGTAAGACCTTACAGTTGTGTTTGGATATATAAAGAAATAGACATGGATGTTTCACATCTATGAAATAGTCGACATGTTGGAAAAGAGTTCACAACAATGTTCAAAGGTTGAATATGACAAGATTTGATCTTTCATAGCGATATTTAGTCTAGACGGATTAATGTAGCAGTCACTACATATAAATTTTGTTATGTGGTAGTTGAATAAACAAAACAAGTTCTTCTAATAGAATTGTTACCTAGGACATGTGCATAACATGGTCCATAGGGTTTTGATTAATTCAAGGGATGTTAAAAGCATATGCAAACTTCAATGGTTGAAGTAAGCATAGCGGAGTTGGAATCTTCAGTATGATGAAACTATTAGAAGAGTTTAATTTCATCGGAGACAATGAAGATGCTTGCATTTGCAAGAAATTAAGTGGGAGCGCTAAGACATATTTCTAATACATTATGTGGAGGACATATTGTTGATTAGAAATGATGTATCTTTTATTAACACATATTAAGAATTTCATCCTTATGAAAGACTTAGGCAAAACCCAAATATTTGGCATCAATAGACGCTAATATGGTTGTGCCGAAAGTACATAGATGATATATTGAATGAGTTCAATATAGAAATTACAAGAAAGGTTCTTATCGCACAGAAAGGATTGAATGAGTTCAATATTGATGATATATTCAAGTGTATTGACATTTGGTAAGTGAAACAAAGATTCAAGTATAGATTGATACTTGATGCATGAAATCACAAAGAGTATTTACATCAATCATACTGTGATATGTACAAATCCAGATATGTCCTATGCTCTAAATGTTGTGAGCATATACCAGAATGATTCATAAGATGATCATTGGACGATAGTAAGGATATTCTTATGATCTTATGGAAGAACTAAGAGTATATTGTTTTGTAGAAGTGACAAATAGATGGTTAGTTCATTGTAAAAGTACTACATTGATATTAGTTTTGTCACATAGTACAAATTAAGTTTATTTCAATCTAAACTAAGGGTGTCACAATATAATGGAAAGTGAGTTCCATAATAGATTTGGATGAGTTCCAAAGTTAAGACATTGTGACAGATACTACAACAAAAGGGCTAAGTATATGACTGCTATTATAGCAGAAAAAGAGGGCATTTGTGTCAAGTAGTTTGTTATCAAACTAGGTGTAGTTCACAGCAGGGATAATACTATGAAGATATATTGTACGACAATATTATCAACATGTTTTAACCCAAAAGAACTAAAGGTCTCACCAAAGGACCAAATTTATACAAAGCCATCTCATTAGAGAATGAGTGATGCGTAGGGACGCAGAGACATGCAATTACACACGGACCTGGAAGTGTCAGATCCGGAGATCAGTTGACCACTAGCAATCGTGTACATACAACACCGGAAAGCCATAGGTGTTGAATGCACAAAGGTTTGAAACTAGATTATTGACTCTAGTGCAAGTGGGAGACTGTTGGAGATATGCCCAAGAGGCAATAATAAAGTGGTTATTATCATATCTTCATTCTTATGATAAATGTTTACATACCATGCTATAATTGTATTAACCGGAAACATTAATACTTGTGTGATTTGTAAACATAAAAGAGTCCCTAGTAAAGCCTCTTGTTAAACTAGCTTGTTGGTTAATATATGATCATGGTTTCCTGATCATGAACATAGAGATGTTATTAACAACATGGTCATATCATTAGGAGAATGATGTGATGGACATACTCCTATAGTTAAGCATAGCATAAAGATCAAGTCATTTAATATAGTTCATTTGCTATAAGCTTTCTGATACATAGTAACCTAATTCCTTCGACCATGAGATCATGTTAATCACCATCACCGGAAGGATGCTTTGATGACATCAAACACCACACCGTAACTGGGTGGCTATAAAGGTGGCATTGAGTGTTCGGAAAGTATGTGTTGAGGCACATGGATCAAGAGTGGGATTTGTCCATCCATATGACAGATAGATATACTCTGGGCCCTCTCGGTGGAATGTCATCCAATTAGCTTGCAAGCATGTGACTGGCTCACAAGGGATCACATATCACAGGAACGAGAAAAGAGTACTTATCAGTAACGAGGTTGAACTAGGTATGCAGAGATACCGACGATCATAACCTCGGATAAGTAAACTATCGTGAGACAAAGGGAAATTGGTATCGTATGTAAGTGGTTCATTCGATCGCAAAGTAATCGTAGA
Organism: Avena atlantica; assembly: GCA_910589765.1. Taxonomy (NCBI): domain Eukaryota; kingdom Viridiplantae; phylum Streptophyta; class Magnoliopsida; order Poales; family Poaceae; genus Avena; species Avena atlantica. Next base: position 376,625,578 of record OU342738.1, read on the forward strand.
AATATGTGGGAGCCATATGAATTTCCAGATTCCTCTATTGGTTATTGATCGGAGAAGTGTCTCGATCATGTCCGCATAATTCACGAACCGTAGGGAGACACACTTAAGGATTCGATGTTGTTGAGTAGTTATGGAATGATGAGTAAGAGACCGAATGTTGTTCGGAGTCTCGGATGGGATCCGGGATATCACGAGGAGATCCGGAATGGTCCAGAGAATAAGATTCATATAAGGAAAGTCCCGTTTCGGAGTTGGGGAATGATTCCGGTGTTTTCATCAGGAATGTTCTAGAAGGTTTCGGAATGTCCGGCACTTCGGAGGGGAAGGGTACATGAATGTGTTATATCAAGTTGGTATGATTGCATCATGTACTAAGTGTCATCGCTGTCCAAAATAAAGGGTTTAATCAAATACTAGTTTGAAAAGTCAAACGGCTAGTTTGAAAGTCAAACGGCAGTTTTTGGAAAGAGGAGGAGGAGGTGGAATCCGAGTTGGGGAGGAGTCCCTCCACCTCCACCGCCGGCCCAAGTGGGATCCGAGTTGGGGAGGGACTCCCCTCCCCTGGCGCGCCTCCCTCCACCTATAAAAGGAGGGGCAGGGCTCCCCTCCTAGACACACAAGTACCTCTCCTCCAAACCCTAGCTTGGCGCCTACCACCATAGCCGCCGCCGCCCCTAGGGTTTTTGCCCTAGCCGCCGACTTGGGGTGCCCCAAACCCTAGCCGCCGGCTCTAGCCTCTCCACCTTGGTGTGTCTAAACCCTAGATCGCCAAGGAGCTCTCTCATACTCCACCATACTCGCTCCGGCTTAAGGCGAAGCCCTGCGAGATCTCCCCTCTACTTCCGGTACCACGCCGTTGTGCTGCCGGAATCACGAGGAGAGTGCTACAACCTCCGCTGCCTGCTGGAACAAGGGATAAGAAGGTCTTCGTCGAGTACCGAACGTGTGACCGACTGCGGGAGCGCTGCCGGAATGCAGCGCCGGAAGGATCGTCTACGCGATCTTGAGATCGGGAAGAGTACGACTACATCACCCACGAGAATCTGCTCTCGTTAAACACTTTGGAATCTTCGAGGGTGAGTTATTCCTTCGACTCGTTGCTACAATCTAGTAGATAGATCTTGGCTTGTTTGTTTGTATGCGATAGAAATTTTTTGTTTTCCATGCTACGAAACCCTACACAATATGGGCACCATATCACAAATTATGCCGCGATTCAACACATAACATCCGTCTCTTGGACCGAAAGCCATGAAACCTCGAACATGATAGGTCATTTTGTGAAGGTTTTTTGGAGACATAATCAGTATACCAAGTTTGATATTTTTCCTTGCAACTATGTCACATAATATCACACCACGCGAAGGATTTACATTGTTCGGACCTTTTTTGAATTTTTTATGCCCGTTTTGAATTTTTTGCCATTTCGAACTTAGGTCAAAATGGCGTGCATGAAGATAGGGGATGAGAATGTTAGAACTTGCATTGGATCTCTGAAAAAACGACATATTGTGAGTCTAAAAATGATTTTTTCAACAAATCACGGACGTTAGATCATGTACGTGTAGTTCAAACCGGACCCACTTCCTACCGATTCGGCAAACATTTGTCTTTTTCACCCAGGAAGGACAGAAAGGTTTGAGATCCCCCGGTTGGGATATAATTCACGTAAGGTGGTCTACTATTTTATAAAAATGGGATGGTAGCATTTTGTAAGTGCATTTTGGTGGCTGCTTCACAAAACGACCCGTCTTTTTGCGCTCGGAAAATGGAAAATGGCTTTTTCGAGCGACGAAAAGGAAAACTTCCTCCTGCAACATTATTCTACATACCAATATACACATGCATGCATAATATGGGCACCTTATCACAAACTATGTCACGATTCAACACATAACATCCGTCTCTTGGACCGAAAGCCATGAAACCTCGAACATGATAGGTCTCTTGGACCACCGCTTCCCGCCATGTTTTCCCGCCCTTTCCCTCTGAACGGTGCTTTTAGTCCCGGTTGTAGCCACTAACCGGGACTAAAGATATTTCCCGCCATATCCCACCGCTTCCCGCCATGTTTTCCCGCCCTTTCCCTTTAAACGGTACTTTTAGTCCCGGTTGTAGCCACTAACCGGGACTAAAGATATTTCCCGCCATATCCCACCGCTTCCCGCCATGTTTTCCCACCCTTTCCCTCTGAACGGTGCTTTTAGTCCCGGTTGTAGCCACTAACCGGGACTAAAGATATTTCCCGCCATATCCCACCGTTTCCCGCCATGTTTTCCAGCACTTTCCATCTATATATAGGCCGACCACGCCATGGCTATCCATACATCCACACCTTCCTCTCTCCCACAACTATGGACAGTGCCTACTGGGCCATTCTGACCCTCGAGGAGACCCAGGCGTTGTGGGCCTCCAATTACCCTTGTCCGCCGGGCTGCCGGCCGCCCGCCGGCTGGATGCTGAGCGCTGGAGGGGTTCCTGTCCCTCCTGTGCCTCAAGGCTCCGCCCGACAGGCGGACATCACGAACCACTTCTAACACGAGCTCACGCCGGAGCAGCGGGTGGATCCCCAGTGGGATCCCGACAACTATCACACCTGGAATGCCTTCTTCGCTAACCGACGGGAAAGGGAGCTCGCCAGGTACGAGGGTGATGGCCCGTCCCCGGTGAACCACAATGAAGCCGGTCGGCGTCTGTGGTTGGCAAACCGTACTATCATCGGCGTGATGCGCTACATCGCCGAGGGAGACCATCCTCGCCTGTGGTGCCCACAAGTCTACCCGCCCCAGAGCCACAAGAAGGCCCCTCCCCCGCCCGGCGGTAGCGGCATCATCTTCCAGGAGACTCCTCCCCCGCCCGCTGTGAATCCGAGGCTGGAGTGGCAGGTGCCCCCGGTATATGCCATGGCTGGCCTGAGGATCTCTAGAGTGGCAGGTGACGACGACGATGATGATGACGATGACGAAGAAGACCCTGAAGCTGTGTACTATAGGACTAGGCATGATTATGACTAAAGGGGGTGGCTTTAGTCCTCAGTGTTAGCTAGTCCCAGTTTGTCCCGGTTTTTAATATTAATAAATGTCTAAGTGTTTCCTAGTCTACAGTTTTGGTACCTGCCTACAACAATCACAGAAATTCCTTTATTAACCATGGAGCAACTTCCTTTAATAAATAAAAAATAGGATTAATTCACAAAAGGTTTAATACATTACCTCACCAACATCCACATCTAGTGTTTTGGTTCTCTTCTTGTCCGTAACCATGGAGCATCTTCCTTATTTAGCGATATGCTTGGGTCAGTTTTCACTTTGAATGGCGGAATTTCATGAAATTTGTCATAATCTTCTGACATGTCTGTCCTGTCCTTAACTCCCACCATGTTTATTTTTCCTGAAAGAACTATGTGGCGCTTTGGCTCATCGTATGATATTATATTCTTTTGCTTATCTTTCCTTTTTCTCGGTCTAGTAGACATGTCCTTCACATAGAAAACTTGAGCCACATCATTGGCAAGGACGAATGGTTCGTATCCGTACGCAAGATTATTGAGATCCACTATTGTCATTCCGTACAGCTGGTCTACCGTTACCCCACCTCCTATCATCTTGACCCATTTGCATCGAAACAATGGGACCTTGAAATTAGGACCATAGTCAAGTTCCCATATGTCCTATATGTAACCATAATATGTGTCCTTTTTCCCATTCTCGTCTGTTGCATCAAATCGGATACCACTATTTTGGTTGGTGCTCTTTTTATCTTGGGCGTGCGTGTAAAATATATTCCCATTGATCTCGTACCCTTGGAAAGTCAATATAGTTGAAGATGGAGACCTGGCCAACAAGTACAACTGATCTCCAACAGTGGTGTCATTCATGAGATGTGTCTGCAACCAACCGCTGAAAGTTCATGTGTTCATCTCTAATCAACCTGTCAGACTGCCCCGGGTAGTTCGAGCGTACAATATTCTTGTGTACCTCGATATATGGAGCCACCAAGGTGAAACTTTGCAGAATTGTATAGTGTGCTTTAGTGAAAGAATGTCCGTCCATACATATCTTTGCTTTCTTTCCTAGCGTGCCTTTTCCACTAAGTCTCCCTTCATGTCGTGATTCAGGTACACCGATCGGCTTAAGGTCAGGAATAAAGTCAACACAAAACTCAATGACCTCCTCTGTTCCATATCCCTTGGAGATGCTTCCTTCTGGCCTCACACGGTTGTGGACATATTTCTTTAAGACTCCCATGAATCTCTCAAAGGGGAACATATTGTGTAGAAATACAGGACCGAGAATGGTAATCTCTACGACTAGGTGAACTAGAAGGTGCGTCATTATGTTGAAGAAGGATGGTGGGAACACCAACTCAAAACTGACAAGACACTGGACCACATCTTTCTGTAACCCTGGTAGACTTTCTGGATCGATTACCTTCTGAGAAATTGCATTGAGAAATGAACATAGCTTTACAATGGGTACTCTAACATTTTCCGGCAGAAGTCCCCTCAAAGCAATCGGAAGCAACTGCGTCATAAGCACGTGGCAGTCATGAGACTTCAGGTTCTGGAATTTTTCTCTGCCATATTTATTATTCCCTTTATATTGGACGAGAAGCCAGAAGGAACCTTGATACTACTCAGTCATTCAAAAAAGATTTCCTTCTCTTCCTTGGTAAGAGCGTAGCTGGTAGTACCTTGAAATAACTCTAGATGCCTGCCTTCTCGGTCTTTCATACGTTGTTGGTCCTGTCGTGCTTCTGGTGTATCTTTATTCTTTCCATACACGCCCAAGAAGCCTAGCAGTATCACGCAAACATTCTTCGTTAGGTGCATCACGTCGATTCAGAGCTGACCTCTAAGACTTTCCAATAGGGTAGCTCCCAAAATATAGATTTCTTCTTCCACATGGGTCCGTGTCCGCCAGCGTCCTTTGGAACGGACTGTCCGCCAGGACCCTTTCCAAAGATTACTTTTAAATCCTTCACCATCAAATACAGCATCACCAGTACGACGGACAGGATTACTCCGGTGATCTGCTTCACCATTGAAATGCTTGCCTTTCCTTCTTAGTGAATGCGTGGGCGGAAGAAAATGACGATTCCCTAGGTACACATTCTTCTTGCACATATCCAAATAAATACTTTGAGTGTCATCTAAACAGTGTGTGCATGCATTGTATCCCTTGTTTGTCCGTCCTGAAATGTTACTAAGAGCAGGCCAATCATTGATGGTTACGAACAACAATGCTTGTAGGTTAAATTCCTCACGTTTGTGCTCATCCGACACACGTACACCTTGTCCGTGCCACAGTTGTAAAAGTTCTTCAACTAATGGCCTTAGGTATACATCAATGTCGTTGCCGGGTTGCTTCGGGCCTTGGATGAGCACTGTCATCATAATGAACTTCCGCTTCATGCACAACCAAGGAGGAAGGTTATACATACACAAAGTCACAGGCCATGTGCTATGACTGCAGCTCTGCTCCCCAAAGAGATTCATGCCATCCGTACTTAGACCAAACCATAAGTTTCTCGCGTCACCTGCAAAGTCGGGGTACTTTCTCTCAATTTTTCTCCACTGCGAACCATCAGCGGGGTGTCTCAACATCTCGTCTTTCTTACGGTCTTATTTGTGCCATCACAACAATTTAGCATGCTCTTCGTTTTTGAACAAACGTTTTAGCCGTGGTATTATAGGAGCATACCACATCACCTTGGCGGGAACCCTCTTCCTCGTGCGCTCCCCCTCAACATCACCAGGGTCATCTCGTCGGATCTTATACCGCAATGCAGTGCATACTGGGCATGCATCCAAATTCTTATACTGCTCACCGCGATAGAGGATGCAGCCATTAATGCATGCATGTATCTTCTGTACCTCTAATCCTAGAGGGCAGACAACCTTCTTTGCTTTGTAAGTACTGGCGGGCAGTTTGTTATCCTTTCGAAACAGCTTCTTCATTATCTTCAACAACTTTTCAAATCCCTTGTCAGGCACACCAACCTCTGCCTTCCATTGCAGCAATTCCAGTGTGCTGCCCAGCTTTTTGTGGCCATCTTCGCAATTCGGGTACAACAATTTGTTGTGATCATCTAACATCTGCTCAAATTTCAACCTCTCCCTTTCGCTATCACATTCTCCCTTTGCATCAGCAATGGCCCAACCAAGATCATCATCTGGCTCATATGATGCATGTTCTTCTGCTTTTTCTTCATCATTGTCTTCCATTGTAGTACCACCGTATTCAGGGGACATAGGATAGCTGTCATCATTCTCTTCATCTTCGTTGTCTTCCATCATAACCTCTCTTTCTCCGTGCTTGGTCCAACAATTATAGCCATACATGAAACCGAATCGAAACAAATGGCCATGAAGGACTCTTGAGTAAGAGTATTCCTTCTGATTCCGACACTCACCACATGGACAACAGATAAAACCATTCCGCTTATTTGCCTCTGCCACAACGAGAAAAGAACGCATGCCTTTAATGGACTCGTCATAGATTCGGTCAGCGTACATCCATTGCCGTCTCATCTGCATTTTATAAGTTTATCAAACAAAATCACGATGCTAAGAGTAGTACTAGTCTAAAAATAAAAGAACACATCGTATACATCAAACAAGCACTGATTTAAAAAACTTTCTACTACATCTTTAGTCCCGGTTGGACACACCAACCGGGACTAAAGGGATTCCGGCAGGCTCGGGCCGACATGAGCCCGTTTAGTCCCGAATGGTGTCTCCAATCGGGACTAAAAGTGGGTGACGACACTATATGTCGTGAGTGGACACTATGCCAGTGAGTGACGACACTATTTCAGTGGGTGGCGACACTATGACAGGGGTGAGTGTCGACATTATGTCACGAGTGTCGACACTATGTTGTGTGCTGCTTAATCTATAAATAGGCTTCCTTGTGAACTATCAACTGCAAGGAAGATCGTGTGCGAGACCAGGGACACCACTACGGCAGAGCTTCTCGAAGATGTCTTAGGACCTCGTCCTCAGACATCTTCGAGGATCTCGCCGTAGAGGCACTCCCTAATATGTGAAATTAGTTAGCTCCACCAGCATACTAATTTAGCTAGAAAATGTAGGGTTCGCAGCATAGAAAAACAAAAATTTTCCTACGATGTGAACTATGTACCAAGATCTATCTATTAGATACAAACAACGGGCGGATGTATATCCGTAGAGAACATACCCTTGAAGACCGACAAAGCTTAACGAGTTCAACTCGTGGTTGATGTAGACGATCTCTTGCCGATCTCAAGATCGAGAGGAAGTCCTAGCGCCGCAAATCAGCAGCGCATCCATGCTCGCACACACGTTCGAGGCACCGAGCAACCTCCGCCTCCTCGCTCCAGCGATGCAGCGGAAGCACAACTCTTTCTTGCCGAATAGCCACCGGGAACATGTATCTCCTAGTCCGAGACCATGGGGGATAAATTCTAGAGGGGGAGAGAGATCCTTCACGAGGAGGTGTGAGAGACAAGTGAGAGGAGGGGCTCCTTTTATAGGAGGAGGGGGGCACCCAAGGGGGTGGCCGCCGGCCATGGGGCTGCCCCTCCCCTCCTTTCATTCATGTGGGTGGACACTCCACTCACAAAATGGCCCTTCAATTTTCTCCACTCAAAAGTCCACTCAAATTCCCATTAAATTTCCACCAAATTTAATGCAAACTCTCATTAAATAAAACTCTTTTATTTTATTCAGATTTTTGTCAATTACTTTAATGACAAACATTCACAAATAACCCCTTGCTAGAATTCCATTTCACATGCATAACCACTTTATGCAATTTCACCCGAAAACCTGTTTCGGTATCTAGTGAAATAAATTCCTGCGCTTGTTCATTATTTCGGCATGAAACTTTTGCTCCAATTGGATGTCGGTGTCTCTTAAGTGTGTCACCCTACGGTTCATGAATAATGCGGACATGATCGAGACCCCTCTCGGATCAATAATCAGAAGCGGGATCTGGAGACCCATACTGACTCCCACACATTCAACGATGACTTTCTTGTGATCGTCGGAACCTTTTACGCTAGTATCTTAATCCCTTTGTTTCACGATATATTACATGTCCGAGATTCGATCATCGGTATCTCCATACCTAGTTTGATCTCGTTACCGACATGCACTCTTTTCTCGTTCCCGTTATATAACATTCTAGTGATCAAATCACTTGCTTGCAAGCTAATCAATGTGATATCACCGAGAGGGCCCAGAGTATATCTATCTGTCATCGGGATGAACAAATTCCACTCTCGATCCATGAGCCTCAACATAACACTTTGTTAGTTCTGAACATCTTTATAATCACCCTGTTACGGTGTGACGTTTGATGTTATCAAGAAACTCTTCCGGTGTTAGTGATTGACATGATCTCATGGTCTAAGGATTAGGATCAATTTGTAAGTTGTTATAGCAATATAAACCCAATGACTCTGATTGTAATGCTATACTTCGGATGAATGTTCATCACACCATTACACTAATATTATGATCCCGTTATTAACAACATCCAATGTCCATGATCGGGAAACCTTGATCATCTTGTTAATCAACGAGCTAGTTTATGAGAGAGGCATGACTAGAAACTTTCTGTTTGTTTATTAAACACACATGTATTAATGTTTCCGTATTAATACAATTATAGCATGCAAAATAAACATCTATCATATACTTGGAATACACATAATAAACACTTTATTATTGCCTCTCAGGGCATATTCCCTTCAGAAAAGATATGAACTGAAAGATGGTGTGCGAGAGCAGGGACACCACTATGGCAGAGCTTCTCGAAGATGTCTTAGGATGCCTCGTCCTCAGACATCTTCGAGGAGATCGCCATAGAGGCACTCCCTAATTTAATTTGGTAGCTCCTTGGCGTGTTCATGTTTTTGTTCTTAATTTCTTGCTTAACTGGCCGATGATTAAATAAAATGCTAGGGCGCCACTATATATATGTGTGCCTTCATAGTTTTGGTACTTATTTTTGTTTCATTGGATTTTGTGACGACAGGTAGAAGAAAGAAGAATATTTTGTTGCTTGACGGTGACAGGATGCACTGTGAACCGACCGGATTTCAAGACAATGTGTCAAACCAAGATATGTATATAGGATGAACTCATGTATCTATGTGCTTCGATGAATCAAATGAATTTTGAGAACTATATGTGCCAAATTAACCAGATATACAGAGATAGAACCCACACAAAATCTATCTATTTCTAGAGCATAAAATGAGCTAAAACAAGCAATGAGAGCTGAAATGATGAAGTTGCTAACCTCTTAGGACCCTTGATAGATGTGGAGCCAAAAATCTTCATAAATCTTGAGAAAAATGGGGAAGAACTCGAGCTTGAGGGAAGAAATTTAAGAGGGATGATTGTGTGGGCTTGAAATGGCTTGGGATGGGAAGGGAAAGAAGATATAGTCGGGGACTTTAGTCCCGGTTTAAGAAACAAACCGGGACTAAAGGTCCACGCATCTGCTCTTTTCCAGCGCCAGACCCTTCAGCCCCGGTTTGTTAAACGAACCGAGGCTAAAGTTTCCATACGAACCGGGGCTAATGTCTTCTGGTCCCTGCGGCCATTTCTAGCCGTTAGGACCAGGGCATTAGTGAGAAGACAACCAAAAATTCAGAAGAAAAAGGGAATCAGTCAAGGGTGGGATCATTGTGGGAGGAGCTGGAAGATATCCACACAGGTGTTTCAGCTAATAGCTTCGGGTTTTTTTCAAATGAAGAAAGCAGGCAAGCAGCTATCGTCCAGGAAACAGAAGCAGCACCACCCTTGCATTATTGATTTTTTGAGTGATGTGCAATCGATAGTGGCCGAGCTGTTGCGATTTGGTCAGAAAGGGGTTGAGGCGTTGTTCTTCACTTTTCATGTGATTTTAGGGCAGAAAGATTAGATCAAGTGGGTTAGCTGATTACTATAGAGAAGTAGAAAAAGAGAGTTGTTGGTACTGCTAGACATCCAAGACACCAGATGCTGAGTTAATCAATTTAGTGTTTTTTTGGTGTTGTTTAACAAAGTGATTTTTGACATGATGATTTTTATACTTTTGAAAACATGATGTATACAAAGAAAATTGAAATGAGTGATGAGTTCTTCCTTTATTTTTTTTATTATAGAACGGTTGTATTGTGAAACATCTAAGAGAACTAAAATTAGGGTGAAAAGAAACATATTTGTAAAACATTATACAACCAAAATTGGGCTACACGTGAAACATAAGATGTTTGATTTATTTTAATATCCGGTGCAACGCACGGGTATTTTTGCTAGTCTATATCTAATAATAACAAAGCACGAAGTGTTTCTCCCGGTCCAACACTTTTTTGAACGATTTTACCCTTCCATAAAAATACATTATACCCATCATGCCACCCGCAAGTCTTCTACTGTATAATTTTGTTTGAGATGGTTTTCGTCATCCGTAGTTTTCGTCCATCGCCAGTGGTTTTCGTCCTTCCGAAACGTACGTTGCCATGTTAGAATCCGTTGAAGACACGATCGATCTGATCTGTCTTTGGACAATCCGCATACAAAAGGTTATCCCGAAGGCACACGTCTCGCATAAATCACACAGCTGTTTGTTCAAAGTCCGATCTGGCCGTGAGTAGGGTATTTCAAACCGAATCCATCATCATATAATTCCCACGGGCCGCACGCCGAAAGCCTCCTCTCTCGTCACCGAGATCGCCGCGACATCCTTTACGCCTCCATCGCCAGTGGTTTTCGTCCGTCCGAAGCGTACGTTGCCACGTTAGAATCCGTTGAAGACATGATCGATCCGATCTGCCTTTGGACAATTCGCATACAAAAGGTTATGGGCAGTACTACGCGTCCCTCGAGGGATTTGTGTTTTTTATCCCCGGGTCCCCAGCCAACCACGTGTCCTGTTTTTTGGGACAAAATCCCGCTTTTGTACAGACATACTCGTTTTTGCTATAAATAGTCCCGCTTTAAATGGTTTGACCTAGAAAATAGAAAAATAGACTGGACCTCGCCGGAGAGTTCACCGGAGACCTCGCCGGAGACCATGTAGCAAAAAAATTAAACTCATGTAGCAAAATCGACTTCGCCGGAGAATCGTTGGAAGACCTCGCCGAAGACCTCGCCGAATAACTCGTAGCTAGAAGTTTTCACTATTGTAGAAAAATCAGAAAACAGATGTAATAATTTTGCTAATATAGCAAAAGCTGACTTCGCCGAAGCAAAAAACTTGTAAAAAAAATACCATATAGCAGCGCCACTCGTCGTAGATAGCAACACCAAAATATGTAGCAGGGCGGTCGCCATGTGTAGCAGGACCTCTCGCCGAAGGCAGCAAGGTCGACACATGCAGTAGCAGTGCCCGCCCGTCGGTAGCAGCGTCCGCATCCTTGTAGCAGCAGCGCCGCGCACCATCGAAGCAGCATGGTCTAGCAGCACCGGTACCCCTTTGCAGCAGGAGTGGCCGCCCATGGCAGAAATGTAGGCTGCCGTATGTAGCATCTCCGGCTGTCGATGGAAGCATGGCCGTCCGCCGTCATCTCCCCTGGTAGCACCTTCGTTGTTGGTCACGCGACGACGAAGCTGAGGCGAGCACATCCGGAGGGTCGGCAGCGGTGGCACATGGCTTGTGTGGTGGAGGCGTGTAGCTTGGGTGGCGACAGAGCGCAGAGTCGGGGCGCGTTTCTGGGCAGAGGCGCCGCTGGATGTTGGGAGACGCCATGGATGAGCTCTCCCATGGCAGAAGTAGGGGGAACAGAGAAGAACGTGATAAAAAGTCATAGGAAACTGGGAAGGGATAAGGAGAAGGAAAAGTGTCGGTGGTGGGCTCAAGGAAGAGGCACGTGTACGCAAGGCCGGTGTGTTGATCTGTTCGACCCGGAGGATGGACTCGAAAATATCCCTGGGGAGTCCAATCATTTTTTAAAGTTATCCTGAAGGCGCACGATTTCGTATAAATCGTACGGCTGTTCGTTCACAGTCCGATCTGGCCGTGAATAGGGTATTTCAAACCGAATCCATCGTCATATAATTCCCACGGGCCACACGCCGAAAGCCTCCTCTCTCGTCACCGAGATCGCCGCGACATGTGGCCCTTCGTCGGCTCAGGCCAAGAAGGCCGAGAAAAAGAAGCCAGCGCCTCCGGCCAAGAAGAAGGCGTTGGGCGATGTTCATCTCCCTACTCCTTGACGGCCACCATCATGGGAGGCCATGTGCCGGCTCGGTATGCACACCTGGGACACGGCACCAGCTATTTGAAAGAATCCCCAGCTGTCTCAACACGCTGCTGCATGGGTACGCATGCACGGCCACACCTCCGTTGTCTGCAACGCGGATGGTCATACAGATGCTAGAGGAGGGGGTTGCATCAGACAGCGAGCCGGCAGGAACACACCGTGGCGTTCAACATGCCGTTCAACAGGTACGCAGAGGAAACAAAACAATTCCTTTCGTGTTTAGTCTTCAAATAATAATTCCTTGGCTTTCTAGACTTGGACTATTTTAAGTACAAGCTCAAAGTTTTAAGTGCAAGGGTTCACAATTCGGTGCTTTGATAAAAAGTATCCGCAAGTGCACCATATAGGTTAGAATGCAGCTCTTTGAGAAAACAACATATCCTCACACCACTTAACTGTTACTGATCAGATTGTTCGATTCATGGGCGGCGGTGCCTGGAATTGGCCGCCCGTCACAGCAGGGGTTGGTGGATGCCCACGTGGGCCGGTGTTCACCTTCTTCTTCCTCCCTTTGGTCACTGCCGCAGACGACGCCCACATCACGCTGTTGACCTCCCCCTCTGACTTCGCGATGGTGGCCGGCGCGACCACGGTGTTTCCCGCCGCACCTAGAGGCCAAAGCGGCATGGACATGTTCTGGCAAACGATGTCGAGGTTAGGGTTTGGCGCGAAGGCGCAGCGGCGATGGTGCTTGCTGGCAACGGCGGGAACGTGGGGGAGCCTACGGGAGGGGCGGTAGAGAACTAAGGAGTGTGGGAGTGCTGGAATGTCCGCCCATCGTCGGCGGAGGGCGACACAGGATATGGGAATGCACGTGGGAATAGTTCCAACTCAGATATTGGATGCGCACACAAGGACCATGCTGGAAACATTTTTTTTGCGAAGAGCAACCTGGCATTAAAAGAAACATACGACAGTACAAGGCATCACAAGAAAAACGAAAATTACAATAAAATCCCTGAGATGCCCTTCGTCTTCAACCTCCAGTGTCGTCGGCGCGCCGCCGCTGCCGCTCCTCCCTGAGTTGGCCTGACATTGTTGGTTGCGGACGGGAATCGTTGAACGGGTCTAGAGGACCACATCCGTCCCGGAGACGAAGAGGAAGAATTAACAGTTGATGAAGCTCCTTGGAGATCCATAGGTCCCCACAGCCAAAATTTCCTTTGATAGACACACCAATTGCCAAGATCGGAAGAGAACCAACAGATCTAGCGACACTAACTCTCACGAGCCTTTCGTAGACTTCGAATCGGATGCCCACGAGGCAGGGAGAGGCCGTAGAGACCTTATTCCAACACGCTATCATAGCCTCACCGCGCTGATACCGCTAGGGAGACAAAATAAAGAGAAAATAGACCTAGAAAAAAGCAAACGATGAAGACGGGTCCTCGCTCCTCTATCTTCCGGCGTGGCCGCCGAACTGAGGGGAGGAGGGCGAACAGAAAGGTTGGATCTTGGGGCGCCTTGCGGCTCCATAGGTTTGTCTTTTTACGGGGACAACTAGAAACTGGAAATATTTTTAGGCACTATGAATATTTTGGTACCTGATGGAGCCGTGTTTGATGTGCTGATGCCGTAAAAGATCGTTTATTGGGAATTGGTGTCATTTTTGGGGCGGGCGTTTGGAGTTGCTCTAGGGAATACCACATCTTATCGAATCCATCTGATTCGCGACCGAGTGCTCTTTAAACAAATTGATTTGCACCCTTACAACACAAATTAAAAATTAGTGAACCGTAGCAACGCACGGACATTCTGCTAGTATAATAATAAAAGACGAATTGTTTCTTCCGATCCAATTCTTTTTTAGACAAATTTAGCCTCCCACCAAACCCTATTACAACCAACGCCATTGGTTAGTCGGAAAAAACTGTTCACACCATGTCAGCGCTAAAACGGAATAAGTGCGATATCTATCCGGTAGTCTATATATATATTTACACGTCATTACAACCAACGAGTAGTCGTGCGTGTCACAGGCTACAGTTTGGCCCGATTGGATTTAGGCTTTCCTACCGGCGGCGTGTGTCATATCTCCCATCGCTGGTTTGCTATATATAGAGGTGAGATTCCATCGAGTGCACACGTACGATCGAGGAGGACTAGAGTTGATTGAAAACATTGACGACGCACCTCGACTATATATGGGCTCCTGACCAGGCGGCACGTCCAACCTCCGCCGCTGAACTCCTCATTGGCTCATACGACGCACTCGCGCCGTGGGACAATTCGTGGGAAAGCATGCGTACCCTTCCCTAGATTGCATAATATAAGAGCAGAATCTCGACTGCAATCGATGGTTAGCCTTCAGTCGTTTTTGTTTATTGGAGAAACTCGCATCATTGGTACTTCGGCTGGATCATTGGTACTTCGGCTGGGTGATCAATTTGAGGCCGGCCGTGAGAATCTGGAGCACCGTCGCGGCTGACATGTGTTTACTGTCGTCGATTTTCTATGACTCTAGCAGAACCTTTGATCTCTGATCGGCAGTTAGACAGGGCATGCAGGTCACTCCCTATGGTTGCAGCAGATTTAGAAAGCTACACGCAGCAGCAGCACACCCGGCATAGGAGTTGATGACGCAATCGGTTTCGTTACATAATCAAATACACCATACCTTACAATAAATTCAGGAATCAGGCACAATCCGCCGCTACCTCCAAGGTGTCGGTGAGGCATGGCCATGGTGGGCTGGATACATCAATAAAAAATTACGAAGGCTAATTCATGATGTTTTCGCTTGATTGATCCCTATCTTTCTAGATCTTTTTTTTTATGTGAGCTTGAATATTTTTCTGTACAATATTTTTATGAACGAGCTTTCATGGATGCATTTTCTCACTGTGTACTGATATTTATGTTCAGAGATGCCCACGTTATTCATGTCATCATGCTCATGCTGACCTGATGATCATATGGTGAATTGGAGATCTAGAAATTCACCAATACGTCAAACCTTTCGTCCGACTTCCATCACCCACGCGGTTTTGCGGTTTCCCTGGTCTACACTAATCCCGTCCATATTAATTAGTGTGATCTCCACAAATCACGTACAGTATTAATTTAATCAAATCCAATCACAGCATCGTCTCTCACCATACCGCCCCAGATTCCCCGGACACCCCCGTGCCAAGTAACCGGGCGTCCCCCGCGTGCCGCCGCAGGGTAACGTCTTCCATCCGGTGGACGGTGGCGCCGCCTCCCCCCTCCCGCTTCTCGGCCGACGGCTGCTGGCACGCATGAGGTCGACGAAGACCGTGCCCACCATGGACGGGCACCCGGAGCCCAAAGGCCTCCTCGCCCCGTAGCAACGCGCTTGCACATTCCATTGTTGCCACCAGGATCCCAAAGCCTCACCACGCCGGCACCATCCTTCCCCATCCGCATCTGGAGCCGGAGCCTGCAACCTACCACACGACTCCCAATTTGGTGAACTGTGGCGGCGCGATTTGGAGCCCAGGAGGCGGCAGGGGACCGTGGTGGTGTGCGGAGTCCCGTTCCAGTGGCGGGTCAACGCGGTGTCCACGTGCGGGAGGTGAGGGACGGCGGCGGCCGGCCAGTGACATCGACCTGGAGCGCTGCTCCAGACCTTTTCTTTCATCACGTTTGATCCTTTCTTTTGCTATTAGGGAATGCACTCAAAGTGTTCGATAGATTGTTCACGTGCAAAGAGTACCAAACTGTCAATACCATACATTTTTTTAAAACGTTGTGAGACTTTTTTGCATAGACTGCTAGAAAAAAATTAACTTTGTTAGCCAAATGTTAATAGGATTGCCCTTACTCTGTTACTATAAACAGTCAAGAAAATTTTGCGGTGTTACTTTCATCAGGAGCTGGAGTACTGTGCTGCCTGTATAAACACTTGCCATATTGGATGAACAGGATGATACACGGAAACGCTCCCTTTCCTGGGCATCATTTGGTGGAGGCGACTGTAGATGCTCTTAGGGCTCCCTACCGACGGGAAGTACTAACCATGCCGCCACGAGCAATAGAGCAGCCAAGTTCATCACTCAGCAGGCTAGGGTAGAGAGGAGGAGGAGTTAGCAACAAGGTCGGCACTTTATTCTTAATCTTCTATGTCTCTATTTATCTGTTCCTAAATTGTTTGCTTTGCAACAACGACTATTTCATACCAAAATCTGCCCCATTTTTTTTTGGTGATGATACTACTATAAGGGTCTGATTCTAATTCTGAACTCATAGTTGATGGATTGATGCCTCCGCCTAGGTGCTTCGTGAAACACTGAAAGTGCTATAGTACAATTATTAGAAAGTGTAATTTTCTTTGTTAGTGTTGTATTTGTACTGCCTAAAATTGCTGTAAATTAGACCATGTTGTTGTAGTTTTGCTGCTATTTGAATGAGTGCGTGACATACTTCCATGCACATAATCTTTTGTAGTTACGTTTTTGACCGCTACGGATTTATGCTTGTCGCTGTTACTTGCTGGGCTAGATATCATTTAGCGGCAGTGCCGAGTTCTTCTTCTGTGCTTTATGCTTGGATGGATGGATGGATGATCGGCTAGGCAGCCTCGGCTGGGGGACTGGCTGTTGTGACCTGTGTAGAGTGACTACACAACTTGTTCTATTGTTGTTGCATGGCTAAAGCCTGAAGTATGAAGAAATGCATGTGCATCAGGTAAGATGGTATTTATATAGTGTTTGAATAGTGGTTAGTATGGTGTGTATGCTTATCCGGCTACCTTCAGCAACAATCTCTACTACTCCCTCCGTCCCAAAATAGATGTTTCAAATTTATTAAAATTTAAATGAATCTAGACACTATTTAGTATATAGATTCATCCAAAATTTAAAGGAGTACTTGAAAAGATTCTCGTGTTCCGTTTCGTGGAAGACTGCATTTCGCTTCGTCCTTCGTCCGTCCTCCTCCTCCTTCACACACACGAAAAAAAAAACTCAGCCAAACCGTCACACCTGCGCCTCGTGAAACCAACGCCCACGCCGGGAGTTTCCTCCTCTGTCTTCGCCTGCGCCCACGCCTCAAGAAACGAGCGCCCCAAAAAATTCTCCACGGCCTCCCTCACCTTCCTCCCGATTTCTCCACTTTAAATGGCGGGTGCGCGGATCTGAATACTCAAGAATGGGTGACGCATTAACCAACGGCGCACCCATGCTGCTCCTCAAGGTCGTCAAGGGCGCAATTTCACATGCGGAAAAGGGGTTGCTGCTTCTCCTACGACGGGAAGGAGGACGTGATGGGGCTGGTGTGGGCGTCAGCTCCGCGGTGGGAGGAGCCAGTGCGTGTACCCTTCGACGACCTCCCCCATCTCTGTCCGGGTCTCCTTGCATTCGCCACGGCGCCCGTCCGCGCGGAAACAGCAGATGCAGACGACCTCCATCTCCCCGGGAGGACAACGCCGCTTGGAAGAACGGGGTACGTACTGCATCCATGTCCTGTACAATGGCGCTGCCGATCCGACTGCCCGATCTGTCAGGCCGCCACATTGGACCTACTGACGCTGCCGCATCGCCTTGCGCCAAGTTAGGTATTTCAATTTTTCATTTAATGTCCAATTTCAGCCCTCCTGTTGCTCCTTTCACACTGATCTTTCCGAACATCCTCTTCTTCCTGGAGGATAACAATGGCTTAGACAATGTTTGTTTGGCTTTCCTCTTTCGAGAAGACCATGTGTAGTCGTGTAGATGATTTCGCAGAGCCAACGGAAGACTTTCTCAACTGTCTCTATGATTTATTTCACCAGTCTACTATTGTCGAGTATCAATTCCCAAGCTAGCTTTGAAGCTTTTCTCTAGGACCGGAGTTCTGCATTTAAACAAGCGAGTTACTCTACTCTTTAGTGTTTGATAAATCATATTTCTGACTGAACTGACATAAAATGGCTCAAAACAACGGTATAAGTGCAGAATACCAAGTGCAATGTTCCACTACTATATGTCATGCAATCAATATAGCTAGATGAAGTTGATGTGAATGTTAAACTTTCAAGTTCTAACCTGTATATTCCACAACATAGGCAAACATGCCGTCTTGTAGTACTGTTTGTGCTCAGAAAGTCAAAGACACAAACACTAGGTTTATACAAGTGAGGACCTGAATGGAAGCATTTTATTGGTTTATTCAGGGGAGAATTGCAAACTAACATCATTGTTGAAACAAGCTATGCCATGGTAGCTCACTTCTTATAATTATGACTACCGGCTATGTTTGTACTTCCACTTTTGATATATGCACAAAACTTCTTACAATCACCTGCAAAATAAATGTAGGAATTTCCGAGAATTTGCTATGTGTAACTTATTCGGTAGGTCATCCGAAAATTAAGTATTATTGTTGTATTAAATCATCTTCTGACATGTGAATCAAGTAAATGTGACACATGATGTTCTTGTAGGTAAAGGAAATTATCAATTGACGAGTCAACCTTCGCTTAGTTGCGCTTGAGCAGCTGCAGAAAATTCAATTTTAAAGTTTCCGCAATTTTTGAAAGGTACACACATTCTCATACCAAGTGAAGATGATACACAGATGGTATTTTGAGATGATCATTTATTTGTTCATGTCGATCTATTACTCTCAACTCTTTTATTTCTTTTTTGTATTTGGAATTTCTGGATCAAAGGATCATGGGTAGCAAGATTCCCTGTTTGCTCAGTGGAGGTAATGGTGGGTCTGTACACAAGTTGGGATGTAATTTGTTTTTTGTATTCATACAATATCTCATAGAACTACCAGAACTTTGAGTTTATTGACATAAAAAATTCCATAGAGTTGTTAAAATTGCCTGGCCCTGATAAATATCTTATCACTGTGTGTTGTTGACTAATCTGATGTGATGCAGCGTTTTTGTATTTCTTCTCAGTATTTGGTCACCACATTTCCTTCTATACTGTATTGCTGATAATATGTGTGGTTCTAGACAGTAGATAATTGCCATCTACTCGAAGATTTTAAAGTAACCATCTGAGCAAGACCACTTTCATTGTCAAAATAAATATGTTTGGCCACAATATAGAAATGCTTTGGTTTTTTGCTGGTTTTAGGTAGCATGGTAAAAGCCGAACTTGTGAGGATAACAGAACTGCTATACAATTTTCCATTTGTTTGCTTGTGATGTTCGATTATATCGTTTGTGACATCCTTATGCATCAAACTGTGGATCTAAGCAAAGCCGAGGGCGAAGATAACCATCTCTCTAAATTCTAGAAACAAGGCATGTTTAGAGTTGGACAGAATCTTTGCTTTAAGCAATCTCTTATTCGCGTTTCAGTTTTTAGATGCTGAGAAGCTCATGTTGTTCCTTATCTTGTGCTTTTTATTTAAGTTTTCTAGGGTTACAAAATAAGGAGGAATGATGTTCCCAGTTCCCAAGCCCCGTGTCTTCACACAGGCCACCAGATCCGGGCATCACCGCTTCCACCTCGACTGTCCCTATCCTCCACCGTACGTCTTGGATACATGGAGGCCAGATGCCCTCCCCAGATCGTGAGCAAGAGCAACAGCACGGAGGTGTGGCTGGAGGCCTGGATTTGGGCATAAGTGC
Organism: Avena atlantica; assembly: GCA_910589765.1. Lineage (NCBI taxonomy): Eukaryota > Viridiplantae > Streptophyta > Magnoliopsida > Poales > Poaceae > Avena > Avena atlantica. The sequence goes on from OU342738.1 coordinate 376,645,352, forward strand.
CCGAGATCTGGGCATGAGGGCCCAGATCTGACATCTCCGCTTGATCTTGGCATAGCAGCCTCTCACACGTGAGCTCTTTGCGACAACGAGAAGGATTACAGACGTTTCTCGGAGGACCTCGTGTGGAGCACGAGCCGGGCGGCATCACGAAGGTCCTCGCTTCTCCACGCCATCGACGCCTCCCGCATCTCTGTCATCCTATGGCTCCCGGAGGCCTACCCCATCTGGGGGAAGAAGGCGCTCGACCTACGCCCTGGTCGTCGACATGCAACATGGGCCGGACAACATGGAAGAGGCCCTCATCTGCCTCCATGACCCCGCCGTCACCCGCATCTCTGTCTTCCACCGCCTCCCGGAGGTCGGCCCTGTCTGGGCGAAGAAGGTGCTCGCACTACGCCCTGAGGGCCTCATGCTAACTGACGGCGACATCCCCGATTTGCTTGTATAGTTGACTTCCAGTATGACTTACCTCTGCAATGTTCCTCTTTAGATGGTCATCGGCGGCAAGTGTTGGGGCTACAGCGACTACGGAGCAGAGAGCAGAGGCATCATAGCTGGTACGAGCTACCCGAGCGAAATATGAGGGAAAGTAAAAGTGTACGATCCATATCCCCCCTCACCTCTCCCCTGCATCTCCTATGCATCTTGTTGTCATTCTCATCGTTGACTCTTGTGCGGAGCTATTTGTTGTTTACTGTTCGCTATGCTTAGATCTAGCTACACTTGCTTGAAATTCAGTGTAGTATTTGCCATGATTACAATCCGTACATGGTGAGCATTTCTGACAGTTTATATTTGCTTGGTTTATAGCGGTTAGGTTGTGCTCGATTTGTTCTAGGTGCTTGGAGTTAGATCTTGTAAGTGAGGAATCACGAGTGGCGCCAGATGATGTGTTGCATGCTAATAATTCTTTAGGTCACGTTTTGGTCAGGTGATGCATTCCATGCTTATAATTCTGTAAGTTCTGCTGCTTTTTAACTATTAACAAGTGATAATATGAGTGATGTTAATATTACCATCCTCTCTGTTTGCTTGAGTTGGGGTTAGGTTGTAAAGTTAGATCTACATATATCCTTGTGGTTTCTCTTGGTAAGGAATACACATGGCTTACATTACCAAATGATATCGTGTGTTGGTTTAACTGACATATACACCCAAGGATATCGTTTTGGTTTTTTTGCTTCTGCATGATGCTAATTGCTGAAATATAATATCTTTTCAGTACAAGGACTGTCTAACTTTAAATAGAAAAATCTGAACTGATACCGTGAAAACAATAGAACATATTTCCTTTTTTGTCTACTTCGATTTCAGCTCCTCCAAAAACTAAGTGTTGTTATTAAAACATATTTAGTCATGCTTGTCCAATCCTTATGGTTGATTGCCATGCTTGTGCAGCAATCATTTTCTCAAATAAGCTGGTCCTAATACTCAGATATAACTTTTTAAATAAAATAACTAGGTACCAATTAACTTATCTCTCATATACCATATTTTTTTGTGCCTATATTAGTAATGTTAACCGAACAGGTATTGGGCTGAAGAGGTATTCTGGACATGTTATTGGCTTGGCCCATTTGGCCCACCTAACTAGTATATATGTGCTGTGTGTGTTCTGCCCCTCTGTAGAAACCCTAGCCGCCACACACAAGGCAGCAAGTTAGAACCCTTGTATCCTACATGGTATCAGAGCATAGGGAGACAATGGTAGAGACATTGGTGGCCACCTTGACGGAGTTGGTGAAGATGGTGGCGCATGAAGCACTGGTTCCATCCAGGAAGTGAAATCTGTTCCAGGAGAAGCTGCTGGTGGTGGAATCAAGAGAGGGAAAGCTTAGAAGATGGAGGGTGAGATGAGTCAGGTGCTGAACAAGCTTGCAGATCTGCTTGCTGCCAGGGCTGAAGCTCCTGGATCTGGCACAAGGGAGGTCTCACAAGTTGAGGTAAACCACAAACTTGAGCTCATGCCAAATGAGGTTAAGCTAGAAGGCGTTGGGAATTATTTGAGTTGGTCAAGAAGGGGTCTGAGAATCTTGAGAACCAAGGATGTTGGGGGCTATGTTCTTGGGAAGGATAAAGCACCAGAGGATGAGGAGAGTGTAAAATGGAGGAAGTGGAGTGCTACTGATTCATTGGTGCTTACTTGGTTGTTAAGTTCTCTGACCCCATCTGTTGCAGCTTCTGTGGAAGCTCTCTCTACAGCTGCAGAAGTTTGGAAGGCCCTGGAGGAAATGTACTCAGGAAAAGGGAATATTATGTTGATCTCTCAAATCGAAGACAAGGTTCATGACCTGGTCCAAGGCACAAACCAGTGATGACATATGTGGGGGAGGTAAAGCAATTGTGGGCTGATCTTGACCATTTGAATCCGTTGAAGCTAGAGCATGCTGAATGTGTGGCAACTGCAAACAAGTGGATTGAGGGGAAGCGAGTATTGAAGTTTTTGAAGGGTCTGCATCCTGCATTTGAGGGCAGGAAGGCAACATTACTGCAGCAGACTACTCTACCTTCACTGCAGGAAGCTATTGCTGCAGTTGCCCAAGAAGAATCAAGGTTGAGGGAGAACATAAAAGAAGAATTAGCCATGAAACAAGCCTATCTTGTTGCAGAGTACCGAAACTGTCATAATTGTGGAGTGAAAGGTCATTTGAGTAATGATTGCACGGCACCTTGGCATGGTAGAGGAAGAGGATATGGCAGAGGAACCTACAACAACTATAGGGGCTATAGAGGCAGGAGAGGTGGTCATGCATATCAGAGGGGAGCAAGGGCTAATATGACAGTCACCGAGGAGCCATCTAGCTCAGCTAATATTGAGAAGAAAGGTGAGCATAACAATGGCAAGAAGAAGGAAGAACAGTGTGATGATTTTGGACAATTCTCACACTTTGTCTATACCAATGAAGGTAATACTAAATACGCATCTGTAGCAGTACATAGATCTAATTCTGAATGGATTTTAGATTCAGGAGCAACTAAGCATGTTACTGGTAATTTAAAGGAGTTTGAAACTTATACATTATTCCCCTCAACACATTCTGAGACTATACAAACCGCAGATGGTACTGCACAACAAATAAAGGGAGTTGGGTCAGTAGAATGCACACAAGATATCAATCTATCATCTGTTCTGCATGTTCCTGCCTTTCCCGTGAACTTAGTCTCGTTGAGTACATTGATAGATCAACTAGACTGCTACATAATGCTTAACAAAAGGGCTTGTCTAATTCAGGAGAGTCTGACTGGAAGGAAGATTGGATCAGGAACCAGGCATAGAGGTCTGTGGTACCTAGACCTGGACAAGTCAAGGCAAGCGGTGTTTGCAGCAACCTCGATTGAGAAGGAAGCTCTTGCGATGATTCATCACTGTCGAATGGGTCATATGGCTTTTGATAAGATGAGTAGAGTATTTACATATGTAATGAATGGAGTGGATAAGACTCACCTAAAATGTGATGCATGTGAGTATGCTAAGCATACTAGAACATCTTATGTGAGTAGAGGATTAAGAAGTATTTCTTCATTTACTCTTGTTCATTCTGATGTATGGACTTGCCCTATTACATCAATGGCTCGAATGAAGTATTTTGTAACTTTTATTGACTGTTACTCGCGGATGACTTGGTTATATCTTATGAGACACAAAGATGAGGTGTTTCAATGCTTCTAGAATTTTTATAACTATGTGCAAACACAATTTAAAGTGCAGGTACAGATGGTTAGAACTGATAATGGGACATAGTATGTCAACAAGTTGTTTGGAAGTTTCTGTTTAGAAAAAGACATCTTACATCAAACCTCTTGTCCTGACACTCCCCCACAGAATGGAGTAGCAGAACGGAAGAATAGGCACATTTTAGAAGTTGCTCGCTCACTGATGTACACTATGAATGTGCCAAAGTTCTTGTGGAGTGAAGCTGCTCTCACTTCAATATATCTTATCAATCGTACTCCCTCAAAGATTCTAGGTATGAAATCTCCTTGCCAATTATTGTTCGGTCAAAATAAATTCATTGTTCCTCCCAAGGTATTTGGTTGCACCTGTTTTGTCAGGGATCATCGGCCATCAGTGAGTAAGTTGGATCCAAGGGCGGTGAAATGCATATTTATTGGTTATCCATCAGGACAACAAGGATATAGGTGCCGGAATCCCACGGAAAGGCGAACCTTTGTCAGTATGGATGTTACATTTCCTGAATCTGAACCTTTCTATGGTGAATGAACAGAACTAAGTGGTCTTTTTGAAGCACTTGACCATTCTTTGATAGGAAGTAATGGTCAAGAGGGGGAGAGTTATTCTCAGATTGAGCAGCAAACTACTGGAACAAGTGGTGTTCAGTCTCAGCCTCCTATTGTTGGGACCATTCCTATTCCTCTTAGAGAAGGTAATGCAAGGATAGGACCTACAAATCTTGCTTCTAGAAGAACCGAAGGCAAAGAATTGCAAGTCTATTCTCGAAGGCCTCGTATTGAAATACAGGGGGAGAAGCAGCCAGTCGCAGAGCAGGGGGAGCAGCTGCAGCAGGCTGTAGAGCAGGGGGAGTAGGAGCAGTCAAATGAGCAGCAGCCGGATGCAGAACAAATAATTTATGAAGTGCAAGGGATGCAGCAAGGTAAGTCACAAGATTCAGTTGGCGATGGTAGTTCGTTAAATGCATCTGAGAGTTCGTTGGACATGCCAATTGCCCTAAGAAAAGGAAGACGTGTAGCAACAACAAAATCTGTGCAGAGATACGGGTTTGAAAATGATATTAGCAACTATATCTCTTATGAAGCTCTATCACCATCATATAGAGCCTTTGTGGCTGCACTTCAAGCTGTTATCATTCCTTCAGATTGGCAAACAGCTAAACTGGACCCAAAATGGTGTGCTGCAATGAGAGAGGAGTTGGAGGCATTAAGGAAGAACCAAACTTGGGAATTAACTAATCTTCCAAACAGCAAGAAAGCAGTCGGCTGCAAATGGGTGTTCACAATCAAGCAAAATCCTGAAGGGAAGATTGAGAGATACAAAGCAAGATTGGTTGCTAGAGGGTATAGTCATACATATGGTATTGACTATGATGAGACCTTTGCTCCGGTGGCTAAGATGAATACAGTAAGGATACTAATTTCATGCGCAGCTAATTTCGGATGGCCCTTGCATCAGTTGGATGTGAATGCATTTTTGCATGGCGATCTACATGAAGAAGTCTATATGGAAGTCCCTCCAGGCTTAGCATCTTTTGGAACTAAAGGAAAAGTGTGCAGACTCAAGAAATCTTTATATGGCTTGAAACAATCCCCAAGGGCCTGGTTTGACAGATTTAGGCGTGCAATATGTGATATCGGGTATGCGCAATGCAATTGTGACCACACTGTCTTCTACAAGCATCCATCATGCAAGATTACTATTCTAGCACTATACGTTGATGATATCATAATTACTGGTGATGATGAGGAGATATTAGAACTCAAAAAGTGTTTGAGCAAGACCTTTGAAGTAAAAGATTTGGATCAACTGAAATATTTTCTGGGCATAGAAATGGCAAGGTCAGAGAAAGGAATTGTTTTATCACAGCGGAAATACACCCTTGATCTCCTTAGGGAGACTGGGATGATAGGATGTAGAGCTGCTGCTACCCCTATTGATCAAAACGATAAGATCACAGCTCAGTCTGGAGAACTTGTGGACATGGAGAAATACCAAAGGCTTGTAGGGAGATTACTTTATTTATGTCACACAAGGCCGGACATTGCTTACGCTGTAAGTATAGTAAGCAGATATATGCATGAACCTAGGAGTGCACATATGGATGCAGTCCAGAGAATCTTAAGATACCTAAAGGGGACACCAGGGAAGGGTCTGCTATTTAGAAGTAATGGACATCTCACCATTGATGGTTATAGTGATGCAGATTGGGCGAGTTGTCTCGATGATAGACGGTCCACATCAGGATACTGTATATTTGTTGGAGGCAACTTAGTAGCGTGGAGAAGTAAGAAGCAATCAGTTGTGTCGAAGTCAACCGCAGAGGCGGAATACAGAGCTTTGTCCCAAGGGCTAAGTGAAATGTTGTGGGTTAGAAATCTTCTAAGTGAATTGAAGGTGTTGAAGTCAGGGCACTTAAATGTCTGGTGTGATAACAAATCTGCCATATGCATTGCAAATAACCCAATTCAGCATGACAGGACTAAACATGTGGAGATAGACAGATTCTTCATCAAGGAGAAGTTGGATGCAGGTATAATCAAGATAAACTATATACCCACAGGACATCAGATTGCAGACTGTCTAACAAAAGGATTGGCAGCAAAGCAGAGCAATGCAGCATGTAGCAAGATGAGAATGATCAATATATATCACCCATCTTGAGGGGGAGTGTTAACTGAACAGGTATTGGGCTGAAGAGGTATTCTGGACATGTTATTGGCTTGGCCCATTTGGCCCACCTAACTAGTATATATGTGCTGTGTGTGTTCTGCCCCTCTGTAGTAACCCTAGCCGCCACACACAAGGCAACAGGTTAGAACCCTTGTATCCTACAAGTAATATATCCATTTGAACATTTTCAAACATAAATAAGGCCGCTGAGTAAAAATTATTGACCCCGTAAAAAAGTTTGTAATCACAAAGAGAATTTGAAGATATAGTTGATGGAGAAAATAATATGATGCCCTTCATCGATGAAATTGCAGAGGGCTATTTCAGTCCAATTCATGTATGCTCAGCATATTACACTGAATATTGACATATGCCGGTGTTGCCTGATGTTGTTAGTTAGTCATGCTTAACATAGGCCATTGGATGTTGTAAGTTTTGATAAAGCTATGATGGGCCACTTCTGGTACTGCATAATAAACTCATCAACGGACATATGAGTACTTTATGGACACCGACCATACTGTGTGCTCAGGTGAGAGATTCTGCACACTGAATCTCAATCCTACATTCTTTTTTCTTCTTACACTTGTAGCCCAAGACTATGATTCTCTTAGAAAACATCAGTCCAAGTTCTGCTATGGTAGGATTTAAGGAACACTTTCCTGTTTATAAGCATGGCATCTGCTTGTAGTAGCTTTTATTTTATATGGAATGCTGGAACACATTCCTGTTTATAAGCATGGTATCTGCTTGTAGTAGCTTTTCTTTTATATGGAATGCTGACCACTTTGCTTTGTGCAAGTATGCCCATGCCTTCAGATGATCTTATAATCATCTGATTACCTTTTTTGGATTGAACTAGCTGCCAGTGTACTTTTCAGAGAGAACAATAACTGTAAAGTGTTTAGGTGTAAATATTCTATGTTTATCCAACGCCAAAACTAATGAAGTGCCTCTTCATCTCTACAACTTGTGCTGAGTGTGCAGACCCATACATCACATCGACGAGTAGACAAGGAGAAACATTGTGATCTTCTTAAGAACACCATAGAATCTAACGTTTGCAGATAGTTTTGCTGATTCATCTCTTGATCGTGCAATGGGGAGAGTAGTAGAGGAACTAGGAAGGGAAGACATAACTTACTTTGTACATTAACTACGTTGAATTTGTTTCTTTCACTTCTTGTAGTGTGACGTGAGTTAGAGAGCAGTACTTGTGCTATTTTCAAATTTCATTTCCATGTGTGATATTTTTATCTTTTATAAGTATATACCCTCGGACATCGTGGAAGACTCATTTTATGGCTACATCTCATCTGGTTTCGTTTTAAATTTAATTTTTTATAAGCATTCTATGTAATCGTGGCTAGGCTTTCGATTGAGATGCATGTGCTTTCAGCTTTATGGTGCAAGCAAGTCAAATTGTTTGATCGAAGCCATCTTATGAAGCATGTGCTTATCCTACAAAACGAGAAGCTATCCTACAAATGTAACTTATGGGAGTAAAAAAACAAGTAATAATGATGGGTTTCTAAAACAAACTACTGTATGCATTTGAAGGAAATTATCATTGTAATTTTTGAATGCGCTACTTATATACTCCCTCTGTCCAGAAATAAATGACTTTACTTTGTCTAGATTCATATGTATCTAGACATGTTTTAGTATATAGATAAATTTGAATCTAGAGAAAACCAAGTCAGTTATTTCTGGACGGAGGGAGTAGTATTTTCTTGTTAAATATGGTTGTTATTGGATGAAAAGAGATACACTATATATATATAAAAAGAGATGCACTATAATAATGATGGTTGTTATTTTTGAATGCGATACTTATATTTTCTTGTTAAATATCTCTCTTTCTCGCTGCTTGACATTCCGTATTCATTTACACTTTTCGGTGGAAAATCGCTAGATTGTGCGTGACGGGGTGAAAAGGATAAACATAATAGAAAGAATAAATGTTGGTCCTTTGAGGGTTAGTAAAAGGGATAATATGACGGTGTACAGGATGTGAGGTATTCTAAAAGTATAAATCATTGTGCTTGCAATGTACAACAAAATAAAATCATCTTACTCCATGTTTCGTTTTCCCGTGGCAACGCACGGGCATTCAACTAGTTTAGTCAAAAGTTTATCTTTTTTCCATAGGAAAAGATTGATTGTTTGTACTTTGTACACAACCTTATGGTCGAGCTTGAACTGTCAGCGTTAGTAAAGAATATGTTTGGATGACATGTCCAGGCCTCACAAATCATCACTTAGAAGTGAACTCCACGTCTATAACAAGGAGACCATTCGTGTCTCCGGTTAGCTTTGATTCCAGCTCTATTTTCGTCCTATCTGCTGCTAATTAAAAGAAATGTGTTTTCGTATGCTAGGCGCATCAAGGTATTGCTCAAAGTATGTAGATTTGATTTTCCTGTCGGTTGATTGAGAGGATTTGGAAGTGCATTGTAGAGCCCATCCAACTTCAGTTTTCTAATTCATCATCTGTTTTGTACATGCTCTTTGCAGGGCTACAATCTCTAAGGGATACCAATGGCATATTAACATGGTATGAACATACCAGATTGTTTATTGGTCTGAATGATTGGAGGTACACTCAGTCTGAGATTGGTATTTGTAGTGCTAGCTTTAGTTCATGGACGCATGTCCTTTTCTGGTTCATTGATATATTTTGTATAATATAACAAGGACGAATGCAGTGCTCCAATTCATGTGCACATGATCGTTTTTTGTTTACTCTAAAATGATAGTATATAATGTGAACTATATATCTATCGAGTGTACAATTTTGAAAATGTTAAATATTCTCCAAATTGAGAAATGCTTGTTTGAAATGTAAGGTGTTTGCCGCAAAAGTCGAAGTACCTCTTGATATAAAATTTGAAATGTAATGTAAGCTTGGCTCAACTCAAAATTATGTTTCACTGCTGGAATCAACAAGCAGCTGCATAGTAGTTTGGTTTAGAGATATGGTTGCCTAATTAACCTATGTGTGGGTTAAATAATTGGGATTGTGGGTTCCTTACTTCCCTAAGGTGCAAGATGCAAGATTAAATAGGCGGATTTGTGGGCTAAATAATGGGATTATGGGCTGACTGCCTGCACATTTTTTATATGGGCCTGACCTGCGCAAAGATTAAAGGAAAATGGGGGTGTGGTTTGAGCTTAAATAATCGGGAAACTATTAAAGGAGTTTTAAAATTTCTCTCTAAAGCGGAGGGCAGATGATACAATGTTAGCATGCCTAATCATGGACTCGTTGAAGGCACGCTGATACAAATATTTTTCTCTCCCGTTGCAATGCATGGACATATTTTCTAGTGTCACATAAAAAACTTAGGTCTCAATCGATACGGTAAAGCGCAAGCACCATTATCGTCAAACGGCGTGATTGAGATTTATTATATCTTAGTCGATTGAGATGTAGGCAGTCCGTTTTTAAATAAGTGCTCTAGTTTTAAATTAGAGTTAGTTTAAAACTGAGACATCTATTTACGATTAGAGGGAGTATAAAGGTGACATGTTAGTGACTGACATGCCCGCGTTAAGTCGCTGATGTGGCATCAATAGTTATGTGACATGTGTGTGCGGCCGATGAGGAGTTTTTTTTAGCATAAACCCTTTGTCTATTTTAGGTGGACCGAATTAGAAAATTAATTTAAAAAGGACCGTGCCGGTCTAAGAATAACAAAACCTGGCGGACACCCTTCGGACTTCCAACATGCAACGGGCAAACAAGAGAACAGTGCGAAAGAAAATTAAGGCGTGAACTTGGCCGTGGGCAAGGTGTAATTAGGATATGCTTAGTTGTTAGGTATAAAAGGACAAAAAAGCTGACATAAATTCGAAAATCTAAAAAATATTTTGTAGGTCAAACCGATTATCGGATTTAAGATCTGTTTTTACCATTAAACTAGTCGCGATGAGATCTTCGAAACTAGATCCATGTTGATATGTTCCGACGATGTTTTTTCGGGACGAAAAGTTATCCACCCGTAACACTGAGTTATCCAGGCCATGTTATCCACCCTATAAAACATGTTGTGTAGAGACTTTTTTGCATGGATGCAGTAAAAGTATCGGCTATCGTTCTGAGAATTACATAACTCGGCGGCGTTACGACAGTCTGCACGAGTGCCCCGTGTGCATGCTTTGGCTAAATAACACAATATTTTTGGCCTAAAAGTTATCAACCAGTAACATTAGAGTTATCTAAGATTCAGTATATAAGTTAGCCACTATAACATGTAAGATATCCACCACTACAAACATTTATCCGCAGATAGAATATAAAATTTATATGATGGGTAACTTATATGTTACAGAGTGGATAACTTACATACTATAACATGGATAACTCATATGTTAGAGATGTGTAACACGACTTTTTGTAACCCAAAAGTTACCCACTAGTAACACGAGAGTTATCCAGACTTTAGCATGTAAGTTATCCATCCAATAACATGTAAGTTATCTATCACTAAATTTTTTTTACCCACAAATAGAATATAAAAGTTATTCTAGCGGATCGGTTTCGTCGTCCGTCGTCGCTCTCGCGACGTACGGCCTACTCAATCTTGAAAGGGTACCGCATCAAATATCAAGCATAATTTCTTCAAAGTAACTAGATGTAAGTTTTAATGCAAACGGTATAATAAATGGGGTCTTATGCTCCACCCATCCACAAACCTAAGTCATAGTGAATAAACCTAACGCGCAACTAGTAGTCTAGAGGTTCGGCTTTATCATCCAATGTCATTGCCGCGTCGTATGGGTGATGAAGTCTTGAAGGATGTTAGGGTACCGAGCCTTCATCGCTCGTCTATGCGACAAAGTATCGGTACCCTAACACCTAGGCTATCGCGTTCCAATGAAAATTTCTCAACACATGTGCGAGAACCTCTATACACAACACATTTATATGATGGATAACTTATGTGTTACAAGGTGGATAACTTACATATTATGTCATGGGTAACTCACGTGTTAGAGGTGGATAACCTTTTGGTCCGAATTTTTTTTACATATCAACATGGGATCTACTTTTGAAGATCTCGTCGCGACTAGTCCAACGATGAAAACAGATACTAAATCGGACAAACGGTTTGAACTACAAGACATTTTAAATTTTAGTTTAGGTCTAAGATGGCCGTTTTGTCATTAAACGGACAACACCATCACACTTGTCCGAGGCTGGGTGATGTACATGTACGGTATGGATGAACCCGCCAGAATTTAACATCGTGTCAACGTAGATTTCCCATTTAAAAATGGTTTTACCTATCTCACCCAAAACCTCAATTCCTCATCTCACCCAAAACCCCAATTTCTCATTCTAGTTGGGTACCCTAACCCTAAAATACCCATTACTCCGACCTAGCTAGCGCAAGGAAGTTCCTGAACGAGATCTTCCAACGTGGGAAGTCTAATTTGCGGCTGACATAGTACCATGTTGTGCCGTCCCGTACCTAGCAGATGGTAAGTACGGTTGCACTCAGTCTCGACACCTGCGCTGCTACAGTGCCACCATTTCATTCTGCCATTGGAGTCGAAGCGTGCGTAGAGAAGGAGCTGGCCTACTACTCGAAGGTGAGCATCGAGGGCCTGCTGGTGTGCTCATGGGATGCAGAGTTTTTTTCCGATATGGTGACTGCGCCAAAGGACAAGCTCGTCTCGATTGAGCCTAGCTTGAACCGTTGAAGCATCACCATATACGCCTGGCTCGAGGTTCGTTGCAGCGTTCCTAAGACAATGAAAGTCGAAATCCCCGAGTCGCCGCCGCTGATGTTGATGCCTTCGGATTCCGACAAGCCATACTCACCACCGACACTAGTATATCACACCATGTTGGTGCACACTAATTTACCTAGTCATTATGTACGTTGAGGAGGTGCTTGAGAGGGACCCTCTCCTTACTGATCATATACCGCTAGTTCATGTCGACAAACACGAGGGACTCGACGTGGAACCATTAGTTTCCTGTGTGGCTTGATCGGCTCGATGGAGCATCCTCCAACAATGAAACACAAGGCGACTGCCACCTGTTTAGGGGACATAGGAATTCTCGAATGCATGGTAGCTTCAAAGGTGATGACACGGTGGTGTCTGCATTCAGTTTGCATTTGTATAGTTTGGACTATTCAGTGATGTTGTAATTTGAATTCACTATAAATATTGTAATGAATTTAATCTAAATGTTGTAATTGGTATTCTGTTTAAATTTTGTATTTCAAATTCTATATTTGCAACTTGAAGTAATTTTTTGAATTTGAAGTGAAATTTGGACAAAGGATTCACTAAAACTTGATTTTACTACATCGATTTCGCAAAGATATTCGTTAAAATTGGATATCGTTAACTGAAATAAGCAAGCTTATGAACTAAAATTGACAGGAAAACAACATGAAGATTATGACAACATTTGCAACGACATTTCAGTAGAAATAACATGAACAACATGACAACATTTTTAACTGAATATTCAGCGCAACATCGGTGCACACCATCATTGGTAACACATCTACTTTTCAAAAGGACTACGATCGGTATGTTTGCAGTACATAAAATTAGTGGGAACCCCATCCATTATACAAAATGAACAGAACATTCAACATTACATTAGTTTTCATCCAAAATATCACGAAGTGTACCCTAGGTAGTGTTGATCACGTCAACATTTTGATATTCTTTAGGGTCTGGTTACCGAGATGTGTTTTGTTATCCTTCGCTCTACAACCAATATGCACCTCTTGACCCTCTACCTATATGTCTACCTTTTCCTCTGCCTCTTCCTCCTCTTGCAGCTATGTTGAAGTGGCTTCCAAAATGCCAAGGTTGTAGTGGTTCTATCAGGACTAGGGAATTGGTCTCTATACTGAGCTACAAACGAGCACTCTGCATTTTATCTAGCTAATGAACAACTGCCGTCCTTGTGGGCACACATAGGAAATAGGACAATGTAAGCAATAAGAATACGAAATAAGGATACTAAAAATGAATTATCACTTAAATCACTTACATCATGTGACAACTTGTAGACAAGTGTGCTTTTCAGCTGGGACGGATTATAAACATGAACAAGTTGTTTTGGATTGACGTCTTGTAGATATTCAAGTAAAACTCTAGTTCATACATAAAAACTCACGTATTTGATTTGCAAAAAATCTAGTGAAATACAAAGAATGATCAAGTAGTTTTATTTATTTTTAAACTATTTTCTAGAATAATTTACTAATATACGATCATATTCTAGTTAATATAGGAAAGTTCAACTAATGTGTAAGTAATTCTCCAAAAAAATCTAATGAAATGCAGAGAATAATCAAGTATTTTAAAGTGATTTTTAAACTATTTTTCTATAACTTTATGGAATATTCTACTAATATTCCGTGATAGTTCATATAGGAAAATTCAACCAAAATTCAAGTAAAATTCTACACTTCTAGAATGTCTGTATCATTAATGTCACCATTCTCATCAAATGTTCTAGCTTTTTTCCTCAATTTTTCACACACTTTGTTTGGTTCTTGTTTGTCTCTAACTTTGAGACTAGGTTTCCTTTTCCTTCTTGATTTTTCAGCCAAGAGGTGCTTCAACATCTTCTTTTCTAATCCCATTCCTCCCTTGTTGCTAAACATGTGTTTCATCATGTTCTTTCTTAGAGGGTAGCTGCACTTTCTCAAATTCTTCCTCGGCAGATTGTTGCACTTGTTCATCTTCATCATCTAGTTGTTAATGCACTTGTTCATCTTGTCCCTCAGCTGGTTGGTGTAGTTGTTCATCTTCTCCCTTAACACTTTGCTATCTTGCTATATCTTCCGTGTAATTCTTGCAATTCCTCCTTGTGTGGTTTGCATCTCTGCAATACCCATAATGCACCTTGACACCATGTTTTCTTAATATGGTGCCATCTGCTAGTTCTTCATTATTCTTTCTTATGCTCCTCTTTGGTTTTCCAACATTTTTGTCATAAAATTGTGAGAGAATACCAGGGCCATTGTTCTTTGTCCACTAATATGTCTCCAATTGGAATACAATTGTGAGGGCAACTCCAACGACACCCCTCCCTATTTCGGACACCAAAAGTCCCCGACCTGGTCCGTTTGCGGTGCCCCTTGGATAGGCTGCGCCGTAGGCCCATGTTTAGCCAGGGCAGGCCACTACACCCAATGGCGTCCCCCATTTGTCCATGGCTGGTCAATTTGTTATTCTTTATTTTCTGAAATGGTACTCTTTATAGCAAATTAAAATAGCAATACAAGGTTCATATTCGGGCTATACTTGTTTTACTAATTCTACAAAACCTAACACTAGATTGGCAGCGCTATTCATTGTTGTCGGAGCGCGGTCCCTCATATGTCGAGGTAGCTGGAGGCAGCTGATGTCCCACAAGTATAGGGGATCGCAACAGTCTTCGCGGGCAGTATTACCCAATTTATTGATTCGACACAAGGGGAGCCAAAGAATACTTGCAAGCCTTAACAACTGATTTGTCAGTTCAGCTGCACCTGTAAATAGTTCTTGCTCACAGAAGTTTATCAGTAGCAACAACAAAGCAACAACAGTAGTAAAACAGGAACAATAGTAACAGTAACGATAACAGTAGGATTCGAGTGCGGTAGGCATAGGGATGGATGGACATGCGTTGCATGGACAAGTCTAAACATGTAACTTCAAGATCTAGGGCATTGCAGATAAATAATAACAAGCATTCAAGTACTAAATAATCCTAGGCATGTTCTCCAAATATAGTCATACGTGCTCGCAATGAGAACTTGCACAACATCTTCTGTCCAGCCAGCCCGTGGCAACGGGGCCTCTAGGGAACTACTGACAATTAATGTGCTCCTTTTAATAGAGCACCGGAGCAAAGCATTAACACTCCGTGAACACATGTGATCCTCACACCATAGCCATCCCCTCCGGTTGTCCCAATTATTGCCACTTTGGGGCCTTTGGATCCGGACAATGATATGTGTACACAACTTGCAGATAATATCACAAACAATACTATCATAATGATTCAATAATAAGTTTAGATCTGAGATCATGGCACTCAGGCCCTAGTGACAAGCATTAAGCACAACAAGTTGCAACAAAGTCAAATAACACTAATAGAGATACTAGGCACTATGCGCTAATAGATCTTATTCGATTACATGATAGAACTCATCCAATCCCTACCATCCCCAAGCCTACAGCGGGGGATTACTCACTCATGGATGAGGGAAACATCGGTGGTTGATGGAGATGCGTTGGTGATGACGATGGCGATGATCCTCTCCAAATTCTCCGTCCCGGCAGGGTGCCAGAACGGAGTTTCTAGATCCGAATCTTAGTTTCTGGTGGCGGCGGCAGAGTGGAACTCTTTCTGGAAAACTATCGACCCCCCTCGGTTTTTAGGTCGAAAGGCAACTTATAGGGGAAGAGGGAGGCCTCGGGGGTGCCTGGGGTGGTTGCACCCTCCCAGGCGCGACCAGTGGTGGGCCCACGCCTGGCATGGGTGTGGGCCCCCCAGGCTCCTTCTCCGTCTCGTCTTTTGGCTCCGTGGATCTTCTGGTGAAATATAAATTTTGGCATATTTTCCCGGATTTTTCCTGATAGTTCATTTTCTGCACAAAAACAAGACACCAAGGTAATTCTGCTGAAAACAGTGTCAGTCCGTGTTAGTTGTATCCAAATCACACAAGTTTAGAGGAGAAACAATAGCAAAGTGTTCGAGAAAGTAGATACGTTTTGGACATATTAACTCTCCCCAAGCTTAGCTTATTGCTTGTCCTCAAGCAATTCAGTTGAAAACTGAGTGCGATAAAAGAACTTTCACGAACACATTTGCTTCATATGATGTATATATTCTCAGCATAGGAGTAGATGCTTAGACAATTCATAATAAAGAGTATGCAACTAAGTCTACTTAATAGTTATTGCAAGCTACGAAGAGAAACCAACTCAATAATAATAAGTAGCATGAAATATAAACATAAGCAACATTGCAATGCTCATAATAAGGTATGATAGAGTGGTATCTCGCTTGCCTTTGTTTGAAGAGCACAATATAAATGCCAAGGCACCTCTGAAGTTCAAGTGAAGACTAGAGATAAAGATATCAGAGATGCAAGCATCAAATTCTTGACATAATTAACCGAGTTTTGGAACAAACACAAGAATGACAACTATACTCTCAAGAAGGTGCTCATAGAATAAATGGTGACTCAACAAAGTTGTGAAAACAGTTTTGAAAGATTTGAAAGGGTTCCCAATGCTGAAAGGAAGGTACTCGTTAGCTTTGATCTCTCATTGCCCCTACCATAGGCATCTTCATGTGGTTAAGGTGAAAGTGAGGTCCACTCCGAATCATATGCTTGACAGACCATAGACTAGAAATCCCAAGTCCCTTGAGTACGAGGGTCGCTCCGCATGCTACTCAACTTTGGTTACCTGAAAGTTCTTGCCATTGTAAATACATGCATATCATAGAGAACCGCCAACGGGATACCCCTTGCACATGGTACAAGAGCATTCCCACAACCAAAATGAAAAGGCAAGCAGACAATGAGCATCTCGGCAATATTTTTATTTACCATATGCATAGCTTTTTATTGAGGATGCTTCATAGATGCTCATTATGGTGATGCTGCAAGTTTCCACCATGATTAGGCATGGCTTAGGCTAGTGGCCCAGGCGTTTAGCCAACACAATGTATAAACTCCATGAACTCACAAGCTCCCCTTTTATTTCACATCGTCGACATCCATAAACAAAAGAGCAAAATATCAACTGGATAGGATATCCAAAAAGTGTTGAAAGCGTTCCCCGTGACAACATGGTTCTGCTGACTCCCAGCATATAATTAGCAAGCATATAACTTTCATGGAAAAGTCACAATGGTTCAGGATTATTAAGCGCAAAGAATAAAGCGTGCCATCAAGTTTGTGAGAGCTTTACTTACTAACTTTCTCAAAACAGACAAACATTTTATTTTGAAAGAAGACATGGCATGTAGGATATGCACTGAAGTAGCAAATGATGCTAATAGGTAGGTATGGTGGACACAGCTGACAATAATGGTTTTGGGGAGTTGGAAGAACAGGTAGAGCACATACTCAGTGCAAGTGAAGGCTAGCAATAGAGAGGGAGCGGCAAATGAGAGAGCAATAACTTTCATAATCATGCTTGCAACAAAACAGGACTAATTATGGCATGAAAGTGATACAAGAACTCTGAGGCAAATTAAATCATCGAGGCTTAGTGACTATTGATTAGTCATATGCATGAGTGAGCATGTGCCAAGTCAATTCACATGAACAGTCAGAGGAGGATACCGCAATATCATACCAAATTATGAATAAAACAATGTAACCAAACATTCATTTGACATGCTACAAACTATTAGCAAGCTGGAGCTAATCAAAGACAAGTAAGAACTACTAAGCATCCATAATGACATACACCCTACACAAAGAGGCTAAGCATGCTCACAATGATGAGTATATGTACCAAAATGAAACAAATAGAGTTCATTACCAGCCTCTTACCACACCTCAAGTTGTCTTAATCTTCATTATTGCCCTTCACTTGTGTGACTTGAATAATAACATGAAACCAAAATCCACTAAGGACGGCTGAACCCTGCAAAGAACTCACAAAACCAAAGAAGAACAACAAATATTTTTGGTGTTTTCAATTTTTTTAAAGCAAGCAAACAAAGCAAAACCAAACAAAGCAAAAGGGAAACCAAACAAGAAGCAAACAAAGCAAAACAAGCAAAACAAGCAAAGCAAAATCTTTTTGGATTTTTCTTTTAAGGCAAACCAAAGCAAAGAAACAAACCAAGAGAAACAATGAAAATATTTTTGGTATTTTTGTGTTTTTGAGAAAGAAGCAACAAAAACCAAAAAGAAAGCGAAATAATGGATATACAAAGAACCGACGGAACATGATATATATATGAGTGTGATGTGGTATACCTCCCCCCAAGCTTAGGCCTTTGGCCTAAGTGGGGCTCAATCCCATGGTGCCCAAGAGGATGAACCTCCGTAGTATGTCGAGGAAGCTCCCTCGTCCTGGTACGAGCTCGAGGACTCCCTTGTGTAGTGTACTACAGGGTCATATGATGGTGCTTCCTCCTGATAGTGCCCGTGGAAGTTAAGAGCGCAACTTGTCATCCATCTTCGCCTTCGAGTGTGACCAAGGTCCCTGAGAAATACTGATGGCTGGGAGTTGAATATTCGTTATCTTCCCTCGCCGAGTGATGACCCACAAGTGTAGCGGATCGCAACAGTATTCACAGGTAGTATTACCCAATTTATTGATTCGACACAAGGGGAGACAAATAATACTTGCAATCCTTAACAACTGAGTTGTCAGTTCAGCTACACCTGGAAATAGTTTTTGCTCACAGAAGTTTATCAGTAGCAACAGTTTGTAGTAGCAACAACTAAGCAACAACAGCAGTAACATCAACAGTGAACAGTAACGGTAATAGTATGATTTGAGTGCAGTAGGCATAGGGATGGATGGACGGGCGTTGCATGGACGAGTCTAAACATGTAACTTCAAGAACTAGGGCATTGCAAATAAATAGTAATAAGCATCCAAGTACTAAACAATCCTAGGCATGTGCTCCAAATATAGTCATATGTGCTCGTAATGAGAACTTGCACAACATCTTCTGTCCAGCCAGCCCGTGGCAGCGGGGCCTCTAGGGAACTACTGGCAATTAAGGTGCTCCTTTTAATAGAGCACCAGAGCGGTAACCAATAGTTCATATTTGAAAGGGCATTTATTGTCATAATCACTTTTGGTGTTCGGTAACAACAAGTTGATCATTTTACAGTTTGTTATTGTCCACAAGTTGGTATTACAACAGATAAACATCACACACACTCTTGGGAAAAGACCACATACATTTGCCACTATTCTGGAAACTCCAGACCGGAGTCTCCGGTCTGCCAAGACCGGAGTCTCCGGTGTGGTCCGGAGTTTCCGGTTCTGTCTCCGGTGGTGCCTCCCAGAACCTGGCTGGGACATTCTGTCTAGGGGTCCGGAGGCTGCACCGGAGGTTACTCCAGAGTCTCCGGACTTTGGTCAGTCCGGAGTCTCCGGTGTTGGAAGGCCGGAGTCTCCGGTGTTGCTGGTGAAGAAATGGCCTGGTTCAGTCTGTTGGGCAGTCCAGAGGCTAGTCCGGAGATTGGCCGGAGTCTCCGGTCTGACTTTTCTACAACGGTCAGAAAACGGTTCGTGGAGGGGGCTATCTATAAATAGGGACCCTTATCTTCTTCCTCGAGTTGCTCGATCTGCTCAAGAACACCAACACCATTAGAGCCACCAAATCCACAAGATCTCTTCATCCAACCATCCAAAGTAATTGATCTTTGGAAATTCGAAGGAGGAGGCCTTGATTCACATCTTCACCAAGATAGATATTCATTTCCCCCTCATTCACTTGAGGGCCCCCAAGCTCTAGTGTTTCTTTGGAAACCCTAACTTTGATTTGGTTCTTACAAGCTTGTCTTTGATTTGTCTTGACAGCTTGCTTGTATTTGGTAGCCTCCAATTCAGTTGTGGATGTGTGCCCCGAACTTGTTGTAAAGGTGCTGGCTTCCACCTCGAAGGTTGTCGATACAGTGGAAGGTGAATCAAGCCCGTTGGGGTGAGGTTCATCGGAGAACAAGGGAGGCCTCTCGTGGCGTTGGTGGTTTGAAACCACCCCTCTCCAAACGTAGACGTACTTCCCCTCAAAAGGAAGGAACTACGGGAAACAAATCCTTGTGTCTCCGCGTCCACTCCCTTGGTTACTTCTATCCTTTACTGCACTTTACTTACTTGTTCTTGCTTAGTGTTGTGTTAGTTTGTGCTTGGTTGACATATAGGTAAATTCACCATAGTTGCATATTCTAGAGAATTTACCTTTCTTGTCAAACCCTAATTTGAAAAAGAGTAAAATTTGAAGTAGCACCTATTCACCCCCCCTCTAGGTGCCCATACGATCATTTAAATATTATTATCAAAAATAGTGTTTTCTGACCTTTTTCAAATGCAGGTGATGACAACACTGGATTTGCAAAATACTTTACAAAAAATAAACAAAGGACATGAGCAAGTGTGAACTTGCCTTTTGTGATTGCAAGATTATGCACTCACGGTCTTCAAGACAATATAAGATCCAATATCTGAAATCAACATCATTGGTCCGGTAAGGACTAATGTTTAAAGAAGCAATATGCTCTTATGCATAAGTAATGTGATGCATTTTATAAACGCAGATCCCGGGGATAACGTTGTTCTAGGGTTTGGATACTGGAAATGATGTCTTTGAAATGTGTTGTACTTTTAGTTAAGTTTCACACTTGTGCTTCTGGTTAAGGCTTGTGAGTGTGTGAAACAACATGTAACTATAATTACATAAAATAATGAGATACACACCAACGTGAAATGTTACTCAAGATTGCTTACATTATAATTGTTTATCTTTAAATTTTACTTTACAAGTAATGGCCTTAATAAGAAACTTAAGTGTTTACAATCCTAAGTATACAAGTAAAGTTTGAAACAATGTGATTGTGATTAATTGTCATCTGTTGATTATAATGAGAATTCCTTGAATTTAATTTATTAAGATTTGGAGATACTATTATAAGGTTTGTTCATTGAAGTGGCAAAACGAATAACTTTTGAAGAAAAGATTCCTTTTCTAAGGTCTACACAATCTTTGTGGTTAATCAAACATGGTTGAGGTTGTTTGTGCTTGCTTGAATAGCTTGGACTTGAGATGCTTTATAACTTAATTATAACAGACCAAAGTTAACTATCAAACATATAACAAAGTCTTTAGTCTTATATTGAAAGTCTTGTGGACTAAAGTTAACTTTATAAACATGGATGGTTTGAAATTGTAATGCTTATGATATTTGTACCTTGTATACCATGTAATGTTTCCTTAAAGTTACTTAAGAATGGTTATTCTCCTATTTAAGTAGTGGTCTCTTAATTTTATAATGGAACAAGATCACTTATTTCCTTATAAAAGTGTGATAATAATTTGTGGATAAGTAAATAGTACTAGTGACTACTCATGAATTATCTTTGGATTCATTCCATTATAAGTTTGTGAGTGGAATAATGGTAAAAGGTTGTATTTGATTAAAATATCATTCTTGAAGATTTTATAATTGTTAAAGATCTTTTTAGAAAATAAACTACACATATGGTTGAAGGATAATTCAATAAAATTGTATTTATAATGTTTTGAACCATTATGACTTCATATTATTAATATTTAAGACTAGTATTACTTATTAGACTTTAATTGGTTGATTTTAGAATATTAGCAATTTTTATTTACCCTTATATGATTATCATTTAAGGAAATATGTTTAAATTCAAGTTGCTAAAGTGTTTTAATTTAATTTTTTTTATTTACCTCAAAAGTGGAATATTATATTTTTAACATGTTGGTATTATTTTTTTGATTATTTTGGTATATTACATTTATTTTTATGATTTATAAATAATAAGATATGATTTTTATAAGATTTATTACCTTATAAATAATTAACACATAATAAATATTGAATTAAGTGGAATAATAATGTATGATTATAATTTTAAAGTATTGTTTTTATTTTTATAAGATTTTTGATATTTTATTTATATTTTTAATATTTATCAATATTAAAATATGAATTATCCAAGTTTTATTACTTATAAAATCTTTAGTAAATAATAATTATTTAACTAACTAACATAATAATATTTGATAATAGTTTAATGTTATAGATTTTATTTTTCTAATTTTTTTATATATTATACATATTTTTCTGAATTACAAAACAAAATTTATTAATTTAACAAGATTTAATCATTTATTTCATTTCTGGAATATTGATATTTGAATTTATATTGTTTTATCAATTTACTAAACAGGGAATACTTTTCTTACCGAGGCTAAACCTAGACACAGTCACTGACTAGTGGGGTCAGTACCACGTTAACACACCATGCAAGCAGTGGACCGGTCAAACAGTGGACTAGGTCAAGGGTGATGTCGGCATGACGTCGCTATGACGTCAGCACAACCACCACCGTCAGTTGGTGGTCACCGGCGACGATCTATGGTGCCCCAGCAAACAAAACTAGCCTAGTTCGAATCAGCACAACATGCTGAACCCTAGAGTGGTGGCGCCGCTCGGAAATGGTCATCGGAGCCTCGGCTCCGACGAGCTCCGACGGTGACCGATAGTGTCATAAGGTGCGACGGTGATTTACAATGAGATGATGCGATTTAGGGGTACTGGAGGGTTCAGGAACTCACCCTGATGACGATAGAGAGGTCGACGAGGACTGGTGCGGTCGAAGATAAGCACACGGTCGACTTTTCTAGCGAACCCCAACGGAAAGGAATGATAAAATTCGCACCCACCCGAGCTCCTCTTGATCTATTTATGCTACTAAGATGAAGAGGGGAACATGGAGGTTCTCCTCAACCACTCCATAGGCTCTGAGGTGGACTCTATCGACGGTGATGTGTGGCTCCGACAAGCTAGGGTTTCGGCTAGAGGAGAAATCCTAGAGGAAGGAGGGTAATGGGGATGAGGACGAGAGAAATGAGCCCCATGGTGTTCTTATCCTTCCCCGGTGTCGGTAGTGCTAATCTTGGCGCAGATGCGGTGGCGGACGGCATCGCCGGCGTCCAGCGAGCTGCTTCCAACTAGAGGAGGGAGACGACGATGTCGCTTTTGTGGAAAAACCCCTGGTGATTCTTTCAACTCAAACCGCAGTCCTTCTTCAGTTCCACCCATCAGCCAGAGAAGAGGACAAGCTGGGCTGGCTGCTGGGCCTTTGCAAAGTGAGCGGTAAGTTTGCTGTTGCTACTCGTGGGCGACAAATAGAGAGATGAGAGAATGGGCCACGGCCAGAAACTATTTTTTATTTGTTTTTCTTTTCTGTTTTGCTTTTCAGATTTGTATTTTAATCTTTGATTTGAACCTTTCTTATAGAAATTTATTTGCTAGATAATTGTAGCAATAGTGAAATGTATTAAGTATCATTTTGTGAACCTTTATTATATATATTGTTATATTTCTTTATTTTATGTATATAGATCCTTTCAATATTTTGTAAGGGCCTTTGTTATTAATTTTCTATCCATAATAAACCATGGATTTAAATTATGATATTTCTTTATTTAATGATAGAATTTAATTCTAGTTATCTTATAATTTGGAGGGAAGATTTATATTATGATCCTATATCCTTATTTGTTGTATGATATACAAAAGAATTAATATGGTTAATATTACTCTCATAAATTTAAGAAATAGCAATGTATATATTCTATTATAATTAACATAGAAGTTAGGGGTTGAATTTTAAGTGCTTACCCTAGAGTTTAGGGTTCTTAATATACTTATGTTCTTTTGTTGATAAAAGTTTTTGGCTAAGCATATTGTCTTTTTGTTTGTGATCTTTAATGATATCACCTTCTAAAATAGAAAGTTATTAACTAAAATGGCTCATGGAAAAGAATTGATAAAATAACTCCTAAGCATAAATGGTTATGATAAATGGAAATGACAAAGATGTGTTTAAGTGATTTGCTATAGGGAATATTCGTATAAAACATTGTGGAAATAATATGATTTATCCAACAGATGAGTTGGATGTTAAGCTTGATCATATATTTAGGGTTTAGTGTTTACCAGGAATTCCTATCTTCCATAATTCATAATTCTAGACTTCTGATTGAGGAATTCCTTTCCTAGATATTCTACTCCTTCATATCTATCATCATGTGCTAATATAATTAGCTTTGCTTTACAAAAAATATTCCTATCCACCTTTAATTCCTCTAAATCCATTTATAAATCCAATGAGCTTGACACTAAGGCTTTCATAATCTTCTCATGTCCATGCTTGGTTATATCAACTGCTCTACTGCTGATAACCTCCAATCCAACAAGTAGCTGCTTCTAACTCTAATCATATTCTTCCCTAATCATCCACCAATAATATTACTCTAGTAGATGTATTTATAATTATATATATATATATATCAAATCCTACTCACCTTAAGTGTTTAATATTTCCCAAGAGGAAAATACTAACTCTATAATTCAATGTTACTCTAACATCATCTTAATCCTACTATCTTATCTTTACTTGACTCGAATATCTGATATTAGAGTTCAATCAAGTTTTACCCACCAATGTTACTTATACTGGATATAAGCATTCAATCTTGGTGACTAAAGCATGATCATTATAATCCTCTAATCCTATATGGTTTAGGTTTCCAGTTGGCTAATCAAGGCTTTCATTCTTACAACATTATAGTTGTATTATAATTATCTTCTGCTTATCTCTATTGGATTAGGGAATGTTATTCATGGACTATACCTACTTAGTCCATTAGGATTACTCCTGGTAACTATCTTCAATAATCATCCTTGTCATCTTTACCTCAGATACCCTTCTATCATTTTAGGAGTGAGTTAACTCCATCAATAATCATATTGATTTTATTCACTTCCAACACTCCCATCCTAAGGATGATATTTATAACTAGCATTACCATCTACCTCTTCCTACTTCTTTTTCTAAAGGACTTTAAATGAATGCTATGATAAGGATAAGAGTTAAAATATCAAGAATTTATAGATTAAGAATTGGTGAATCAATAGTTGATTACTCAACATTGATGAACAACAAATATTGAGATAGTATTCTATAAGGATTGATATGGAAAGGAAGATATATGGTGAATGATCTTGAATTGCTTTCCTTGCTACTCAATACAACTAAAGAGTTAGGGTTAAGTATTACCATGATCCACATGGTATAAATAAATAAGGATAAAATAGATCAAGAGTTAGTTATTATACTCTTATTATTTGGGTTATATTCTTAATTATTTATTCATGGGTTGTTGTGATGAATACTAGGATGTGATCACTTAAGGATAAAATTATAATCATTAGTCAAGGTGTAATGGTTTATTTTTTATTACATTTTGATCTACCCTTAGATCAAATCTCCCTTACCCAAAATAAGGTTTTAGCAAAGGTCATATTGAAACTTATCGCAGTCAACTTGATGATCTACTTCAATTCCATCAAGTTGAGAGAAGCTTCAATCACTTTAATAAGTTTTGTTCAAAAGCACGAAAATTATTCGGATTTTGTATGCATGAATGCAATGCACACATCTGGGTTTAGCTTATTTCTAAGCTCTAATGCTGGGATGTTACATACTCACACCACAGCCATCCCCTCCGGTTGTCCCAATTATTGTCACTTTCGGGCCTTTGGATCCGGACAATGATATGTGTACACAACTTGTAGATAAGATCACAAACAATACAATCATAATGATTCAATAATAGGTTTAGATCTGAGATCATGGCACTCAGGCCCTAGTGACAAGCATTAAGCACAACAAGTTGCAACAAAGTCAAATAGCACTAATAGAGATACTAGGCACTATGCCCCTAACAGATCTTATTCGATTACATGATAGAACTCATCCAATCCATACCATCCCCAAGCCTACAGCGGGGTATTACTCACTCATGGATGAGGGAAACATCGGTGGTTGATGGAGACGCGTTGGTGATGACGATGGCGATGATCCTCTCCAAATTCCTCGTCCCGGCAGGGTGCCAGAATGGAGTTTCTCGATCCGAATCTTGGTTTCTCGTGGCGGCGGCGGAGCGGAACTATTTCTGAAAAACTATCGAACCCCCTCTGTTTTTAGGTTAGAAGGCAACTTATAGACGCGAAGGGAGGCCCGCGCCTGGGATGGGTCTGGGCCCCCCAGGCCTCCCCTCTGTCTCACCTTCTGGATCCCTGGATCTTCTGGTGCAACATAACTTTTGGCATATTTTCCGGGATTTTTCCTGATAGTTCATTTTCTGCACAAAAACAAGACACTAAGGTAATTCTGCTGAAACAGCGTCAGTCCGTGTTAGTTGTATCCAAATCACACAAGTTTAGAGAAGAAACAACAACAAAGTGTCCGAGAAAGTAGATACGTTTTGGACGTATCAACTCCCCCCAAGCTTAGCTTATTGCTTGTCCTCGAGCAATTAAGTTGAAAACTGAGTGCGATAAAAGAACTTTCACGAACACTTTGCTTCATATGATGTATATATTCTCAGCACAGGAGTAGATGCTTAGACAATTCATAATAAAGAGTATGCAACTAAGTCTACTCAATAGTCATTGCAAGCTATGAAGAGAAACCAACTCAATAATAATAAGTAGCATGAAACATAAACACAAACAACATTGCAATGCTCATAATAAGGTATGATAGAGTGGTATCTCGCTTGCCTTTGTTTAAAGAGCACAAAATAAATGCCGAGGCACCTCTGAAGTTCATATGAAGACTAGAAGTAAAGATACCAGAGATACAAGCATCAAAGTCATGACATAATTAACCATGTTTTGGAACAAACACAAGAATGACAACTATGCTCTCAAGAAGGTGCTCATAGAATAAGTGGTGACTCAACAAAATTGTAAAAACGGTTTTTTGAAGGTTTGAAAGGCTTCCTAATGCTGAAAGTAAGGTACTCATTAGATTTGAGCTCTCATTGCCCCTATCATAAGCATCTTTATGTGGTTAAGGTGAAAGTGAGGTCCACTCTGAATCATATGCTTGACAGACCATAGACTGGAAATCCCAAGTCCCTTGAGTACGAGGGTCGCTCCGCATGCTACTCAACTTTGGTCACCTGAAAGTTCTTGTCATTGTAAATACTTGCATATCATCGAGAACCTCCAATGGGGTACCCCTTGCATATGGTACAAGAGCTTTCCCATAACCAAAATGATAAGGCAAGCAGATAATGACCATCTCAACAATCTTTTTATTTACCATATGCACAACTTTTTATTGAGGAAGCTTCATAGATGCTCATTATAGTGATGCTGCAAGTTTCCACCATGATTAAGCATGGCTTAGGCTAGCGGCCCAGGCATTTCTCTAACATAATGTATAAAATCCATGAACTAACAACTTCCCCTTTTATTTTACATCGTCGACATCCATAAACAAAAGAGCAAAGTATCAACTGGATAAGATATCCAACAGGTGTTGAAAGCGTTCCCCGTGATAGCACGGTTCTGCTGATTCCCAGCATATAATTAGCAAGCATATAACTTTCATGGACAAGTCACAATGGTTCAGGATTGCCATCAAGTTTGTGAGAGCTTTACTTACTAACTTTCTCAAAACAGACAAACATTTTATTTTGAAAGAAAACATGGCATGTAGGATATGCACTGAAGTAGCAAATGATGCTAATAGGTAGGTATGGAGGACATAGCTGGCAATAATGGTTTTGGGGAGTTAGAAGCACGGGTAGAGCACATACTCAGTGCAAGTGAAGGCTAGCAATAGAGAGGGAGCGACAAACAAGAGAGCAATAACTGTCATAATCATGCTTGCAACAAAACAGGACTAACTATGGCATGAAAGTGATACAAGAACTCTGAGGCAAAATAAATCATCGAGGCTTACTGACTATTGATTAGTCATATGCATGCGTGAGCATGTGCCAAGTCGATTCACATGAACAGTCAGAGGAGGATACCACAATGTCATACCAAAGTATGAATAAAACAATGCAAGCAAACAATCATGTGACATGCTACAAACTATTAGCAAGTTGGAGCTAATTATAAACAAGCAGGAACTACTAAGCATCCATAATGACATACACCTTACACCAATAGGCTAAGCATGCTCACAATGATGAGTATATGTACAAAAATGAAACAAATAGAGTTCATTACCAGCCTCTTACCACACCTTGAGTTGTCTTAATCTTCATTATTGCTCTTCACTTGTGTCACTTGAATAATTAACATGAAACCAAAATCCACTAAGGACGGCTGAACCCTACGAAGAACTCACAAAACCAAAGAAGAAGAACAAATATTTTCGGTGTTTTCGATTTTTTAGAAACAAGCAAACAAAGAAAAACTAGACAAAAACAAAGCAAGCCAAACAAAGCAAAATATTTTTAGGTTTTTCTTTTAAGGTAAACTAAAGCAAAGAAACAAACCAAGAGAAACACCGAAAATATTTTTGGTATTTTTGGGTTTTTGAGAAAGAAGCAACAAGAACCAAAAAGAAAGCGAAACGATGGATATACAAAGAACCGACCGAACATGATATATAGATGAGTGTGATGTCGGTGTACCTCCCCCCAAGCTTAGGCTTTTGGCCTAAGCGGAGCTCAATCCCATCGTGCCCAAGTAGATGCACCTCCATAGTATGTCGGGGAAGCTCCCTCGTGCTGGTACGAGCATCAGATTTGTGGGATGTACTGATGCAGAAAAGGTCAGATTTGCAGCACATTTGCTGGAAGGACCAGCCGCCACTTGGTGGGATAACTTCCAGATCACCACTCCCATAGAATATGTGACATGGGCTATCTTTGAGGATGGCTTTCGTACTACTCATATCTCATCTGGAGTGATGAGTCTGAAAAAGAAAGAATTCCATAATCTGAAGCAGCGCCACCGCAGCGTGGCTGAATATATTGAGGAGTTCAACAATCTGGCGCGTTATGCACCGGATGAAGTTGACACTGATGCTAAGAGGAAGGAAAAGTTCCTTGAAGGCCTGAATGATGAACTAAACTTGCAGCTATCAGTGGCCTATGTTCCCACTTATCAGCCTCTCTGTGATAAGGCTGCTATTTTGGAGAGCAAAATGAAGCAAGTTGAAAGCAGGAAGAGAAAGCACTCAGACAAGCATAGCTCGGGATCGTGTCACAAGAGTTCCCATTATGATGATAGCGGAAGCTCAGGATCCCACAAGCATGGGAAATTCAACAAGCACCACAACCACAACCATCATGATAACAAGCATCACCGTAGTCATGACAATGACAAGTACAAGAACCACAAGGGTGGATATAAGAGCCACCACAGTGGCAATGGAAGTGGCAGTGGAAGCCAGCCTGTCAAGAAAGACATTAGTCAGGTTGAATGCTTCAAGTGCAAGAAGATGGGGCATTATGCAAATGAATGCCCAGAAAAGAAAGTTGAAGGACCCAACAAGCTCAACCCTTTTCAGAAGGGACAAGTAAACCACATCAATGTGGAAGAAATTTAGAGGAGCCTGATGCTGTTGCTGGTAAGTTCAAACTCAATTCTGTTCCAGCATTTGTTCTCTTTGATACTGGTGCATCTCATTCATTCATTCATATCAAGAACATTTGTTGAAAGAAATGAACTACCGGTAGAGACTATTGGGTGTCCTATAAAAGTAAGTTCTCCTGGCGGAGAAATGATAATGAATTCAGGGTGTCATGATCTAGTCATAAAGTTTGGGAAGTATAAGTTTCCCGTTAACTTGATAATTCTAAACTCCCAAGGATTGGATGTCATTTTGGGAATGGACTGGATGACTAAGCACAAGGGAGTGATAGATTGTGCCAACCATACTGTCTCACTCACAACTCCAGAAAATAAAAGGATCAGATTCAAGACCAACTTTGAAGCAAGAAGGAGTATGCTAAATTCTCTTAAGGGGGTTAGCATAGACAGTGTGCCAATTGTGAGTGAATATCCGGATGTGTTTCCGGAAGAATTGCCGGGAATGCCACCAGATAGAGATGTGGAGTTCCTTATTGATTTGCTACCAGGATCTGGACCAATAGCAAAGAGACCATACAAGATGTCAGTTGACGAACTAAAAGAGCTCAAGAAACAACTTGGAGAACAGTTGCAGAAAGGATTTATTCAACCAAGTTCTTCATCTTGGGGAGCCCCAGTTTTGTTCGTGGAGAAGAAAGATAGAAGTCAAAGGTTCACTCAATGAGGTGACCATCAAGAACAAATATCCTTTGCCTAGAATCAATGACTTGTTTGATCAGTTAGAAGGAGCTTGTGTGTTCTCAAAGATTGATCTCCGGTCAGGTTATTTCCAACTCAAGATAAGGGAGCACGACATACCTAAGACAGCTTTCACCACAAGGTATGGATTGTATGAGTATACCGTGATGCCATTTGGTTTGACCAATGCTCCAGCATACTTTATGAATATGATGAACAAGGTGTTCATGGAATTCCTTGATAAGTTTGTTGTCGTTTTCATCGATGACATTTTAATCTACTCCAAAATCAAAGAAGAGCATGAAGGATATTTGCGTTTGATACTTGAGAAGCTTAGAGAGCATAAACTGTATGCCAAGTTCAGCAAGTGTGAGTTCTGGCTTAATGAAGTTGGATTTCTTGGACACGTTGTGTCAGGAGATGGTGTAGTAGTTGATCCTGCTAAAGTTTCAGCTGTAACTGAATGGGAATCTCCCAAGTCAGTGAAAGAAGTTCGTAGTTTCCTTGGCTTAGCAGGTTACTACATAAGGTTCATTGAAAATTTCTCCAAGGTTGCTAAGCCTATGACAGAATTGCTAAAGAAAGACAAGAAATTTGCTTGGTCTGAAGGTTGTGAACTCAGCTTTCAGGAATTGAAGAAGAGACTTGTGACAGCACCAGTCTTGTGTTTTCCAGATTTGGAAAAAGATTTCCAAGTATATTGTGATGCATCTCATCATGGTTTGGGTGCAGTACTTATGCAAGAAGGAAAAGTTGTGGCTTATGCCTCGAGACAACTCAAAACTCATGAAGTGAACTACCCTACTCATGATTTGGAGTTAGCCTCTATTGTCCATGCACTCAAAACATGGAGACACTATCTTTTGGGAAAGCGATGTGAAGTGTTCACAGATCATAAGAGTTTGAAGTATATCTTCACCCAGAAGGAAATTAATATGAGACAAAGAAGATGGCTAGAACTCATCAAGGACTATGACTTAAGTTTGCAATACCATCCCGGTAAAGCAAATGTTGTAGTGGATGCTTTAAGCCATAAGGTTTTTGTGAATGGCCTTACTAAAGGAGAACTGCCCGATGATTTGTGTGCCCAATTTAGAGATCTCAGATTGGAGATTGTGCCTGAAGGACATCTCATGTCTTTGGATGTTCAACCCACTTTGTTGGACAAGATCAAAGAAGCCCAGAAGGTTGATAAGGAAATTGAAGAGATTAAGGAAAAGATTGGCAAAGGAAAAGCCAAAGGATTCCATGAAGACGAACAAGGTACTTTATGGCATGGGAAACGTATCTGTGTTCCACAAGATCCGGAGCTTCGGAAACTGATTTTGCAAGAAGCACACAGCTCACTGTATTCCATTCATCCGGGTAACACCAAAACATACATGGACATGAAGGAAAGATTTTGGTGGAATAATCTCAAGAAAGACATCGCCGAACATATTGCTTTGTGTGATGTGTGCAGTAGAGTGAAAGCGGAACATCAGAAACCAGCCGGTTTGCTTCAACCACTACCTATTCCTGATTGGAAGTGGGACAAGATTGGTATGGATTTCATTACCGGATTACCAAGTACCAGGTCAGGATACGATTCTATTTGGGTAGTAGTGGATCACCTAACTAAAGTGGCCCATTTCATACCCGTGAAGACAACCTATACAAGTGCTAAGTTGTCCAAGATCTACATGAGTAGAATTGTATGTCTACATGGAGTGCCCAAGAGTATTGTGTCTGATAGGGGAACTCAATTCACTTCCCATTTTTGGAGACAGCTACATGAGTCATTGGGAACGAGGTTGGAATTCAGCACTGCTTTTCATCCTCAAACTGATGGACAGACAGAAAGAACTAATCAGATTCTTGAAGACATGTTGAGGGCATGTGCCCTAGACTATGGAGCCAGTTGGGATGAAAGTTTGCCTTACGCAGAATTTTCTTATAACAACAACTATCAAGCCAGCATTGAGATGGCACCATTTGAGTTTCTCTACGGGAGAAAGTGTACCACCCCATTGTTATGGAATGGCGTGGGAGAAAGAAGTTTGTTCGGACCAGAACTTATCAAAGAAGCCGAAGAGAAGGTCAAGTTGGTTAAGGACAGATTGAAGATAGCACGGTCCCGACAGAAAAGCTACGCAGATCCAAAGCATAGAGAAGTCACCTACGAAGTTGGTGATAGAGCTTATCTTAGAGTGTCACCACTTCGTGGAGTGAAGAGGTTCAGAGTCAAAGGAAAGTTGGCCCCAAGATATGTTGGACCATTCAAGATTCTGAGTCGCAAAGGAGAAGTTGCTTATGAAATTGAATTGCCAGAGTCTTTGTCAACTGTCCATAACGTGTTTCATGTGAGTCAGCTTAAGAAATGTCATCCAGAAATGGAAGAAACTTCTTTGAAGGATACTATACCTTTAGACTATCAAGTTTTGCAAAGTGCAGTGGAACCATCATTCCGAAGAGGAAGCAACATGGGAAAGAGAAGATGATCTTCGGAAAGACCACCCTCACCTACTTGCTAGCCAATCCGAATCTCGAGGGCGAGATTCACCTTAAGGGGGTTAGATTTGTAACATCCCAAAAATCATGTTTCAAACTCATGCATATCATCCATGCATCCATGATCATATGAATTTCATTTCAAACAAATCATTTCAAAACAGAAGCATTTATGCTTATCATTTCATGTAAGTTGCTCTAGCCTTAGTGCTACCTTTCAATAAGAAGAGTTCTTGATTTGTTCAGTAAGGTTTGAATTCAAACTTGGGCACCATCAAAAGTTTGAACAAAGTTTCAAAACAAAATAAGTAAAATAAAACCAATACTATGCCTATTATATATATCACATAAAGGCTTGGTTTTATTTTTATTTTCATTTGATCAAAGTGTTTTGACTGAACAGAAGTGTTTGACACACATTTGAGTGCAAGGTTTGCAGTATAAAAACCTAGAGAAGATATGAATTCAAACTCATTTGATTTGGATTTGAAAATCATTTCAGAAAATCAAAACAGAAAAAGAAAAGGAGAAAAGAAATGGAAAAGGCCAGCGCTACCTATCTGGCCCAACTACGAATCCAGCCCAGTTAGCCCACCCAGGTTCCCCCTCTCTCTTTCTCACTCGCAGACAAACCCACTGAGCGACTGACGCCAGGACCCCACCCCCTCTCTGTTTAACTCGCTGACGAGTGGACCCTGCGGCCACGTCGTCTTCGTCGTCAATCACGCGCGGCCACGACGCTCGCTCCGCCGTTACCTCGCCGCAATCAGTACGCGCTTAATTGCCATTGATACGCCACGCGATCCTCGCCCCCGCTCTGGCTATAAGACCCCCTCTGCACCGCGGCCATTTCCCCTCACCTAGCACCACCTCTACGCCCCCAGGCTGCCCGCAATTGCCTTTGCGCCGCCGCAGACAGACGCACTCCGGCGACGAATCTCGGTGAGTACAGACCGCCCCTCTGCCTTTAGTTCAAACCACTGTGTCCAGCATGACCTTGCGCATTCGCTAATGCCCTCCGTTTGCTTTCTCGTGACCCAGAGCGACATATTCGTCCTCACCCGTGAGCACCTGAGCCGCCGCTCGACTTCGACGTGCGATTCAGGTAAATTGAGACCGCCTCTTGCCTCCCCTTTGGTACCGTCGTGTTTGCCAGGCCCTTGCGCATTTCCTAAACCCTCTGGCTTGTGCTAGGTCAACGCAGAGCCTCGGCAACGTCTTCGACAGCAAGCAACAGACGCCGCCCGCAACTCCGATGAGCTCCAACGACCGTGTCCGTGCGCCCCTTGCCAAGCCGTCGCCAGGTTGAGCATCAGCGCATCGTTACGTTTCTGGTAAGCATCTCCGACGATCCCAGATCCACCTGTAGCGCCGCGCCGCCGTAGGCAGAGCTCGCCGCCGCCAGTAGCCACCGCCAGCGCCGCCCAGCTATGGTCGTTTGATCCAGAACCGTTGGATCTGGATCCAGCGTGTGAGATTAGATCACTTATCGAAGCGTTATGAGTAGATCTGGGCCGTGCAGATTATGTTGATCTAACGGCTCACAGACGCGATCCTGAGCGAAGCGGTACGGGCCAATCAGAATAAGACGCGTGGCAGCAGTTTAGGTTTAAAAACAGAATTTGAATCTATTAGATGTTTAAATTTGTTTTGGCTATAACTTTTGATCCCCACGTTAGAATTTGACAAATTTTATATCAATGGAATCAGGAGAGAAAGCCCTTTCTAAATATGCAATGTGTTTAATGTTTTGCTTCTGTTAAAATGGTTTTATTTGCAGAAACTCGTGTAGGGCTAATTTGAGTTTATGAATTGTTTAGGAAATGATTTAAGGTTTAAATAATTGTTGTTTGGCAAGTTTTAAACTTGTTATGAACCAGTACTGTACACTTGCTTTGTTGAGTTTTAAAAATCATCACATATCATATTGCATGCATTCATATATTTTTGGTTGTATATGTTTTGTATGTGATTTGTGGCTATGATTCTTTGTGTAGATTTTGGTGCTAGTGATTGTGATTGTGAGGAGTGTAGCTACTCTCCAAACTACCAAGGCAAGTGGTGCTTCATGAATATTTTTATCCCTATGTTTTCTACTAAGCATTAGAAATATTTTGCTAGTCTTGCGTGCTATATTTTGCTTATATGCCATGTTGGGAAATCCTAGTAGTTGTAGAATTACTAGAAAAATTTCTAAGTTAAGATGATTATCTATACCATGCTTAGACTAGCTAGTAGCAACCAAGGGTTGGTGAAATATACATGCTATGATGAAAATATTTCTAAGTCTTTTGGACTTGTGTTTTGCCTAATAAAACAACTAAGTAAATGAAACACCTGGGTGGAATGGAAGGAATGGTTTATGTTGAGAGGTTACACAAGGCCCATTTATATGGTCTCCCTTGTGTATCTCACTTGTGGAAAGCCACCCAGGAACAAAGAGATTTTAGAGGCCAAGTGTTAAGAAGCTTCTAGTGCAGCCACTTGGCAATATGGGCTCTGCCTGGATCACATAGGTTTCTAGAACTTATCCATTTGGACAGTTGGTGGTAGTGGGATGATAGGTTGGAACGCGTCCATTTGGTCTAAGGGAAGGCTTCTGAAAGGCCCTGTCTTGGTGAAAATCAAGTCTGGTGGGGAAAATGCACAACCTCTGCAGATGGAAGAATCTAAGTACTTAGCCATGTCCCTGGAAAAGGACAACTTGAGCATCAAGACATGGAAGCTATCAAGAATCTCATCATCCCAATTTCTAAGTTAAAAACTTGTGGGTGAACAAGGGTGAAGGACCTCAATGTCTATTGGTGGTTCCTTGGGAAAAGTTTTGACAAAGAAATACTTAGTAATTTCAACTAATAGACAAAACCTATTTTGAGCAAAGCAAGCCAAGCTACACTTAGCCAAATTGCATATAGTATCTAGTCTACCTAAATTATACTAAGGTATCACTTGCCAATACTATTCCAATGTATTGACCCACTGTGGTTGTAACTTGTGATGTTGCAGGTTACTCTGATGAGGATTAGGAGTCATGAGTCTACACTCAACATGTTTGCCTGTGGCACATGAAGATGAAGACTTTTAGTTATTTACTTATTCAAACTCTTGTACTAGGCCTGTGGCCTTGGAGTTGTAAAGACTATGTTTGTCTATGGAATGACTGTAATAATGACCTTTGTTTCTGTGTACTTCATCTTAAACTGTGGATGCTAGCATTGATCCAGGGACTAGCATTGCAATCACAGGGATCCTTTTCCTTTATAAAGGAGGGATCTTACACCCTTGATAGTGCCAGTGGAAGTTTAGAGAACGCAACAACTCATCCATCTCCGCCTTCGAGCGTGACCAAGGTCCCTGAGAAATACTGAACAAAGTGGTTTGGGGTAGAGGGATCTCTCTCTCTTCCCCGTCAGTAAACAGCATTCTATAAACCAAGTTTCAAGAGTAGAGCTAGAGGTGACAAAGTGGTGCGCCTTCATGGCAGCAAGATCAAGTCTCTAAGGAGCCAAAACTGTATCGTGGGGATCAACAGCAATGTCCAAGGCAGCAACAATACGAGTAGCAATAATTCCCCCATAAATGGGTCCCCTAGCAGCTAAACGGCGAGCAATGAGGAGACCAAGATTATACTTATCCTCACTGTAGAGCGCAACAACTAAAAAGGTCAATTGATAGTTGGATATATTACTAGTGTTCTCCCTACCAAGAACACTGGTGGTAAGATAGTAGGTGAAGTACCTGATGGCTGGAAGTTGAATGTTCTTTATCTTCCCTCTTTGAGCTCTGCGGTCATCATCATTGGTTATTCCTCGGTATAGTTCCAACAAATCAGCGGGAAGAGCTGTAATCTTCTTTGAGGACCCATTTGTACCAAGTCCCAGGGCCTTGCAAAATTTCTTCAAAGGCATAGAATGAGCCCTGCTATAAAGTCTGAAAGACACAGAAGGATTGAACAAACTATTGGTGAAGGAGAAACTCTCCACAAATGTTTTAGTAAGTGAAGCATATTGTGCACTCTCATCCTGCATGAAACTTGTTAGACCAGCCCACTCAATCAAATCCATGAAATCATTAAGAATCCTAGCATCTCGCAAGAAAGTTTGACAAGGAAAGGTGGAGGGGTGAGCATCCCCTTCATCTCCCTCGTCACCAAACCGCCGAGTGATGAGATCCTCATTGTATGAGGGTCTGGAGCTAGTAGATGACCTTGGGAGCCTTTCCCTTCTAGGTGCATCACTCTCAAAAATGTCACCAAAGGTGTGATGGTCCATGACTTCCCTTTGCTGAAATTTTAAACAACCATCAAACCAAGTGATTTCTAAGTTGATAAATGATGAGCAACTACTATAGGAACTTTCTGGAGGACTACACATGCATCAAAATAAAGTTTCTAAGCATAGAAAAAGCATGCAAGATCAAACAACCTGTCACCTACAATAGCAAAATACTCAAGATACAATCTACCAATCACAAATCTAATTGGACAAGTGGAGGAGGCACATACCAAGGAGCAATCCCTCCAAGATCAACACTGGAGATGGGCTGAACAAGGATATCGAAAATTGCGAGCAAGAACATCAAGAACTCGAGCTTGAGCAAGTTTTCCGGTGTTTTTCGGGAGAGAGAAAGAAGGTGGCTTTGAGGAGGCAGCCTGGAGGGGCCCAGGTGGGCCAGACCCCCCCTAGGCGCCACTAGTGGTGGGCCCGCGCCTACCACAAGTGTGGGGCCTAGGGGTGCCCCCCTGGGTCATCTCAGGTGCCACTATGCCCCTTTCTTCGAGGAAAAATTTATTTTGAATTTTCTGGAATTTTTCGGGAAACTTTATTTTTTGGCCAATTTTCAGGGTATGAAAATTGATTTTCTCACAGAAACAGTTTTTTCAGAAGAAGCAAAAGCAAATCAAAAGCCAAACTATAGGATCTCTAAGAAAACCAACCAAACAAACAACTAGCAAAACTAAAGCTAAAGCAAAGACTAGGAAGGAGAAGGAAAAAGAAAGCAAGTATCACCACAGTGGAAACATTATGTTGTTCATTAAAATCCTTTTGTTAACAAGGTTGATCAAGTCTTGTTACCAAAACAATCTTATATGAAACAAAACTTTGCATTACACATGGTGATTATGTTACCTCATACTTGATATCAATGGTCCTAATCATAATAATTTCAATATTTTCTTGTGGAATGGGACAATATATTTCTCTAACCTTGATGCCTTCAATATTTTCAATAGAATTCAGGCAATAGCTTCTAACAACCTTCTTGGAGAAATAGACAGTGTGCTCTTTGTCATTAATATTAAATGTTACTTTTCCTTGATTGAAATTGATGATAGCACCTGCAGTATTAAGAAAAGGTCTCCCAAGAATAATAGACATATTATCATCTTCAGGCATTTCAAGCACAACGAAATCAGTTAAGACCATGCAATTATGAGCTACTTGAACAGGAACATCCTCACATATACCAATAGGGATAGTAGTTGACTTATCATCCATTTGCAAAGAAATATCAGTTGGTATCAACTTTTCTAGCTGGAGTCTCTTATAGAGAGAAAAAGGCATAACACTAACTCCAGCTCCCAAATCACATAAAGCAGTTCTAACATAATTATTCTTAATGGAGCAAGGAATAGTTGGTATACCTGGATCACCAAGTTACTTTGGAACCTTACCATTGAAGGAATAATTAGCAAGTAGAGTAGAAATCTCCTCATTAGAAATCTTCCTTTTATTAGAGACAATATCCTTCATATACTTTGAATAAGTAGGCAACTTAATAGCATCAGTCAAAGGAATTTGCAGAAATAAAGGCGTCATCCACTCACAAAACTTGTTGTAGTGTTCTTCATCCTTTGACTTGTGTATCTTACCTAGAAAAGGCACAGGTTTCTGCACCCAAGGTTCTCTCTCTTTACCATGTTTATTAGCAATAAAATCTTCCTTGGTGTACCTAGTGTTCTTAGTGTGTTTTTCAGGTTCTTCCTCAACTTCCTCCTTATCAGGAGACTCATTATTATTACCACTCTCAGTTTCAGCATCAGAGACATATATAATATTAGGATCTACAGCAGGTTCAAGTGGTTCCTCTACTACTTTATGTTTCTTTTCTTCCTCTTACGAGGACTACCACTATCTTCACCTTGTTGGGAATCCTGCTCTATTATTTTAGGGTGTCCTTCAGGATATAAAGGATCTTGAGTAGTTATACCACTCCTAGTTTTAATTCCATAAGCATGTTTATCTCCTGAGGCATTAACTAGCATATCGTTTTGTACTTTAGCAAGTTGATCAAGTTGGGTCTGAACCATTTGAAAGTGTTTACAAAGCATTCTAATATCATTAGAAGTTCTTTCCACAATATCTTTCAACTCATGGATAGCTCTAGAGTTTTCCAATAAATGATTCTGAACTTGTTTATTAAAATGACCTTGTTTAACAATAAAAATGTCAAGTTCCTCTAAACATTGATCAGGAGGCTTACCATAAGAAATATCACCATCATCAAAGTGTTGGAGAGAGTGTACCTCAATAGTAGATGAGTGGGGAATTGGCTTGCATAATTCTTCTATAAGAGGTAGATTCTTCACATCTTTAGCTCTAATACCTTTCTCCTTTAGACACTTCTTAGCTTCCTTCATCACTTCATCATTTAATGCAATAAATCCCCTCTTCTTTGTTGTTGGTGTTGGAATTGGTTCAAGAACAACTGGTTCAGGAGTAATAGGCTCAGGTGTATTCAGTTCAGTTGAAGTCCAATCATCATAATTCTTGCTTATCTTGTCTATTAATTTTTCAGCATCTGTAGGAGTCCTTTTCCTGAAAACACAATCAGCAAAGCTATATAGGTAAGTCCTAGAATCATCTGTTAGTCCATTATAATAAATATCAAGCAACTCATTCTTAGGTAATGGACATCCAGGATATGCATGAATCAAGGAACAAAATCTTTTCCATGACTTAGGCAATTTCTCTTCTTCCTATTTAAAATCAAAAAGTCTCTACAAAGCAGCAAGTCTAGCACCAGGAGGAAAATATTTATGGATGAAAGAAGCAATCAAGCAATCAGGGCTATCAATGGAACCAGGAGGTAATCTATTAAACCAAGCCCTAGCTTCTCCTTTTAGTGAAAAAGGGAAGATCTTAGCAACAAAGTACTTGTGCATATTAAAATCATCAGAGAATAAAGCACTCATAGTAGAAAGCTCATTCATATGAGTCACAACACTCTCGTTTTCAGTACCAAAAAAAGGTTCTTTCTCAACAATATCAAAATAAGATAAATCAAGAGAGAAATCATAATCTTTATCTTTAATATCTACGGGAGAGGTGGCAAACTTAGGATCATAGGACTTCTTAGGTATAATAGTATGTCTAGCAAGGAGATTCTTAATAGCACTAGCACCATGTTTGTTTCGGCACTCTTCAACAAATTCATCAGTGATCTCTATTTAACCATCATTAATATCAAAACTCTCACTAGACTCAGGGGAGATAACAGGTGTAACAGTGTCTTCACTAGGAGTTTTGATATTTCCTAGACTAGCCATAGTAGCATCTAGAAAAGGACCTAATGAACCACTCGCATCAAGCACAGTAGAAGTAACATCATGAGTATCAAAAGCAGTTTCAGATTCAGCAGTAGTAGCAGTGTGTGTAGCATGAGCATGTGGTGGTGGTGTGACAAGCTTACTTATAACAGACGGTGAATCAAGAGCAACAGAGGTGTTTAGGACTGTACCCCTTCTTGTAGTGGATGGTAAAATATGGAACTTTCCATCACGAGACTTCCCCATGATGAAAGAAGTAGCAGTGAACAATAGTAGATCCAAGTGAACTTACAAATAAATCTATGCTCCCCGGCGACAGCGCCATAAAATAGTCTTGATGGCCCACAAGTGTAGGGGATCGTAACAGTCTTCGCAGGTAGTATTACCCAATTTATTGATTCGACACAAGGGGAGACAAAGAATACTTGCAAGCCTTAACAACCGAGTTGTCAGTTCAGCTGCACCTGGAAATAGTTCTTGCTCACAGAAGTTTATCAGTAGCAATAGTTTGTAGTAGCAACAGCAACAGTGAACAGTAACAGTAACAGTAGGATTTGAGTGCGGTAGGCATATGGATGGATGGACGGGCGTTGCATGTATGAGTCTAAACATGTAACTTCAAGAACTAGGGCATTGCATATAAATAGTAATAAGCATCCAAGTACTAAACAATCCTAGGCATGTGCTCCAAATATAGTCATACGTGCTCGTAATGAGAACTTGCACAACATCTTCTGTCCAGCCAACCCATGACAGCGGGGCCTCTAGGGAACTACTGGCAATTAAGGTGCTCCTTTTAATAGAGCACCGGAGCAAAGCATTAACACTCCGTAAACACATGTGATCCTCACACCACAGCCATCCCCTCCGGTTGTCCCAATTATTGTCACTTTGGGGCCTTTGGATCCGGACAATGATATGTGTATACAACTTGCAGATAAGATCACAAAAAATACTATCATAATGATTCAATAATAGGTTTAGATCTGAGATCATAGCACTCGGGCCCTAGTGACAAGCATTAAGCACAACAAGTTGCAACAAAGTCAAATAGCACTAATAGAGATACTAGGCACTATGCCCCCAACAGATCTTATTCGATTACATGATAGAACTCATCCAATCCATACCATCCCCAAGCCTACAATGGGGGATTACTCACTCATGGATGAGGGAAACATCGGTGGTTGATGGAGATGCGTTGGTTATGACGATGGCGATGATCCTCTCCAAATTCCCCGTCCCGGCAGGGTGCCAGAACGGAGTTTCTGGATCCGAATCTTGGTTTCTCGTGGCGGCGGCGGAGCGGAACTCTTTCTGGAAAACTATCGAACCCCCCTATGTTTTTAGGTCAGAAGGCAACTTATAGATGCGGAGGGAGGCCTAGAAGCTGCCTGGGCTGGACAAACCTCCCCCAGACGCGGGGCTAGTGGGCCCGCGCCTGGGGTGGGTCTGGTCCCCCCAGGCCTCCCCTCTATACCCCCTTCTGGCTCCGTGGATCTTCTGGTGAAATATAATTTTTGGCATATTTTCCGGGATTTTTCCTGATAGTTCATTTTCTGCACAAAAACAAGACACCAAGGTAATTCTGCTGAAAATAGCGTCAGTCCGTGTTAGTTGTATCCAAATCACACAAGTTTAGAGAAGAAAGAATAGCAAAGTGTTCGAGAAAGTAGATACGTTTTGGACGTATCACCGAGCTTTGTGGTCATCATCATTGGTTATTCCTCGGTAAAGCTCCTACAAATAAGCGGGTAGAGCTAGAATCTTCTCTGATGACCCAGTTGTACCAAGTCCCAAGGCCTTACAAAATTGCTTCAAAGTCATAGAATGAGCCCTGCCATAAATTTTGAAAGACACAGCTGGCTTGAACATGCTGTTAGTAAAAGAAAAACTCTCCACAAATGTTTTAGTGAGTGATGAACCACAAGTATAGGGGATCACAACAGTCTTCGCGGGTAGTATTACCCAATTTATTGATTCGACACAAGGGGAGCCAAAGAATACTTGCAAGCCTTAACAACTGAGTTGTCAGTTCAGCTGCACCTGGAAATAGTTCTTGCTCACAGAAGTTTATCAGTAGCAATAGTTTGTA
Organism: Avena atlantica; assembly: GCA_910589765.1. Taxonomy (NCBI): domain Eukaryota; kingdom Viridiplantae; phylum Streptophyta; class Magnoliopsida; order Poales; family Poaceae; genus Avena; species Avena atlantica. The sequence goes on from OU342738.1 coordinate 376,687,708, forward strand.
GTAGCAATAGCAAAGCAACAGCAGCAATAACAGCAACAACGAAACAAGAGCAATAGTAACAATAACAGTAACAGTAGGATTCGAGTGCGGTAGGCATAGGGATGGATGGACTGGCGTTACATGGACGAGTCTGAACATGTAACTTCAAGATCTAGGGCATTGCAGATAAATAATAAAAAGCATCTAAGTACTAAACAATCCTAGGCATGTGCTCCAAATATAGTCATACATGCTCGCAATGAGAATTTGCACAACATCTTCTGTCTAGCCATCCCGTGGCAGCGAGGCCTCTAGGGAACTACTGGCAATTAAGGTGCTCCTTTTAATAGAGCACTGGAGAAAAGCATTAACACTCTGTGAACACATGTGATCCTCACACCACAGCCATCCCCTCCGGTTGTCCCAATTATTGTCACTTTGGGCCTTTGGATCCGGACAATGATATGTGTACACAACTTGCAGATAAGATCACAAACAATACTATCATAATGATTCAATAATAAGTTCAGATCTGAGATCATGGCACTCGGGCCCTAGTGACAAGCATTAAGCACAACAAGTTGCAACAAAGTCAAATAACACTAATAGAGATACTAGGCAATATGCCCTAACAGATCTTATTTGATTACATCAAAGAACTCATCCAATCCCTACCATCACCAAGCCTACAGTGGGGGATTACTCACTCATGGATGAGGGAAACATCGGTGGTTGATGGAGATGCGTTGGTGATGACGATGGTGATGATCCTCTCCAAATTCTCCGCCCCGGCAGGGTTCCAGAATGGAGTTTCTGGATCCGAATCTTGGTTTCTGGTGGTGGCGGCGGAGCGTAACTCTTTCTGTAAAACTATCGAACCCTCCTCGGTTTCTAGGTCGAAAGGCAACTTATAGGCGCAAAGGGAGTCCGAGGAGGTGCCTGGGGAGGCTGCACCCCCTCCAGGCGCGGCCTGTGGTGGGCCCGCACCTGGGGTGGGTGTGGGCCCCCCAGGCCTCCTCTCCGTCTCGTCTTCCGGCTCCGTGGATCTTCTGGTGAAATATAATTTTTGGAATATTTTCCGGAATTTTTCCTGATAGTTCATTTTCTGCACAAAAACAAGACAACAAGGTAATTCTACTGAAAACAGCGTTAGTCCGAGTTAGTTGTATCCAAATCACACAAGTTTAGAGGAGAAACAATAGCAAAGTGTTCGAGAAAGTAGATACGTTTTGGACATATCAACTCCCCCCAAGCTTAGCTTATTGCTTGTCCTCAAGCAATTCAATTGAAAACTAAGTGCGATAAAAGAACTTTCATGAACACTTTGCTTCATATGGTGCATATATTCTCAGCACAGGAGTAGATGCTTAGACAATTCATAATAAGGAGTATGCAACTAAGTCTACTCAATAGGCATTGCAAGCTATGAAGAGAAAGCAACTCAATAATAATAAGTAGCATAAAACATAAACATAAGCAACATTGCAATTCTCATAATAAGGTATGATAGAGTGGTATCTCGCTTGCCTTTGTTTGTAGAGCACAATATAAATGCCAAGGCACCTTTGAAGTTCAAGTGAAGACTAGAAGTAAAGATATCAGAGGTACAAGCATCAAAGTCATGACATAATTGAGCAAGTTTTGGAACAAACACAAGAATGACAACTATGCTCTCAAGAAGGTGCTCATAAAACAAGTGGTGACTTAACAATATTGTGAAAATGGTTTTGAAAGGTTTGAAAGGCTTCCCAATGCTGAAAGGAAGGTACTCATTAGCTTTGAGCTCTCATTGCCCCTATCATAGGCATCTTCATGTGGTTAAGGTGAAAGTGAGGTCCACTCTGAATCATATGCTTGACAGACCATAAACTGGAAATCCCAAGTCCCTTGAGTACGAGGGTCACTCTGCAAGCTACTCAACTTAGGTCACCTGAAAGTTCTTGTCATTGTAAATACATGCATATCATCGAGAACCGCCAACGAGGTACCCTTGCACATGGTATAGGATATTTCCCATAACCAAAATGATAAGGCAAGCTGACAATGAGCATCTCAGCAATCTTTTTATTTACCATATGCATAGATTTTTATTGAGGATGCTTCATAGATGCTCATTATGGTGATGCTGCAAGTTTCCACCATGATAAGGCATGGCTTAGGCTAGCGGCTTAGGTGTTTCTCTAACAGAATGTATAGACTCCATGAACTCACAAGCTCCCCTTTTATTTCACATCGTCTAAACAAAAGAGAAAAGTATCAACTGGATAAGATATCCAAAAAAGTGTTGAAAGCGTTCCCCATGACAGCACGGTTCTGCTGACTCCCAGCATATAATTAGCAAGCATATAACTTTCATGGACTAGTCACAATGGTTCAGAATTATTAAGCGTGAGGAATAAAGTGTGCCATCAAGTTCGTGAGAGCTTTACTAACTAACTTTCTCAAAACAGACAAACATTTTTATTTTGGAAGAAAACACGGCATATATAAAATATGCACTGAAGTAGCAAATGATGCTAATAGGTAGGTATGGTGGACACAACTGGTAATATTGGTTTTGGGGAGTTGGAAGCACATGTAGAGCACATACTCAGTGAAAGTGAAGGCTAGCAATACAGAGGGAGCGAAAAACGAGAGATCAATAACTGTCATAATCATGCTTGCAACAAAACGGGACTAATTATGCCATGAAAGTGATACACGAACTCTGAGGCAAAATAAATCATTGAGGCTTACTGAATATTGATTAGTCATATGCATGCGTGAGCATGTGCCAAGTCGATTCACATGAATAGTCAGAGGAGGATACCACAATATCATACCAAAGTATGAATAAAACAATGCAAGCAAACATTCATATGACATGCTACAAACTATTAGCAAGCTGGAGCTAATCATAGACAAGCAAGAACTACTAAGCATCCATAATGACATACACCTTACACAAACAGGCTAAGCATGCTCACAATGATGAGTATATGTACAAAAATGAAACAAATAGAGTTTGTTACCAGCCTCTTACCACACCTCAAGTTGTCTTAATCTTCATTATTGCCCTTTGCTTGTGTGACTTGAATAATTAACATGAAACAAAATCCACTGAGGACAGCTGAACCCTGTTGGAGATATGCCCAAGTGGCAATAATAAAGAGGTGATTATCATATCTTTATGCTTATGATAAATGTTTACATACCATGCTATAGTTGTATTAACCGGAAACATTAATACTTGTGTGATTTGTAAACATAAAAGAGTCCCTAGTAAAGACTCTTGTTAAACTAGCTTGTTGGTTAATATATGATCATGGTTTCCTGATCATGAACATTGAGATGTTATTAACAACAAGATCATATCATTAGGAGAATGGTGTGATGGACATACTCCTATAGATAAGCGTAGCATAAAGATCAAGTCATTTCAAATAGTTCACTTGCTATAAGATTTCTGATACATAGTAACCTAATTCCTTCGACCATGAGATCATGCTAATCACCATCACCGGAAGGATGCTTTGATGACATCAAACACCACACCGTAACTAGGTGGCTATAAAGGTGGCATTGAGTGTTCGGAAAGTATGTGTTGAGGCACATGGATCAAGAGTGGGATTTGTCCATCCATATGATGGATAGATATATTCTGGGCCCTCTCGGTGGAATGTCATCCAATTAGCTTGCAAGCATGTGAATGGCTCACAAGGGATCACAGGAACGAGAAAAGAATACTTATTGGTAACGAGGTTGAACTAGGTATGCAGAGATACCGACGATCAGACCTCGGATAAGTAAAATATCGCGAGACAAAGGGAAATTGGTTCCGTATGTAAATGCATCATTCGATCGCAAATTAATCGTAGAGATATGTGGGAGCCATATGAATTTCCAGATTCCTCTATTGGTTATTGATCAGAGAAGAAGTCTCGATCATGTCTGCATAATTCACGAACCGTAGGGAGACACACTTAAGGATTCAATGTTGTTTAGTAGATATGGAATGTGAGTAAAGAGACCGAATGTTGTTCGGAGTCTTAGATGGGATCCGGGATATCATGAGGAGATCTGGAATGGTCCGGAGAATAAGATTCATATAAGGAAAGTCCAATTTCGGAGTTCGGGAATGATTTCGGTGTTTTCACCGGAATGTTCTAGAAGGGTCTAGAAGGTTCACCGATCCGGAAGGGGAAGGGTATGGATGTGTTATGACAAACTGTAATGGTTGCATCATGTCCTAGGTCACTTGGATGGACACTTGGAAGAGAGAAATCAAACTCTAATTTGAAAGTCAAAAAGGCAGTTTGAAAAAGTTAAATCCCAACATGGTTCCCGAGTTAGGGAGGGTTTTCACCTGGGTTGGGAACACCCTTGGATGCCCCCCACCTATATAAGGAGGGTTAGGGGTGCACCACAAGGTATCCCCCTTGCCCTAGGCGCCCAAGAAACCCTAGGTTGGCCGCCGCCCCCCTCTCTAGTTGCGACCAATCTAGATCTCCTCTAAACCTCTACTGACTAGCTAAACTCTAGTTGCTAGCTACATCTAAACCTCGTCCCTCTAAACCTTAGATCGTCGGGGATCCCTCTACTCCACCATACTCGCTCCGGCTTAGGCGAAGCCCTGCGGGATCTCCCCTCTACTTCCAACACCACGCCGCCGTGCTGCCGGAATCACGAGGAGAGAGCTACAACCTCCGATGCCTGCTGTAACAAGGGAGAGGAAGGTCTTCATCGAGTACCGTACGTGTGACCGACTGCAGGATCGCTGCCGAAATATGGCGCCGGAAGGATCGCCTACGCGATCTTGAGATCGGCAAGTGAACGACTACATCACCCACGAGAATCTGCTCTTGTTAACCGCTTTGGATCTTCTAGGGTTAGTACTCTATCGACTCGTTGCTACAATCTAGTAGATAGATCTTGGCTTGTGTGTGTTCATGCGTTAGAATTTTTTTGTTTTCCATGCTACGAACCCCTACAGTGGTATCAGAGCCGTGTCTATATGTAGATCTGTTGCATGAGTAGAACACAATGGTCATTGTGGGCGTTGATGCTTTTGTTGTCGATTGCTTCTTGTGTACTTTGCATCTTGCGGGATGGTGGGATGAAGCGGCCTGGGCTAACCTTACATGACATCGTTCTTGAGACTTGCTCCACGCTTGACATGCAACTTGTATTGCATAAGTGGCTTTGCGGGTGCCTGTTTCTCTCAACATAGTGAAGATTCAATTTACAACGGGTAATTGACAATACTAGTATCAACGTTGTGGTTCTTGTTCGTATCAACGTTGTGGTTCTAACTTTGTTTTGCAGGGGTGTGCTGTGATGTGATATGGCCATGATTATGATTTTATATGATGTATGCAATGTTCCTTATTGTAAGTCGGCAACCGGCAGGAGCCATATGGTTGTCTTTTAATTTCGTCTAGACCTGCGTGTCTATTATTCAAAGTAGTTGTAATAGTTGATGCTGGTGGACGACAACCATAGAGCGGCGCCATTGACCTTGACACAATGCCGGTGATGATGGAGATCATGTTCGTGCTTGAAGATGGAGATCAGAAGCACAAGAAGAAAGGCCATATCATATCACATATTTTGAATTGCATGTGATGTTAATCCTTTTATGCATCTTTTATTGCTTAGTTCGTGACGGTAGCATTATAAGATGATCCCTCTCACAAAATATCAAGTTATAGAGTGTTCGTCCTTAGTAGGCACCGTTGCCAAAGCTTGTTGTTTCGAAGCACCACGTGATGATCGGGTGTGTTAGATTCTGCGAGTGTATACAATGGGAGCACGCCAGATTTTCTCATGCGGAAGCTAAGGTTTGATCTTGACGAGCCTAGCATGTACAGACATGGTCTCGGAACACGGAATACCAAAAGGTAAAGCATGAGTCATATAGATGGTATGATGAACATGCTGATTGTTTGCCTTTGAAACTATATCATGTCACGTGATGATCGGACTTGGTGTAGTGAATTTGGTTCGTGTGATCACTAACATAATGTGAGGGATATTGTTTTGAGTGGGAGTTCAACAGCAATATGATTAAAAGTTGAACACTATTTATCATAAATTAAATCAAAGTGAATTTGCATAGTTATTGTAGTCATTGGCATCCGTTTACCACCTTGCGCTTAGTTATAATTGAGATAATAGAACTATAGAATTCTGGTTAATTACTTTACGAACTAGTATCGTATTGTTTTGAAGTGTTAATATAAAGTTTAAAAGTCCTATTGCAAACTTTCAGTAAGTTCCGGTTACTCCGTGAAGTTTAATAATTGGTATTAAATCAAGAGTAACAATTCCAGTGTTAGTATATAAGTATCATGTTTATCTCCATGATTCTTGATATTCAAAAGATTGTTTTAATATCAAGGTTATCTAGGAACATCATATGTGGAAGATATTGCGATATCTGAAACGATGTTTTTGATTATAACATGATAGAGTATAATATGGCGAAGTTTATATTCTCATATTTGATGGGAATTTTCAAAAGGTTTGAGACGCTAGTCGTCCTAATCCTCCAAAAGGTTTTGGAGAACAACATTATACTCGTGATTCACCGTTATAAGCTAAAGGAGCTTGATCATGAATAATTCCATGATAAGGATGAATATTTGATGTAGGAAAATGTTTACTACACCAAGAGATTACTAAAGAATGGAATTTTAAAGAACACCAAACATTTGATGATGGTGATCTACTCCAAAGTGCAAGTCCAAAGACATTGGTATTTAACTATACATGCTTTGGACTATGTGTCATGTGTATGGCTCCACTATTGATGTTGATAGATTCTAACAAACAGAAAAGGAAATACTGAAAGAGAATCTCAGAAATATATGGCAAAAAAGAAAAGACTGGAATTGTTTAGCTTAGGTATATAGAGGATATACATTTTATGGCTATATTCTTTGCTTGTTAAACAATGTGGTTCTTAAGTATTGGATACTGAATTTGTTGATGTGGATCATCATATGAAACAACACAATTCATGAACTACAATGGCCTAAGTAACTAGGAAAATAATACGTGATGATGTTCATCGAGAACAAATAAAGGGTTGTTGTGTTGCTCGTTAATATCAAAGCTTGCCTTCAAGATTTGTTTTATCAGGTATTATGAGAACAAAAGGGTTGTTCAAATAATTGCCGTAATCCATAAAATATGGACGATTTACAAATCTCGTTGGATAAATCACATCCATAAAACTGGAGCTAAAAATGTCGAAAGACAATTGATTGAAAGATCACTTAAGAAGTGACATCGCTGTTTAAATTATAGAGGAAATAAAACATGAAGAAACCCCATGCTTGATGGAATTTTGGAGTCTTTTGATTTTTGATCAAATGACACTGGTGAAACTTTCATAGAGATAATTAAAACTCCGTTAATAGGCCAAAGGGAACAAATGACTAGCTTATTGGAACTTGTACATATTGTTGTATGAAGTCCATTATGTGTAGTCAAGAGCGATGGATTTCAACTTCATATGCTTTCTCCAAAAATTTGAGTGAATATATGAATATTTACTTAATAAGGATGAAGTCTGAAACATTTGAAAAGTTCAAAGACTTTCAAGATGAAGTGCAAAATCAATGTAACAAGAAAATAAAGAATTTATGATAGGATCATAAAGGAAGATATTTGAGTTACAAGTTTAGCATAACACCTAAGATTTGAGGAATCATTTCGTGGATTTGAGTTTCCCGAAACACCATATGAGTATGGAATAATCGAGATATGAAATGAAACCTTGTTTGACATGGTAAGATCAAAGGTCTAATTCATAAAACTACCATTATATTTTAACTTTAGAGACTACCGCTTTTCCACTAAAAAGAGCTCCATGATGATCCGTTGAAATGACACCATATAAAGTTATGGTTTGGGATAAAACGCAAGTTGTCCTTTTTTAAACATTGGTAGGATATGCATAAGTGAGATGTTTACAACCAAAGTCGGATGAACATATATTCGTATGTTATTTCGAATAACCGTTGAGTATTCCTCCATAATACCAAAGACAAAAATGTTTGTCGCTTGGAACGTCAAGTTTCTTTGAGAAGGAATTTTCCGTGAAAAGTTAAGTGGGAGGACGATAGAACTTTGATAAGGTTAAAAGAACCATATATATATTTTCAAAGTTGCGCAGCAACGAAAAGTGTTCCGAAGGCAGCAACAATGCTCATGACTCACGTGCCTCAAAGGTTATGGTTACGGAGGTCTAAGTTCCTATTGAACCAAGTAGGTCGGGTAAACAATCAAATACCAAGATTTGAGGGTTGAATCATTATTTGACAATAATGAACGGACTACATGCAAAGAAACGATGATGGGCCTCGACTCCGTCAAATGGCTTAAATCCATAAAATCCGTGGTAGTTCCATACACGAGAAATCAAGCTTTGAACTTGAAATACCCTCTGGAAAGGTGTAAGACCTTACAGTCGTGTTTGGACTATAAAGAAATAGACATGGATGTTTCACATCTATGAAATAGTCAACATGTTGGGAAAGAGTTCACAACAATGTTCAAGGTTGACTATGACAAGATTTGATCTTTCATAGAGATAATTAGTCTATACGGATTAATGTAGCAACCACTACATATAATTCAGTTATATGGTGGTTGAACAAATTACAAAACAAAGTTCTTTTAATAGAATTGTTACCTAGGACGTGTACATAACACGATCCAAAGGGTTTTGTTAATTCAAAGGATGCTAATAGCGAATGCAAACTTCAATGGTTGAAATAAGCATCGCGGAGTTGGAATTTTCACCATGATGAAACTATTAAAAGAGTTTAATCTCATCGAAGATGATGAAGATGCTTGCATTTGCAAGAAATTAAGTGGGAGTGCTAAGACATATTTCTAATACATTATGTGGAAGACATATTGTTGATTGGAAATGATGTATCTTTTATTAACATATGTTAAGAATTTCATCTCGATAAAAGACTTAGGCAAAACCCGAATATTTGGCATCAATATCTATATAGATAGATTGAGACGCTAATATGGTTGTGCCAAATGTACATAGATGAGATATTGAATGAGTTCAATATGGAAATGACAAGAAAGGTTCTTGCCACACAGAAAGGATTAAATCAAAATTCAAGTGTATCAACACTTGGTAAGTGAAACAAAGATTCAAGTATAGATTGATACTTGATGTATGAAATCACAAAGAGTATTTATATCAATCATACTATGATATGTACAAATCCAGATATGTCCTATGCTCTAAATGTTATGAGCATATACCAGAATGATTCATAAGATGATCATTGGACGATAGTAAGGATATTCTTATGATCTTTTGGAAGAACTAAGAATATTATTTTTTTGTAGATGTGGCAAATATATGGTCAGCTCATTGTAAAAGTACTACATTGATACTAGTTTTGTCACAAAGTACAAATTAAGTTTATCTCAATATAAACTAAGGGTGGCACAATATAATGGAAAGTAAGTTCCATAATGGATTTGAATGAGTTCCAAAGTTAAGACATTGTGACAGATACTACAACAAAAGCTGAGTATATGACTGCTATTATAGTTGCAAAAGAGGGCATTTGTGTCAAGTAGTTTGTTATCAAACTAGGTGTAGTTCATAGCGTGCTAGTACTATGAAGATATATTGTACGACAATATTATCAACATATTTTAACCCCAAGGAACTAAAGTTCTTACCAAAGGACCAAATTTATATAAAGCCATCTCATTAGAGAATGAGTGATGCGTAGAGACGCAAAGACATGCAATTACACACGGACCTAAAAGAGTCGGATCCGAAGATCAGTTGAACACTAGCAATCGTGTAAATACAACACCAGAAAGCCATAGGTGTTGAATACACAAAGATTTGAAACTAGATTATTGTCTCTAGTGCAAGTGGGAGACTGTTGGAGATATGCCCAAGTGGCAATAATAAAGAGGTCATTATCATATCTTCATGCTTATGATAAATGTTTACATACCATGCTATAATTGTATTAACTGGAAACATTAATACTTGTGTGATTTGTAAACATAAAAGAGTCCCTAGTAAAGCCTCTTGTTAAACTAGCTTGTTGGTTAATATATGATCATGGTTTCCTGATCATGAACATTGAGATGTTATTAACAACAATTTCAGATCATTAGGATAATGGTGTGATGGACATACTCCTATAGATAAGCGTAGCATAAAGATCAAGTCATTTCAAATAGTTCACTTGCTATAAGCTTTCATATACATAGTAACCTAATTCCTTCGACCATGATATCATGCTAATCACCATCACCGAAAGGATGCTTTGATGACAGCAAACACCACACCGTAACTGGGTGGCTATAAAGGTGGCATTGAGTGTTCGGAAAGTATGTGTTTAGGCACATGGATCAAGAGTATGTGTTGAGGCATTGAGTGGTGCGTCTTCATGGCAGCAAGATCAAGCCTTTGAGGAGCCAAAACTGTATCATGTGGATCAAGAGCAATGTTCAAGGCAGCAGCAATACGAGTAGCAATAATTCCCCCATAAATGGGTCCCTTAGCAGCTAAACGACGAGCAATGAGAGAACCAAGATTATACTTATCCTCATTGTTGAGCGCAACAGCTAAGAAGGCCAATTGATAGTTGGAAATATTACTAGTGTTCTCCCTGCCAAGAACACTGGTGGCAAGATAGTAGGCAAAGTACCTGATGGCTGGAAGTTGAATATTCTTTATCTTTCCTCGCTGAGCTCTGCGGTCATCATCATTGGTTATTCCTCGGTAAATCTCCAACAAATCAGCGGGAAGAGCTGGAATCTTCTTTGATGACCCAGTTGTACCAAGTCCCAGGGCCTTGCAAAATTTCTTCAAAGTCATAGAATGAGTCCTGCCATAAATTTTGAAAGACACCGAAGGCTTGAACATGCTGTTAGTAAAGGAGAAACTCTCCACAAATGTTTTAGTAAGCAAAGCATATTGTGCGCTCTCATCCTGCATGTAACTTGTTAGTCCAGCCCTCTGAATCAAAGTCGTAAAATCGTTAAGAATCCCAGCAGCTTGCAGGAAAGTTTGGCAAGGAAAGGTGGAGGGGTGTGCATCCCCTTCATCTCCCTCATCACCAAATCGCGGAGTGATGAGATCCTCATTGTATGAGGGTCTAGTACTGTTAGATGACCTTGGAAGCCTTGCCATTCTAGGTGCATCACTCTCAAATATATCACCAAATGTGTGGTGGTCCATGACTTCATTTTTCTCATACTTGATAGCAATGGTCCCGATCATAATAGTTTCAAAATTTTCTTATGGAATGGGACAATATATTTCTCCAACCTTGATGCTCTCAATATTTTCAATGGAATTCAAGCAATAGCTCTTAACAACCTTCTTGGGGAAATAGACAATGTGCTCTTTGTCATTAATATTGAATGTTACTTTTCCTTGATTGCAATTGATGACAGCACCTTGCAATTTTGGGAAATAGAAAAGGTCTCCCAAGAATAATAGACATATTATCATCTTCAGGCATTTCAAGCACAACAAAATCAGTTAAAACCATGCAATTATGAGCCACTTGAACAGGAACATCCTCACATATACCAACAGGAATAGTAGTTGACTTATCATCCATTTGAAAAGATATATCAGTTGGTATCAACTTTTCTAGCTGGAGTCTCTTGTAGAGAGAAAAAGGCATAACACTAACTCTAGCTCCCAAATCACAGAAAGAAGTTCTAACATAATTATTCTTAATAGAGCAAGGAATAGTTGGTATACCTGGATCACCAAGTTTCTTTGGAACCTTACCAATGAAGTAATAATTAGCAAGTAGAGTAGAGACAATATCCTTCATATACTTTGAATAATGAGGCAATTTAATAGCATCAGTCAAAGGAATTTGCAAAAATAAAGGTTTCATCCACTCACAAAACTTGTTGTAGTGTTCTTCATCCTTTGACTTGTGTTTCTTACCTGGAAAATGCATTGGTTTCTGCACCCAAGGTTATCTCTCTTTACCATGTTTATTAGCAATAAAATCTTCCTTTGTGTACCTAGTGTTCTTAGTGTGCTTCTCATGTTCTTCCTCACCTTCCTCCTTATCAGGAGACTCATTTTTATCATTACCACTCTCATTTTCGGCATCAGAGCCAGATATACTATTAGGATCTACAACAGGTTCAAGTGGTTCCTCAACTATCTTATGTTTCTTTTTATTTCTCTTGCGAGGACTACCACTATCTTCACCTTGTTGGTAATCCTGCTCTATTCTTCTAGGGTGTCCTTCAGGATATAAAGGATCTTGAGTAGCTATACCACTCCTAGTTCTAATTCCATAGGAATGTTTATCTCCTGAAGCATTAGCTAGCATATCCTTTTGCACCTTAGCAAGTTGATAAAGTTGGGTTTGAACCATTTGAAAGTGTTTACAAAGCATTTTAATATCATTAGAAGTTCTTTACACAATATCTTTCAACTCATGGATAGCTCTAGAGTTTTCCAACAAATGATTCTGAACTTGTTTATTAAAATACCCTTGTTTAACAATAAATGTGTCAAGTTCCTCTAAACATTGATCAGGAGGCTTACCATAAGGAATATCACCTTCATCAAAGTGTTGGAGAGAGTGTACCTCAATAGTAGATGAGTGGGGAATTGGCTTACATAATTCTTCTATAGGGGGTAGATTCTTCACATCTTCAGCTCTAATACCTTTCTCCTTTAGACACTTCTTAGCTTCCTTCATCACTTCATCATTTAGTGCAATAACTCATATCTTCTTTGTTGTTGGTGTTGGAACTGGTTCAGGCATGACTGGTTCAGGAGTAATAGGCTCAGGTGCATTCAGCTCAGTTGAAGTCCAATCATCATAATTCTTGCTTATTTTAGCCATTAATTCTTTAGCATCTGTAGGAGTTCTTTTCCTGAAAACACAATCAGCAAAGCTATCTAGGTATGTCCTAGAATCATCAGTTAGTCCATTATAATAAATATCAAGAAGTTCATTCTTAGGTAATGGACATCCAGGATGTGCACGAACCAAGGCAAAGAACCTTGTCCATGACTCAGGCAATTTCTGTTCTTCTCCCTGTTTAAAATCAAAAAGTCTTTGCAAAGCAGCATGTCTAGCACTAGGAGGAAAATATTTCTGGAAGAAAGAAGCAATCAAGCAATCAGGGCTATCAATGGAACTAGGAGGTAATCTATTAAACCCAGCCCTAGCTTCTCCTTTTAGTGAAAAAGGGAAGATATTAGTAACATAGTATTTGCGCATCTTAAAATCATCAGAGAACAAAGCACTCATAGTAGAAAGCTCATTCATATGAGCCACAACACTCTCATTTTCAGTCCCACAGAAAGGTTCTTTATCAACAATTTATAAATAAGATAAATCAAAAGAGAAATCATAATCTTCATCTTTAATATCTATGGGAGAAGTGGCAAACTTAGGATCAGAGGACATCTTAGGCATAATAGTACGTCTAGCAAGGAGACTCTTAATAGCACTAGTACCATGTTTGTTTCGCCACTCTTCAACAAAATCATCAGTGAACTCAATGTAACCATCATTAATATCATAACTCTCACTAGCTTCAGGTGAGATAACAGGTGTAACAGTGTCTTCACTAGGAGTTTCGGTATTTCCGAGACCAGCCATAGTAGCATCTAGAAAAGGACCTAATGAACCACTCGCATCAAGCACAGTAGAAGTAACATCATGAGCATCAAAAGCAGTTTCAGACTCGGCAATAGTAGCAGTGTGTGTAGCATGCGTATGTGGTGGTGGTGTGACAAGCTTACTTATAACAGACGGTGAATCAAGAGCAACGGAGGTGTTTAGGACTGTACCTCTTCTTGTAGTGGATGGTAAAATAGAGAACTTTCCATCACGAGACTTCCCCATGATGAAAGGAGTAGCAGTGAACAATAATAGATCCAAGTGAACTTACAAATAAAGCTATGATCCCCGGCAACGGCGCCAGAAAATAGTCTTGATGACCCACAAGTGTAGGGGATCGCAACAGTCTTCGCGAGTAGTATTACCCAATTTATTGATTTGACACAAGGGGAGCCAAAGAATACTTGCAAGCCTTAACAACTGAGTTGTCAGTTCAGCTGCACCTGGAAATAGTTCTTGCTCACATAAGTTTATCAGTAGCAACAGTTTGTAGTAGCAACACCGAAGCAACAACGCAATAACAGCAACAGCGAAACAAGAGCAATAGTAACAGTAACGGTAACAGTAGGATTCGAGTGCGGTAGGCATAGGGATGGATGGACGGGCGTTGCATGGACGAGTCTAAACATGTAACTTCAAGATCTAGGGCATTGTAGATAAATAATAACAAGCATCCAAGTACTAAACAATCCTAGGCATGTGCTCCAAATATAGTCATACGTGCTCGCAATGAGAACTTGCACAACATCTTCTGTCCAGCCAGCCCGTGGCAGTGGGGCCTCTAGGGAACTATTGGCAATTAAGGTGCTCCTTTTAACAGAGCACCGGAGCAAAGCATTAACACTCCGTGAACACATGTGATCCTCACACCACAACCATCCCCTCCGGTTGTCCCAATTATTGTCACTTTGGGGCCTTTGGATCCATACAATGATATGTGTACACAACTTGCAGATAAGATCACAAACAATACTATCATAATGATTCAATAATAAGTTCAGATCTGAGATCATGGCACTCGGGCCCTAGTGACAAGCATTAAGCACAATTTAGTTGCAACAAAGTCAAATAACACTAATAGAGATACTAGGCACTATGCCCTAACAAATCTTATTCGATTACATGATAGAACTCATCCAATCCCTACCATCCCCAAGCCTACAGCGGGGGATTACTCACTCATGGATGAGGGAAACATCGGTGGTTGATGGAGATGCATAGGTGATAACGATGGCGATCATCCTCTCCAAATTCCCCGTCCTGGCAAGGTGCCATAATGGAGTTTCTGGATCCGAATCTTGGTTTCTGGTGGCGGCGGCGGAGCAGAACTCTTTCTGGAAAACTATCGAACCCCCCTCGGTTTTTAGGTCGAAAGGCAACTTATAGGCGCAGAGGGAGGCCGAGGAGGTGCCTGGGGAGGATGCACCCCCTCCAGGCGTGGCCAGTGGTGGGCGGTGCCTGGGGTGGGTGTGGGCCCCCCAGGCCTCCTCTCCGTCTCGTCTTCTGGCTCAGTGGATCTTCTGGTGAAATATAATTTTTGGCATATTTTCCGGGATTTTTCCTGATAATTCATTTTCCGCACAAAAACAAAGACACCAAGGTAATTCTACTAAAAACAGCGTCAGTCCGAGTTAGTTGTATCCAAATCACACAATTTTAGAGGAGAAACAATAGCAAAGTGTTCGAGAAAGTAGATACATTTTGGACGTATCAGTGAGCAAAGCATATTGTGCGCTCTCATCCTGCATGTAAGTTGTTAGTCCAGCCTTCCGAACCAAAGTCATAAAATCATTAAGAATCCCAGCAACCCGCAAGAAATTTTGGCAAGGAAAGGTGGTGTGGTGTGCATCCCCTTCATCTCCTTCGTCACCAAATCTCGAAGTAATGAGATCCTCATTGTAGGAGGGTCTAGTACTGGTGGATGACCTTGGAATCCTTGCCCTTCTAGGTGCATCACTCTCAAATATTTCACCAAATGTATGGTTGTCCATGACCTTTCTTTAATTCTGAAATTTTTAGACAAACATCCAACCAAGTGATGTCTAAGTTGATAAATAATGAGTAACTACTATAGGAACTTGCTAGATGACTACACATGCATCAAAATAAAGTTTCTAAGCATAGAACAAGCATGCAAGCTCAAACAACCTGTCACCTATAGCAGCAAAATACTCAAGATACAATCCACCAATCACAAATCTAATTGGACAAGTGGAGGAGGCACATACCAAGGAGCAAACCCTCCAAAAATCAGCACTTGAGATGGGATGAACAAGGAGATTGAAAATCGCGAGAAAGAACAGCAAGAACTCGAGCTTGAGCAAGGTTTTCGGGAGAGATAAAGAAGGTGGCTTTGAGAAGGCAGCCTGGAGGGGCCCAGGTGGGCCAAACCCCCCCTAGGCGCCACCCCCTGGTAGGCCGCGCCTACCATGGGTGTGGTGGCCTGGGGTGGCTCCCTGGGCACTTCAGGTGTCTCTCTGCCCTTTTTTCGTGGGAAATTTATTTTAAATTTTCTGGGATTTTTCGGGAAACTTTATTTTTGGCCAATTTTCAGGGTATGAAAATTGATTTTCTCACAGAAACAGTTTTTTAGAAGAAGCAAAAGCAAACCAAAAGCCAAACTACAGGAGCTCTAAGAAACTCTAACAAGCAAACAACTAACAAAACTACAGGAACTCGAGCTTGAGGAAGTTGTTTGTTTGTTAGAGTTTCTTAGTGCTGCTGTATTTTGGCTTTTAGTTTGATTTTCCTTCTTCTAAAAAAACTGTTTCTGCGAGAAAATCAATTTTCATACCCTGAAAATTGGCCAAAATAAAGTTTCCCGAAAAATCCCAGAAAATTCAAAATAATTTTTCCTCGAAAAAAGGGGCAGAGAGACACCTGAAGTGACCCAGGGGGCCACCCCAGGCCACCACACCCATGGTAGGCGCGGCCTACCAGGGGTGGAGCCTAGGGGGGCCCCTCCAGGCTGCCTCTTCAAAGCCATCTTTTTTCTCTCTCCTGAAAAACACCGGAAAACTTCCTCAAGCTCGAGTTCTTGCTGTTCTTGCTCGCGATTTTCGATCTCCTTGTTTATCCCATCTCAAGTGCTGATTTTTTGGAGGGTTTGCTCCTTGGTATGTGTCTCCTCCACTTGTCCAATTAGATTTGTGATTGGTAGATTGTATCTTGAGTATTTTGCTGCTATAGGTGACAGGTTGTTTGAGCTTGCATACTTGTTCTATGCTTAGAGATTTCATTTTAATGCATGTGTAGTCCTCTAGCAAGTTCCTATAGTAGTTGCTCATCATTTATCAACTTAGAAATCACTTGGTTTGGTGGTTGTCTAAAAATTTCAGCAAGGAAGATGAGTCCATATCCACTGAATCAATATGACTTGATGGTGCATGAGCCAATGAAGGTTCATTGTGAGGAGGCAGTTTTTTCTTCCATCTATCCATGCCATGAATTCATGAGAACTGCGGGGATCCTCCAAGATTTCCAAACTATGGTTACAAATGCAGGGTTGGAACACCTTGTTGAAGGTGAACCGTTCTAATATGTTAAGCTAACCATGGCTTTTGTGCAGGACTTTTGGTTCACTTGGTCTACTTCTAATCCCATGGTCCATTATAAAATATATAATATACCTGTCGACCTGCCTTTTGCTGATTTCTGTGCAGCAATTAGAGTACCTCAGTGGGGATCTTGTGAGAAGATCAAGGAAAGGCCCAAGTCACTTATGGATTTATATGTTGAGGTTTTCCAAGGTTTCGACTTCTCAAAGGAAAGTGGTAAAATTTGGAACATTCAGCTCCCAGCTATTAGATACTTTGCCTATTTCATTACCAAGTGTGTTCTTGCTAGAAAGATTGCTAGAAAGTTGTCTTATTTTGATCTAGCTTTTATTGCAGCTGCTCTGAATAGGAATAGATCCTATATCCTGGGTGCTTTGATAGCTCACCGTCTCACCACCAACCGTGAGAAGGGTGGAATTTGTGGAGGTCTCATTGCTTCTAGGTTGCTAGCTTTCCATGGTTTAGAGCCTCACTATTCAGATTTTCAGTTTCCCATAGAGAGGCTTGATATTGAATCCATGATTCAGCATGGTTTTGTTTCCTTGGGGGCTAATGTGAGAAATTTTCCATATGAATTATCGTTTACCCAGCAAGGTCGGAGAAAGGGTAGGACTGAGAAAATAGTTTATTTGCCTGCACCTGCTTTGTTTAATTTTGATAACAGGCAAGGATGGTCGCTTACAGAGGAGGAGGTCGACACATATGTGGTGGATCTCTCCCAGCAAGAGGAGAATGTCGAAGATGATGCCGAAGACAATTTGGTTTAGCCCTCCAACTTTTTTTTGAGGGTAAAACAGTAGGGCAAAAAAACCCCACTGCAATTTTTATATATTATAGAGAGTTACAAAAGGATATTTACAAACTCAATCCACCTCAAAGAAGAGGGATAAAATTCTAATCAGCTATCTCCTGTCTAAATTAATTTCAATCCAAACTTTAAGGCCCTGATGATACTTCTTCTTAATTCTATAAAGGACCCGTCTTAATTCTTGGGCTACAATAGCCTTCCAGTTCTCCATCGACGCATGCTGATTATTGAAAATTTCATTATTTCTGCAAATCCAAATGCCCCAAGTTCCAAGTATCAGAATTTCCATTGCAAAAGGGACATTAAGATCTTTTTTAATACTGGCTAAGGCTTCAAAGATATTTTGATCAGCCATATTGACCTGTGAAATTTCAGCCCAGCAGGCTCTTGCAAAAGGGCATTCCCAAAACAAAAGCCCTCCAACTTGGGAGAGTCTTCATACCAGCAGCCCTCATTTGATTGGGGCGCGTCTTCTTTTTCATCGCAAGCGCCTGACTATGATCATTGCTATGATGACCCACCAACATGGGGTTACTACCCGCAATATTGAGCCCCACTTAGGCCAAAAGCCTAAGCTTGGGGTGAGGTATACCGACATCACACTCATATATATATATATATATCATGTTCGGTCGGTTCTTTGTATATCCATTGTTTCGCTTTCTTTTTGGTTCTTGTTGCTTCTTTCTCAAAAACACAAAAATACCAAAAATATTTTTGTTGTTTCTCTTGGTTTGTTTCTTTGCTTTGGTTTTCCTTAAAAAGAAAAATCCAAAAAGAATTTTGCTTTGTTTGCTTCTTGTTTGGTTTGCCTTTTTCTTTGTTTGGTTTTGCTTTGTTTGCTTTTAAAAAAACGAAAACACCAAAAATATTTGTTGTTTTTCTTTGGTTTTTTAGTTCTTTGCAGGGTTAAGCCGTCCTTAGTGGATTTTGGTTTCATGTTATTATTCAAGTCACACAAGTGAAGGGCAATAATGAAGATTAAGACAACTTGAGGTGTGGTAAGAGGCTGGTAACAAACTCTATTTGTTTCATTTGTGTACATATACTCATCATTGTGAGCATGCTTAGCCTATTTGTGCAAGGTGTATGTCATTATGGATGCTTAGTAGTTCTTGCGTGTCTATGATTAGATCCAGCTTGCTAATAGTTTGTAGCTTGTCATATGAATGTTTGCTTGCATTGTTTTATTCATATTTTGGTATGATACTGTGGTATCCTCCTATGACTGTTCATGTGAATCGACTTGGCACATGCTCACGCATGCAGATGACTAATCAATAGTTAGTAAGCCTCGATGATTTATTTTGCCTGAGATTTTTTGTATCACTTTCATGCCATAATTAGTCCTATTTTGTTGCAAGCATGATTATGACAGCAATTGCTCTCTCGTTTGTCGCTCCCTCTCTATTGCTAGCCTTCACTTGCATTGAGTATGTGCTCTACCTGTGCTTCCAACTCCCCAAAACCAATATTGCCAGATGTGTCCACCATACCTACCTATTAGCATCATTTGCTACTTCAGTGCATATTCCTATGCCGTTTTTTCTTCCAAAATAAAATGTTTGTTTTTTTGAGAAAGTTAGTTAGTAAATCTCTCACGAACTTGATGGCACACTTTATTCCTTGCGCTTAATAATCTTGAACCATTGTGACTAGTCCATGAAAGTTATATGCTTGCTAATTATATGCTGGGAGTCAGCAGAACCGTGCTGTCACGAGGAACGCTTTCAACACTTGTTGGATATCCTATCTAGTTGATACTTTGCTCTTTTGTTTACGGATGTCGATGATGTGAAATAAAAGGGGAGCTTGTGAGTTCATGGAGTCTATACATTGTGTTAGAGAAACGCCTGGGCCGCTAGCCTAAGCCATGCCTAATCATGGTGGAAACTTGCATCATCACCATAATGAGCATTTATGAAGCATCCTCAATAAAAATCTATGCATATGGTAAATGAAAAGATTGCTGAGATGCTCATTGTCTGCTTGCCTTGTCATTTTGGTTATGGGAATGCTCCTGTACCATGTGCAAGGGGTACCCCGTTGGCGGTTCTCGATGATATGCATGTATTTACAATGACAAGAACTTTCAGGTGACTAAAGTTGAGTAGCATGCAGAGCGGCCCTTGTACTCAAGGGACTTGGGATTTTCCATCTATGGTCTGTCAAGCATATGATTCAGAGTGGACCTCACTTTCACCTTAACCACATGAAGATGCCTATGATAGGGGCAATGAGAGCTCAAAGCTAATGAGTACCTTCCATTCAGCATTTGGAAGCCTTTCAAACCTTTCAAAACCATTTTCACAACTTTGTTGAGTCACCACTTATTCTATGAGCACCTTTTTGAGAGAATAATTGTCATTCTTGTGTTTGTTCCAAAACTTGGTTAATTATGTCATGACTTTGATGCTTGTATCTCTGATATCTTTATCTCTAGTCTTCACTTGAACTTCAAAGGTTCCTTGGCATTTATATTGTGCTCTTCAAACAAAGGAAAGTGAGATACCACTCTATCATACCTTATTATGAGCATTGCAATGTTGCTTATGTTTATGTTTCATACTACTTATTATTATTAAGTTGGTTTCTCTTCATAGCTTGCAATGTCTACTGAGTAGACTTAGTTGCATACTTCTTATTATGAATTGTCTAAGCATCTACTCATGTGCTAAGAATATTTACATCATATGAAGCAATGTGTTCGTGAAAGTTCTTTTATCGCACTCAGTTTTCAACTGAATTGCTTGAGGACAAGCAATAAGCTAAGCTTGGGGAGTTGATACGTCCAAAACGTATCTACTTTCTCGAACACTTTGCTATTGTTTCTCCTCTAAACTTGTGTGATTTGGATACAACTAACACGGACTGACGATGTTTTCAGCAGAATTATCTCGGTGTCTAGTTTTTGTGCAGAAAATGAACTATTAGGAAAAATCCCGGAAAATATGCCAAAAATTATATTTCACGAGAAGACCCACGGAGCCAGAAGACGAGACGGAGAAGGGGCCTGGGGGGGGCATACCCCTACTAGGCATGGGTGGGCCCTGCCTGCGCCTAGGGGGTGCAGCCACCCCAGGCACCCCCTCGACCTCCCTCTGCGCCGATAAGTTGCCTTTCGACCTAAAAACCGAGGGGGGGTCGATAGTTTTCCAGAAAGAGTTCCGCTCTGCCGCCGCCACCAGAAACCAAGATTCGGATCCAGAAACTCCGTTCTGGCACCCTGCCGGGACGGGAATTTGGAGAGGATCATCACCAACGCATCTCCATCAACCACCAATGTTTCCATCATCCATGAGTGAGTAATCCCCCGTTGTAGGCTTGGGGATGGTAGGGATTGGATAAGTTCTATCATGTAATCGAATAATATTTGTTAGGTCATAGTGCCTAGTATCTCTATTAGTGCTATTTGACTTTGTTGCAACTTGTTATGCTTAATGCTGGTCACTAGGGCCTGAGTGCCATGATCTAAGATCTGAACTTATTATTGAATCATTATGATAGTATTGTTTATGATCTTATCTGCAAGTTGTGTACACATATCATTGTCCGGATCCAAAGGCCCCAAAGTGACAATAATTGGGACAATCGGAAGGGATGGCTGTGGTGTGAGGATCACATGTGTTCACGGAGTGTTAATTCTTTGCCCCGGTGCTCTATTAAAAGGAGAACCTTAATTGCCAGTAGTTCCCTAGAGGCCCCGCTGCCACGGGGTAGCTGGACAGAAGATGTTGTGCAAGTTCTCATTGCGAGCACGTATGACTATATTTGGAGCACATGCCTAGGATTGTTTAGTACTTGGATGCTTGTTATTATTTATGTGCAAAGCCCTAGATCTTAAAGTTACATGTTTAGACTCGTCCATGAAATGCCCGTCCATCTATCCCTATGCCTACCGCACTCGAATCCTACTGTTACCGTCACTGTTACTATTGCTACTGTTTCACTGCTGCTGTTGCTACTACCAAACTGTTGCTACTGATAAACTTCTGTGAGCAAGAACTATTTTCAGGTGCAGCTGAACTAACAACTCAGTTGTTAAGGCTCGCAAGTATTCTTTGGCTCCCCTTGTGTCGAATCAATAAATTGGGTAATACTACCCGAGAAGACTATTACGATCCCCTACACTTGGGGTCATCATCCATTATAATAAATATCAAGAAGCTCATTCTTAGGTAATGGACATCTAGGATGTGCATGAATCGAGGCAAAGACCTTTTCCATGAGTTAGGCAATTTCTCTTCTTCTCCCTGTTTAAAATCAAAAAGTCTCTACAAAGCAGCATGTCTAGCACTGGGAGGAAAATATTTCTGAAAGAAAGAAGCAATCAAGCAATCAGGGCTATCAATGGAACCAGGAGGTAATCTATTAAACCAAGCCCTAGCTTCTCCTTTTAGTGAAGAAGGAAAGATCTTAGTAACAAAGTACTTGCGCAGCTTAAAATCATCAGAGAACAAAGCACTCATAGTAGAAAGCTCATTCATATGAGCCACATCACTCTCATTTTCAGTCCCAAGGAAAGGTTCTTTCTCAACAATATCTAAATAAGATAAATCAAGAGATAAATCATAATCTTTATCTTTAATATCTATGGGAGAGGTGGAAAACTTAGGATCAGAGGACAACTTAGACATACTAGTACGTCTAGCAAGGAGACTCTTAATAGCACTAGTACCATGTGTGTTTCGGCACTCTTCAACAAAATCATCAGTGAACTCAATCTAATCATCATTAATATCATAACTCTCACTAGACTCAGGTGAGCTAACAGGTGTAACAGTGTCTTCACTAGGAGTTTTGGTATTTCCTAGACTAGCCATAGTAGCATCTAGAAAAGGACCTAATGAACCACTCGCATCAAGCACAGTAGAAGTAACATCATGAGCATTAAAAGCAGTTTCAGACTCAGCAGTAGTAGTAGTGTGTGTAGCATGAGTATGTGGTGGTGGTGTAACAAGTTTACTTATAATAGACGGTGAATCAAGAGCACCAGAGGTGTTTAGGACTATACCTCTTCTTGTAGTGGATGGTAAAATAGAGAACTTTCCATCACGAGACTTCCCCATGATGAAAGGAGTAGCAGTGAACAATAATAGATCCAAGTGAACTTACAAATAAAGCTATGATCCCCGGCAACGGCGCCAGAAAATAGTCTTGATGACCCACAAGTGTAGGGGATCGCAACAGTCTTCGCGAGTAGTATTACCCAATTTATTGATTCGACACAAGGGGAGCCAAAGAATATTAGCAAGCCTTAACAACTGAGTTGTCAGTTCGGCTGCACCTGGAAATAGTTCTTGCTCACAGAAGTTTATCAGTAGCAATAGTTTGTAGTAGCAACAGCAGATCAACAACAGTAGTAAAACACGAGCAATAGTAACAGTAACGGTAACAGTGGGATCCGAGTGCGGTAGGCATAGGGATGGATGGACGGGCGTTGCATGGACGAGTCTAAACATGTAACTTCAAGATCTAGGGCATTGCAGATAAATAATAACAAGCATCCAAGTACTAAACAATCCTAGGCATGTGCTCCGAATATAATCATACGTGCTCGCAATGAGAACTTGCACAAACTCTTCTGTCCAGCCAGCCCATGGCAGCGGGGCCTCTAGGGAACTACTGGCAATTAATGTGTTCCTTTTAATAGAGCACCGAAGCAAAGCATTAACACTCCATGAACACATGTGATCCTCACACCATATCCATCCTCTCCGGTTGTCCCAATTATTGTTACTTTGGGGCCTTTGGATCC
The DNA here is from genome assembly GCA_910589765.1 of Avena atlantica. NCBI lineage: Eukaryota > Viridiplantae > Streptophyta > Magnoliopsida > Poales > Poaceae > Avena > Avena atlantica. The sequence goes on from OU342738.1 coordinate 376,711,471, forward strand.
GGACAATGATATGTGTACACAACTTGCAGATAAGATTACAAACAATACTATCATAATGATTTAATAATAAGTTCAGATCTGAGATCATGGCACTCGGGCCCTAGTGACAAGCATTAAGCACAACAAGTTGCAACAAAGTCAAATAGCACTAATAGAGATACTAGGCACTATGCCCTAACAGATCTTATTCGATTACATGATCGAACTCATCCAATCCCTACCATCCCCAAGTCTACAGCGAGGGATTACTCACTCATGGATGAGGGAAACATCGGTGGTTGATGGAGATGCATTGGTGATGACGATGGCGATGATCCTCTCCAAATTCCCCGTCCTGGCAGGGTGCCGGAACGGAGTTTCTGGATCCGAATCTTGGTTTCTGGTGGTGGCGGCGGAGCGGAACTCTTTCTGGAAAACTATCGAACCACCTCGGTTTTTAGGTCGAAAGGCAACTTATAGGCGCAGAGGGAGGCCGATAGGGTGCCTGAGGTGGTTGCACCCCCCCAGTAGCGGCCAATGGTGGGCTCGCTCCTGGCATGGGTGTGGGCCCCTCAGGCTCCTTCTCCGTCTCGTCTTCTGGCTCCATGGATCTTCTGGTGAAATATAATTTTTGGCATATTTTCCGGGATTTTTTTCTGATAGTTCATTTTCTGCATAAAAACAAGACAACGAGGTAATTCTACTGAAAACAACGTCAGTCTGTGTTAGTTGCATCCAAATCACACAAGTTTAGAGGAGAAACAATAACAAAGTGTTCGAGAAAGTAGATACGTTTTGAACGTATCAGCAGCGCTATTCATCGCCGTCGGAGCGTAGTTCCTCAAATAATGTCTTTTGATTGCATTGTTCAACTTGTCACTCTTTCAGTTTGGTTAACAGATATTGCTGGGCAGTTCAACCACGATGATTTTCCAAATGGTACCCCTACATGACACACGCAAAACATTCTATGGATACAACATAAGAATGCGAACTGACTACAACCACACAATTTCATGGAAGCATTTTCTTTCAACAAGGTGTTACAAACAGAGCACAATGCCACAATTTGCCTATGCACAAAAACACAATATTATAAACTTGGGAACAAGTACCGGAGAGTAGTATTGAACATCTCTACCTTTTTTTACTTTTTGTCTAGGCTCGATACTTAAAATTTTCCGTCTGAATATTTTGATACTCTCTCCGATTCATATTAATGTCCTTAACTTTATCTAGATTCGTATATATCTAGTTAAGTATTTAGAGTAGATGCATTCGTATCTAGACAAAGTTGAGATCATTTATATGGACTGGAGGGAGTATGACACAATATAATTATTATATTACACTACTAACTTTTTGTAAACTTTCTGTTGTGATTTAGTATCAAAATAAAATCAAGAGGTGGTGTGGGTGTAGGAGTCATGGTGCTCAACTATAACTTTCTGTGTAGTCACCAGACCCATAATGACCAAATTTACCCTGGTTATTGATGCCTAGGGTCAAAGAAGTGTTGGACCTGAACAATTTAAAATGCATCTTTATATCTGAAGAAGTCAAAGAACTATTGAAGTTGTGATCTAAATTCATAGGAAGGCTAACTTCAGACTCTTCTCCACTCAATCAGTAACGCCGTGCCCTACAGGGATGTCTGGTGGGTGCAGCGGGGAGAGGGGGAAGGGGATGGTATGGATCTTTATTGTGCTAGCGTTTCACCTCTACATATAGCTCTTTTAAGCCACTGGTTGGGATAAGTCGCGTCTGAGAAAATCCATGGCGTTGTGTAAACACTCTTCATATAGTGAAGTTTTGCGCATCATGTTTCTTTCTTTCTTTGTTGGAAATGTTTTTTACGTTAAATCTTGTTTCCTTGCCTTCATTTAGTTTGTCGTGTTTATAACAAGAAGCACCTCTTCCACCAAAGTATTCGTTGCTATTGAAGATTAAGTTCTATTAATATTAGAAAGGAGTCTCAAGAAAATATAGTCGGAAGGGGCAAGTCTGAAAAATCAGAACTTCCGTGTTTCTCTGAAAACTTGTTTCTGTCGGGATCAGTCTCAACCATCAGCAGAATCGGTACTATAGCTCCTTGCCAATTGTCTTCTCAGCTTTTACCTGCAAATAACCCAACCAAGGCTTTGGTCAGATCATCCCCAGATAAGAGAACATTGTCCTATCAACATTAATTCGAATGGCGCACATGTAAAATTATTTTGTAATGACTAGCATATAATAGAGCTCAGCGAATAGCATAATCTAGACAGGGAGTTAGTTGGACGATACCTTTCTCAACTTCAAGAACGAAATCATGGCATGATCAATTTCATCCAGGAAGACCAGGCAGCAGGCAGTGCCCGCACAGAAGCGAAGTTTCTATGCGCGAGGAAGAGAACGAATAAGCAGACGCAGGCCTTGCGAGCCACGCCCCTGATCGCATCGAGAAACACGACCGGGGCAGAGCCCTCGCCCCAGACGAGGGATGCCACCAGCGCGGCGACCGAGCTACTGAGGAGAACCGACGCAGTTCCGGTACACAGGTAGGGGCGCGCGTCGGCGGCGACAAGCGCGAGGAACGATATGGAGGCGAGGACGAAGCACACAAGCGACGGGGGCAGCGCCGGCATCATGGCGCCGGCGAAGGGCATCCTCGAAGCTTCTCACAACTATCGTCGATGGGGGGAATTGGGGGGCGGGGTGATTTTGGGCCGGGCGAGGGGTTAGCGATGAACACGGGAGTGGGTTTTACGGCGAGCTGTTCCGTTTCCGGGCCGGGTTCTCTTCTAATCCGTTTCCTTGGTTGAAACGGGTTCCAAAGCGGGTACAGGGGCCAGGGGGGTGCCCGAATTGATCGTGCATAATCAAGTCCTCTCGTTCAGTACTCCCTCAAAAAAAAAATTCTCTTGTTCACATTTGTTGCCAAAATTCTTTACAAAATACAAATAAAAATAAAAATTGCGAGTTTCAGATTAAATTTTGATGTTTCAATATCTTGGAGACTTGGATGATACTTTGATCTGCCGAAAATGAAACTAGGAAGTTTTAACAATTCAGAATGGGTGGGCTACCGATCGTGCGTCGACTCACTTCCTTTTCTCATATGACATCTTCTTCCTCGAGTGCACATCGCTCCCACTTCATCGAAGGGCAGTAGCCACGTCCTTTTCGGCTTCTCCACCTCTCCGCTCCTCTGTGTGCATCCCAACTCCCAAGGCTGAGCTCCGCCGCCACACATCCCATAGTCGAGCGCCGCGTCACGGATGAGCTTTTTTGTGTGACTGCCATGGATCCGATCTTTAGGCTTTCACGAATGATGTGCTCGGTGAGAAGGTGGGCTTGCTAATCTGGCTCCGAGGTGGCTCCACATTCGTCACCTGCTAGGTCGGTGCTCCAACACAAGATTAGGTTTTCACGGATTTTCGATGCTACATACAAAATTTCTACAAACTCTTAAGTGTTTTTCTATGAAAACACATATGACATGCTGCAATGATTCTAGGTGATATAAGTTTGTTTTTTCACAGATTTTCGATGTTTTATACTCCCTCCGTCTCAAAATAGATGTCTTAGATTTGTTAAAATTTGGATGAACCAATATACTAAAAGGATCTAGATTCATTCAAATTTTGACAAATCTAAGCAGGGCCGGCCCTGGGGAGGGACTGGAGGGGCAGTCGCCCCGGGCCCAAAAAATTTGGGGGCCCTTTCCAAATATTTGTTCTATACTGGAATAGTATAGATTTCAGAAAAAAATAAAACGTCATGTTTTCCTCTGGGCCAAATTGGTCCCTTTTCTTTTTCTAGACCCACCTAGCGCTTCTGATTAGGAAATAGAAATAGCGATCAGATCGAGATTAGTGATCTCTTTCACGCATAGGGCTAACTCGCGAGTCCCAATTCGCCCGTTCCCGTTTGACCCGATTGTGGGCATGCCGTGACGCACGACATGACTCCCGCTTTGTGAGCCTGTGACACCGCCGCTTGTCGCCCGTCGTTCCTTGCTCATCGCCCATCTCATATGTGCTGCCCGTGCTCTCGTCACGCTCGCAAGGACAGACGTCACACAAACGTTGGAAGGCATCAATTCTCAAACATTGCAAGGACGGACTGCCCTAATTCTATTTCTAAATAGTAGTTCTTCTTCTTATTTTTAGCTAGCATGGTTAATTTCCTATGGCGCATAGGAGAGCGGAGGACAACGTTGACATTAACCTAGATAATTACAATGTGAGTGATCATGAGTACGCATCTAATTCATCTCCTTCAAAATCTGCTAGTGTTGATGAGGATAGTGTGGATATTTATGATCCGCTAAATTGGACTAGTCTTGATAACAAATCAAGGGATAAGTTAGTGGAAAAAGGGCCTACCAGAGAAGAATTCCATCAGCCGAAAGAAACTTCTCAAAGTTAAAATTATTGAAGAACTATTTGAGATCTATGATATCTCAAGAGCGGTTAAATGGTTTGGCAACTCGATGTATCGAGAAGACGTTATTAGACGAGATTGATATTGATTTCATTATCAATGATTTTGCTTCTAGGAATTTATGGAGAAAGTTTTAAGGTAATATATCATATTATTATTTTTATATGAATATTGCAATTTGGTATACTTTAATTAATTATTTTTTATCATTATATATAATATATATAATACCAGAGGGCCCTAAATTTTAGTTTCCCCCCGGGCGTTAGAAATCTCAGGACCGGCCCCGAATCTAAGACATCTATTTTGGGACGAAGGGAGTACATGTCATCAAAATGTTACAAGCAGATGATTGTTTTGCTGCGAACAGATGTTATGACGTTTTTGGGCACCGTTACAAATTCAGGTGGGAAACCACTACTTTTTGTATTTAGAAAGTATATAACAAAAATCAGGATAGAACCACGTACTTGTACAGTTGTACTCATACCAATTCACAAGATCGATGACTCATGGAAGCATTTTCTTCCAATAGGGTATTACGAACGAGCACGAATACCACCATCATATATACACCAATACATCATACTGTAATCTTATAAAAGGGTAGTGTAGAGTACTGAGTATCATCTAGTAATAGTAGAAAGAAGAACGTCGAAACGATTTCATTGCTATTGACGACTAAGTTCTACCAATACTAGAAAGGAGCAAGTCTACAAAAACTTCCTTTTTCCTCAATTACTACCAACCATCAGCAGAATTGGTACTATAGATCCTTTTCAATCTTCGGACACCTTCTTGTCTTGGCTCTGTCTGAAAATAATCCAATCCAAGCTTTGATCAGACTACCAGATAAAAGAACATTGTGGTATCAACATTAAGCATCTAATATTAGTTGTAAGTACTTTAAAGCTACTGTTAAGTTAAAGGTTGTGTCACTCATTTTTCTCGAAATAGGCTTTCGCCCTGCTTTATAAATAAAACAACCGTCCACAACAAGTCACAAAGTACGAAAACATCCACACCACACATGCTAGGGCCACAACACAAGACGGATCAAAGAAAGAGGAAAACGCCACCTCGCCAAGCGAGGACACACCGAAAAAAGGGAGAGGCAAAGCCGGACTAGGGGGGAAGCCGCCGAGCCGCCTCCAAGAGTCGTCGAAGGGTCGTGTACAGCCTCGCCTTGTCCTGCTGTCTACACAACGGGTACCAGAGCTGCAGAGAGGCCAGAAAGTGAAAAACCGAGTCAGAGGCCCGCCGAGGAAGAATCTTCTCAATAACCATCTTATTCCTGATGTTCCAGAGTGCCCAGGACATCGCAGCAAACATTAGCCAGAAAAGGCGGCGACCCTTTCCTGCCCGGTTCGCTTGGGATTCTAGGAACTCCCCGAGATCATGGGCCTGCCAGTCCGGGCCCAACGCATCCCTGATGAAGCTCCAGAGAAACCGGGCCGTGGGACAGGCGAACATTATGTGGGCTCCCGTCTCCGGGATCCTACACAATGGGCATAGCCCATCCCCCGGCCCATGTCGCTTGGACACCTCCACCCCCGATGGTAGCCTATCGCGCAGCAGCTGCCACACAAAAATTTTGGTCTTTAGCGGGAGAGGGGCTTTCCATAGTGGTTTTGTCCATGGGATGTCCTCGTGGCCAAAAAAGGGCCCGATAGGCCGAGCTAACCGAGAAGACCCCTGACGGGGAGAGTCTCCATGTCACAAAGTCAGGCTCATCTGCCAGGGACTGCGGTAGTTCCGTCCTGAGCTCCCTCCACGCTTCGGTTTCCTTCGGGCCAAAGGTACATCAGAACGAGATGTTCCACGTCCCTTCTAGGGCCGCGGCTGAAAGAACATTTTATAATCCCTAGTATTTTGTGTGTTAGATAACAATATCAAGGATTATTTAATGTGTGTTGAAGTGTTGCAGCTCTCTTTGAGAAAAAGGGAAAAGGACTCTGCCTTTGGGGGGCGGATAATCCGCCCCTCCCTCTTCCCAAGCAGGCTCAAGCCACAGAAGGGTGGCGGAGTTTTGGCCGGATTTTCCGGCCCCGCCGGATAATCCGCCCCCAGGGGGCCGGATAGTCCGCCCCCTTGCTCATCGCCAAGGCGCAAGCCCCAGAGAGGGGGCGGAGTGTTGGCCGGACTTTCCATCCTGGCCGGATTATCCGCCCCGCAAGATCTTCACCAAGTTTCACAGGCGCCAGCCCCAGAGGGGGGGGCGGAGTTTCCCCCGGAGAATCCGCCCCAAGTGGGGGGCGGATAATCCGCCCCCAAAGTTGAGCAACGGCCAGATCTGGGGAGGGGGTATTTAAGCCAGCCTTCCCCCTCCCGCCAGAACTCTTGATTCATTCGAAAAAGACGAGATCTAATCTGCAACCTTCATCCAAGAGAGCTCCACCTAGATCCACCCAAAGGCCCCGTCCCTTGGGGAATCGAAGGAGGAGAACTCGATCTTCATCATCAGCAATCAAGCGCTTCATCTCCTCTCCATTCATTTGGAGAACCTCCGATCTAGTATTTCTTGCAAATATCTAGATCCTTGTTTTTGTTTATATTGATAAACCTTGTTCTTGTGGCAGCTTGTTGTCATCTCGGGAGCCCCCAATTCGGTTGTGGGTGTGTGCCCCGATAGTATTGTAAAAGGCACCGGTTCCCGCCTCGAAGGGATCCAATAGTGGAGAAGGTGGATCAGGCCTCTCGTGGCGAGATCCATCGGAGAATAGGGTGAGGCCTATTGTGGCGAGGTGGTCTTAGAACCGCCCACCCCTCCAACGCAGATGTACTTCCCTTAACAAGGAAGGAATTGTGGTAAAACAAATCCCTGTGTCTCCGCGTGCTCCACTACGGTTTCCTCGCTCCTCTCTTTACATGCTTAGTAGTTAGGGTTGCATATAGGGAAATTCTCGTAGTTGCTTATCTAGAGAATTTACTTTGTGTCAAGCCTAAAATTGAAAAAGTATTAAAAATTGGTTAGCACCTATTCACCCCCCCCCCCTCTAGGTGCCCATACGATCTATTTCAATTGGTATCAGAGCCCCGTCTCTTATTTCGGGCTTTACCGCCTAAGAGAAGTATGGGTTCCAAGGTAGATGGGAGTGATGCTCCGGAGGTAGTCACCATGAACGATCTTAATACGTTGGAAACAACCTTGGTGATTTCAATGGAGGCTAAGATGGAAGAGATGCGTCAATTGATAATGCGTCTCTCCACATCCGCATCATCACATCCATCTAACTCTGAGGATACCACTCCGCAATCCAAGGAAATGGGTAAAACTGTTTCCAAAGATAACGAAGTAGTTGGTGATGATACTAGCAAGAGCTCCTCCTCGAAAAATGATAGTGGTAAGGATGGATACAATGAGGTTTCTCATGTGTATTCCCTTGATCCACCTATCCCTCACCCACATATACATAATAGGGGTGATCCACCCAAACTTTCAGCATCTACTTTTTCTCAATGGCAATTTTTGATGAAGTCTCATGTGTGCAGTTCCTCCATTGAGTTGTGGAAAATCATAGAAAATGGTCTTCATGTTGGAAACCCCAACAATCTCACAGGAAGAGAAATTGTTGATAGCCAACTCAACGCTACAGCTTTACACATGATACAGCTTGGTGTGGGTGACAAAGACATGCCACACATTCAGCATCTTAGCACAGCTAAAGAAGCTTTGGATGCCCTCACCGAGCTCTTCATCGGAAATGAAAGTATGAGAAGGAATAGATATGATGCTTTGAGCAACGAAGCTAAAGGATTCTATATGCTGGATGGAGAAGACCACGAGGACATGTATAGGAGGCTCAAGGCTATAGCCACAACCTTCAGAAACCACGGTGCAGCTCATGTTGATGATGCTTGGATCAAGCGCAAGTATGTCAGTGCTCTTATGCCATTTGAGCCCACAGATTTGAAAAGTCTCCAAGGTAGGCATAACTATCACCTCATGTCATCCAATGAGGTAATGCAAGAAATGGTCGCTTTCAAAGTGGCTGCCAAGAATGCCGAAGATGCTCGTGCTCGAGCTATGGGGATGCAGAAGGGGGTCAACATGGCCTTGAAGACTAGTGTGATTGATCATGATGAATATGCGGTAGAAGGTCTGGACTGTCCCGAGGATATAAAAAGGATCCACAGACAATACTTGGCTCTTTATGCAAGAAACTTTTGGAAAGATCTAGCCAAGGCTAAAGCTGAACTAGAACGCAAGAGTGGAGCCTATGGAAGAAAAGAAAATGGTCCCAAGCTGAGAACATGCTTCAATTGTGGTGACCGGCTGCACTTTGTAGCAGAGTGTCCATATAAAAGTAGGGAAGATAATGGAGGAAGACTTATTTTCAAGGACAAGTCAAAGGCTCCACGCAAGAAACAGTTTGTAAAGAAGAATGCTCCCTTCAAGAAGCAACCGAAGATTGTTCTAGTGGCTCAAGAAGAATATTCATCGGGAAGTGAAGATGAGGACGAGGATGATAACTCTCAAGAGGTTGCTGCTATAGCCACCACATCTACAGCAACATCTCTCTTCGACTCTCTGAATGAAAACATCATCAACAAGAATGCTACTTGTCTCATGGCAAGAAGCTCTGAGGTAGCGACTTCTAACTCTTCTTTTTCTAAGGCTATGAGTGACATGGATGATCCTACTAGTCTTAAGGTTAAAGAAGAGATTATTGCTTTGGATTACTTCTACACTAACTTGCAAGGTGAGCACAAAGTTCGTTTTGAAGCTCTTATGGATCAGCTGGCCCAAAACGAAGCACTCCTCGAAGAAAAGGGCAGAAATGAAAGGGAGGATGCAATGGAAATTGCATCCTTAAAAAATGCTCTTGAAGAAGAAGAGGCTCGGGTCTCTCTTGAAGAGAGGCTTGAGTCTATTGAAGAGTCACATGAAGAAATTGTGACTAAACTTGTTAAGGAACATGACAATGCAGTCACCAAAGCAAAGAAGTTAAAGAAGGAAAAGATTGACTTTAGGGCTGCTCATGATAGACTCTCCGAGGAATTGGAGAAACTTGGCAATGCTCACGAGGCATTGAAAAATGATTTCTCCATTCTCAATGAGTCACATGATCAGCTTCAAAGTCGATTGGCCAAATATGATGCCCCTAGCTCATCCAACTTAACATATAGTCACAATGAAAATGCTAGTGTGGAAAAAGAAGTGATCAAGGACATCACTCCCAAGGACAAAAGTGTGCTTGATGAAGTCCTTGGCAAGAAAAGGTCAAACCATGGTAAAGAGGGACTTGGGTATGTCATCAAGTCCAAGAAAAGAAAACCAAGAAGAACAAGTCCAAGAATGTTCAATCAAAAACAAGCACCGCTGAGAAGAATGTCACAAAAGACAAGACTAACAATATTGGTTTTGCAGGGTCTCACAATCCAAATTATGAACTCTTTTGTGATGTTTATGGCGATGTTTATGCTTATTATGTCGGTCCCTTTGATGAATATATTGCTTGGTTTATTTGGGTCCCAAAGATCCTTGTTACTAACATGAAAGGACCCATTGAAAAATGGGTACCTAAAACCAAGAAGTAATTCTCTTGCAGGTCTCTGCTTCCGGTGGGTCGAAATGGGTGCTGGATAGTGGCTGCACTAGTCATATGACCGGAAGCAAGGAGATCATCACGGAGATGCGTCCAAATCATGATAATATCACAGTCTCCTATGGTGATAAGTCTAAATCTCAGGTATTGGGTCTTGGCAACGTAGTGGTTGCCCACGATATTTCTCTCGTGGACGTCATGCTTGTTGAGACCCTCGGTTACAACCTTCTTTCTGTTCGTGCCCTTGGTAAGATGGGTTTTGCTGTTTTTATCGATGATGATTTGGTGGTACTCTTGTGGAGCAAGTCTCTAAAGGTCGCTTTCGTTGGATACGTCGAAAATGACCTGTATGTGGTGGACTTCTCGGGGAAAACCACTTCGGGTCCGATGTGTCTATTCGGAAAGGCCGACGTGGGTTGGCTATGGCATCGCCGTTTAGCCCATGTCAACATGAGAACTTTGCAAAGTCTCCAGAAGGGTGGCCACATCCTTGGACTAAAAGACAATGTCTCTTTTGCCAAAGATCGTGTTTGCAGGGCCTGTGTAGAAGGAAAAATGCATGACTCTCCCCACAAGAGGAAGACTATTGTGTCATCAAAGAGGATCTTAGAATTACTTCATGTGGATTTATTTGGTCCTCCTTCTCATGCAAGTCTTGGTGGGAATAAATATTGCTTAGTCATTGTCGATGATTACTCAAGATATACATGGGTCTATTTCTTCAACTGAAAAGTGAGACTCAACAAACTGTCATTGACTTTGCCAATGAAGTTCAACGTCAACACAATGTTCCTATCTTGGCAATAAGAAGTGACAAAGGCTCCGAATTCAAGAACTACACTTTGAATGAGTTTCTTAGCGAAGAGGGGATTAGACATCAATATTCCGCTGCGTACACCCCTCAACAAAATGGTGTAGCCGAGAGTAAGAACCGAACTTTGATGGATATGGCAAGATCAATGTTGGATGAATTCAAGTCTCCCTATAATTTTTGGGCTGAAGCCATATCCACTGCTTGTCACTCATCGAACCGGCTCTACCTTCGAAAGATTTTGGACAAGACTCCATATGAAATACTTACCGGTAACAAGCCCAACATCTCATACTTCAGGGTATTCGGGTGTAAGTGTTTCTTTCTTATTAAAGGTGTTCGTTTTCAAAATTTGAGTCAAAGGCTTTAGAAGGTATTTTTGTTGGTTACGGTGCCGAATCCCACACTTATAGAGTCTACAACAAGCTCACTGGGATTTTTGTAGAATCTTGTTGTGTGGAACTCGATGAAAATAACGGCTCCTTTGTAGGGCAAGTTGATGTTTGTGATGCAGATGTTGAAATACCCCAAGATGCCATAAGAAGAATGGGCGTGGGATTTTTCCGCCCCATTGAGGAACCCCTTGTGGCGGATCAGGAAGGACAATGCTCCACTCATGTGGAGCCCTCATCTACACAAGATCAACAAGCTCCTACTATTGGATAAAATCCTGCACCAACACCGCAATCTGCTAAAGATCATCTGTCCCCTGGACAAGTTGGTAGTCCTAGGCCGGACTATCCTCCCCCTCCAAGGGGCGGACAATCTGCCCCTGGCACTCCAACTCGTTTTAGAGGATCCGGAGGAGAATTCAACAACTCTGAAGCTCCCAGGCCGGATTCTCCGGCCCCCCGAGGGCGGATTATCCGGCCCTGGGTCTCCAACTCCTGTCAGGCACTCTCAGGAAGAAGGCTCTGGTGCTTCACCTCCTAGACCGGATAGTCCGGCCCCTCCAAGGGGCGGATTATCCGTCCCTGAAGAACAAACTCAGTAGCAATCTTCTGGTGTTAACGCAGATCAAGATCAAGGGCAAGGCAGTGATCAAGACAAGGATACAATTACTGAATCAACTCCTTCTAGAAACAATAAGGACATTGAGGCTCATCGCAAGGCTCGTGCTGATCGGAACCTTAAACTAAGGGGTCACACTCTTGACAAGGTTGTTGGTGATCTTCGACGAAGGGTATCCACTAGAAGAGAACTTGCAAGCTTCTGTGATCATCAAGCTCGCATATCCATGGTTGAACCGAAGAAGGTTTTTGATGCTCTTTAAGACCCCGATTGGGTTGTTGCAATGCATGAAGAATTAAATAACTTCGAACGCAACAAAGTTTGGAAGCTCGTAGAGAAACCAAAGGATTGCCACAATGTTATCGGCACCAAGTGGATCTTCAAGAACAAACAAGATGAAAATGGCATTGTTGTGAGGAATAAAGCACGTCTCCTGGCTCAGGAATTCTCTCAAGTGGAAGGAATTGATTTTGGCGAGGCTTATGCTCTTGTGGCTCGTCTTGAGTCCATCCGTATCCTTCTTGCATATGCAGCCCATCATAATTTTAAATTACAACAAATGGATGTTAAGAGCGCTTTCCTTAATGGTCCTCTACATGAGTTAGTATACGTCAAGCAGCCCCCGGGGTTTGAGGACCCCAAATTTCCGAACCATGTCTACAAACTCGATAAGGCGCTCTATGGCCTTAAACAAGCCCCACGTGCGTGGTATGAGCACCTTAAAGAGCTTTTGCTAGACCGTGGATTCAAAGTTGGGCAAATCGATTGTGGCATCCCGCAAAACCACTACTAGAAAATCGCGTTGAATTTGTGCATTGCATCGTCATCATCATATGTTGTTTGTCGAAAACTATTTTCGCAAAGCCCGTTTTGTTTTCTAAAACGCCCCAACTTTAATCAAATATCAAACCCCGGGTCACCGGATTATTTTGTGTCCGCTTTCGGTTTGCAAACGTTCCAAATAAAGTAAATAAAATATTAAGTTATTTTTAGCGGGGCAGTCGAACGGGCCGAATGACCCGAACGACCGCCCCAGAAATTAAAACGGTCCACCTAATTTCTAAACCTACCAAATTACCTACCCAGCCCACCCCCTCCACATCACCCTGGCCACTCACACGCTGCCACCTCAGCTGTCCCTCCCCCATCCTCCAATCACCCTCTGCCACTTGGCTCACCCCTCTCTCCCTTCCCCCCCACTCTCTCACCTGCCACACACCAAACACAACACAGCACACACGCACGCCATAGCAGATCCCACCCCGGGCCCGCCACTCCCTCCTCCTCCCTGGCTCTCTCCCCCACGCGAAGCAACCGCGCTGCCTCACCCCTACAAGCCCCGCGCACCTGGCCGTCGCCGGCGACCCGCGCGCCGCCGCCCAGCCCGCGAGCCCCTCTCCCCGTGGGCCTCCTCTCTCCCCTGGCCCCCGCGTGCTCCGGCCGTGGCCGCGCCGCCGCAGGGCCCCCACCGCCGCGCCTCGCCGTCCCTTCGATCTCCGGCGCCCCCGCCTGCACCGAGCCCCGCCCCGCCTTCCGCCGGCATTCCCCCCGTTCGCCCTCGCCCGCGCCAGGCCGCCGCGTCGCCCTCTTCTGGAAGCCGCCCCGTCGCCCGCTAGAGCAGCGCCGGCCCGGCCTCTGCACCTCGCGCTAGCCCCGGCCCCGGCACGCGCCGTCCCTCGCCACCCGTCGCCAGAGCCCCGCCACCGCCTCCAGTCCCCAAGCTCGTCCGCGCAGGACCCCTCTCCGGCCACCCTCAGCTCGCCCGCCGGCGTCGCGTTTCCTCTCTGCTCCGGCTCCGGCCCGTTGCCCCATCGGCAAGCTCTGGCCGCTGCCGCCGCCAGGGGACCGCTGTCCGCCTCGACCGCTTCCGCCCTCCTCGGTTCCCGCGGCCACTCCCCGTCGCCGGCGTCTGCCCCGCCGGTCCGCCTCCGCACACCTCGACCCCAGCAGCGCCCGCTGGCGCCGGCGAGCTCCACTCCGCCGCCCGGACCTCCGCGTCCTCTGCCTCGGACCACCGCGCGCCCGCCCTGCCTCCCCTCCGGTAGCCCCGCCCTGACAGCAACGCCGCCGCCCCAGCTGTTCTGCAGTGACGCCTTGGCCGCCCCGCTGCCGAAGACAGAGGCCCAGTACCTTCCAAGTTTGACAAGTGAACAAGTTACCGGTGCACCACATCAACAGGGGACGACAAGTACTTCGTCATGGGCCCGGGTGGAGCAAACCCGAAGACGGTAGATGCGACAAGAACTCCAACAAGGACCATCCGATGCCAAGGTCTTCTTCCCGGATCTGATCCCGAAGACCGACCCCGGCGCCGAAGCTGAGAAACCCCAACAAGAACCACGACACGGATGCTCCGAGTTCTCCATCGAGAAAACCAAGGTCGCCGCCCTGGAACCGAAGGACGACAAGTTCTTCACCCCGGACACCGAGACCCCGGTGCGACAAGTGCTTCATCCCGAACGCCATGACCGTCGACATGACCCGAAGACCACGGATGCGACAAGATCTACCCCTGTAATTCGAGAACGACCCCGGAGCCGAGAACGTCCCGCCGAACCCGTCGGACCCTGGACCCTGAGACCGGACCCCGAACCCCGGAACCACAAGACCGTCGAGACCCCTAATGTGTGAACCCGAACCCGAGACCTTATTTTATTAAATGATATATAATTGTTGCATATTAAATTGTCATCCTCGCATGCATATCATGGTTTTGGGGGCCTTATGCCGATTCACCTAATAATTAAATATGGGGCCCATATGCGGGCAAATCTAGTCTCATATTGGCCTCATTTAAATTGGAGTAGCGAACTGGTGATATAATCTTGCCCTGTTAAAACAACATTTAATTTGCGGGGGTTCTAAATAACTTGAACCATATGATTAATTGTCGGGACCCCGGTTCCGCTTAATATGACCTAATCGCATCGCACCTTTGCCATGCCATACATCATACATGCATCATGCTGATCTTCTGCCGTTGTATTAAATATTGCATCCGGTGTTTGTTCTAGTGTTTTGCTTCTTCGCGGATAAGGCCGTTGAGTTGATGTGAGCTTCGCCCCGATCTTCGGATGAACCTTCGACAATGTTTTCAGGCGAGCATCTCCCCCTTTCTACCTATCTTACTTTTATAGTATTTATTCCCTCCTGTTGATCTATTGCTATCTGTGTTGCGATGCTCTAGTTTCCGTACCCTTGATATTACTTGCAGCCTTATATTGCCTTGGACACATCCTATTACTTGTTGTTTGGTAGATAGTTGGACTTGCGCGTCGTAGTCGCTTGCTCAAGTGTTGTTGCGTGTCGTCAAGTGCCACAGTTGTTGATGTATTGCCGCATGTTGATGTTGGAGATGATCATAGTTTTACTTATCGCTTACTTTAATTCCTGTTAAACAACTAAAACTGAAATAAGCAGAGGCATCGGTGGGTGATAGATAATATTTGGTTTCCGAACGCCCACTTGTGTCCCGTAGGACCCCGAGTACTTGATACCTGTTCCTTGATTTATCGCGCTATCCACATCCGGGAGGTATATGGGACCCCCCTGAGCCAGAGCTTGATTCAGTCTTATTTCTTGGGGCCACAAACTAGTTTGAGGTTTTATTTACGATCCTGTACTTATGCCATGCTACTTCTGTATTTAAATTGTGCGACAGATAGCACACTGTACTGTTTAGGTAAGCGGAGTGATTACGCGGTATCGACACCCCGAGTTTTCGGGTTCCCAGTCGCTTACAGCCATTGGCGCTAACCTTGAGTCCGTATCGAAGCTTGCTTACTTCGTTGCGGGTCTACTCAATGGGGTGGCCCCCTGAAATATTTCTGAATCCTGTGATTGCTTTGTCGTGAAGGCCTCGTTGGGTTTTGATTTGGTTTTTCCGAGGTTGATCGAGTGTGTGTTGCTATTGGTGCACCCCGGCCGGGTAAAACTTTCTGAAAGCCGTGTCCGCGGTTATGGACGACTTGGAGCACAGTATCTCGACCATAGACAAGCATAACTAAAGTTTATTGCTATAAATTTGACTTTATAATGACTAGTAATCAGCTCCACTATAATGGAATGGCTAAATAATACTGCCCACAACTGCTTGTTTGGATTGTCGCTTGCGACCATTGTACCTGACTAGTAATTATGGCAACTACAACGGAATGGCTGAATAAAAGTGACAACAACTGCTGGGTTTTGGGTTTATCTCATGCTAATTGTATCTGACTAGTAAGTGTTGCAACTATCACGGAATGGCTAACTAAAAGTGCCCACTGCTTACTTTATCAGGATGATTATCTACACATGACTAGTAATTTCTGCAACGATAACCGAATCAATAAAACTGCCAACCGTGTGAGTTCCTCGGTTGACTTCCTCGGGGGTATCGAGGGGGAATACCAGGAAGGGTTGTTTGGTGTTAGCATCAGGTAGGATCCGAATAGGTCCATTCTCATCCCCCTCTAATAGCCGCCAGTTACGTCGAGTCTCTATAGGTTGTTTAGTGCATGTTGCCGCTGCCGCTTCAGTCCACCATCCCTATGTAGGCGAGGACCGCCGAATTCTAGCCTCGCCGTGTACTGGCCTCAGTACTGACCGCTCTCTCTTTTTCCTTTGCCCTTTGTCGGCACCCCTTTTGTTTAAGCAGGTTTTGAGATCGACGTCGTTAGCAGGGTTACCCTTCCGGCTTGGCCTGGGCAGGGTTATGGACGCCATTGGTTATTCTTCAGGGCTCTTAGCCCCATTTGCATCTTGTCCGTAGACGGACGCTCTATCATTTTCAAGGTGATTTGGATCTTTGTATATTATATCTGTATTCTTGACTCATGGAGTCGCTGTTATATATATATCTGTTCTGTGGGTCCCATCGAGGACTGTTGTGCAATGCTATTACTTCGTTTTCCACCCGCACGAAAGTGCCTGGTGGGCACCTTTGAATCGTTTCTATGCGGGTTTGGCGGGTTTCGCTGAAACTTGCATAGATCCGATTCTGAGGGTGTTACAGAGTGGTATCAGAGCCCAGCAGTTACGATACCCCACAAGTCCAGCCTGTAGGATAACCTAGCTAACGGCCGAAGTAGAGTGTCAAAACTATTTTTGCAAAATCGGTTGGATAGTTCTGATTAGGTCTGATTTTACTCCTTACCCCTCTGCTATTCTCCTCTTACCTCTACGTGTTTTGAATCCGCTCTCTTCTTTCTCTTCGAGTCCAGGATTTCTCGTGGTTGGGTTCCGTCGTACCTTCAGGGTTTCGCTTCCTTCTTTGATAACGGTGTTGCTGCATCTGGTCTTCATGCTATCCGGGGAATCCTCCGTCGGTGGTACCATTCTTTGTTCCTTGTTTGTGCCTTCCGGTGTTTTTCCGACGCGACGACATCCTCTACGCCAGGTCCGATGCAGAGTCTGCATCACTCCTTTGTTTCCGAACCTCGTTTACCGAGATCTTCAGTCTGATTCCGAGAATGGTTGTACTCTTTTCTACTGATTGTGCAGAGTAATAGTTTGGGTGCGTGATGGATTGGCCCGACTACCCCTTCTATTCGCTTTTGTACATTGAAGTGAATGAGAATGCATCGGTTCCCTCTTTTCATCGAAGTTAGAGGTGGCTTTATTTGTTGATACCTCTACCTTCGACCTTTTGTTCCCGGAGTGTTCTCTCGACGATCACGGACAACGACCTCTTGTTAGTGGTGTCGCGAGGATCTACCCGAAGCGAGAAGATTCAGATCGCCGACCTTTCCTTCCGGTACCATGAGGCGGATCTCGAGGGCGAGATCCATTGTTAGTGGTGTCGAATTGTGGCATCCCGCAAAACCACTACTAGAAAATCGCGTTGAATTTGTGCATTGCATCGTCATCATCATATGTTGTTTGTCGAAAACTATTTTCGCAAAGCTCGTTTTGTTTTCTAAAACGCCCCAACTTTAATCAAATATCAAACCCCGGGTCACCGGATTATTTTGTGTCCGCTTTCGGTTTGCAAACGTTCCAAATAAAGTAAATAAAATATTAAGTTATTTTTAGCGGGGCAGTCGAACGGGCCGAATGACCCGAACGACCGCCCCAGAAATTAAAACGGTCCACCTAATTTCTAAACCTACCAAATTACCTACCCAGCCCACCCCCTCCACATCACCCTGGCCACTCACACGCTGCCACCTCAGCTGTCCCTCCCCCATCCTCCAATCACCCTCTGCCACTTGGCTCACCCCTCTCTCCCTTCCCCCCTACTCTCTCACCTGCCACACACCAAACACAACACAGCACACACGCACGCCACAGCAGATCCCACCCCGGGCCCGCCACTCCCTCCTCCTCCCTGGCTCTCTCCCCCACGCGAAGCAACCGCGCTGCCTCACCCCTGCAAGCCCCGCGCACCTGGCCGTCGCCGGCGACCCGCGCGCCGCCGCCCAGCCCGCGAGCCCCTCTCCCCGTGGGCCTCCTCTCTCCCCCGGCCCCCGCGTGCTCCGGCCGTGGCCGCGCCGCCGCAGGGCCCCCACCGCCGCGCCTCGCCGTCCCTTCGATCTCCGGCGCCCCCGCCTGCACCGAGCCCCGCCCCGCCTTCCGCCGGCATTCCCCCCGTTCGCCCTCGCCCGCGCCAGGTCGCCGCGTCGCCCTCCTCTGGAAGCCGCCCCGTCGCCCGCTGGAGCAGCGCCGGCCCGGCCTCTGCACCTCGCGCTAGCCCCGGCCCCGGCACGCGCCGTCCCTCGCCACCCGTCGCCAGAGCCCCGCCACCGCCTCCAGTCCCCAAGCTCGTCCGCGCAGGACCCCTCTCCGGCCACCCTCGGCTCGCCCGCCGGCGTCGCGTTTCCTCTCCGCTCCGGCTCCGGCCCGTCGCCCCATCGGCGAGCTCTGGCCGCTGCCGCCGCCAGGGGACCGCTGTCCGCCTCGACCGCTTCCGCCCTCCTCGGTTCCCGCGGCCACTCCCCGTCGCCGGCGTCTGCCCCGCCGGTCCGCCTCCGCACGCCTCGACCCCAGCAGCGCCCGCCGGTCCGCCTCCGCACGCCTCGACCCCAGCAGCGCCCGCCGGCACCTGCGAGCTCCACTCCGCCGCCCGGACCGCCCCGACCTCCGCGTCCTCTGCCTCGGACCACCGCGCGCCCGCCCTGCCTCCCCTCCGGTAGCCCCGCCCTGACAGCAACGCCGCCGCCCCAGCTGTTCTGCAGTGACGCCTTGGCCGCCCCGCTGCCGAAGACAGAGGCCCAGTACCTTCCAAGTTTGACAAGTGAACAAGTTACCGGTGCACCACATCAACAGGGGACGACAAGTACTTCGTCATGGGCCCGGGTGGAGCAAACCCGAAGACGGTAGATGCGACAAGAACTCCAACAAGGACCATCCGATGCCAAGGTCTTCTTCCCGGATCTGATCCCGAAGACCGACCCCGGCGCCGAAGCTGAGAAACCCCAACAAGAACCACGACACGGATGCTCCGAGTTCTCCATCGAGAAAACCAAGGTCGCCGCCCTGGAACCGAAGGACGACAAGTTCTTCACCCCGGACACCGAGACCCCGGTGCGACAAGTGCTTCATCCCGAACGCCATGACCGTCGACATGACCCGAAGACCACGGATGCGACAAGATCTACCCCTGTAATTCGAGAACGACCCCGGAGCCGAGAACGTCCCGCCGAACCCGTCGGACCCTGGACCCTGAGACCGGACCCCGAACCCCGGAACCACAAGACCGTCGAGACCCCTAATGTGTGAACCCGAACCCGAGACCTTATTTTATTAAATGATATATAATTGTTGCATATTAAATTGTCATCC
Source organism: Avena atlantica (assembly GCA_910589765.1). NCBI lineage: Eukaryota > Viridiplantae > Streptophyta > Magnoliopsida > Poales > Poaceae > Avena > Avena atlantica. Next base: position 376,731,013 of record OU342738.1, read on the forward strand.
TCGCATGCATATCATGGTTTTGGGGGCCTTATGCCGATTCACCTAATAATTAAATATGGGGCCCATATGCGGGCAAATCTAGTCTCATATTGGCCTCATTTAAATTGGAGTAGCGAACTGGTGATATAATCTTGCCCTGTTAAAACAACATTTAATTTGCGGGGGTTCTAAATAACTTGAACCATATGATTAATTGTCGGGACCCCGGTTCCGCTTAATATGACCTAATCGCATCGCACCTTTGCCATGCCATACATCATACATGCATCATGCTGATCTTCTGCCGTTGTATTAAATATTGCATCCGGTGTTTGTTCTAGTGTTTTGCTTCTTCGCGGATAAGGCCGTTGAGTTGATGTGAGCTTCGCCCCGATCTTCGGATGAACCTTCGACAATGTTTTCAGGCGAGCATCTCCCCCTTTCTACCTATCTTACTTTTATAGTATTTATTCCCTCCTGTTGATCTATTGCTATCTGTGTTGCGATGCTCTAGTTTCCGTACCCTTGATATTACTTGCAGCCTTATATTGCCTTGGACACATCCTATTACTTGTTGTTTGGTAGATAGTTGGACTTGCGCGTCGTAGTCGCTTGCTCAAGTGTTGTTGCGTGTCGTCAAGTGCCACAGTTGTTGATGTATTGCCGCATGTTGATGTTGGAGATGATCATAGTTTTACTTATCGCTTACTTTAATTCCTGTTAAACAACTAAAACTGAAATAAGCAGAGGCATCGGTGGGTGATAGATAATATTTGGTTTCCGAACGCCCACTTGTGTCCCGTAGGACCCCGAGTACTTGATACATGTTCCTTGATTTATCGCGCTATCCACATCCGGGAGGTATATGGGACCCCCCTGAGCCAGAGCTTGATTCAGTCTTATTTCTTGGGGCCACAAACTAGTTTGAGGTTTTATTTACGATCCTGTACTTATGCCATGCTACTTCTGTATTTAAATTGTGCGACAGATAGCACACTGTACTGTTTAGGTAAGCGGAGTGATTACGCGGTATCGACACCCCGAGTTTTCGGGTTCCCAGTCGCTTACAGCCATTGGCGCTAACCTTGAGTCCGTATCGAAGCTTGCTTACTTCGTTGCGGGTCTACTCAATGGGGTGGCCCCCTGAAATATTTCTGAATCCTGTGATTGCTTTGTCGTGAAGGCCTCGTTGGGTTTTGATTTGGTTTTTCCGAGGTTGATCGAGTGTGTGTTGCTATTGGTGCACCCCGGCCGGGTAAAACTTTCTGAAAGCCGTGTCCGCGGTTATGGACGACTTGGAGCACAGTATCTCGACCATAGACAAGCATAACTAAAGTTTATTGCTATAAATTTGACTTTATAATGACTAGTAATCAGCTCCACTATAATGGAATGGCTAAATAATACTGCCCACAACTGCTTGTTTGGATTGTCGCTTGCGACCATTGTACCTGACTAGTAATTATGGCAACTACAACGGAATGGCTGAATAAAAGTGACAACAACTGCTGGGTTTTGGGTTTATCTCATGCTAATTGTATCTGACTAGTAAGTGTTGCAACTATCACGGAATGGCTAACTAAAAGTGCCCACTGCTTACTTTATCAGGATGATTATCTACACATGACTAGTAATTTCTGCAACGATAACCGAATCAATAAAACTGCCAACCGTGTGAGTTCCTCGGTTGACTTCCTCGGGGGTATCGAGGGGGAATACCAGGAAGGGTTGTTTGGTGTTAGCATCAGGTAGGATCCGAATAGGTCCATTCTCATCCCCCTCTAATAGCCGCCAGTTACGTCGAGTCTCTATAGGTTGTTTAGTGCATGTTGCCGCTGCCGCTTCAGTCCACCATCCCTATGTAGGCGAGGACCGCCGAATTCTAGCCTCGCCGTGTACTGGCCTCAGTACTGACCGCTCTCTCTTTTTCCTTTGCCCTTTGTCGGCACCCCTTTTGTTTAAGCAGGTTTTGAGATCGACGTCGTTAGCAGGGTTACCCTTCCGGCTTGGCCTGGGCAGGGTTATGGACGCCATTGGTTATTCTTCAGGGCTCTTAGCCCCATTTGCATCTTGTCCGTAGACGGACGCTCTATCATTTTCAAGGTGATTTGGATCTTTGTATATTATATCTGTATTCTTGACTCATGGAGTCGCTGTTATATATATCTGTTCTGTGGGTCCCATCGAGGACTGTTGTGTAATGCTATTACTTCGTTTTCCACCCGCACGAAAGTGCCTGGTGGGCACCTTTGAATCGTTTCTATGCGGGTTTCGCTGAAACTTGCATAGATCCGATTCTGAGGGTGTTACATCGATCCCACTCTTTTTACTAAGAAGGTTAATGGGGAGCTTTTTGTATGCCAACTTTATGTAGATGACATTATTTTTGGCTCTACTAACCAAGCTTTTAACGATGAATTTTCAAAGCTTATGACTGACAGGTTTGATATGTCCATGATGGGTGAGCTGAGGTTCTTTCTTGGATTTGAGATCAAACAACTTAGAGAGGGAACCTTTATTAATCAAGCTAAGTACATCCAAGATATGCTCAAACGATTCAAGATGACGGATCTCAATGGTGTTGCTACTCCTATGCAAACAAAGTGTCATCTTGAGCTCAATCCCAAGGGTAAAGACGTGGATCAAAAGGTATATCGATCCATGATCGGCTCTCTCCTTTACCTTTACGCATCTAGGCCCGGTATCGTGTTAAGTGTAGGAGTGTGTGCAAGGTACCAAGCCGCTCCTAAAGAAAGCCACTTAGTGGCGGTCAAATGAATCTTCCGATATTTGGTTCATTCCCTGAATTTTGGGTTATGGTATCCCAAGGGTTCAAGTTTCTCTCTATGTGGTTACACTGATTCATATTGGGCTGGTGACAAAGATGATAGGAAATCAACCTCTGGTGCATGTCAATTCTTCGGCAGGTCTCTAGTGTGTTGGTCTTCAAAGAAACAGAACTGTATTTCACTCTCAACCGCCGAAGCTAAATATGTTGCTGCTGCAAGTGCTTGTACCCAATTATTATGGATGAGGCAAACTTTAAAGGAATATGGTGTCAATTGTGACAAAGTGCCTCTATTATGTGACAATGAAAGTGCTATCAAAATTGCTTACAATCCCGTGCAGCATACAAGAACAAAACATATTGAGATTCGCAACCACTTCATTCGGGATCATGTTGCTCGTGGTGATATTGCCCTATCCTTTGTGATCACGAAGAACCAACTCGTTGATATTTTCACGAAGCCCCTTGACGATGAAAGATTTTGTTATTTGAGGAATGAGCTAAATATCATAGACTCAAGGAGCTTGGCTAGACTACTCTCGCACACTCACTTACTCTTATTCATGTATTTGTTTTAGATGCGGGCATAGACATAGGGGGAGTGTGGTCCTAATTGATTGGGCTAACCCTCCCCCCATAATGCCGAAAGCAAGAAAAATCATTTCCCTTAATATCATGTTGTGATATGTGGGTCATTGATGAGCATTGGTTTTGAACTCAAGATACATCTTCGCGGTGTCATGCCATGCGCTCCAACATGGTGGCTTCGGCCACCGCCCTCTTCCTTGTGAAGAGTTGGGTTCTAATGGCTCTCTTTGGATTCTCTTGCATATTTCTTGTTCTTATGGAAAACACACTCAACTTTGGCTTTTGTTTGATTTGATTCTTGCAAATTTGGGTGTGTAGTACCATCTATTCATTCTCTAAACCATCGCTCTTCTTCCTTTTTGGCGTTTCGATGCCAAAGGGGGAGAAGTAGTTCTATGAGGTCTCGTGGATTTGCAAGGGTCGGGCGCAAGAGCCTGTCTTTCAGTCGTTTTCTTTGCTTGCTTGTGCCTTTGTGTTTGGTTATGTAAGACTATGTCGTGCTTTACTCTGCGTGCTTGGTATTCTGGAATTATATTGTGGATCTCATGGAATTCTGGATTTATCTATGGGATATGTTTGATGGCATATGGAATCATTGGATTATCTGATGTATGCATCAATATTGTTGGGATGTGCTTGGAGGCTATCAATCTCATTATTTTCTTTGGCTATAGTCACATCCCGGTGGTATGACCTTGTTTTCCAAACCACCTTGTTTCAATTATCTTTGTTATGGAAGTTGTGTACTCTCTAGTGTGTGTATTTGTATTCAAATGCAAATTTTAAATATGCACACATCTAGGGGGAGCGTATTTCATTATTTAAAGTGGCATTAGCCGGTTTCATTGCAAATCCTAATATTGTCATCTAACACCAAAAATGGGGAGATTGAAAGAACATTTTATAATCCCTAGTGTTTTGTGTGTTAGATAACAATATCAAGGATTATTTAATGTGTGTTTAAGTGTTGCAGCTCTCTTTGAGAAAAAGGGAAAAGGACTCTGCCTTTGGGGGGCGGATAATCCGCCCCCACCAGGGGCGGATAATCCGCCCCCACCAGGGGCGGATAATCCGCCCCTCCCTCTTCCCAAGCAGGCGCAAGCCACAGAAAGGGGGCGGAGTTTTGGCCAGATTTTCCGGCTCCGCCGGATAATCCGCCCCTCAGGGGGGCGGATAGTCCGCCCCCCTTGCTCATCGCCAAGGCGCAAGCCCCAGAGAGGGGGCGGAGTGTTGGCCGGACTTTCCAGCCTGGCCGGATAATCCGCCCCTAGAGGGGGCCGGATTATCCCCCCCCCCCAAGGTCTTCACCAAGTTTCGCAGGCGCCAGCCCTAGAGGGGGCGGAGTTTCCCCCGGAGAATCCACCCTTGGGGCGGAGTTTTCCCAGGGGGCGGATAATCCGCCCCAAGTGGGGGGCGAATAATCCGCCCCCAAAGTTGAGCAACGGCCAGATCTGGGGAGGGGGTATTTAAGCCAGCCTTCCCCCTCCTGCCAGAACTCTTGATTCATTCGAAAAAGACGAGATCTGATTTGCAACCTTCATCCAAGAGAGCTCCACCTAGATCCGCCCAAAGGCCCCGTCCCTTGGGGAATCGAAGGAGGATAACTCGATCTTCATCATCAGCAATCAAGCGCTTCATCTCCTCTCCATTCATTTGGAGAACCTCCGATCTAGTATTTCTTGCAAATATCTAGATCCTTGTTTTTGTTTATATTGATAAACCTTGTTCTTGTGGCACCTTGTTGTCATCTTGAGAGCCCCCAATTCGGTTGTGGGTGTGTGCCCCGATAGTATTGTAAAAGGCACCGGTTCCCGCCTCGAAGGGATCCAATAGTGGAGAAGGTGGATCAGGCCTCTCGTGGCGAGATCCATCGGAGAATAGGGTGAGGCCTATTGTGGCGTGGTGGTCTTAGAACCGCCCACCCCTCCAACGCAGATGTACTTCCCTTAACAAGGAAGGAACGATGGTAAAACAAATCCCTGTGTCTCCGCGTGCTCCACTACGGTTTCCTCGCTCCTCTCTTTACGTGCTTAGTAGTTAGGGTTGCATATAGGGAAATTATCGTAGTTGCATATCTAGAGAATTTACTTTGTGTCAAGCCTAAAATTGAAAAAGTATTAAAAATTGGTTAGCACCTATTCACCCCCCCTCTAGGTGCCCATACGATCCATTTCAGCGGCGGATACCCGAAGCGAGGGCTCGGAACAAATGGCGAAAAGGTTTGGGTACACCTCCTGTAGGGGGCATTCCCGGAGCCAAGAGTCCAACCAAAACATGGTGCCCTCCCCATTCACAATAGAGACTGAGGTCCCAAGCCGGATCTCGTTCTTGATCTCCTGGATGGAGTGCCAGAACTGACATCCTTCCCTCCGGTCGCAGTCCAACATGGGTCGATCCCATAGGTACTTGGCCTTAATGAGCTTGAGCCAAAGGCCCCCATCATCCTGTAGAATCCGCCATACCCATCGAAGCATTAGGGCCTTATTGAACTGGCGAGAAGCGAGGATACCTATGCCCCCAAATTCCTTGGGGCGCAAATGTCTACCCATTTGATCATGTCATACTTCTGGCGCCCCAAGGGGTCTTGCCGGAAGAACCGGGAGAGCTCCTTATCAAAGGCCCCATGGACCCCTTCAGGAAGGAGGTATAGTCCCATCATATATATGGGCAGACTAGAGAGGCAGGAGTCAATCAAGACGGTCTTGCTACCTTTAGATGTGAATCTAACACACCAAGGTTCGTACCTAGAGCGCACCCTGTCCACAAGCGGATCCAGGTCCCTGATAAGGATCCTGGTGTCGCGGACTGGCATCCCCAGATACGTGATGGGGAAGGAGGAAAGCCGACGATTGAAGTTATCAGCTGTCCTTTGCTGCTCGTCTTGAGAGAACCCCAACGCGATCACCTCGCTCTTGTCGAAGTTAATCCAAAGGCCCGGCATCTCCTGGAAGCAAAGGAGGAGGAACTTGAGGTTCGCAATATCTAGAGTAGAGCTTTCGATCATGATCATTGTGTCGTCTGCATACTGAAGCTGGGTGAGCCCCCCCCCCCCCCCGGAATGAGGTTGTCGACCACTCCGGAGATGTGGCTAGCTGCCTTGGCTTTTTCAAGCATTTCCGCGAGGGCGTCCACCGCCGTGTTGAAGAGAAGGGGGACAGTGGGTCCCCCTGTCTAACACCGCAGGAGGGGTGGAAGTAAGGCCCAATATCGCCATTGATGTTAATCGCCGTGCTTCCGGTCATAAGGAACTGCATAATACAGAGATCATGCGATCGTCAAATCCTCGTCTAATGAGGACCCGTCGAAGGAATCGCTAGTCCATGCGGTCATAGGCCTTTTGGAAGTCTAGCTTCAGGAAGATGCCTTTCAACTTCCCGGACTTGATCTCGTGGATAACCTCATGGAGGGTGAGGATCCCATCATGTATGAATCTGCATTTAAGGAAGGCAAATTGATACTGGTGGGTCAGGCGCTCCATGATCGGGGCAAGGCAGGAAGCACAGACTTTCACGAAGATGCGTTGGATGATGTTGAGGACCGTAATGGGACTGAATTGGCGAATGTCCGATGCCCCTACCACTTTCGGGATCAGGGTTATCATGCCTAGATTCAGCCAACCCATCACAAGGGTCCCGGTGTAGAACTCCTGGAACATTGGCATGATGACCGGTTGAAGTTCCTTCCAGAAGGTCTGGAAGAAAGCTACCGGGAGGCCATCGGGGCCCGGTGCGGAGTTGGCCTTCATGGCCTTCACTGCCCGCTCAACCTCCTCTGGTAGGAATGGGAGAATGAGCTCCGCATTCTCATCGTCTGTGACCCTGGCCCTAGGCGTCTAGAAGTCAACTGCCAACATGACCCTAGTGTGGGGTCCTGCCGAGAAGAGCGCTTTATAGAACGAATAAATATGGGAGGATAGCGTCCCCGCCTTCTTGATGAGGAGCTCATTGTCCCATAGGCATGGGATAGAGCATTTCCTACGACGCCCGTTGGCCACCGCGTGGAAATAGGCTATGTCCGCATCTCCTTGGAGGAGCCAGTTTTGGCGGCTGCGTTGTCGCCAGACTAGCTCCTTCCCCTTGTAAATCTCAACCACAGAAGTCTCTAAGGCATAACGGTGAGACCACTCGTCCGCTGAGAGGCCCACCGAGTCTGCCGAACGGTCCAGGGCCTGGATCTCCTCCAGTAGAGCTCCTTTTACGAGTCTCGTCACTGCGCCCAGATTTTCCCCCAGCCCGACATGAATTGGCGAGCAATATTAGCGCAGTGGTGCCAGACATCCACCGCATTGAATCTTCTAGGGGGATATGCCGCCGCAGTCAGCCATTTAGCCTAGACCGCTTCCACAAACCCTGGCTGGGTAAGCCAGAAGTTTTCAAAGTGGAAGCGGTTCAGCCGTGGCGGGGCGCTCCCCCGGTCGATAGAAGCAGTGGAACGTGATCCGAGCCTACCCGGGTGATGGCGCAGAGATAACAGAGAGGGTGGTACGTCAGAAACGTATCTATAATTTTTGATGCTCCATGCTTGTTTTATATCTACTTTGCTTTGCTTTGTCTACACTTTGAGGTGTTTTTATATCTTTTCTGGAACTAACCTATTAACAAGATGCCATAGTGCCAGTTGCCTGTTTTCTTCTGTTTTTGGTTCCAGAAAGGCAAAAAATCAATATTCTCGGAATTGGACGGGACAAAAGCCAAAGTCATTATTTTCCCGGAGCAACACGGAACCACGAAGCAGAGCCGGAGGGGGCCACAGGGTGGCCGCACCCCCCTAGGCGCGGGAAAGCCCTGGAGGCACCCACAGGGGGTGTGGTCCCCCTGGACCCCCACTGACCTTGATTCTTGCGCCTATAAGAAGCCTCCGACCCAAAAACCCTAGGTAATCCAGAAGAAATCCACGAAAACCTCTGTAGCGCTGTCGCCACCAAAAGGGATATTCGGGGGACAGAAAGTCTTTGTTCCGGCACCCCGCAGGGACAAGGAAGTGCCCCAGGAGCCATCTCCATCAATCTCCACCACCATCTCCATCACCGTTGTTGATTCCCATGATGAGGTGTCGTGGTGTGGAACATGGCAGAGCCATCGGGGATGGCAAAGAAGGGACACACGAATGCATTCGGTGGCTCACGCAACGAGTTGGGCATGGTGCACTGCAAACACAGGGACGTACCCAGGTTTGGGGCCCTCTCGGTGAGGTAACGCCCCTACTCCTGTAAGATGAACTATGTATGGGAGCTGATGCTCAGTACAAATGCTCCTTGAGCTGTTTCCTTAGCTACTATAGAGAGCTAGAGGAAGATGGAAACTTGATGCTAACACTTCTATCCTTCTATTGTTGCCTCTACCTAGAACCCCAGCTCTGCCCTCCCTTATATACTGGTCTGGGGGGCAGATTATAGATCGGGTCCTAGGGTTTACTGTTCGGATATGGGTTTATAGGGCAGGGCCGGCTACAGGGCCCAGCCGGTGGGCCAGGACCCAGTCCGCCCTTCTTTTAGCGTCACCCCTCTATTTAGCGGTCACCCGGGCTTCCTTTGGGCGTCATCCTTGATTTAACGGTCACCCGGACCGCTTTCGCCAGTCCGGCCGACCGTCTTGCTTTATCTTCGTCGGGTAGCGCTGGTCATGACGGCATGTCAGCTTCCTTGATGACGAGGAAGAGACAGAAGCGTACCCCGCATGGAGTGTCAGCCCTTCAGTGCTCTCCATCGAATCCGAGGTGAGCCGGGTGGAAACAGCCACCCGGCCGGTTCTTCTGGCCACCGGCTAGACGGGCCAGCCGGGAAGGTTATAAGCCCAGTCGGGCTTGTTTGCCAGTCGGCTAGAGTTGTCTTTCCTGGAGGCCAGGCGGCATGCATCTTCTGGAGCCGGCCTACTTATGCCTAGCTTTCCCTACCCGGGGGTTATCCCCCCGACATGAGGAGGGAGTAGTTCTTCCTCGAGGCTAAGGGCTATACCGGTAGCTATGTGTTCATCTCTCTCTCTATGCATGATCTTGTTGTGGTCATGAGCTTTGTAATCAAGTAGATCTACCTTGCTACTCAAGTGCTTCATTAGATCTCTGCTCTTCCCATGTGTGTGAAAGTGACAGCGTGCACGCCATGGTGGCACTTAGGCTTGAGTCTACATAAATACTCCTTGTGCTTTAACAGATCTATGCTTTTCCCCATGTGTGTGAAAGTGACAGCGTGCATACCGTGTGTGGCACTTTGGCTAGATTGAATATTTGTTATGAGTTATATTTGGAGTTGGATGTCTCTATGAAATTGTGGTGTTTGTTGGAACCATCTAGCGCTCAAGGTGACAGTGTGGGGTTATCTAGATTGGGGAAGGCCCTACCATGGATTAGAGTGTTCAGCCGGAGAGTAGTTAAGAGTAGTATCATGAAGAGAGGATATCTATATGAGAGAGTGTTCACTAGTGAAAGTATGATCCCTAGGCCTTGTTTCTAAGCATTGAAACACCGTTTGCTACTAGATATGTTGCATGTTTGCTTGCTTCCATCTTTATTCCGTTTGCCGGGGAGGTTTTGGTCCTTTACCTTACCTCACCATCAAGCTCTTTTCTGGCACCGTTACCCCACGACAACAAGTCAGAAGCTATTTTCTGGCACCGTTACCATTTGTATTTCACTATCTCTTTGCCGAACTAGTGCACCTATACACCTGACAAGTGTATTGGGTGTGTTGGGGACACAAGAGACTTCTTGTATCTTCATTTCAGGATTGCTTGAGAGGGAATACCTTTGACCACTTCCTCCCTGAGTTCGATAAACCTTGGGTAATCCACTTAAGGGAAACTTGCTGTTGTTCTACAAACCTCTGCATTTGGAGGCCCAACAACTATGTACAAGAATAGAAGTGCGTAGACATCAAGCTCTTTTCTGGCACCGTTGCCGGGGAGGTAAGGTAAAAGGTACTCACATCCTCCGGTTTGAGTGCTCGAAGTTATTTCCCTTAGATTCTGCATTTTTGTCTTTTTGTTTCTTGTTTTCACTAGTTAGGCTTAATGGAAAACAACAACAAAATTAGAGAGCTTTATAGTGTTTATCTTGAATTAGGGCATGAAGTGTTTGAAGAGAAAATTAAAAAATATATGGAGCATTATTTGCATGCTAATAGCAATGTTATTAGTATGAATTCTCTGAACACCATTATTGCTAATGCTATGGAAAAGTCTAAGATTGGGGAAGCTAGTTTTGATGAAAATGATCTTAGTCCCCCATCTTTTGAGGAGAAAATTTGCTTTGATGATACTTTACCTCCAATATATGATGACTACAATGATGAGTATGATATTTTCAGTCCACCTACTATTGAGGAGAAAATTTATTGTGATTACAATATGCCTCCTATATTTGATGATTATGGTGATGAGAATACTAATGATAGCTATTTTGTTGAATTTGCTCCCACTACAATTAATAAGAATGACTATGCTTATGTGGAGAGTAATAACTATTATATGCATGTGGCTCATGATAAGAATGTTTTATGTGATAGTTATATTGTTAATTTTATTCATGATGCTACTGAAAGTTATTATCAGAGAGGGAAACATGGTCTTATGTATCTCAATAATATTAAGTTTCCCCTCTTTATGTTGAAAATCTTGAAGTTGCACTTGTTTTGCTTCCCAATGCTTGTTGCTTTATGCTTTCATGACTTGTTTCTTTACAAGATTCCTATGCATAGGAAGTGGGTTAGACTTAAATGTGTTTTGAATTTTCTTCTTGATGCTCTCTTTTAAATCAATTCATATTTCTTATGTGAGCATGTTCTCAAACTATCAAGCCTAACTTAAAGGCGTTAAAGAAAAGTACTTGTTGGGAGATAACCCAAGAGTTTTCTTGAGTCTCTCCTTATCCTTTTTGTTTGCTTTTTTGTGCCAAGAATGACCTCTAATGAGAGGGAAGTAAGATTTGGGGAGTTGCTGTCCCGAAACAGATTTTTGTCCTCCACCATAAAAATGCGTGAGGAGTCTCTGTAAGTCGGATTGAGCTGAATATTTACGAATAAATCCCCCAGTATGTTATATAACTTTCGTTAGTTCAACACTTTTTTATTTGAGCAACAGAAGGTCTTTGAAAAAATTGGTTTCTACCTGCTGGTCTGTTTTGACAGATTTCTGCCATTATTTGCATTTGCTTCTTATTGATTCCTTTTTTAGTTCTATTTTGGGGAATTGAGCCTTTTGAAGGAGTTTCTACAGTAGCTTGTGTTTTTAGTGAAAAGTTTTTCTGTTCCAAAGCTTTACCTAAGGGTCTAATATCTTTTGAATACTCTAATGTTGCTAATGAAGTTTTGTATGAAGGAAAATTTGCAGGTGCAGAGAAAGAATGATGTAATGAGATGAAGAATGGACAAAAGATCAAGCTTGGGTACGCCATCCCGGTGTCACGCCAAGAAATATCCAAGAGGTATAAGCGTCAAAGATTGGGGATGCCCAAGGCATCCCCTTCTTCATCAATAAAAATCTCAGGTCTTTCTACACACTTCGTTTTTATTGTTTCATGCATAGTTGTGTTGTTCTTGGAGCGTCTTAGTTTTTATTTTTGGTTTTATTTTGATTGAGTAAGTTGGTTGGTTACACCACACTTCTTTTGGAGAGATACACACTCCGTTTTCATTGCCTAGAACACTCTAGTTTTCATTCTTATTGTTCTGTGAGTGTTCACTTTTGCTAGCACTGTGTTTAGCCTTAGCTTTCTTGAGCTTTCAGCTTAGAACTTTTTAGTTCTTCTTTGTGGATTTGTGAGACAAGATCACTGGTCTTTATTGATTATTATCTTTGTGAGTTGTTTCAAATAAGTTGATTGGTGTTGGAAAAGAGTAGGAAGTTTCATGCTTGTAGTGGTACAAAGAGGAGCTTGCATTGACTGTGACTTAGACTTTAGCATGCCATGCTAGGTGTTGTTTTTACCTTATTCTTAGTGATTATTGTTGTAGCATGTCTTGTTCCAAACAATTGGGATTGCTTAATGTGCCTTGAAAGAACCATGCGTTGTTTTAGCATATAAAAGCATAGTATTGTGGTATTCTCCTTTGATGCTTTGTTTGGGTTGACTTGGCGCATGCTTATACCATGTTATGACTATGAACAAGTCACCATAGCCTCTATGATCATTTAGTCCTTGACTTGTAGTACCACTCTATGCTTTGATTAGTAATGTTTTGTCGCTCTGCATGATTATGGCCATTATTGCTCTCTTAGTTGGTTGCTCCCAGTCTTTTGCTAGCCTCCACTTGTATGAGTAAGCTCTACTCATGCTTCCAACTCCCAAGAAACCAAGTTATTCCAAAGTTCCACTATAAACTCCTATGCATGGTGTGTTACACCATTCCAAGTATATTCTTGTTTTCAGCTATCTTCCAATTAAAAACTATTTTGTTATGTGAAAACTTAGTGATTAAAGCCCTCATGAACTTGATGGCAACTTTATATTCTTTTCCCCTAATAAACTTGAACCATTGTGACAACTTTGTTGTATATGCTTGCACTTATAAGTTGGAATTAGCAGAACCGTGCTGTCACGGGGAATGTTTTCAACATTGCACTTGTACTTTGTACTCAGTTGATATCATGTTCTTTTGTCTATGGATTTCACCGATGTGAAATAAAGAGGGAACTTGTAAGTCCATGGAGTTTGTATCCTGTGTTAGAGAAACGCCTAGGCCGCTAGCCCAACCATGCCTAATCATGGTGGAAACTTGCAGCATCACCATAATGAGCTATCTATGAAGCATCCTCGATAAAAAGCTATGCATATGGTAAATAAAAAGATTGTTGAGATGCTCATTGTCTGCTTGACTTGTCATTTTTGGTTATGGGAAAGCTCCTGTACCATGTGCAAGGGGTACCTCGTTGGCGGTTCTCAAGATATGCAAATACTTACAGTGACAAGAACTTACCTGGACCCAAAGTTGAGTATGCATGAGGTGTGGCCCTCGTATTCAAGGGACTTGAGATTGCCAACTTATACTTCGTCAAGCATATACTCCATCTTTGCCACTTTAACCTTAACCACTTCAATATGCTTATGATAGGGGCAATGTGGGCTGAAATCTAACAAGTACAATAATTTTTGGAAGCTCTTTTTGAAACTTGAAATCCCTTCTTCCTTTATAGAAGGTCTTTCTTCCACCACTATTGAGTCTCCACATTCTACCTTTAGGCACCATTAAGAGAGCATAGTTGTCATTCTTAGTTCTGTATGTAGTGTCCCAAAACTTATTGATTGATGCATATTGTGATATTACTTGTTCTTGTGCTACTTTTTTCTAGTCACCCTTGTGAACTTTGAAGGTGTCCTATGCATCTATTTGCTACTCTATGAGGGACATGCTGAGTGCCACTATGCCATGTTTTCTGTATGTGAAACAAACAAACGTTTTTCAATGCATGTTATTCATGATCTTTGTTTCTAGCCTTTCATGTTGCATGCATAGTTACTTTGTATTACTGTCAGAACTCCATCTTTCATGCACATGTTTAGAGTTCTTTGATCCCAGCTTTCAATGCTTGAAAATGGTTTGATCTTGGTTTTGATGGTGCATGTCACCTAAAAAATTATTCTTTTATCACTTACCTACTCGAGGACGAGGAGGAGTTAAGCTTGGGGATGCTTGATACGTCGGAAACGTATCTATAATTTTTGATGCTCCATGCTTGTTTTATATCTACTTTGATTTGTCTACACTTTGAGGTGTTTTTATATCTTTTCTGGAACTAACCTATTAACAAGATGCCACAGTGCCAGTTGCCTGATTTCTTCTGTTTTTGGTTCCAGAAAGGCACAAAATCAATATTCTCAAAATTGGACAGGACAAAAACCAAAGTCATTATTTTTCCCGGAGCAACACGGAACCACGAAGCAGATCCGGAGGGGGCGACAAGGTGGCCGCACCCCCCTAGGAACGGGCAAGCCCTGGAGGTGCCCACAGGGGGTGTGGGCCCCCTAGACCCCCACCTACCTCGATTCATGCGCCTATAAGAAGCCTCTAACCCAAAACCCTAGGGAATCCAGAAGAAATCGACAAAAACCTTCGTAGCGCTGCCGCCACCAAAAGGGAGATTCGGGGGACAGATAGTCTCTATTCCGACACCCTGCCGGGACGGCGAAGTGCCCCCGGAGCCATCTCCATCGATCTCCACCATCATCTCCATCACCGTTGCTGATTCCCATGATGAGGAGGGAGTAGTTCTTCCTCGAGGCTAAGGGCTCTACCGGTAGCTATGTGTGCATCTCTCTCTATGCATGATCTTGTTGTGGTCATGAGCTTTGTAATCAAGTAGATCTGCCTTGCTACTCAAGTGCTTCATTAGATCTCTACTCTCCCCATGTGTGTGTGAAAGTGACAGCGTGCACTCCATGGTGGCACTTAGGCTTGAGTCTACATAAATACTCCTTGTGCTTTAACAGATCTATGCTTTTCCCCACGTGTGTGAAAGTGACAGCGTGCATACCGTGTGTGGCACTTTGGCTAGATTGAATATTTGTTATGAGTTATATTTGGAGTTGGATGTCTCTATGAAATTGTGGTGTTTGTTGGAACCATCTAGCGCTCAAGGTGACAGTGTGGGGTTATCTAGATTGGGGAAGGCCCTACCATGTATTAGAGTGTTCAACCGGAGAGTAGTTATGAGTAGTATCATGAAGAGAGGATATCTATATGAGAGAGTGTTCACTAGTAAAAGTATGATCCCTAGGCCTTGTTTCTAAGCATTGAAACATTGTTTGCTACTAGATCTGTTGCATGTTTGCTTGCTTCCATCTATATTCCGTTTGCTAGGGAGGTTTTGGTCCTTTACCTTACCTCACCATCAAGCTCTTTTCTGGCACCGTTACCCCACGACAACAACAAGTTAGAAGATTTTTTTCTGGCACCGTTACCGCTTGTATTTCACTATCTCTTCGCCGAACTAGTGCACCTATACACCTGAAAAGTATATTGGGTGTGTTGGGACACAAGAGACTTCTTGTATCTTGATTACAGGATTGTTTGAGAGGGAATACCTTTGACCACTTCCTCCCTAAGTTCGATAAACCTTGGGTAATCCACTTAAGGGAAACTTGCTGCTGTTCTACAAACCTCTCCACTTGGAGGCCCAATAACTGTCTACAAGAATAGAAGGGCGTAGACATCATGGGAAGGATACCTCCCAATCCACCGAGACCAAAACACGGTCGAGGACACTCCTGACAGGGTCAACCCTGTTGTTAGACTAAGTGAACCGGGCTCCCACTCGCGTGATCTCTCTAAGAGCGAGATCAGCGATGCATTCATTGAACATCCTCATGCGCGGGACGTCCATGTTGCTGGAGCTCTTTTCATCAGGGGAGCGAATCAGGTTGAAGTCGCCCGCCACCACCACTAGGGTGGTGCAACGTTCGACCTTGTCCTTTAGCTCCGCCAAGAATGCTAGAGACCGGCTATGGTCCGCAGGGCCATAGACGATGATAACCTCCTAGCGGAGGTTGGATCGTCTATGGGTGAGGGACATGCTCACAAAGAAATCCCCGCGGTCCATGTCTTCCACCTCAAAGTTATCCTCCTTGACGCCAAGGAGGATGCCCCCAGAGTGTCCCGAAGCCGGGAGCCAGTTCCACGCAAACTTGTGATGTGACAAACCCTAGAGTTCCGAGATCTGGAAGTCTTGCTTGATTGTCTCTTGGAAGCCTATAATGTCAACATTTTCCTGTCGCATGTAATCCTTAATTTGGCATTTCCGACCATCGTTACCAAACCCCCGGATGATCCAGATGAGCGCGATGATGGCTGGCCAATTCATTGGATAACATTCCTGGGTTTGGTCCGCTTACGAGGGACTGGTCGGGTCTTGTCGGCTAGCGAGGGCCTTGAGCTCGATCTCGGCGGCTTTCCTAGAGATCCCCCATCTAAGGGAGTCCCCTGGGAAGCGGCCGTAGGGCACTGCTGAGGAGAACCAACCATCCTGGATCCGGGATCAGGTGTCCCAGTTCCTGGTGTTGTCGAGGTTTCCCCTTGCTCCCGTGCAGCGCATGCACGGGCCACGGCGAGGGACCCCTCGTAGATCTCCTTAGCTCTAATCGCCTCAATCTGATCAAGCTTTGGCCCATGCTCCCCGCGAAATACTACACCACTGTCCGCTGCCACTCACGCGAGATGATCCAATGGCGAATCGTCTAAAACCGAGAACCTAGAACCCGAAGAAGGGGAACAAGAGGGAGGAGGGCAAGGGGCGGGGTTTTCTGGGGAGTACCTGAGTCAAGGTTGCGGGCTGCCATCCTCTGGGAAGCCAGCTGGGACACGGTGGGCACCACCCCCGGGCTCTCCGCTCGGACACGTGCCAGTCGCGCACTATGGCGTGACGGTGGTGGTACCGGGCGAGGGGGTCGGGGCTGACGTGCCTTGATGCCAACTACGGGAGTGGTGGGGAAGACCGTCGCTGGCTCGTCCGTGCGGAGGGCTGGGGTCGCTGGGACCGATGCTGGAGATCCCCTGGGCGATGGTGGTGAGGAGACCGGGGATAGCGCATAGCAGAGGACTCCTAGGGAGCGCGGTGATGTGGTTGCGGAGACCACCATCCCCGCACTCCCGGAGTCGCGGTCCTCCTCCCCCTGAATCGCCTCCGGGGCCTCCTCGAGGGCCTCCCCAATGAGAGGGTCCAGAGCCATGAGCCCGGAGAACCCCACCGCCAGCCTGAAGTTGGAGCCGTACTGCACGATCTGGAAGTCGGAGAGGCCCTGGGAGGGTGGGACCAAAGGCAGCTGGATGGATGCAGAAGGTGCGGCAGAGGACGTGCCCGTAGGCGGGGGCGCCTGAGGAGACGGCACCGGGGTCCGGGACTCGCTGCCCAACTCGTCATTGTCGGAGTCCTCGCCCACCGAGCTCCCCCCTCATATGGAGTGGTCGCATGAGGGGGGCTCCGTGGGAGGCCGCGGGAGCCCGCCGGCGGTCTGGTCCTCGTCCAGCTCAACCGTCAGGATCCTCCCCTCAGTCTCGAAGTATAAAGGCAGGAGGGGCCCTGGTAGCAGTGCCGGGTCCGCGCAGAGCACCTGCATGCGGATCGGACCAGAGCCCGTGCGAGAGGCCTCGTCCACCATCACCAGCTTGCCCACCTCCTGTGAGACAAGCTCAATGATGGGCACAGAATGCACCCTCGCCTCCTCCGGGAAGCCGAGAATCCGCACCCACACCACAGAGAGAGTCGAGGACATCGCAGGGTGGGCAGTCGAGGGCTCAATGGAAATCTGCACCTTGCTGATCGGGAGGGTGAGAGCGGTACTATAGGCACTAATGCGAGCAGCTCGGCCGATGGGAAGGTCACTGCGAACTAGGACGAAGAGATCTCTCTGGCGCTCCAGGTGTGGCCTAGCATCATCTGCCGCAACTCCTCCTGGATGAGCTCCGTGGATATCACCACCGAGTCTGGGAGATCCTGCCCTGAAACAACAGTGACCACCGCCAGGTTCTTGGGCACCATCATCGCCACCCCACCAATGTCGATGTAGTAACCCCCTCCCCCCCCCCGTGATGGAGTGGGCGAGGTACTCCAACTGGTGCATGGCACGCTGCAGGAGGGCGTGTCGCGGATAGAGTTGCCTGGTCCCGCGGTTGCAGACGCCTTCTTCTTCTTCTTCTTTTTCTTCTTTGTCGGCTTGGTCGGTTCTGGCGAGGGGTCATGCCAAGGCGGAGCATCTCGGTCCCAGCGCCAATCAGCAGACCCCACCCTGCCTGGGCCATCCCGCTGCGGCTGGCGCTGGACCAAAGCCTCCCGCAACTACTGCTCGGTGCGGCGAGTCCGTCGCCGGCACCCGCCGCGAGTCAGACTGTCCCACAGCATGCCGCTGGTCCATGCGGCCCTGGTGCTCCCGAGAAGGACCCTGCCTGTGGCGCTGGGCAGCGTGGCTCCCCTGCCTGGGCGACCGTGGACGCGGAGGTGACCGACGTCCCGGCGGCCGATAGGCAGGGGCGCGCGCCCTGTGGGGGGAGGGGTGGCACGGAGGCGGCGGGGACCTAGGGTGCCGAAGCGCTGGGGGGTAAGGATGCGCGGCCGCTTGCGAGTGAGGGCCTCCGCGTACGTCATGGAGCCGGCGGCGCAGGGCGGAGGGGAGTTGAGAACTGGCGTCTGCGCGTGATGGAGCGGGAGGCAACGCAGTGCTGCGGAGGAGAGGGACAAGATACAGGCTGCGTGCACGACCCTGTGGGTCCAAGTCATTGCCCTAACCGTGCGGTCCTGGTGCGACCGGACCCCCTCGCGACGGAGCCCTCCAACCACCTGGGTCGCGCGGACCACGGGCTGGGAGGCCCGCATGCGAGTGTCCTCGCTAAACCAGTCCTGGACCGGTACCGGGCCTGCAATTGGCCCGAGGCCCACCAAAGGCCCCGCAGCAAGAGCACAGCCCTACGTCAACCTCGTCACCAGGTAGGACGCCGCCGGTCGAGCGAAGTCCGGCGCCGGCGCCGGTAGAGAAGATCCCCCAGGGGCGTACCCCGAAGGTTCCTCCCCTCCCACGCGAGCGTCCTGCCCATCGCCCGACAGCCGCGACCCAGAATCCGGCCAGGATTTCTCCATGCGCGGTGGGACCGAGCCCCTCGCCGGCGCTGCGGGACGAGTCCTAGCCGCCGCCTTCGCGCGCCGCGAGACGCGCGCCTGCAGAAAGAAGTCCCCCAGCGTTGGAGAGGCCGGGGAGGAGCAGCGCCTAGCTTCCTCCGCCGCCAGCGCAGCTGCCTCGTCCTCCTCTTCCGCCACATCCGCCCAGCTACACCCGTGCAAGCCAGAGCCACTGGGAGCCTTTGCCCGCTCAGAGGAGGGCGAGCCCATCTCCGTCGTTTGGCGGGCAGCGGCGCATCCGTCAGGACACGCCCCACTGGCCTGAACGGGAGGAAAGGGACCGCCTTCTGCTGATGCGGGCGAGGCAGACCTGGCAGCGCTGGCCCGCGAGGGTCCCTGGGGGGATGGGGGCGACATCAGAGGCTACAGGGGGGAGGCGGTGGCGCGGGCGTCACCGCCGCCATCGCCATGGGCTCCGTCTCATCGCCGCGTAGGGGATTCAAAATCCGTCGTGTCACTCATTTTCCAGCCATGGAAGTAACTTGTATCTTTAGAGGCTTTACATCACATATTTCTTGTCCTACAAAACAATTTACTTCTTACGAGGCTATGTACTCTGAAGTATTACACATTAATTGAAATCATCATATGGCTCATAGACATAGGGAGAGCAGAGGGATATTATGGCTATTGGGTGATGGTCACTCGAGATATATTGAGTCAGTCTGGCTGGTAGCATATTAGTCGATTACGGGATGTTTTGCGGTCGTATGTCGCATAGTTTTCGCTGGTTGGTTTATGTATCAACTTTAAACGATCTGTGATTTGTAATGCTTTTAGATGATATAAACTTTTAATAAAAAAATGTGTGCATCAACCGATGCATAGACCGGGTTGCGTTTCCCTTTTCGAAAAAGAAAAAAATACCTTGACAAACTGCGACGCCTAAACGACTGGACCTCCCTCCAAGAGAAATCCGGAATGAAAATAAGGCAAGAGACCGCATGGATGCCAAATGTCCCCACATCCATGATCACGGAACCAATTTTTTGTCCTTGTGATATCGATCCTCCACATGCGACGACATCATTGATACCAAATAACCAGTGACAGTTAGAAGGATGCAGGATGCGTATGCGACCCCTCCAAGCACCGCGGTGCGGGAAGACATGTTTAACTCCTGAAAGGACTCTAGAAATTATTGTCCGATGGCGCTCTAAGGAGTGTTAGACATAATATATTTTCTGTTTATTTGTTGGATATTTAGCATAGAGTAGTACTCTACCCAAACTCCTCCCTCTTGTACCGATGCCACCACGGGGTTTTTCCCGTGTCTATAACACGTACCCGGTGCCCCCAAACAGGTACGCATCTCTTTCTCAAACATACACGAAATCCAACATGGTATCACGAGCCTCCCTATTCCTTATCTAGCTGCCGCCGCCGGTGCTCCTTCTCCACCACCGCCGGCCGTCCTTCTCCTTCCCAAAACAACCACGACCTATTCCTCCCCATAGATCAAGCCAAGACCTACCAATTCCCCTACTTTTTTATCCTCTAAAACCCTCTTCAATCCTACCCTCCCAAATACCCTAGATAGGTTCGATCCTCTTCACGATCGACCATGTCTACCTCGACAAACCCCACGCTGGCCACCATTGGTGCCCCACCGGCCACAAAGCTTACCCGGGAAAATTTCCTCTCATGGCAGACGCAAGTTATGCCCACGCTTCGCGGTGCTCGTGTCCTTGGTTTTCTTGATGGAACCACCGCGGCACCCCTTGAGGTTCTTGAAGCTGAAGACGAAAACAAGAAGAAAGTCACCATCCCCAATCCTGATTTTGACACGTGGGTTACCAAGGATCAAGCGGTGGTGAGCTTCCTTGTCAACTCCCTTGGTGATGACCTTCTCTCTCTTGTGTATGGCATTGTCCATGCCAAAGAAGTGTGGAGTGCTATTCTTGATCTCTTCTCCACTCAATCCAAGTCCCGAGTTTCTGCGCTTCGTGGAGCTCTCACAAACACAAAAAAGCTTGATATGACCGCCTCTCAATTTCTCACCAAGATGAAGGGGTTTGCATCTGAACTTGCTGCTACAGGGAAGAAGGTCGATGATGATGAACTCAAGGACTATATCCTCAGTGGTCTTTATGGTACCTACACACCCCTTGTTGCCTCCATTAATGCAAATCCTTCCACCACCATTAGTGACATGTGCTCGCAGCTTTTATCCTATGAATCTCTGTGAAAATATGCTTGTTGCAACGGGTCAGAACACTGGCATGTTTACTTCCTCTATTAATGTTGCCCCTCGCCGCCCACCCTTCCCCAACACACCATCCCCTTAGCCTCCCATCCTCCCTACACCACCGCCCTCCTACCTCGCCCCTACACTGCATCAATACACCCCTGCCCCTTATCATGCCGCTACACCACCCAACTTTCCCCAAACCACCTATGCCCCTACACCATATGCCTACCCATCACCAACCTATGCTCCTACACCCTACTCGCAACCACCAAATTACTACCAGTCACCACAACCATGTCGCCCACCCTTCCCTCCACCACCACAACCCCACGACACTCCCACTCAGGGGCACCAAGATTGGCGGCCAAAGGGGGGCGCGGCAAGGTCCGTGGGCGCCCTGATCGTGTTGCATGTCCTTGGCAGCCTGGTGTGTATTGTTAAATATGTAAGAAGGAAGGGCACCCCGCTAGTGAATGTTGGTGGCGTTATGGCAACGACAATGATGATGATGCCCCCCATGAACAAAAGGGTGCATATGGTGCCTATGGCGTGAACACTAACTGGGTACTCGACACAGGAGCCACTAGTCATGTTGCAGGATAGTTGAACAAGCTCCAAGTCCATGAACCATATCAAGGACATGATCAAATCCACAATGCTAGTGGACAAGGTATGGAAATTGCTAATATTGGTCATTCAGTTTTACACACCCCGTATACTTCTCTCCAAGTTCATAATATTCTAAATGTTCCTAGTTCTTCCATGAATTTAATTGCTGCTCACAAAATTACCTTAGACAACAATGCTTTCATTGAGATTCACCCATTCTTTTTCTTGATTAAGGACAAGGCAACACAACAAATAATGTTTAAAGGTCCCTGCCATGGTGGTCTCTACCCTCTTGTTCCTATGTCATCGGATTACTCCAAGCATGCCTTTGTCGCCAGCAAGCCCTCATCCTCTACATGGCATCGTCGTCTAGGGCATCTGTCTTCTTTTATTGTTCAGCAAGTTCTTAGGAAAAACAATCTCCCTTACACCCTAGAAATAAACTCTTACATATGTGATCCATGCCAACAGGCAAAGAGTAATCAATTGCCCTATCACTGGCGTTTCCACCAGTGTATCCACTGTTCCTTTGGAACAAGTGTTTTCTGATGTTTGGGGTCCATCTCCTATGTCTCTAGGCAAACATGCATATTATGTAAGTTTCATTGATGATTTCAGTAAATTTACTTGGATATATCTTCTCAAAAATCGTTCAGAGGTGTATCAAGTGTTTCTTAATTTCTAACAATATGTTGAGCGCAAGTTTGACAGGAAAATTATTACTATGCAAACTGATTGGGGGTGAGTATAAAAACTCAATGGTTTATTTCAAAAGGTGGGAATCACACATCATGTTTCATGTCCTCATGCTCACCAACAAAATGGATCTGCTGAACATAAACACCGTCACATCGTTGAGGTTGGTCTTGCCTTACTTGCCAATGCCTCTATGCCATTAAAGTATTGGGATGATGCTTTTCTCACAGCCACTTTTCTGATTAATCTTATTCCATCAAAGGTTCTTAACTTTGAAACCCCCACTGAAAAAATTCTTCACACCAAACCCAACTATGATTCCCTTCGTATGTTTGGTTGTGCCCGCTGGCCAAACTTACGTCCCTAAAACAAACACAAACTGTCTTTTTGTTCCAAACGGTGTGTTTTTCTTGGATACAGTCCACTTCACAAAGGGTTCAAGTGTCTGGATGTTGCCACTGGTCGAGTGTTTATGTGTCCAGAGATGTTGTGTTTGATGAAAATATTTTTTTCTTTTGCTGAACTTCATCCCAATGCTGGTCGTCGCCTTCGTGAAGAACTCCATTTACTTCCTACAAAAAACTCCTCCTCGGTAGACACAAATGCGGGTGTGCATGCTAATGACCAATATTTTCCAATTGTGCATGTTGTTGATGCTTCTCAGGTAACAGCGTCCCACGCCTGACCGAGTTATTCTGAAGAAAACGCCCCAGATTTAGAGGAAACTAGCAATGTTTCCACATCAAATAATGGTTCAGACGCTACCAGCCAGGATTATGCAGATCCCGAGGAAGATTCGCCAGCAGCATCCTCGGATCACGCGTTCTCTAGCCCCTCGCGATCTACTGGGCGCGCCGTTTCGCCCGCGTCGCCCACGCGTCCCTCTGGGTCCACGCCTTCCTCAGAGTCTGCATCGACTTCGCCTCTCAATTCTTCGCACCAACGGGAACGCGCCATGTCGCCCCGGTCTCCCATCCTGTCGTGCTCGCACCAATCGGGTGCGGCCTCTCCTCGCGGGCCCGTATGGTCCCCATCGGCGCATGGGGGGACAGCGACACGACACCAACGTCAGCCGACGCATCTCCCGCCTCCTCCGACGCGTTTTCTCCTGATGACAGCAACACGGTCCCAGGATCTTCTGCTCCTCCCGTGTTTTCTCCTGGTGACAGCGACATGGCCTCAGGATCTTCTGCTCCCGAGCTGGATATGCAGCTGGATGTGCAATCTTCTGCAGCACCTCGGACACGATTACAAAAGGTATTAAACAACCAAAAATTCACACTGATGGTACGATTCGTTGGACATTATTGACATCTACAGGAGAACCTGAGAACTTGAAGGAGGCACTGTCTGATGAAAATTGGAGGCACGCAATGCAGGAAGAATATGATGCTCTCATGAACAATAACACATGGCATCTTATTCCACCAGGCTCAAAAAGAAATGTCATTGATTGCAAGTGGGTTTATCGCATCAAGAAAAAGGCTGATGGTACAATTAACAGGTATAAAGCTCGTCTTGTTGCAAAAGGTTTCAAACAAAGGTATGGAATAGACTAT